>OY720642.1:3140000-4340000 GCA_963169105.1 Ceriagrion tenellum | reverse complement strand
AGGACTTGCCACCAACCGCTCCACCATGGCACGGAGCTCGTCCACCGTTCTCTCAAGCCCAGCGATCCGAGCCCGTAAGGACTCGCAATCGGGTGAGCTCCTGAGGAGGTTAAAAGCAGACCTAAAGGAAGCCATCCTAATCTCAAAACCTTTTTTCTTAACGCTGAAGGCCTAGCAGATAATTTCCTGCAGGGAATAGCTAGGGAGCTGACAGCGGGAGGTAACTGACTTTCACTTCTAGGACGCTAAAGATAGGGGAGGAAGGACAGGTGATGTAACGCAAGTGAGCTATGAGGGGTTGAAACAGTGATGAAGCACGCGAGAAAGATCTGTGTTTTTGGATTCAACCTAACTAAATGATATTAAATTAAATAAGTGCAGAAGTAGTAATTAAAGAGGCTTTAACTGGCTATATGTATAAATTAGAATATCGGTCGATGGTTTTATAAACGGTCTTAGGTAAAAGTTTTTTAATAACGTTATATATACTATATAAAAAAGGGAGACGGAGAGTAAAATATTTAACGACTAGAAAAAAAAACTATCTATCAACAAGAAAAGAAATGTAGTTAATTATTCAGTATCAGTAGACAAACGTAAAACTAAAAGTTCACAACAAAAGTTCTAAACTACTAAAGTTAAAATAACTTCACAACTAAAATAAACAAAGAGTTCTCAATAACGATGATAAAAAGAATATTATAGACTCAGTAATAAAATATATGTACTTAGTCTCTCAGTAAGAGTTAGGTTATAATTAAGTTCTATTATAATAAGATTAGTTCTCGTCTAAGTAGGTCTTGCGTGAGCGTCAAGGTTCTCATTTCGAATCAGCAGGAATCGTGTCATCCTGGGGCAAATCATCCCTTGCCACATGCCCAGTTGTTGGATTACACGGTATCAAACTATTTTTATTTTATGTGATGTGAATCTGGACTCAGAAAATGAGTCACAGCAAATCCTGGTCTGCACACTGCCTTGAGCAATGACGCAGTTTTTAATGATAATTTGCGCACAATCACACGACTGGCACTTCATTTGTGTTTCTGTTGAATTCTATAAATCTCTGGTTTGGTTGCTTGCCAGGCACCTCATTTTTATTGCTTCTGGGCTTTTTCGTTGGACATGGATCAATTATTTATGGTTTATTATTTTTTGATGATGGAGGTTGCACTCCCGGCTGAATGCACTTATTTCTTTTCTTAAACAGGTCTCTGTTGGTAGAGGGGTGTATACGATTCGATCAGGGGGGGAAAACTTCATCGAGTGGCGAGAGAAAGGATGAAGTCTGGCGATCGGGAGTCTGACCGGCGGCGCCCGGCCCTGATTCCACCGACGATCCACATGCGGAAGCCAATCAACTACTACCTCCCATCCCTCCAGGTTAGTCATTATCTCTCTCTCTCTCAGTCATTGGCTCGATATCGAGCGTTGTGACCCATATGGACTAAGTTTGTTTTTTCGGACTATCTGGCGCCACTTCCCTCTATCTTTGGCCACCGCGTGGACTGCTTCACGCAAATTTTGATTAGCGAGTGTCTTTCTGTGGTCTTTCAGTCTTAACGGCGGCCGACCTCGCTGTCTTTTGCCCTGCGGACCTTCTTGCCTTGGAGCACTATGTATTCTCTCTCTAGGCCATCACGCCTCACAACGTGGCCGAAGAATTTGAGGGAGTTACGATATATTGTTGGCAGCAGTCGGTCTCTGTCCACAAATTTGAAAAACTATAGAGGCGAAATAGTAACTCCCAGTTTAGATAAGGCAAATTGTTTGAATTACTTTTTTCAGAGTGTTTTTAATCAACCTATGCATAGTTTCCGCGAAACCATACCAGACCGATTTCAACAACCAATGCCCCCAATCGATATATCTTGTAGCGGAATCGTATCCATACTAAGTAACATTAGCCCGAACAAGTCCTCAGGTCCTGATGAAATTCCAGCTCGTGTTTATAAAGAATTAGCTCTCGAAATGGCTCCGTATCTTAAAGTAATATTTAACAAATCCCTCGAAGAACACGCGGTTCCCAAAGACTGGAAGATAGCAAACGTGACCCCAATTTATAAAAGCGGAGATAGGGAACAGCCATGTAATTATAGACCAATATCATTAACGTCACTATCATGTAAAATTATAGAGCATATAATGGTTACATCAATAATGGGACACCTCGACAGCCAGGATTTATTAACAACAAACCAGCATGGGTTCAGAAAGGGACGGTCTTGCGAAACTCAATTAGGTCTTTTTGTTCACGATATTTTAGTTTCCGGAGAAGGTAACGTACAGGTAGATGCAGCGTTTCTTGACTTTAGAAAAGCTTTTGACAAGGTTCCCCACTGTAAGTTACTCGCGAAGTTAGCATCACACGGAATAGACTGTAATATAGTAGGCTGGATAGGAGACTTCTTACATGAACGCGTTCAAAGGGTGGTATTAGATGGTGTCAGCTCAGGCGAAGTAAAAGCTACATCGGGTGTTCCCCAGGGAAGCGTGATAGGCCCAATTTTATTTCTTCTGTACGTAAACGACTTGAATAGTGTGGTAAAAAATAGCAAGCTCCGTCTTTTTGCCGATGATGCAGTAGTGTATAAGGAAATTAGAAATGAAGAGGACAGACAGTGTTTAGCTAAGGATTTAGATGCGATTGATGATTGGGTGATAGATAGCAGCGAGAATTAAATTTGAAGAAATGCGGGATTATAAATTTTTGGAAAAAGAATGGCTTTCCCCGGAATAATTATAGCATCAAAGAAAACAAAATATGTAACGTAGAATCAATTAAATACTTAGGCGTCACCATCAGTGAAGACATGTCATGGGGGAAACACATCAGGGAAATAACTAGTGTAGCAAATCGTAGATTAGGATTCGTAAAAAGGGTTCTAGGCAAATGCGATGAGAGAGTCCGAGAAAGAAGCTATTTTACACTTGTCAGGCCTCATTTAGAATATGCCGCTAGTATATGGGATCCCTACGAGGAAGGTATGATAAAAGAATTAGAGCGCGTGCAAAGGAGATCTGCTAGGTTTGTTAAATGTCGTTATGATAATTGTATTAGTGATACGAGTTTAATAGAAGAACTAGGATGGGAATTACTATCAGAACGCAGGTTAAAATTTAGGTTAAACCTTTTAAGTAAATTCAAAACCGATTTGTTCACAGATGACGTTAGATATATATTAAGAACCCCTGCGTATTATGCTAGGTTTGACCATATTAACAAAATTAGAGAGATAGATTGTCGTACCGATAGATTTAAAATGTCATTTTTCCCTCGTACTATAAGAGAGAACAATAGTCAGCGTAGCAAAGGGATCGGTAGGTAAAATACATCTACATCTACATCTACGTAATACCCTGCGAGCCACCACGAGGGTGTGTGGCAGGGGGTGAAGATCATCAAACATGCACTATTGCCATGCAAGTAGGATATATAAGGTAGACATGCTAGAAAATAGAGTCACAGTTTATTAGTTACTACAGTAGATTATTAGTTATTACAAGTAATTGCAGTAGTTTTTACAATAAAATATTAGTTACTACAGTATAGTACAGGTTAAAATCTACATAATAAGGAAGGGATTATTGGTAGTTATTACATGCATCATGCACTACAGACTACTCTAACTATATTTCACCTACCTATCCCTTTTGCTACGTTGCCTATTGTTCTCTCATATGGTACGCGGGAAAAATGACATTTTAAATCTATCGGTACGACAATCTATCTCTCTAATCTTGTGAATATGGTCAAACCTAGCATAATACGCAGGGGATCTTAATACATATCTAACGTCATCTGTGAACAAATTGGTTTTGAATTTACTTAAAAGGTTTAACCTAAATTTTAACCTGCGTTCTGATAGTAATTCCCATCCTAGTTCTTCTATTAAACTCGTAACACTTATCCAATTATCATAACGGCCTTTAACAAACCTAGCGGATCTCCTTTCCACGCGCTCTAATTCTTTTATCATACCTTCCTCGTAGGGATCCCATATAATAGCGGCATATTCTAAATGAGGCCTGACAAGTATAAAATAGCTTCTTTCTCGTACTCTCTCATCCCATTTTCCAAGAACGCTTTTTAAGAATCCTAATCTACGATTTGCTACACTAGTTATTTCTCTGATGTGTTTCCCCCTTGACATGTCATCAGTGATGGTGACACCTAAGTATTTAATAGATTCTACGTTAGATATTTTGTTTTCTTTGATGCAATAATTATTCCGGGGAAACCATTCTTTTTCCAAAAAATTTTTCTAATTTAATTCTGAATGGACGCTCTCCCACTACGAATCTCTTGACTTGACCGAGCCTACGAAGCAAAATATTTTTTGAGAGATCGTGACTGCCGTCCTAAATATGGCTGGGGCTGCTCTGCTCCTGGACAACGCACTCCTTCGCTCCACAATTGTTCTCGGAGCAATTCTGAATATGGGTGAGAAGTTTATGACTCTGGTTTCGTGACTGTTCTATTTCTGGTTTCTGGTTCTCGTTTCTGAAGTTTCTGGTTCGCTGAGGTTAGATAATCTTTTGGCGATAGGAAATTCAATGCCATATAAAAGCGCTTCAAAAGAAATAATGGTCTTGGAATTGGTTATTCAATTTGTACTTCATTAAATTTTGATTTAGCGTCGTTTACTGTATTCTATGGTGAAAGTAGATGAGGTGATAGATAGGTAGTTCAGCTACGGAACACTGTTCAGTAAGAACCGCATGCTCAATAGGGTTCAGCTATGGCTTGCTGCTAAGAAAGAATAGCATGTTCAATAGAGTTCAACTGCAGAGCCTCTCGTAAAGATTCATCGAACAGCAGGACGTTCAGCTGAGGTAGCGTACGGAAAAAACTTGAATAGGTATGTAAGCTTGATTCTATTCCGATCGGAAATTATTCCTGCTTTCTTTTCCAATACGAGGGATGGGTTACGATTCTAAGGAAAATAAAAATGCAAAGCTGTTTTATTCACATGCATTTCTATGGACACGTAACGTTCAATTAAGTGAAAATTTTAGTTCAGCATAGGAAATTCATTCTTAAGTTTACAGTCGGATATTGAGTAAAACAGCGGAAACTAAATAATTCCACACTACCGGTATTTTAAGCATTAGTATGCTTTATCCATTCATCGAAAGTATCTGACAACCTGAACAACAAACAACGCAAAGCCATTTATTATCAAATACTTCGCTAAATGAAGCTATCACTGCATTAATTCTTTTCCATTTTAATACAATAGTTTGCTGAAAGGCGGTGATAATCAAAATCTAAACCAAGTGGCTAAGTATTCATACTCGGTGTGATATCTGCTTGGAGTTTGCACCATGAAAGTACGAGCGTATGCCTTTTCTCAATTATAATTGTCCTTACAGCCGCTTACAGTATTTCATGTAGACATTTCAACGGAGAGAAAATCGCCTAAGTGTCATTTCTGCACATTGTAATCTATCGCTTTGCGGCAGTTTTCATATTTTTCTCATAATTTACGTCATGTAATTTTTTATCAATCATTTTTCCTTTATTTGGGGCAATAATTTCCAATCTTTTTCTATTTTTAAGTTCAATCATCTAATACAATGAGGTTGATAAGAATACGCGGATTATAAAAGGAATTGTAGATGCTTCATAAAATATTATTTTACTTTACAATCATGCCGTAAACATTTTGATTTAATTATCGTACTTTAATTTGGATAATATGAGTGATCAAATAGGACCTGAAGCAGTTGGAGTGGATGAAAATCTCCATTTAGCTTCATTTTAGCTGCGTATAGATGACCTTCATAAGCTATTCTGTTAACTAAAACTTCATAAAGTCCGCCCCACCCCACATTTAGAATGCAATGTACGTTCTTTTGGATCTGTACTTTTAGATAAATTCTTTTAAACCGCTCTAATCTCTGAACTGGACCTAACTGGAACCAGATCAATCGTTGACGGGTTTACTTTGTGGAAGTTCATACTAATTAAATATAACAATTTGTATTTTCCACACTTATTATTTCACCTAGACCGATTTCAACGCTTACACGTCATTTTCAAGAGGAGACAGAGAGAGAGCAGTTTGTCTGACTTACATAATTATGTTTGAGGAGTAGGTGGGGTAAGCATACCGAAGGAGGCAGGAGGTGGGAACTTAAGTTTAAGGAGCAAGGTCAGGGTTTTCGAAAAATATTTTAGGGGGGGTTAGGGATCCGCACAGTAAACAAAGGTGAATGCGTCATCAGCACAACCTCGTTAACAATTCTATCCCCATACATATTTTGAAATGCCCCAATTTCAAAATTTTCCAAGAAATCCAGTATACCACCTTTGCCAATGACATGTAAATTGTGAACATTAAAATCAGATGAATGGTCACAATCCGATAAATGCTTAGCAAACATAGATTTGTTGTCAGAATACAAAAATGATTTTTTATGTTCATCTATTCTTAAACTAAACCTTCTTCCAGTCTGCCCAATATAAAAACTGTTGCAATCATTTGTATTGCATTTTAACATGTAAACTCCACTTTTTTCTTTTTCATTTATGCAATCTTTTGAATTAAAAAATATTTTTCTGGAAGTCACTGGATTGCAAAAACATAATTTGACATAGAACAAGGGGTGGTTATTTTGGCTTTTTATTTTTCAGGGCGCCACGTGATTTTGAACAAAAATCACCACCAAAGTCCACTGGACACACTAAGGATGATACAAATAAGGAAATCAACCAAATAAAAGATCAAAAAATATCTTTATAAATCCTCAGAATTTTTCCAGGTACAAAACATGTCTACTCTGGACCAGCACGACAATCAATCTGCCTCTACGCATATTCATAAACAACCGTTACCAAGCAAATCAAACCGATAAAATCCAGCCAAGGCCCTTACAATTTTATTTAAGAAATTAAAAGTAAATTAAAAATGTAACATTAACCCTTACAATATATAAACTAAAGGATTTTGTTAGAATGGTTTTGTCGCGTCGAGAGAATGGAAGAGAGAGAGAAGAATTACAAAACACACGATAGTAAAGTGAACGACAAGGACAGGATTAGGGAGACGACGAATGTGATTGGGTGAATGTATTGGAAGAGACTCGGAAAGGATTAAGATTTAGAGTCTATAGAATAGGAGAGCACGTGTATGAAGCAACGCTCGACTGTGAGGAGAGCGGACTATGATGATGGAGGAAATTATCAAAAGAGGGAGCCACTTTTCTGGGGCATATAGAGAACATCTGAATACTCTGCATTTGCGTGCACTGGAAGTGAAAGGTGGGAAGGATATATATTCTTGTGCATTCAAATTTTTTTTCAAACAACCTCATTCACATACGAATTGCAAATTTCAGTACAATGCAATGCTATTTTCCATATTTTGGTCCTCATTTAGTTCCTCTGCCTTACGTTTTGTCACCTAAATCGTTTTTCTATCTATAATTCCTTAAGCAATGAAAGGACTTACTTACCAAAGTTCTATATTTTTCCTGGATGAACACGCAAACAGTGTTATGTCTTTCCTGGCCTTCGAGGTTTTCGAAATATGGAAGGGTGGATGAAGAGGTTAAAAGGTTTGGCAGAGCCGGAGGATGGACGTATACACAAGTATCACGTGGAACACATACAGGACGGAGTGCTTGTCTAGGGAAGCAAAAATCGCAAGGTTCAAAAGCGTTCTCTTCCTACTTCTCTACCTCTGAATGACTGCACTCACTAAATAAAATTCTAATCATCATACTGGCTCGAGAAAACGGGAAGAAATTGTAACATTCTTTCTCGATTATGATACTCGGATTCAGCACTTTGCCCTTCAGGAAACTGTTGGTACTAAGTAACCATGCATTTAAAAAATAACTTGAATGAATGAATGCGTAAGCACCTATTTAAGGTAGTCCGAGCGACATAGTTCCCATTGTCATAATAGAGACCATATTCGAATTATACGTTTTAATTTCACCAGCTGTAGGACACAACAGTTAAATATTGCATTATTAATGGTGCAATTATATAGTTTTATACGACGGAAATTATAAGAAATTAAATGAAAATATCTAAATGAGTCTTTAACTTGACTCATTTTTTTCGCGCGGTGCGTTTGAAACTCCGTCGAAACGGAAGGTTTATTGTGATACCCAAGATATTGATATTGATAATTGTGATACCCAAGAACCAACTGTGGTTACAATATGATTAATTTTCAAATATAGTTGAGAAAACACGCAGACTACACGCTGATAGTTTTTTTACAACAACTAAGTGTTAGGAATGCCTCATTTTTTATTTAATGTCTCTCCGAAGTGCATACTTGTACTATTTCCCATGTAAAGGAGCTGGTATTTTTTGGCAATTATCTCCAAAAGTAATGTGGTAAGGGGTTGAATTTTGATGTCATTAGAAGGGTGAGATATTTTTATTTAAAATGAGACCAAATTCATTGATTTCTAAGTTAAATGATATTTCGCTCAAATTACCTAAATATTGTCATTTAAAACAAAAAAAGGATACAATTGGGTTAGAAAATTAGAACTTTGGGAAGAATGTGTTGTGTTTCCAAAGATCGTTAATTCATTATGGGATAGGAATTGAAAAGTGTGTCAATATAATATTTCATTAAATAAATAGTATTAGAATTTTTTAGGAATATCATTTACTGATATACAATGTCAACAATACAAACAGTAGAGGTGAGCAGTTTTAGCTTCGAAAGCTAGCTATCCACCTGGGCTGTCGAAACATTACTGAACTCTACTCATGTTCGTCCTGGAGCCCAGGTTTGCGAGCTTTATAAAAAATTACGAGATCTACTCAGGTGTCTGGGTTTAAGGTGGTTAGAGAGATTTTTGTTTCGTACGGATTCGCGTGAGAGTTTGTATACTTTGTCGCATACGCAGTGTGCATGCATAGTATGATCATTCATAAATGGGGGAGAAATGCACGTTACTGATTTGGTTTATTGGCAATTTAATGCTATTTTAACTTGAAGCCTAATGGAATACTTGACATGTATTTAGAAATAATTTGGTTACATGTGTTACAAGTACAGATACCTCCAAAAAAGCGAAATATTAAGTTCCATATTTATTTTTGGTTGCTATCATTTTGCTAACATTTAGGTATAATAAGGAGTAAAAATGATGTTATTTAATACGATTCCCTCTAAAATTTCAAATTCTGAGCCGTAAATCCGAAATGCAACGCCGTAGTAAATGCTTAAATTACTTCGAAACTTCAAACTCGCAATCATTTGTATTTTACTAAATGTACCGTTCTTTCCGACGAATAAACAGATTCACGAAAGTGAAATGCGACTTAAGAATTTTTTTCCAACTTGCTTGAAATGTTAATAAAACGTAGTCTCCAAGACTCACGATCACCGCTCTAGCCACCTTAATCGGGGCAAGTGCTGCACGTTGCCGTGGAGACAAGTGTGGCATTCCAGCATAGATCAGCTGTCGATCCTCGAGATGATTCATAAAACTGCTCGGCGATCTATTCACCGGGAGCATACTGTTGCGGCACCCAGTCCAGCCCCCGCCCCCAATGAGTGTTCTTTCTCGTTTTAGCCGCCCTCCCGTCGGCTTGCCCCGCCTTGCCCGGGGCAGGGCAGCCCCGACCGCCAAAGAGGCCAATTAATGGGGTGAGCCCCTTTCTCCTCTCCTCTCCCTCCCCATCGCCATTCGGCTCCTTTCAGCCACTCCCCACCAATAGCACCTCGCAGACGCACCACTTTGGTTCTTGGTACTTCGCCGACCATACATCTCTCGCCCTCGCGTCCTCACGCTCTCAATCCAGCCCATCATTCGTGGAATGGTCGCCCTGACAACGACCGCTCCTTGCCTCCCGCATCCCGTCAGACCTAGTTTATTATCATAATGAAGAACTGCGAGATAGTTTCGGTGAACATACGTAATTATTAGCGGTGTCACCGAGAGAATGCCAACAGTTTCAAAAGGAAATAGTTATGTGAAGACTTTGTTGCGTACGAAAGCTAGAGGCACACCAAACAACGGGCGATCGATCGGCGCTAAGTGACCATTTTTGGCAGTTCTTCATTCTAATGTGACGGTCCACCTTTAATTTAAATAAAACAATTATTAAATTTGGATTCATGTGCGATTCATTACACGTGCTTTGCAGCTGGAACAGAATAGAAGACGAAACAGTCAGCTTCACCTAACAGTTGCCGCTCTGCAGAGGACAGAGCGCGACGGCGCGGCTACGGCAAGACCTCGAAACTAACCGGCCGTTTGACACTTGTTGTCCGACCGAAACAGTTGCGGCCTGCAGCCGTTTCGCTCCGACAACTCTTTATTCTACAAACTACTTCACTCATCTCTTCGGCTCTACCGTCCGCGGATGTTGATGTAGAGGAGCAGAGCCTCTCACGAGAGGGGGCACCGTGGCGGGGGTTTCTCTCCCACCCCCCCCCCTGCTGCTCCCTCCCTCTTCCACATTCACGGTCCGTCGGCCAGGTCGAGAGTCGGACGCCGAAGCGGTGCCTTTCATCTTCGATTGCGCCGACTCATAAAAGAATAGGAAGGAGGAGGAGGGCGACGACTGGTTGGTCGATCGCAGTATGAGAAGTGTAGGAAAGGGGCGAAGGCGATGTTGTCCGGGCTGAGAGAGGGGGCGGGGGAAGGTGGTTGAAAGGGGGGAGGTAATCATAAGTGGACAGGATTGGTGGGGGGAAGGAGGCTATGAGGAGGGGAATGATTTACGCGTGCGGAGAAGGGTAGAGGAAATAGGGTAAGGAGGAAGGTAAGCTGTTTAAATTATAGGACGGGGGGATGTGAAAGGGGGCGCAGGGTGGGTGATGTGGGGGCCGGACAGGCCTTAAAGAAGGTCCTTCGATGAGACCTGCTAAAAGAATGTCTTTTCTTGTGTCGCGCGCGGGCACGTGCGAGCTTCCACCAGCAGGACGCGGAGATTTTGCATCGTGGAAAATATTTAAGTATCGCAAGATTCGACACTAAACTGATGAAATGCTCCGTGAAAAGTTATTTCGCTCATCTAAACTTCGATCCCGGATACGAGGCTTCAAAACCTCAAAGCTGCATGGGAGAATCATATTTTAATGGCGGAATCACGTACGTACGTTATTGTTCGTTTTGACATATTTTTGCGCCCCCACTCCTGACTGCGTACGATTTTCATCTCTGCAACCTTTCATTGAATGACATCCATCTGCATTGCAGCGTGCATCCCATCTCTAGGTTGTGGGCCACGGAGTGATACCATACCCTGCATCCAATACTCGTCCCGGTTCAAATCAGAACCTCGCACATTCCCCCGACTGCTATAGGCGCAGACTAAAACGCAGTCAGGAGAAAAATGCGCGGTCAAACTAGGAGAACTCCTAGAGAAAGTAGGAGAGTTTAACGCAGGCGAACATACTAACATGCGCAACATTCGTTTAGATACTACGAATGGCTAGTATTATGAATTTGATTAATTAATACAACTGCAAGATTCTAAATCATGCACAAATCATTATCATGCCGGATATTTCAATGTCTTGGTGAGTTGGTAATAATGATGTTAAGTGATTAAACACAAGTTCAAAGTCTACTCTACCTCGTGAGGGTTGCCCTTACATAGTACTGATCTATCTCAACTGTAATGGTCCCTAATTGTGTGTAGAACAATGACATTTTTTATGTCGTTTCTGCAGTCTGTTTCTTTTACCTAATGTCATTGATCGTTTCAACCGTAACAGGTTGTGTCCAGCAAAATATGTTAAACGATCGGGAAAAAAAGTCCACAAATTGTCGCAATGCATTTGGCCTGTATTTTTAACCTTCGATCAGTCAGAGGTCTCCGCCCTAATTACCTCCACCATTCGATATCATTGCTAAGTCTATCGTAACAACTTTTTACAAATCTCATAAACTCCGCAGATTCACACTTCACTTTGGGGAAGTTTATAGCTATACCATACTATTTTATATTACTTGCTCTTTTCCACAGGTAACACCCGATATTGCTGCCAGTCGGTGTAACGCGTCGTGCCTGCCAAAGGGAATATGTGGAAAAGTACATGAATTTATTAAGTTAGGATTTTTCAAATCTTGTTGCTCTCCGCTGTATTCGATCAATTTCTGCGACTAATCCTATTTGGTAAGGGTCTCATATACTAGCTGTGTAGTTGAATTGAGGTGTGAGGAATCATTCCATGATACGGTTATATCCATATTTTAATATTCTTCATGTTGTATACTTGTAATTTAATCGTCATTTAAGTGTCAGGTACTCATGAACATGAGGTTATACAAATATATCCTTGAAACTCGAAATTATTTAAAGAAATCCCGAGAGTTATTTGCTTCTTGTTGTAACTTAATTCTTTGCAGTGACTCCGATTTTTCGCTTAGAAGATTTGTTCATTCAGAAGGTGTCATTTTGAGTCGTTGTTTCTCTAGTTATTTGAGAACAAATGTGTTAAATATTGTATCTAAGAGATCTAATCTGTTTATTGGTTACTGTGTTTAGTTGAAGTAAAATAATATTGTCCTGTGCGTTGTGTGAAGTTATTAGTAAAATAATTAAAGAATCAGCGGAAGTTTCAACAGGTTATGGGCCCAGGAACCTATATCCACCGAACGCTTAGATTCTGAAGAAAACGTAAAAAAATAGAAGAGAGGAAAAAGATAAAATTGGCGTTAAAAAAAAAAAAACTAAAAGAAGATTGTAAAAAAATAACGCACTCGGCAACAATGACAGAAGATCTATCAAACATTGAAATACTAAAAGGAGCTGAAACTTTCGAATTGTGGAAGTTCCAAATACGAATATTCTTCCGAGCAAGTGGCCTACTGGACGTGGTTGACGGAATTCAACGTCTAGCTGGTGTGAAAGATGAAAAAGACGTACGTCACTGGAAGATGATGGACGCCAAGTCACAGAAGTATATAATAACGACTATTGATAAAAAGATAATGGTGCATATTATGTCTTGTGTTACTGCCCATGATATGTTTAAAACCCTGGCGAATATATACGAACGTGATACAGAGCAACAGAAGTGTAATTTACTGCAACAGTTCTACAATTTCCGTTTCGAGAAGAGTGCCGACATAATGACGAATATTTCCAACATCCAATCAATAGTTCATAAACTTAAAATGCTACAGCAAAATATTGATGAAACCATGTTAATAACGAAGATACTTAGTGTGCTGCCCACTGATTATCAAAACTTCAGCACGGCATGGGAGTATACCGCGAAAGACGAAAGAACAATTGAAAACTTCATAGCGAGATTGGCGGCAGAGGAACAAAAATTTAAAAGCTCTAACGATGAAGTAATACAGAACTCAGCATTAAGAGCGGAAACGAAATACTCGAGGAACCAAAATAAATGTAATAGCAAACCATTGTTTTGCAGTATTTGTAAGAAAAACAATCACGAAGAAAAGAACTGTTATTTCCGAGAAAGATCGAAAAATCAAAAAGTGTGTCATCACTGCAAGAGACCGGGACATTTTATTAAGCAATGCCGTTTCCTGAAGGATGAAGAAAGGAAAGATAAAACAAGCAAAAATGCATTCATCAGTTCTACTGCATTTTTCAATGAACGAGTAAATGAAGAAATTTGGTACTTAGACAGCGGAGCCAGCGAACATATGTGCAATGAAATTGGAATATTTAAGGAATACCAAGAGATTAGCGAACCCAAGAAAATTAAAATTGGAGACGGATCAACGCTGGATGCGGTTGGTTGCGGGACGGTAAAACTTCTGGCGAACAACGGTGAAGAATGGATGGAAACAATCCTTGAAAATGTCTTGTATGTGCCTGAACTTAAAACTAACCTTTTTTCTATGGGAATAGCCCTAGATAAGGGATACAAACTGGAGTCTGATGATAAGAAATGCGTATTGAAGGACATGAACAATAAAATCTGTGCACAAGCAATTCGATCCGGTAAATTATACGTAATGGATTTTCGAACAACCAGGCAATCAACTGGTGAGTTATATTTGGCAAAGAAATCCGAAATTTTGCAGGAGTGGCATAATAGATTTTGTCATCAAAACTTCACCTTAGTGGAGAGAGTTTTAGAAGAAAATAAGATTCCATTTATAGAGAATAACCTCAAGTTTTCAGTTCCTGTGTAGTAGGGAAATATGCAAAAAGAAAATTCACTCCAAGCAGCAGTAGCTCTAAAAGCATATGTGAATTAATACATGCAGACCTATGTGGACCGATGGAGACAGAGTCGATTGGAGGAAGCAAGTATTTTCTGTTATTGAAAGATGACCTATCACACTTTAAAGTAGTATATTTTCTCAGAAACAAATGCGAAGTGGAAGAAAAGCTGACAGTTTTTATAAAATACGTAAAAAATCAGACTGGAAAAGGGATTAAAATTTTTAGAAGTGACAATGGATCTGAGTTTGTAAATAAGGAAGTAAGAAAACTATTTGAAGGTGAGGGCATTTGTCATCAAAAATCTGTGCCCTATAATCCTGAGCAAAATGGGAAAGCTGAACGAGAGATGAGAACCTTGGTGGAATCAGCTAGAACAATGTTGTTGAATAAGAAACTGAGCAAAGAATTTTGGGCAGAAGCAGTTAATACTGCAGTGTATGTGATCAATAGAACTGGAACAAGCTCAATAAAAGGCAAAACTCCTTATGAGTTATGGTTCGGTAAACCTTTTGGAGATTTTGAAAAGCTCAGAGTTTTTGGATCAGAAGTCTATGCTCACGTGCCATCTCAGAAGAGACAAAAGTGGGATGCCAAGGGCAAAAGAGGGATGTTTGTGGGATATGAAGATTGTTCAAAAGGAGTAAGAGTATTTTTTATGGATAAAAGAACAGTGGAGGTAGTTAGAGATGTAGTCTTCATTCCTGAAATTCAAAATAACTGCAAGGAAGAGAAAGAAATTAAAAAAAAACATAAAAAGAGCAAAGGTGGAAAGTCAAGATGAAGAAGACATAGTACAAGAAACAGATGGTGTAACAGCTGGAAGAGAAGAAGAAGATGAAGGATTACACTACAATCTTAGAGACAGAAATAAACTTAAAGCACCAGATAACTTGAAGGAATATCAATGTAAAATGGCTTTAATTTCGTATAATGAAGCTGTAACTGGACAGGAAAAAGATAAATGGATAGAAGCAATTGAAGATGAAAAATCATCGTTGATGAAAAATGAAACATGGAAATATGTCAGTCCTCAAGATGCCAAAGGGAAGAAAATTTTAACCAGTAAATGGGTATTCAAAATTAAAGAAGACGGGAGATACAAGGCTAGATTAGTAGTTAGAGGCTGCGAACAAGAGAGAGGAATTGACTATGAAGAAACCTTCAGCCCAGTGGTGAATACAACATCACTAAGGATACTGTTTGCCATTGCAGCTAAAAATAATTACAAAATGAAGGCATTTGATATTAAAACAGCTTTCCTTTATGGAGAACTAGAAGAAGAAATTTACATGCATGTGCCAGAGGGTTTTAGTGTCAAAAATAAAATTTGTCGTTTAGAAAAATCCTTATATGGATTAAAACAAGCACCCTTGAAATGGAATCAAAGGTTGAAGAAGTTTCTACTGAACAGAGGGCTTTTTCAGTTGAAATCAGAACAGTGTGTATTCAGAAATGAGAAAAGAACTCTGTATTTATCTGTGTACGTAGATGATGGGATCATGATGGGAGAAAATGAATCTGATTTAGACAATTTATTAGATAGTTTAGGAAAGGAGTTTGAAACAAAGACAAGAAATAATCCAAAGGTTTTAATTGGCATAGAGGTAACAAAAACTAAGGACTCTATTTTCCTATCTCAGAAGGGGTATACAGATTATATATTAGATAAATTCGAGATGAAAAATACCAAGGGAGCTGATACACCTCTTCAAATTGGGAAAAGAGTTGACGAGCAGGAAGAAAGGGATAGAAGTGTTCTCAAGTTTCCTTACAGAGAAGTGGTTGGCAGTCTTTTATATTTGACGAATAAAACAAGACCTGACATGGCTTTTGCAGTCAACTATGAAAGCAGAAGTCTAGAAAATCCAACAAAAACAGACATTGAAAATGTAAAAAGAACATTGAAGTATTTAAAGAATACAGAGAACCTGGGTATTCGGTACAAAAGAAGATCAAACTTGACTCTGACTGCTTATACTGACTCTGACTATGCAGGTGACTTAAAGACTAGGAAGAGCACAAGTGGATACGTCCTGATGTTCTGTGGAGGACCAGTAGCCTGGTGGTCACGTAAACAACCAATTGTGGCTCTCTCCACTACGGAGGCAGAGTATATTGCAGCAGCTGAATGTGTGAAGGAAGTCATATATGCAAAAACATTTATTGAAGAATTGGTTGGTAAAAAATTGAGTGTAAGTTTACATCTGGATTATAAAAGCACTATTCGACTATTTGAGACTGGACAGCTTATTAGACGAAGTAAGCACATTGATGTAAGATATCATTTCATTTCCGAAAAGGTGTCACAAAAAGCAGTGACCTTAAATTATTGTCCAACACAATATCAGTTAGCCGATATATTTACAAAGCCCCTCAATGGTATCAAGTTTCATGCACATAAAAACTTATTACTGTCAAGTAATTGAAGGAAATTTAATTTTTGCTAAAAGGTAAATGTGTGATTAATTTTTGTTGTATTATGGTTATAATTATATGAATTAATTCTCTGATGTAATTTTCAAGAGAAGTTTTATGGTGTTGAATGATGTAATTTGTTTTCTGTTGTTTCTAAAGAAAAAAATTAAGAGAGAGTGTTAAATATTGTATCTAAGAGATCTAATCTGTTTATTGGTTACTGTGTTTAGTTGAAGTAAAATAATATTGTCCTGTGCGTTGTGTGAAGTTATTAGTAAAATAATTAAAGAATCAGCGGAAGTTTCAACAAAATGTCACAAAATTTACTCTGAGTAAAAATTCACTTTTCATTGGAAATATTATGGGAGAAAAGCAATTAAAATGGCCATTTATCAACTCCTTGGGTTAATTTTCGGAGTTAGTAAAAGTTTCAAGGCCAAAGGGGTGTTTGAAAAAATTCTACATTTTTACAAATTGAGTAAAAGGCGTTTTAATAGTGCTTATTTAAGGAGGAGAATCTATTCAGGCTCAGATATAAACAAGAGGCGACTGATTGATTTGCAATGAATCGATTAACTGCCACGTTCGACTCCTTTAGGAAAGGAGATCGTGTCTATACGTACCTACGAATTTTGAATTATCGGAAACACGGGATGGCGCAACAATTACCACCATACTTGATGTGCATTATAAAGGAGCATGTATTAAGTCTATTACAAAACTAGGATTAAATTACTAAACCACGATGAAAAAACTCATGGGACGTATTTGAACTTGTACTCTGCTTATTGAGTTTACCTATTCTTATTAATTCCAACTCGTCTTACTGCCCACCCTTCTGCCAAGGCAAAATGTTTATAGTTTCCTCCAATAACAAATCGAGCAGAGGTTAAATTTCCGTGTCCATTGAAGGGAAAAAGAGCTGTGTCACCTCAGGCTCAATTACTCTCTTCCCCCTCAGGTGTGATCTTCCTTAAAATCACAAATTTCATTAGGGGAAGGTTGCCTATTTTGGACCATTTTTTTATTTTCTTAAATATTTCCATAACTAATCATTCAACGTAGAACATCTATGCTGTATAATATTCTTCATAGTATTCTCCTGCACTGATTGGTATTATATTTGCCATATATTACTCTTGAGATAAATTAAGTAGAAAAAACCGAAGTGATGCAAATGGTCCCAGTTGGGAAACCGGCTACCTAATTTGGACTCACGGTTGCCTAGGTTGGACCGGAGGAGGAAAACTACGTAAAATATTAAATTACAGCTGAAGAAATAAAAATATAAACAGATAAGTTTTGTGGTTGTTGTTTGCATACACAGTGTTTGCTGTTATAGCGTTCTCATCGAGAGTTTTTTCAAATAGGTCGAAAAACTTGTTGTTCTCCCCATAGCGATTGAACCATTTAGCTCGAGCCATTGAAGCCCCTTTTGGCTGATGGAGGGAAAGTTGTGAATTTTGATTCATAAACAGATAGAACCACTCTTTTCCGGCCATTTTTCCCCCTGTTAAAGCTGTGGGGTAATCATGTTTTTCTGCGATGACGAAGGCTAGCTTACGGATGTCTTTAATTGAATACCCTAAGAATCTCTCCTAAAACCGGAGACTGTGTTCGGCGAGAACATTTTCCATCTCTGCAGTATAGGTTGCTTGCCTTCTGAAGGATTTAACTACATTCGAAAACGTATTTTTACTCTCAGCGTGTCTTTTGACTGTAGCTTTAGGGACTCCATACACACGGGCGCATTCGTTGAGTGCATAGTCACCGTTTTGGTATGCTGACACAGCCATCTGCAAATGTTTTTCGTCCCAATTCCCGAACATACCCCTTTTTCCATCGTAGAAACCTATGCAGACGTTAACCCAAATATATTTGATATTTATCGTAGAATTAAAATTATTATTATCAAAAAGTCGTTAATTTTCCTATTTCATCATTCAATAGTCTCCTAAAATGGACCGGTCCAACTTCGGCAACACGTGGTGGTCCAACTTTGGCAACAGGTTCCTGTCAAATAAATAATGACACTAGAGGAATACAGGAGGTTGAACACTAGTTTTGCAGAATATCGTTAGTAGCAAACAAAATTCAGGTTAAAAGTGTTCCATAGAAAGAGTGATAGCTTAATTTTACTTGAGACAGCAGCTTACGTACTGAGGGCCAAAAATTACAACACAAACAATGAAATCACACTTTTGGCCATCCACTCCAGTAAAATGGATCCAACTCACTGACCTCCGAGTCACGTGTCCTCGGTGGTGTCACCACCTAGTACAGCCAACTCGAATGCATCACATACTTGTAGGGAGGGAGATGCAATCGCGGTCCAATTTAGGAAACAGTCCAATTTCGGCAACCCCCTTCCCCTAAATCCGATTTACGTCGATGTACTTATGCATGTATTTTCGAGAAATCCTTTACCGCTTCCATTATATGAGGATATTTTTTTACGCAGCGGAAGAGTAATTGTTTGCTGAACGATTTTGCTGCAGCGTTATTGACAACCCACTCCCTGCCAAACACCCTCGAGGTGGCTTTGCAGGGTAATATGCCAATGCACTGCTAGGTATATCTAAGAAAAGAAGCAATCTTCCATTACGGATGGGTTTCCTCTTAGGTAACTCACTAGATGAATGGAGGAAGTACCCCGGAGATGTTTTCAATATGTATAAATCCTCTCTGACAGTTCGCATAGTGTTTGTGTACCATAGTTACATTGGCTAATTTACATTTCTAGTGACCATTGTCTCTTGTATCAATCTATGGAATGCCACACGCCACTAATTTGTTTCCTCGCGCTGCGTCCTTGTCTGCAGCGATGCACTCGTCGGATGTCGAATTCATCTCGTCATGCCTTGTCGGATTGTGCGGCTGCTCTGACGCCCGAGGAACTTTCATCACGCCTCCTCACAGATGTCTCATGTTGCGCTGCGTCCAAGGCATTGAAAAGATTCCACTTGATCTGACATTCCTCTCTATTGCAAAGGATCTCCCCGTCTCCTCATTGTCTTCCTTCATCAAAGCGACCATTCCGATAATGGTGGATGCTGAAGGACGCTCATCACGAGCCATTGAGGGCACATTTTAGCAATTCCTCATGCAAGTCGAAAAAAGTTCTCGGTCAACGGTCACATTTTACTATACAAGTTTCACCAGTTCAGCTGCTTATTCTGTTGAAACCACCATATATAAACATTGTGACATAAATTATGCAAAAGTTATATTTTCAAATTTTGCTTTAACTGAAGCGTTGTTATGACTTGGATTCGAAGCGCTGAATTCGATATTGAAGCCAAAATCGTAAGTAAATACACATTGTTTCACTCAGCTTGATATCTAGATATTTGTTGGCCACAATAATAATAAGACGAACCGAATTATTTGAGTTTGGAGAAAATCCGTGCGTATGTAATCGAAATATTTCGAATAATATGTCAAGTGCCATAAGGTGCCACAAGGAGACATATAGTGTCTCACAACTTCTAGAGGGATTAAGGTGGGAGCCCCTAGAGACTCGGAGGCTACACGCTAGGCTTAGGTTGCTTGTTAAATTCAGAACTGATATTTTTCAGTGCGACATAGAGCATATTATCATGACTCCTCACTACATTTCTAGGTCTTACAGACGCGATAAAATAATAGAGATGCACTGCCGAACAGATAGGTACAAGAACTCGTTTTTTCCGCGCACAATAAGCGACCAAAATAAAAATTGAGCTCCACTAAATACACTCCTATAATATATGTCACCATTCCATCTCCAAAAAGCTTACACCTTTACACGGCTGGTGACCTAACACCCCCTGCCACACGCCCATGCGGCGGCTCGCGAGGTATTATGTAGATGTAGATGCAGATGAAGGTTACGAGCTAAAATCGAATTAAACTGCCAAGAAACTAATTTCGTAGCATGCATTTTTTTCATCCTTGACATTTTGCAAACGACCAATGCAAATGCGCGTATGCAAACTTTGACGCAAATCGTTGCGTAAAATATGAGCGCAGAAAACACCCGAAGGGAGGGAAGTCCGATTATATGGATTATTTTCAGAGTTTTGGACTTTCGTCGGTGGCGTTAGTTCAAGGAATCATGGGTGGAGAGGAAGATATGAAAATCCTGGCTCTGAGCGAAAAAGAATGATGACATAGTTTAAAGGCGGGTGTTGTTTTGAAATGGGTAACTTTCCAGACTGGAAAAGAAACTCTTACGGAGGGAGCGCATAGAGGACATTTTTAAAGAGGCCACGGGTGCTGTGCTGTGGTCGGCAATTACAATCTGGAGGTGGAGGGATTAGATGTGGGGCGACACATTCGTCTTTCGACGAAAGGGTAATGTTTTGAAGAAACTAGTGCATAAAAGATGAGGAATTAACAGTTATGAAAACTTAAAAGAATAAACTGACCCCTTTTTTTCTACTTGAAAGAATTTGAAATTTTTTATTTCAGTCTCAAACTTTACCTCAATGGCGCCGAAAAATATTGTACTCTATCAGAAAACGTGTTTGTTAATGCCGAAATTCCGAAAAGCCGCTAACGTGCATTTAATATTTCACTTCTGAACTATTATTGTAACGATACTTGCCTTTTATCTTCTAATGACGCATCGTTATGTTTTAAATGAATATATTTTATATTTATGGAAGTCAATACCTATTATTCTACCGCTGCACGTATATACGATTCTACTCTCCCCAAAATGGCGAACGCGCTTACCGACGACGGAGTTGACCGTGCTTTCCTCTTACGAAACTTGAGCATTAATGAAGCGAGTTCCGACCTGTGCGACCCAAGCGGAATCACTTGCTGCCTGCATGCAGAAGGCAGTCATCCTGGGGTCACTCCTTCTGCTCCGGTCGTATGACCCGACTACACTAATCAATAAACTGCACAGTCGTCGGACGTGGCTGCGATAATGTCAAACCCATCTCGAGTCCTCAGCCATTATGACGGCAATGGAACCCGATGCCTGTCGGGGACTCGAAGGGGAATGATACAAAAGTAACTAGATAATAATATGCAAATTAGTTTTGACCGAGAGAATTCCAATCGGAAATCCTAAAGACCAAGTTTCCGGTTATCGCATGTCATATGGAAATGGCTTGGGAATCAGCCAAAACTGGCCAGTCAATCCACTGCGTGAGAAATTTTGATTTTTTTGCTCTTCGTTTGAACTCCTTAGATCTGTGTGCTGCATTTTCCACAAACATGTAGGCACTCGCCATTTCCCTTTTTACGGATATGATTGAAAAGGGGTGGGTGGAAAAAATGCTGATGGGTTGGCATGCAGACCAGGCGGCTACCTTGGCCGGAATAGCTTCGCGTCGCTTCGAAGAGCCAACGAAGAGAGTCGCGGAGCAAAATACGAAAGAGCGACAATCGTAACCTTTAAGGAGGCTCTAGCCTGACTATGTGAGTCAAAAAAATAATAAATAACTCATTTCAATTTAATTAGATTCAAGCATCCTGCTTTCGATGATAAAATAGGTTTTGCCTTTTTGAAATGTGAAATCTGAGGCACAAAATAAAAAAGAAAACTCCACGAATGTTTTTTTAATGGCCGCATTTGTTCAGCCATCGAAGCCGACTATTACGTTACTATTACTGAACTACCTCATTTTGACTTCATTTATCGCAGTAATTCGCTCATGACTTTCAGAAAATAGGCGGTCAGAATTCCTCTGTTTTATTTTTATTCAATTTCTAAGGACTTTTTGCTTCTCGTGAATACTTTCATCAAAAGCCTTAACATGCTTTCCCCTTGAAAATGACAATTTCTACTGTAATCTGGGCAGTCAGCATCCTGGAGATCCTGGATTTGGAGCCAGCCAGAGTTCATGTAAAAATCTCTGTTTCCGAGGATGGATTACAGTGAAACTAGTCTGTACTCCCTATTTTTTCATCGAATTTTATAAAAAGCATTTCAAAGATGTTGTATTTAAGCCTTTAGAATTTCGGAAAGAAGCGATCCTTAGGCCAGAGAGCTGCCTCAAGGAGCAATCGACCAAACGGCGGCAGTTCACCGAGGTGAACTGAACTCACGTCCACGGACTACTTGTAGCTTTCCTGCCGATTGGTGTCTTTTCTTCCGGACTTCGCCTCGAGTTAGTTGCTCTCCTAAATTTGTACCCACCATTTCTATTCAGCGTAGGAATGGCACTGTTTTCACGGCGGTTAAATCCTTGTAGCGATTATGGCGGAGTACTAATTCTAACTCTTTTACACTATGTTGTTTCATGAGGAGAAAGTGTGTGAGAACCCCAATGATCCACTCTTTATATCAATGCTATCGATAATGTTAAAATAATATCTAGCTGATGTTGAAGTCTGTTACTTACAGTTTAGTTTACCTAGTTGATTACTCACCACGATAGCATATTTTGTTAGCTGATCATTCACTGAAAGCACTCAAAGATTGCTTTTTTTTGGCCTTATGATAAATTTCCGAGAAACTTGTCGTATGAAATACTAATTCATATTTTAATGCTCTTTTTATAACAACAAAGTCAGTGTCACATTTCCATAGTTTCGATCTTTTTGATAAACTGTACGTCTGAAAATGTGTCATAATTCAATTTATAACCTTCACCTTCAACTTATAGTACTTGGTTACATTAGTCAGCTGTTTAAAGTACGAGCGTTTTACAGCTAGAGTGAATCTGAACGACAGTACAATAATTGGACCTGGCAGAATTTAATAATTGTATCAGCAGCTCTTTAGCCATCATATGGTAATCAAGCGCATCTGGTGATCAGTAATGACCATATGTATACTGCGGTTAGCGATTCCACCCATGTCAAACACATTTGAACCAAGCCAAGGAGTAACACACAATATTTGTGTGATAACATTCTCGTAGGTTAGAAGGGGTGTACCAGAGGTAAAATAATCCTTTTTATTTAATGATTATCAGTGGGATCCCCATCTGATTCCGCAATATCCTGCAGACGACAAGGGTTGATGTGAGTACATTCGCCCAAATTTGAAGCCGGTGATGACATTTCTTCAGGGTATTACCAAATGTACACCAAATGAGAGAGAACTAGTTTAAGTTACATATAACATTATAAAATAGAGATTTTTCAATATCTTTGCGAATTAATTTGTTCTTAATACTAGCTATCCCTAATTATGATGAATTCATTATAGTACGATCCCCTTTTGTTAACCATTCGGAAACAGATCATCACCAAATCCATATACATATAATACGAGGTTGTTGTATAAACATGTCCGAGGCAAATTCTTCGAGTGACCAAAGAGTCCATCAGAGACCAAAGAGACCATCTTTTATTGTGGGAGGAATCGAACACTCAACATTTGGATCAATCATATAAGATATAGTCCCCCGAACAAAGCAGGTGATCCCTATTTCCTTAGAACGATAAATATTTAAAGTGCTTGATATCGACCATTTCCGTTTATTTTTTTAGGATTTATGGCCATTCAATTGTATTTTTCTTTCTCAAAAACGTCCTCTCCATAGGGTAGGCATATGCCTCTGCCGGAGACCCGAACCCGGACTATGAAGGTAGGAAGCCATCTCTCTAGTACTACACAGACCCAATCCCCTCTTGTGCGAGAGGCCTGCGATCTTTGAGAATCTAGTTTACAACTTGGTCAATCGAATTAGTATCGGGGGAAAATCCAAGAGAGAACTTGCTATGTGAAATAGGAATTGCTTTCAGTGTTGAGGATACTGCATGTGCTCTCCATTTTAGGACGGAAATAGTAAAATCGTAGCGTTGGGTGCGTGCAGTGGGAGGGGGTAGCTCTCTTGTCGGGAATGAAGACACAGTAAAAAGTCAAAGGAGCTTCAAGAATAGATCCTGGAGGCACGGCTGGCGGGGGAGGAGGGGCGGGAGGCGGTCTAGTTAGAGAAGGAGGGAGTGGGCGGTGTAGAAGACGAGAGTAGAGGACACCTTCCAGTCTTCCACCGGTGAAAAGGAGAAGAGGAACGAAGGATCGGAGGCATAAGAAAAGGGAGGGTGGCCGTGAGGGTTGGCTGGGTGAGATACAGAATAGGGGGCCCTCATTCTGCTGGACGGTGAGGTATGTTTTTGTGAGGGGTTAGGAATAAAATGGGGTGCTTGGGAGCGGTGGGGAGTGCACAGGAAGAAAAGATTTAAGGGCACTCACTGAGAAAGGAAACCCCGCTGCCGTTGGTTGAGTTATTCGTAGTGGGCTGTTGGGGCAAAGAGCAAAGGAGGGCAAGAATGAATGTATGTCCGAACGGGAGACTTCAACGCGCGGAGCAACGGTTGGGTGAGTTTAACGCTCGGGGATTGAACGTTTGAAACTTGGCCCTGGCAGCACGACAATAAATCCACCAATATCACAGGTCAACAATATTTTCGTCACAAGGAAAGCGATGGGTGCTATCTAACCTCAGTCGATGGTGCTGAACTCGAGAATGAAATCAGTTTTTCTCTCTCGGGCTCAGTTTGTTGTAATTCTACGGTAATTCATTTCTCCAAAATTCCTTAAAAACGCTGAAGATTGCCTATTCTACAGGAGCTGATTCCCTTGAGCTGGAGACGTAATTGTTGATAAAATGTCAGACTCTGTGCATGGTATTGTCATCGAAGTCCCTGAGATCATGAACGAACTTACGCATCCTTCACAACAGCTCGTAAATGAGAGCTGCGAGGAAGCATTGCCTCTGAATCGTACCCGAGCCCGGAGAAGCCCCTTCAAAGAGAGACCCCTTCAAAGGTTTTTGGCTGTACTTGGTGGAATGTCAACATTTAGAAAAAGAATTAATAGTAATTCTACTTTATAAAGTCATATGTCTATCGCGGTTTCGATTGTCTTGAAAAATGACGATAGATCGAAAAGGTGGTCGACAAAATAAATAATCGAGTGTGTTATGAGTGGGGTGCCATTCCTCGACTCCACTCTTTGCCTCATGCCCGCTCTGCTCGGCTTGCCATTGCAATGACACCAGCCTCTGAACCCTTTCACTGATGTCTCCTGCGTTGAGTGATTCATGTCAAGGATGGACGTTGAAAGCGGCAGGACTCTGGTTAGAGAGACCAAGGGAAAGATCTCTTGGGACCCACCAAGGAAAGCTCTTTCACACTCATTGCAGGATAAATGATTTCTGAGGAGAAATGGGAGAAGGTGATCCACATGGTGCAGAGGATCCTAGTTATAAGGGTGTAACGAGAGCTAAAGGTTTCATTTGCTATATTGAAACGTGTTAGCTCATTTTAACTTGAGCTAAAGTCGACCTGGTGGACTTTCGAAGTAGGAGCGTCCAAAGTCGAAGTCGAAAGTTGACCTTTTCGGACCGATTCCAATTCCTAGGCACGCCCTCTCGCGTCTACGCTGGAATCTAGCAAGTCCGCTGCCCCGTATCACGTGGTCTTCTCAGGTTTAGTATGACTATTCTGAACATTTAAAAAACATGGTAAAAACTGAGGATATCGCTACGTTTTATTTGTGAGTAGCAATTTAATTTATATCCAGAGAACTCCGCAGAATTTGCCACAAATCAATCTGGTCATTTACATTGGTGGCCAGACACCTTTTCCAACATAGCCTGTATTTATAATAATTTATTGTGCATTATGTGTATACTTGATACTATGATTTTCTTTGCGTAATCACAAATTCCCTGAAATAAACACACCCTCTAGCGGAAAAAGAATGTTGAGAAACAATGGTATGCCATTATGGGCTGTGAAGATTGATAGATAATAGTTTTTAAAACTTACAATGCAAGGGAAATAGATTTCAGATTTTCACAAGTCTATGAACTATTAAGCAGCCCTTTTAAAATTTGTAATGTTGAGCACATGTAGAAATGGCAATTAATATGGGCTTAGCCAGAATATGTCATTTCCTGATAGTATAATTAAGCATTTAGGACCCCCAATTTTTTGTTTCAAAGTTTCCCGCTCCATTCTTTAATTTTTACTTATAACAGCCGAGACCTGAGGCAGGTTTATGGAATAATTTCTGCAGTTGACAGAAGATTTTTGAGGCACCGCAGTTGACAGAAGGAAACCGGAGAATGAAAAGCGAAACACTTTCACGGATCGTTTCCTAAACATTAACGATTCCGGGACTCGAAATTCAATTTTCTTTCAAGGACAGGTTTTTTCGCCTGATGCTATTGTAAGTTGAGAAAAATTGCCCAGACTCCACTTGTACTTGCGTGCCCAAGAAGGGACTAATGAGTTTCTTTTGATGGCATTGGCTATGCTATAATAGTGACGGCTCTTTCCGTCGTAGCTTTAAACTCTCTTGTGTGGAAAGCGTGGAGACACTGTTGGCTCGAGAAACTTTGGAAAGCTCGCTTAAGTTGAGAATTTTTCGCAACGATATTGTCGTGGTCATTCTAGCCCTTTTGCAAAATGAGGATAAGCACTTATTTCATTGCAGAAATCAGCGCCAGAAACGCGATACTTGATTCGGTCCTTCAATCGAATTTGATGCTTCGGAGCGTGTATGTTATAAACATAGTTGGCGCATTGTAGAGGACTCTGGATTTCAGTACGCAGCGGCACTGTCGCCGCTGAACTACGTCATGTAAATAAACTGAGCAAATTGTTTTTTACATAGCTCCAGTATTGTTTTTGAGCCATTATAAAAAATCTTCATAAAACCAGTTCTAGTGGTCTCAATAAAACATTTTCTCGATTACAGTTCTCTCAGCTCCTACCAAAATTTTTTGGAAGACTATTGCTCCACTACTGGTATTCTTTAAAAAACTGCCGACTCGTCTGCTTGCCTGTGATTGGTCGTTGCGTCAAACAACGGATGGAAAATAAGTATCGTACTTTTATTTCGGTCCTGATATTCAAACTCGATTCCACGATCTGATACGATCACTCTATTTGCGCGGTACGATATTGAACATGCTGAGATGATTCTATGATCCCCAGAGCTCAAATGACAGGAGCAACAGAAAATGCCCCCGCTAGGGTCGCCCATGTCAGATAGGTCGAAGGTTCGCACGTTGACCATTGGTAGATCGCATCTTGCAGTGAGGCAATCACCACTGCAAGAGGCGACTGAGATCGGTGGGGCCGTTTTTCTCTGGTGATGGCGTCAATATAAGAAATACTATTTAGGCAGGCTACGAAATACTCCCTTCATTAATGGGGCTGTATACCTTGGCCGAAAAACGCCCTTATAGTTCTGGCTTCTGCCGCAATCTGCAAGGAGACATGATCTTTGCTTTCCCCTTGATGCCAAGGCCATAGATGTCCCTTGCTGCTCCATTCCGGACAACAGCGCCACTCATGGCGAAGCGGAAAATGTGTTGCATTAGTCCTCGAAAATGTTCATTGTGACTTTATAGTAGTACGGCGCATGCAAATATATGTTGGTCTTTCAAAGAGGTGAAGGTCACCCATTTACAATAAATGCAAAGATGTTTAATAAATATCATCGTTTGCGTTATGGCAGTCATCTGATTTTTGAAAAAAATTAGGATTATTTCACGATCAAAATTACCATGTACATGGCAATTAGTGGAAAGTTACAACACTCATCCTGAGCATTACTCTTTATATGAGAGGCCTGCGCAAACGGATTTGCTTTAAGTAGATAAGCAGAGTCGGAAAAATAAAAGCGCGCAGCCTTCTCCGGAATCGTTGTCGACCGTTGTACGTTCACGAGCCCCTTTTAATAACCATAAATTGATGGATAATACTTTCATTTAAAAAATCCTGACGAGTACGAGACTCGGCCTACTAGTTTATTTTTTCATCTGTGAACCTACCATACAGCACCTTAACATGATTATCTCTTTTAGATAAGGAAGGATTAAAAATATTTACCAGTCCATCTTGGAAATTCCGCCTGATATTGAAACGTTAGTGACATCCAAATGACATCGTACCATATAAAATTGATTCATGAAGCTGCCTGAACTGTATCATCCCATAAAAATATGCCCAGACAGCACACGTTCATGGAATCCTTGATGGAAAAGTGATGGATGTCTCCATGATGGAATATGGGAATGGAATCAATATGGATTATACATGGATTTCTTGGAGAAATTTCCACTCAAGCTATGACGGAAATGTGACATGGAATCTGTACGAATTCCCTCCATTTTCCATAGTGACAAAGTCAAAAGAGAGTTAGTAAACCATTTATATTAAAGGACGATTCTTTTATGAAAACGTGGGTTAAAATATATTAAAAATAAAAGTAAATTTAAAAATGTTAAATTGAGCTTTTTTCTCTGTTTTGTGCATTGAAAAAAAAATTGAAAACTCATCGACTTAAGTTGTATTTCCTTCCGATTAATTTACAGGCGCTTGCGTTTCAATGCGTTTGGTGAGTGTTGCTGAGTCTTCAGAGTTTGTGCGTTGGCAGTCTATTTTGTTGCCGTGTTATTTAGATTTCTCTTATGGTATTTTGAGTAAAACTTATGGATTGGCAAGGTTTGTAAATATAAATATGGTATATTAACACAGAAGTGGAGTTACTATACTGAAACTCCATTAATTAGCTGATTAGATAAAATCAGATAATGAGGTTGGTATGGTAAAATCGTGTTTGTGAATGATGCATTTATTTGTTAACAGCAGTTATCATTTAACTTGATTGGTTAAATGCTCATAAGCTACATAAACATTTTATGGTCATCATCATCATCTGGTGTTCTGTCTGCTGGCAGGTCCCGTACACCACTGCTGTCTCCATCCGCTTCTGTCCCGAGCTTCCTTCTTTGCTTCATCATAGCTGATGTTCTTCACCTGATCCACCAATTTAATTCTTCTCCTTCCTCTCTTTTTCTTTCCTTCAATTAAACCCTCAAGTGCCACAGTCATTATACTTTTCCCTCTCATCACATGGCCCAACCAGTTTCCTTTCCTCTTCCGTATTTCCTTTAGGAGCGATCTTCCTTCTTGTACTTTGCTCAAAACCTCCTCATTTCTCATCTTATCTACCCATCTTACTTTTTCCATCCTTCTCCACACCCACATTTCATAAGCTTCTATTCTATTCCTTTCCCCCTTACCTAATGTCCACGCTTCACATCCATACATGAAAACGCTCCATGAATAAAATTTAGCTAGTCTCTTTCTCTGCTCCAGATCCAGGCTTTTATTGCATAGCAAGTTTTTCTCTTTTGCCATTGCTATCCTTGCTTTTATTTCTGCAATACTTCTCCAGTCGTCTGTCACCATCGCTCCTAGGTACCGGTAGCTTTTAACTTTTCCTATTACACCTTCATTTATTTTCACACTCGTATAATTTTCACAGTTTACTGGCATCACCTTTGTCTTTCCTAGGTGTATCTTCATCCCATATTCCTTCATCCCTTCTTCAAAAACCTTTATCAACCTTTGAAGTGATTGCATATCATCTGCTAATATCACCATGTCATCTGCGAATCTTATACTTCTTATCTTCCTACCTCCAATGCTGACTCCTTCCTCTCTCCCATCAAAAGATTTATGGATCATGTCCTCAACATATATATTGAACAAGGTTGGCGACAGACAGCATCCCTGCCTTACTCCTCCACCAAGATCCACCCATTCTGTCATATCCTCATTTATTTTTAATGCAACTTTTTGCCTCATATATAATTCTCTAATGAGTTTTCTCTCCTTCCATACCAACCCCTTCTCTTTTAGAATTTCGAACATTTTATTCCATTCAACCCGATCAAAACCTTTTCCAGATCAATAAAACAAAGTGCCATTCCTTTTCCTCTCTCTATATACCTTTCTCCAGTTATTCTTAACAGGCCAACGGCGTCCATTGTTCCTTTCTCTTTCCGGAAACAAAATTGTTCCTCCCCTACATTTTCTTCCATTATTCTTATTAATCTCCTGTTCAAAACTCGCAACATTATTTTGGCTGCATGTGTAATTAGGCTTATCGTTCTATGTTCAGTACATTTCCGTGTACCAGGCTTCTTAGGAATTGGTACCATCACTGTTCTTTCAAAATATTGAGGCCATTCACCAGTGTGATATGTTTTGTTACACATGTTAACAATTTCCTGCACACCCTCTTCATTCAAGCACCTGAAAAATTCAATAGGGATCTCATCCATTCCTGTTGCCTTCCCTTTCCTCATTTCTTCAATTGCTTTTTCCACTTCCCTCTTCAACACTGAATAACCTCTATCTTCCGGGGTCACCGTTTCTTCTGCCTCCAAGTCCAAATCCACTGGCTTCTCCTTTGAGCAATACAGGTCTTCCAAATATTCTGTCCATCTTTCTGTTATTTCTGTTTATGGTCATGCAATGTTTTAAATACAACCTGACCTAACAGGAGTTTTATAATGAAGTAGGTGTACCTTAATGTATGTTCAAGTATTTGCTATAATTGATGGAGGGTAAACTGATACAGTTTAGTAAACGTTAAAGATTCCTAGTGAATTCAATGATACAATGGCAAAGTGTGGTAGCATATCATGTTGAACTAAATTAAATGCAACTTGGTTGTCTACTGGATAATTTATTATACAATGCATTTTTAGTATTTTTAGTATATTCATGCTTGGTGCGAAAAGTGGCAGATGGAACTAAACATAAAAAAGTGCGTAGCAGTCAGCTTTTGGAAAAAGAAAAATTGGCCAGTTAGGGCTTACAGAATAAAAATACAGAAATTATTCACGCCGAGTCTGTTAAGTACTTAGGAGTCACAATTAGTCACGACCTATCTTGGGGAAAACATATTAGGGAAATATGCGGTCAAGCATATAGGAAGCTAGGCTTTATCAAGAGAGTACTCGGAAAATGTGATGAGAAAGTGAAAGAACGTTGTTATTTTTCAATCGTTAGGCCTCATCTGGAATATGCTGTTAGTGTATGGGATCCATACGAAACGGGGTTGATATCAGAGTTAGATCGCGTCCAGCGAAGAGGAGCTAGGTTTGTGAAACGATGCTACGATAAGTTGGCTAGTGTGTCTGGACTGCTAGAAGAATTAGGATGGGAATCGCTATCACAGCGTAGATTAAATTATAGGCTTAACCTCCTAAATAAATTTCAGGAAAATCATTTCTCTGACGACGTAAAAAACATACTATTAACCCCTTCGTACTACGGCAGATTAGATCGCGCCAATAAAATTAGAGAGCTAGATTGTAGAACCGATAGGTATAAAATGTCATTTTTTCCGCGTACCATTCGGGACCATAACAGCTGTGATCGTCGTCATGAATAGTTCGAGTATTGACAATAGGCAGGCAGTTAATCTTTCTCATTATATTCTCCTCTTTCTTATTTATGCATGATGTAAATAATGATGTTCTTATTTATGCATGATATTTTGAATCTGTAGTAGTAGTCTTTGTATCCCTTGCATGTTAGAACGATTGGAGATAGAATGTTTCTTGGGTATTAGATTTGTAATTGGCGCTTTGCATGTGTGGTACGCGGGCTTTAATGTAATGTCGGTATTCTACCATATCATTCATGCATGCTTGGTGCGAAAGCACCCCCTGCCACACACCCTTTGGGTGGCTTGCAGGGTATGTCGTAGATGTAGATGTAGATGTAGTGAGTTGTACAATAAAATACGTGGTGGAAATATCCAAGGTGTATTTAGTTTATTTCATTCAGTTTCCTCATGGATTCCATGTGGAAATTATACATGGATTCTATATGGATGCCATGTGAATTTTCCATATGGATTCCATCTTGAATCCATGCGGATCCATGGAATTTAGAGGACTTTTGCCCACACTTTCCTTTGAATATCCTTATGGAATCCTAATGGATCCATGATATTTCCATTATGGCATTTCCATGGAATAAACGTAGAATCGACATTTATTCCATTAAGTGTGCAGTCTGGGTGCAGTGAAACATGCGCGAGCGGCTTCCCGCTACGCGGTTTACAAATCGGCACCAAACTTGGCTAAATGAAGTATTGAGCCTCGCTTTTATGCGGTTTCTTTCGGAGGACATTTTATTATATTATCCTGGGAAGATCCAAACATTGAAAAATGACTGGATAATCTTAATTAATATTACTTCACAATCATTCTTCACGAAAGAATTGACCCTCAGCCACCAGCACGAAAATCGTATATTGTTCCAGCTCCCACCTTAATTCCGACGAAATCACCATTCATTCCCACGCTGCAGCTGGGTCTTCGTGGGAATATAACTTCGTCTGCATTTAGGCGCGATTCTTCAACATTGTAATCAGTGGAATTCATTTTGTCTTAAGATTTCATGTTACGCCGATCGTTTCGCGGAACGATGATTGAGCGTACCTAAGTGGCTGGATGCACGTAAGGAGCGCATTTCGGTGCTAAGATCTCACTACGCACTAACATTAAGGAAATCACGGCGTTTGTAGCCAGAGTCTAATTCTTCAAATTTGCTTTCTTTCAATTTGGTCAGCTGGAAGGGGATGGGGGATCGGGTTGGTGTTGGGTGGCTAGAGTACTCGCCTACCACACGGGCGGTCAGGGTTCAAATCCCTGCAGAGGCGAACGTTTTTCAGAGGGAACCCGATCCCTACTTGAGTGTCTTGTGGAGGGCACTTCAAGTACAGTGCTCCATCTGTCGTATGAGACGTTAAACCGTGGTCCCCTTGGCCCCTTTCGTTGAGAGCAGGCAAATGCCGACGCCGGGTTTCTATCCACCCTTCATCCCTTACCTATCTCCTTTGTCGCAAATGACTTTAGCTGTCGGTAGCCTCCCCAAATATCCAATCCAATCCAATCCAATGGAAGGGGGTCATGAACACCACAATAATTGACAAGTGCGTGTCTTATAATCCTCGTCCTTGATCGAATGTGGAGAGAGAATAGGCTTCGGCTGACCGTCAGTAGAGGTGTAAATGGGTTCTGTTCATCGTCCAGTCCAAACAACGGCTCTTCTCAACGGTGGTTTGAGCGAATTTTATTAATGTGCAGCTCAGTGTAAAACTTTGCACGTGTTCACGAAAGTGATATCCATATATACACAAGTGAAAATATTTACATCTTAACGATTTGTCACTTTGGAAATTCAACGTGATTTAATCACGTGACCTTGTGGACCATGATATTTACTTCGTAACAATTGAAATGCACAGATTTTCTTTTATACGCAAAATAATACGTCTTTTTATTATAATGATTGGCAACAGATATCAAGGTGTCGTGGCGCGTCCGGTATCCGAGAAAAAACATATTGCAATACGATTTCGTCTAAATTTCGAATACCAACCCGAAAACTATAGTTACAACACGTTTTAATTGAGGAAAATATATCCATATTTATATAATCTAAGTATCATTTATCCATTTAAGGCGTGTGTGGTGCTTTCCCACCTATAAATAGATGCATTCGAGTAAAATGTGCCCCAAGAATACATATCGAGTTGCTTTGAATATACGACCACATGTGCTCACAGCGAGCGATCTACGTCCATTTCTCCAGCTACACTAAATACTCTCCACGCAGCAACCAAGAAGGGATTGGGATTCCAGGAAAACCTCGATTCCACCCCCGACTGGAATCGAGGCCGGGTCCACGGAGCCGAGGAGAGATCCAGGGCTCCGGACGAAGGGAATTTCACGGGCCGATGGTTTCGCCGCCGACTTTCCTCCCTGGAGGCAATCGGAATGGAGTCGCTGTAGTTCGGGGTTCGGGCGAGTGACTTGCCGAAGGAATTGAGCGCCAAACATGCGTGAGAGGGCGTGGAGTTGGAGAAATCGCCTCGGGGCACGCTTCGAGGAAAAAAAACACGGACACCTTTGGCCGCCCCAGCCAATGGGAGTGGCTGTCGCTGGGGCCGTAATGGGAGGGAAAGGGGAATTCCTTTCAGAACGCCCTTATCCAAACTCCCGTCACACCGAACACCTCCAAAAGCCATCCTGTGATAAAACCTTACATATCGTCCCTTCGTAACATCACGATAAGCAGTGAGAGGAGAGACCTGTCCCATTTTGCCGGCTGCCCTTCGTGATCTGATTTGTTTTTGTCCTCCTTCCTTCGTCGGATTGGCACCTGGTGGCCATTCTTATTACGAGGCCAAAGCAAACTTCCTGAACTCAAACAACTTCCCAAACATGACTGTGAAAAATTCGCCCCATATATGAGGTTTAAATTTTCGGAATGGTCTCTGCGAGTCTCGGCATTCTCTGATCATGATGTTCACACCCTACACGGCAAGAGAGACAGTCTGGCGTTGCTGCGCAGAAGCAATTGATGCTATTGCTAGGTTCAAGTTAAGTTCTTGAATACGAGGTTCAACTTATTATTAGTCGTGACGTACATAGAGATTCGAACGGGACAAATAGTTTTCGTGAGTGCGAAATTCCACTCGGGAATCGGACCCGGATCCCTGGATTAGGCGCCCAGTGCTTTAACAACATTAGCTACCTTGGCGTCCTCCTCCCCTTCTGTGGAGTTTTGTGGGTTTTTTAAAGAACGAGGCGTTCAAAAATGCCGGAAAAACGACGTGACGCGCAGTCCAATGCGGCGCCACAGCTCGTGAGGTGTATGGGGACGTGGTTCATGATTCCCCTGCCCTCTTCTAAGGATGGAGATAATTTTCTCGTTGGTCGGTTGAGTTTCCAGAGTCACAGCCTACATTGAGGCACTGTATTCCCTGTAGAGGGCCTCTACGCCTACACAGTCGGCCGCTGAATCAAGAGGGAGGGAAGGACGGGCCTAACCCTCATCCGGTCAAGTTGTCTTAGCATGCTGAGCTGAGTGAGGGGGAATGCAATGAACACATGTATAGTTAACAATTTCAACGCTACTTGATGTAGACTCTCCATAATCCTCCGTTGTCGCTGCCTTTCAGCCGCTGTGTCGCCCCTTTTACTTGGGCCGTTTTCGGAAACTCACAGTTCACGGTCATTCCAGTGACCCGGACAGACCGAGTGGAAATTACGGCCGACACCACCATTGTCTCAGGCCTTAATGCACACACGCCCACACCATTATGTAAAAATTGCTGGAAATGCGCTCGCTTATATTTTTTACAGTCCAGTTTCGTGAAAGTTTGAACGTTATTTCTAGTCGTACGTCTCCTTATTAGAGTCGTCGTATTTGTTAAAATTATTTACGCTCTTGGGAAGCATTAGCATCATTATATATGGGGTTTTTTGTTAGATATGATTCGAGAATGGAAATAAATATTGTCAGTACAAATTTTAATTGGACAGCGATCTGGATTCGATGCTTACTCAAACTCTCTTTCCTGGACAACCCAATCACTGAACGTTCCCTCAACAGTTGCAAGTCTTTAAACGAGCAGGGAAACGGGAATTGACCAATGGATTGTATCTTTTCTATGAAATATTGGATGTCGACAATTTTCCACCCCGTTATTTCACCGGCTACGTTTGGCTCTTGCCGATTATTAAGTCGTGAAATGGAGAATCAGGTACAATTTCTCCTGTTACTGAATCATCTAGAGTGCACGGGATTTCGTCAATGGTGCAATAACTTGCTCCCACGATCGACTCATTGCCCATTATTTTGAGGCGTCTGTCACGGATTTTAGAAATTTGTAGAGTTACACATAAATATATCATTTCATAATACATGTCAATACATTTTTTGCAAAAATTTGCAATTTTTCCTTTTTTCTTCCCTCCACTCGACTAAAAATTCTCCTTTCCTTTTTTTTTTCTCGGTGCCGATAGACACAGCTTTTTGCCCGCTCTTCCTTTGCTACATCGGTAAGCTCCCGGAGACACATCAACCACAAGTAATCCGAACTATGTTGAACATAGGTAAACACTTCCTCTCTCCGAGATGTTTTCGCTGTGAGGGGCATTATTCTTGGCTAGACCTGGTGCGTGCCGAACTAAGCACAGTCATGAGAACCGTGACGTGCCGGACAGTCTTTCCCCATTTGCCGCCACCTACCCAACTCCTCACGCCCTTCTCCACCTCTAGCTGCTCATTTAGAAGGTCGCTATGCTTCACAGGGTAGAAGCAAGGATCTTCTTATAAGACGTGAACTCTGTCCTGCTAAGCTAAACGACAGTAACTTCATCATTGTCAGTTCTGAGCTATTGCAAGCTAAAGTTTTCCAACTTCATTTAAATTTCCAACTCTTAAATAAACATGTATTTATATTTTTTTCTGAATCCATTTTTTTAAATAAGGAATTTAACGAAGGCGTCATTTTTCTTGTAAATTTATTTTGTGTTGAAATGTTTGGAGTTACTGTTGTTTATCTGGAACAAAATTAAGGAGATTCTCCAAGAGGAAGAAATTGACGCTGGTCATAATTGTTGGAAGACAGAAATTGGAACAAGTAGAAGTTTTTAATTACTTGTGTAGTTAGCCAGAAGAAAATGGGTATAGTAGCAAAGACGTGAGGAGGAGAATACCTATAGGGTTTAGAAGGGAGCTAATGATGGGGATATCTGGTCAGGATACAAAGAAGAAGTTGGTCAAGAGCTTGATATAGAGCGTAGCGTTGTACGGTGCTCAAACTTGGACTCGAAGAAGGGAGGACGTGAATAGGCTGCAGGCGTTTAAGATTTGGGTGTGAAGGATGAAAAAGGTGCGGTGGACAAATGGGAAGACAAATGAAGAAGTTATTGGTATATAGGGTGCGGAAAGTAAACTTCTGAATGAAATCCGGAATAGGCAGAGTAGGTGGCTGGAGGAAGTAATTAGGGGCGATGTGTTACTCAAGACTGTGATAGAGGGAAGTATACCGGGTAAGCAGGGAAGGGTAAGAAAGAGAATAGGTTCTGTTGATGGGATGAATAAGGTCAATCTCATGCCGAGGAGAAAAAGGAAGTATTAGAGATAGATTGGACCCTGAAAGTGTAGAAAATCGGGAGGAGTTGCTCTGAATTTCAACGAACACTACCTTTTATCGTTGGAATACTAAAAAAAATGAAATTTACTAGTCGTCAATTGTATTAGAATTTACACTAGTAAACATAAACAGTTTTGCCAATTTTTTTGGCAGATAAATAAAATAGATGTGACTTCAATAATTATTTTATCTTATACATTTTAATTAAGAGAAAATACAAACTACTTTCTAGATCCAAAGCAAAATAGTTTTAACCATACCCATCAATTTCAGTTTTAGAAATGGTGCTTCCCTTGTTTCAAGATTTAACCTATACCGATGGCTGTTTGTACGCATCAAAGGAAGAATATTCTCAATGATACTTCCTTTTTCTCTGAGCTAAATAACCTCCTTTGATTTCTCTCTAGAAGTATTCCGGAGTAGGCACTGTTTTTTTGAGGTAACCAGACTAAAAATGAAAAGTTCTTATAATTCTCTGTTAAATGGCACTTTTTATGTGGAGGTTTAAAGAACCTCTCATAAACTACACCGTCTCATTAGGTAAGGCCAAGGATTTTTTTGACAGTTTATACTTTGACGAGAAGTCAAATGAAAAAAAAAACACTTGGGTCAATTACTCTTAACTATTTTCATAAGGCTTAGTTTGTATGTATCTTATTTGTAACAAAAGAATTGCTTATGATCATCAGCGTCATTTAGAATGAAAACAATTTTGGTGCTCGAGGCAATTAGAATACGGTCTCCAATGCCATAATGCGATGCGTTTACATTTATGTCTTAATGTACTGATTCAAATAATATTGAAGAAAAAGGACTAATGAGTATTCTGCGTTTTTTAGGACTTAAAACATTTTAAAAACTCAGAAACGATTGGTACGGAGGCTTCCGTGGTAACTTGATGATTTCCATTTATTCGGGTTTATTCGTGACTTGATGACGCTAGCTGAAACGCAAGCGAAACCGTTGTTCATGAGAAAGAATCAACGCGGGAAAAACCCGAATAAACTATCATTTATCATCTGTTAAACGATCAGAAACGATTATCTATGGGCAGACAATTTATGCCCAGATCATTCACTCAAAGATAAAACTTTTTTCAATACAATAGCTTAACATTTTTCTTCTTTGCTAGTCATACCGTATTAACGAAGACGATTTCTGAGCCAAAAAACAGTAACTGAAATACTTTAAGCCAAATTTCATTGTAGTTACCGTTATTTGGCTTAAGACTTGTAGTTACCTATCTAGTTATCTGATCTAGTTTGTTATCTAACCTAGACAACTTTATTTATTTATTATAACCCCAAAAACAGCACAATAGCCTTTTACATTGGTTGATATAATATACATAAATATTAAATTATTTACAGAATAAACAATAACAAGTCACACAAAAATTAACAGATAAGGTTCTTAGGGAACAAAGTGTAGTTACAAAACAACGGAATTAAAGCTGGGAGGTGAAGAGAAAAGGTCGAGGGAGGGATTTTTCTGCTGCAACTGACACTTAAACGATGGATACGGTGAAAGCAGAACGGAAAGAATCTAGAAAACCGTTAGAGAAACTGTTTTTCCCCTTAGTTTTTTTCAATTCTCAAGGCTAAAAATATCAAAATAAACTCTAGCATAAAAAGGTGTATTTGTTCAGTCACAGTCTTTTAGTTCAGTTGTGCAGAACTGTTTTGGGATATTCCGAAGGGCTAGAGGTTTCCCGGAGTAGAAGTTTGCGAAATAATTCAAGTACATTTTTGAATCCTCAATAGCGTGTTTAACCTGAAACCGATTATTTTCGGGAATTTTGCAGAAAACACAAGAAAATTCTATTTTAGAGTAAGAAAAGTGAGAAAATGGTTTTGCTCTTTTTCCAAAAAGAGATGCAAAAAGGTATATTTTTGCCATGGAATATATTATAATATACCATACGGTCTGACGGAACATAAAATGTAATATAAGTTCAAATTAAAAAAAAAATAAAGTGTGCTCATTGTTGAACTTATGTCACTATCACCTCCAGCGTCATCCTCGTTTATATTACTGCAGAAAACTGAATTCCAATATCTTGACTCTGAGTATCGCTACCTTTTGAGAAAAATAGGTCTTAATAACAGCCATGTGTATACCACGGCACCTGAAGTAACTTTGGACAGAAGGAAGTGTTCGCTCTTTTCGACAAATTTTGGGAATACCGGGACTGGCCGCGGGCATTACTATTATCACAGAGTCGACCGCCTTTATTTCGCACCTATGTGAACTTTCGAATGACTCTGTATTCTCATGGTCAGGATTTCGACATCCTTAACATTTGTCATCAGTTAGTTGTTGTTTTCCTGTAAGGTTTTTTGGGCGAGATGTCATCTCCAATGGATTTCATTGAATTTGGTCTCATTGCAAAGAAAATTTCTCACCTTTCCAAATATACCAAAATACTCGCTTCGTATCTCACTAAGTTTCGAGATATTTATCACAGAATAGCAGTTTTCCACGAGATGTAGTACGTGTGGAGTATGGCATGGTATGCCTTATAGGGAGACTACAGTTGAATAAAAACTGCGCGGTTTCCAATGCCTCTATTTTGTGAATAATTCGTCGGTGTTTAGTTTGTATTGAATCTAGACTGTTTATAAAAATCAGTCAAATACTCGACGCAGCCAGTGTTGAATGGGGATTATATCGCGTCTTTCATGCAATCCAACTCAATAGGTTAGTGCTCATAAAGTAATGTAAACAATCTCAACCTCTTGGGTAGTCCTAGTGGACTTCACTCACTAAACTAGCTAGATGGGCTTTTAATTTCATGTCGAGTGCAATGACGTCCTTCTCTCGGAAGATTAGAGGAGGAAAGGAAAATATGGAACGGGTCCACAGAGAAGAAAAACCGGATGGGTAGGGCACATTTGGAGTCACTGTGGGCCGGTGGAGAAAATGATTGAAGGAAAATGGAGGGAAAAGTCATGAGAGGAAGGCCAAGGTATTTACGAGGCGTGTTTTTTTTAGTAAGTACCGCTTTGAAATAAAAACAAAACAAGTGTAATTTTCTTAATAATTTGATTTTTACATGATAACCTATGCCTTAATCCACTTTTCTACGTAATTTTCACTAATATTAAGGCACTTATTGCATCGTAGAACCAGCTTTTGAATCCCATCCTCATAAAAGTGTGCCGCCTGATTCGACAACCACTGCAGCACAGTCGTTTTGACCTCATCATCGTCGTCGTGGCGCTGACCACCGCCAGATGCATCTCCAAATGCAAAAACAGGTGGTTGTCACTGAGCGCTAGATCGGGACTGTATGGAAGGTGACCAAGTTTCTCCCAGCCAAATGATCCGGCGAGATCTTGAGTTTGATTAGCCGTGTGTGGACGGGCATTGTCTTGGAGCAAAACGATTCCCTCACTTACTCAGCGTGCCCCTGGCCTTTTGTTTTGGATTCTTTAAAAGCTCTAACCCATTTCCGTACCATTCCATTGCTCATAATGTTTTTGACCATAAACTTCACTGATTTGACAATAAATTTCAGCCGCTTTCACGCCTTCAGCACTAAGAAAACGAATCACAGCGCGTATTTCACAGTGGGCGGGATTCTCCATCGGCGGAGGCATTTCAAAAACAAACAAATGTAAACACGGTCGAATGTTTCCGAAATGGCGTCTGTGGCTTCATAAAAGATGCAGGTACATAGCGCTCATGCGCCAAATGCCGACGGCAGCACTGCAGTGGCCGGATTTCGAAACGGTACTTACTTAAAAAACATGCCTCGTACATGGACCAAATGAAGAGGAAAGTACACAAGAAGAACCCACGAGTCGAGCGTGGGAACTAAGCAGCAGTTGACGGGAAAGTGAAGGGTTTAGTCAACCAATGTTAAGGCCGATTACTCGATGTTTAGTTCATTATTGAAAATGGAACTGAACTAAGAATGATTAAAATGATGACGTGTATAGCGGTGGCGATTCCCATGGTGGGCGTTCCCTCGCGGGTAAATCTAGAGGAAGGGGTCGAAAAGATACAACAATTGGTTATCGCTGGAGGCAGATTCCCCTCCAAATTTTATTAAACAGGCATATCCAGGGGTGAATAAACTTTCTAGTGGCTCTGAAAATAACATTAGTTTAATGACAATTAAAAAAAATAATGTTCATGATCTTCCTGATTTGGTCGTTTAGTTTATGAATTTTATTTAAGCTTACGGTTGGGTATGGTTTGTGGAACAAAGGGATCGGGGGCTGGAAAAAGGCTGAATAACACTGCAGCAAATGGAGTAATCGCATCGTCCGATTACGAAATCAAATGTAATCATCAGGACAGAACAAATAGGTCTGGAAGGCCAAAGGAAAGGGAAACACAGACAGGACAAGAGAAATAAGTCCGACACTTATTTTCCATCCGATTCTTGGAGACGACAACCAATCACAGGCAAGTAGGCGAGTCGAGCGTTTTAAGGGAACACTGGTGGTGGCGCTGTATTCTAACTGAATATAGAGGTACTATTTAGGGAGTATAGTGTATCCTTTATAGGGCTTCTATTAAAATAATCAGCTTTGTGAACTGTAATCGAGTAAATGTTTTTTCAAGACCTCTAGAACTGGTTTTCTGAATATTGTTCGAATGCTTTTAAACCAAGAGCGAATATGCTTAAACAATGTGACTCACTTTATGTACTTTGCGTATTTCAGCAAATTCCCGGAGAGCGCCAATGCGCACTGAAATTAGCAACGTGTAAATCTACACAGGATCTGAGGCATCGAATTCTATTCCGAGTCCCGTGTTTGAATCCGAAATGTAGGCTCTGAATCCAGTGCTGGCATGAGGATCGTGTAAAATGGCCTCTAGCATAGGCTGACATAGCGTAGAACGGCCTTTATTGATTGAATGAACGGTGCATGGTGATGACGCACTGACGTCTTGTCAAGTGCAGAGAAAGCACCCGCATTCGTATGGGTAGGATCTTGGTTCTATCGACGACATCCATCACGAATTCCCGCCGTCAGTCCGCAAACAAAAGAAGCGAGATATATATCCTGCCCCAAGTGAGGTGTCGCCTGAAGACGCTCAGGATGTGAGGCCATTTGTCACCGTGAGCCGTCGTCGCCATGGTGAAACACGGTCCACAAGGCAGGAAGGGCGGGAATTGGCGGACAGGAAGGCCTCTGAATGCTGCGCCGGCAAACGAGATATACTACCCTTGTATACACACCGTTCACTCCCGACGGGAAATATGTCGACGTGGTAATTTTCCAGTTCAGAGTCAAGTGTGAATCACGGGTGGGCACAGCGGATGCGCTCCTTGGACTTCTCAAGGGCCCCACCAAACTCCGACATTAAACTTATTGCAATGACACCAAGTTTGGATGCCTTCATGGGCGTAGCAGGAATTTATGCTGGGAGGCGGCACATCCATCCTTAGCTGTGGATATCTGTAAAGGGGGGAGGGGGAGGAGGAGGAGGACATCATTCTGTCTGGATCCGTATGGCAGATTTGGTATGAAATATTGAGTGGGGGCGGGGGAGGGGAACTACCTCTTCTGGCTACGCTCATGGTTGCATTTGCGCTTTTTTTAACTACGTAAAAGTTTGTAATCAGCGGTAAAACCTGATTAATGTTTATATATTAGTTTAGTTTCATCATTTTATTATTTCGCTAAATACTATACTCAATGATGAATGCATTAGAGGTGCAGTGCGATAGGTATGGGATGAAGATAAACCATTTGAAGACGAAAGCGATGAGCTGCTCTCGAAGCAAGAAAGCATGGCTTAACATCAGGGTACGAAATTAATCTTTGTCATGATGGTACACATTACATTGGGCAGGTCATTGTCTATCCCGGTTGAATATCGAGACCTCAGCGATTCGATATTGCCGACCTTGTGACGTAGCGTGGAGGGTAGAGCTGCAGGATACCGTGGTTTGAGAAGTGCGATTTTTTCAATGAGATTAGCTTTTCGGTGTTAATGTTTACTCCCTGGGGAAAAATATCTACCGGAGAGATGTCTACCTGAGCCGTGTTTGGATGCAACTACAGCCGTAAGAACTGCGAGGGGAGATTGAAGTGTTTTCGCTTCCCGAGAGAAACTCCATTGAGATTGAAGTGGGTATGGTGGCAAAGGGGAAGGGGGGGGGGGGTCTTCAACGTTATTACGGGTGAGTAATGGTAGGATTCATAGTTTTTAAAATGTTTTCAAAATATATGAGCTCACATATGTGATATATATTTCTATCTGTGGAGGAATTATCTTAATAAAAAATATGTCTCATCGAAAGCATCAAGATGTAGCTGCACATGGGTGACGGTAGGACGTGATGAAAGTTCTTTTATCATAAGAATTCGAAACCATCCAAAAGAATTTACTGATTAGCATTGAAATTCGTTATTATTGGATCCTTCGGTTCATATTCCATCCTTAAGGCGTGCAGTTTCAATAAAAGATATTGGGATAGTGGTACTGTCGAAAATTCATGACCTGGCATCCTCACCAACTTCTCCTTCACACAACGTGAAAGTGTTGCTATTGCCAAAATTTTTGTTGGAAAGTAAATCATTTTTGAAACGTTCTCACTAAGTCTCCTGCTGAATGAATTGAGCGTGACTGTTCCTCATCACAAACTGCAGTTTATGGGGGGAAATTGTCTTAGCGCTATCTGCAGTTTGTCGGGGAGAAAAAACATTTTCTTAAGTCCTCAAATAGGTATAAATCCAAAGTAATTTTTATACAACCCCCTAGTTATTGTCTTATTTTGCCATATGCCCTCGTTGCCAAGTACGTATTTAGCTTTCTCAACATCTCCAAGTGTTAGTACCATGGTCATTGCAGAAGGAGGATGTACGTAGACTTGAGGCTTTTGAGATGTGGGCATGGAGAAGGATGGAGAGAGGGTGAGCTGGGTGGCGAGAATGAGGAATGAAGAGTAAATGGTTGTGGTTGGAGAGGAGAGGCAGTTCGTGGCGGATGTTCGGAGGAATCAGGAGAGATGAATGGAGGGCGGATCGAAAAGAGTGGCCATGCTGCTGCAGTGGGCAATGAAGGGCAGATCGCTGGGGAAGCGCGGTAGAGGAAGGAAAGAGGACAGGAATTCTGGACGAAATAAAAAGCGGGTGACGATATGAGGAATTCAAGAGGGATCTTATGACGGGCCATACATAGGAGTGAAAACAAATTAGGATGAGTAATGCCCAAAAACCTACCTATCAGATGGCAGAATACTTAAAATGAAGCATAATTCAAAAATATGTACCACATCGTTAATGCTCCGATGAGCGACTGTGCTGTCGCTCATAGGAGCATTAACAATTAAACTCATATTTGCCACCTTGTCCTCACAAAGGTTCTCTGCGAAACAATTGTTGACATTTATTTTCTCTTTCACTGTGGAGTCCATTAATTTTCCACTGCGCTCTGGGTTTCAATCGACAGTAACGCACCTCCAGGCCTTTTAGAAAAAGGAATATTTTAATTCGGTGGCCATTCTGTCATGCGGACGCGTTTTCCTTGTATTGGACGTACACGGAATTAGACGGAGAGTAATTCTACATCTACATCTACATACTACCCCGCGAGCCGCCGCATGGACGAGTGGCAGGGGGTGGTAGGTCACCAGCCGTGTAAAGATGCAAAAGTTAAGGAGGTGAAATGGTGACATGTCCTATGAGAGTGTATTTGGAGGAGCTCAGTTTTTATTGTGGTCGCTTATTGTGCGCGGAAAGAACGATTATTTGTACATATCTGTTCGGCAGAGTATCTCTCTTATTTTATCGCATCTGTCAGCCCTAGAAATGTAGTGAGGCGCCATGATAATATCCTCTGTGTCGCTCTGAAACACACCAGTTGTGAATTTCTCAAGCAGCCTAAGCCTAGCGTGCAGCCTCCGAGTCTCTTGGGGCTCCCACCATAATCCCTCTAAAAGTTGTGAGACACGATATGTTCCTTTGTAGCAGTTTTAAACGAAGCGGGTGCTTTCCTTTGTATTTTATTAATTTTTTTGGTTAAATCTATTTGACCAGGGTCCCAAATGCTCGCGGCGTATTCGAGATGTGGCCTAACCAGAGCGAAGTAGCATCTCTCTTTAACTTTTTCACCCGAGGACCTTTCTATTATACGCTTAACAAAATCTAGTTTCTTTAATACTGTGCCGCATATGTTTTGTATGTGTGTTCCCCACGATATATCAGGAGTTAAGGTAATTCCAAGATATTTTACTGTATTCGAAGATTTTATGTTTACTCCACCCACAGCATGTCTTCTTATTCCTTAATCAAGTGGTACGTAGCCGAAATTTCCAGACGGGTATATTTGCAAAAATTTGCAAATTGCCTTGGTGTCGATGCGGATGAGTCCTCACTGGCGAATCTCTTTGGATCGGCGTAGTATAGGTTACGGCACCCTCTGCCCCAGGGGCGGATTTCTCCTTGGTCATTTCTCAAATCAGTCCGTCATTTTTCAATTTTATGACCAACCTACGTGAAAGATCTTGGCCTCTTTTTAGGTCTACAAGTAAATAAATAAATTTCTGTTACAATTTTGATGACGCTTAGTGTTGAGGTATTTTGAGCGGGATATCATTTTACATAAACTTCTGTGAATTTGATCGCATTCGGTCAAAGGAAATATCTCTCCGTTCAAAAATAGCCAAAGTACATATCAGAGCCATTTACGGCACTACTTCTCTATGGAAATGTAGAAACCATTTGACACGGGATGTGGTATACGTACGCGCTTCAGTAAGACTTTATTTTTAAAAAAATAGTAATTACTTTAGGATGGAACATGTCTAGATATTTATAAATGAGTTGTTTGTATGTTTTCTCAGCTAAAAATAAATCAACTACTTACGACAGGAAAAGGTTACGAAATAGCAAAAATACTTCAGTTGTGAGGGCGTATTCACTGTAAGACGAGAAAATGACGAGTCAAGCCAAGCACTTTATATTCCTTTAATTGGTGAGAATAAAGACATAAAATTATATTTTTGCGCCATTAAAATTACAGTACATACATTATATGGCTACGAGGTTGAAAAGAAAATTCGTATATGGTCTGTATTATGACATGGGGAAAAATTTCGCTCAAACTTCGTGAATCGCTATGGAAGAAGAGGGTATTGCGCTCACTAGAACATCGATTGCCTTGGGAGAGTCACAGCAAAATTTCAGAAAAATGAATCTAGTTGGTATCTGCGGGTGATATTTTCAATCAAGTACTGTCATATTCAAGTGGATTAATGGCCACCCACGATGAAGCCCACCGCCAAAGTTGTCATTGTTACTTCTTTCAATTTTTTTTCAATCACCGCGAACCCGTGGGAAAAGTGGAGAATTAATGGAAAGAAAGTCCCGATAGGAAAGCCTCGTGTGAGTTGTCCCTCGCTCACAACAGGGTCGAAGGGGAGGAGGCCTATGTATGCCCCGAGGAGCGAAGCACTGCGTCTCGCCGTCGTAAGATTTCAGAGAGCATATGAATGAGGGTGGATAAAGAAAAGAAGCCGTCCTGCTTTTGGACCTTTGGGGCATCCTGCTTAACTTCGTCTCTGACGAACACGAAAGCGGTTTCCACTAATCTTGAATAGTGTGTCAACGGCGTACCCTTCAGCCTCCAAATGCCGGAATCTGGCCTACAAGGATAAGTCGCTTTGTGAAAATACTGCCTTTGACGAACCTCAATGGATAAAATAAGACTACGTGATAAAATAAAGGAACTTACGTTCTTGAAACAGAACGACCATAACGTACAAAATCAAGGCAGTGCACAGCCTCTTAGCTCAATGAGAAAGTAGGTATCATGGCTATATTTGGACAAAATTCATAAAACTTCAACCATTAAATATTTTATCCATGAAATTATCTTGTTCTTGTCATAAAAGAAAGAGGAAAGTGTTGAGAAAATGAGAGAAAAGAGTAGCCTGCATGGAATGTTCAAAATAGTGAAGGAATTGGAAAGGGGGGAGGGGGGGACTTGCGCGATGAAATAAAGGAACTTACGTTCTTGAGAAAAAACGACCATAATGTACAACATCAAGTGCAAAAGACGAAAAATACTAAGAAATATTCATTTCTAAACAGAGCAGTTACTGAATGGAATTAATTATCCGTAGGGCTTTTTGATCCCTTCCTAGCAAGTTTGAGTTCATCCTAGAATATTATAATGCAGTATTATCTTGATAATTCTGTTCGTTACTGATCCTAAGCTTCAGTAGTGTTATTTTTTAATTCAATGGTATGGTATGTTAATTTTTATGCAATGTAAGATTGTTGATGTGATGCTGAGAGGCCTTGAACAGTTATGCCACCACACCCTGTCTACATGCGCATAACGAGCTAAGAAATTATAAAAATAAATAATAAAACCAAAACTGAAAAGCAGTTTTTCTGCCTATTTGGGCGTATTAAGTATGTTTTATGAGGAAATAACATCGAAGGAAAAAATTGTGCATGGTTGCTAATTCAGTGTCCTTATTCTCTTCGGTCCTGAAAATTACCTGGATCTAAATACCTTTTGCTCTCAATTGTTTTTACAAACATAAGGCTCCAATTAAGTGTCGATTGATGGAGAATGCATTAGCTTATTTGATGTAATTGTGAAAATGCTGAATTTCTACATATGGGACATCAGGACTATTTAGATTAGTCAGCATTTATACATCGGTTGCCTGATTTAGAGCATTACATATATTCATATTTTCAGCGATTCAATGAATAAATCTACTTTCAAGGAAGTATACTCTTCGATATGAATTTGATAATTTTTCGCTCAAATTCCTAAGAAATAAATACATTTTACTATCAAATTAATTTGGAAATATTTTATTTTTTATGTCTGATTCTGAAAGTCTGGATCCTTGTTTAGTTCTGCAAAGGGTTACCTTTGGAACGTGTAGGAAGCAGTTCAGCTGTTGATTTATCGTTCTCACTTGCATATCACTGATATCTCCGTCAGTTTGATACCTACATGTGAGTAAACCATATACCTACATATGAGTAAACTGATTAATTGCATGATAACAATTAAGTTACGGATCGCAAGCCATATAGGTACAGTGAATGGTAAATAAAATAGATATTTTTCGTTCCGTTTCCGTAGTTTACTGAAACAATTTCTCCGCAATTACGTGATAATTACCATAAATATCACTTGCTTGACTTTCATAACTTTTTTCGCCGCCATGCTTATTTTTGAAAAACAGAGGAGGATACAATTAGCCTTGTTCCACCGAGAGTGGCTCTGTCTTCGCAAGAATTTAAAAAGAAGATATGTCCAGAGCTGTGTACACGAGGACAATATTCGACTACAAATGGATACGCCCTCAGGTGCCCTTATGTCCGCATTCGAGGACAAGAGGAACGAAGAGATAATCGGTGGAAATTTGCCGTGTGGTAACCGTGTGGTTTGTTTGTTTCTTAATCTTTTCCTGTGCAATATGTGTCTTCCCGCACGGCCAAGTTCACCCAATGGGCTCAACTTAATCCCAAGTATGTATCACGAAATACAAGAAAACCTCCTCGGTGAAAAAATGGTAATTTCAAACAAAACGAGGCAAATAAAAAGATCTTCTTATGCATACAGATTGCAAGCATTCGTGTGGAGTATTGTGAAATATGAGCCAATAGCAGAGGCGTTACAGCTTGTCCATGCCTCCTCCCCTCCCCCTCACCCCCCGGAAAAAACACCTTGCGACCCACCCCCCCTCCCCTCTCTCAACTCTCCACCCTTCCCAACGACTGCAACCCTCACAAAGCTATTCTAAAACATGTCATTTTCCGTTCAATTCAGCTTTTGCAGTACTTTGACTTGCCAGATTGATTCACAGTTTATGTCAATAGTTAATCGAGGTTACCCTCGACATGACCCGTTTTATGTGGCCTGCCTTATTTGAATAATTAGTAGATGACTGTCCGCAGATGAATTCTAACATCCTACTTTACATCTCTCCACAACATTAAAAGCCATGAAACACTTGAGGAAATGCTTCACATTCCAACAGCCGGCTTCTTTACATAAAATTTTCCTAGGCTGGACTTATTCAACTTCTCAATTTTTTTACATTCTCCGTAGATGAGTTTCCAGAAATAATCCGCTGGTGCTCAGACAAATCAGCAGTCAGATGACTTTTGCATGTCTCTAGCTTCGTTGACTTCCAATCATCGATCCACGGCCTTCTCCTTGTGTGTGTTCAATGAACCGACATGGTATTCTCCTCGGATTTTGAGAAAAACAATATAATGTTGGCCCGTGTCTTCATAATGGTCATCAGCCTTTGATGACCAACGTGTAGGGTAGAGTTTTATCGAAGTGCCATTAGTTGAGCTAAGAAGTTCTTTTCCTTTGTCGCTTTCACTAGGGAAAATTTTTAAAAATAAATGAAGCACATTGAAAAATGCGGTGTTTTCAGCAATATTTGATACAGAATCGTTTAATACTAAGTTCAGTTTGCGAGCGGCGGAGTGGTTGTACATCACTTTTGGCTGTTATTTCTCGATTATAGATTTTACTTTGTGAACCCGAGACCGGAGTCCTCTGGATTGCCATTTTGTAACTATGATGTGAGGTAGGCGAGTAGTGCTGAGAATGCTATCTAGAGGTCTCCGCTCATGACACATTTGCAGAGCCGTAACAGGCCTCAGAAATCAATGCTGCTTATTTCGTGTCTTGACAAGTTTTTGACTAGCCTTGCCATTCTCGCACAGCATCAATCCACTTTCAGCATCCTTTCTCGCCCTTTCAGCATCCTTTCTCGCGGGAGAAAAGTCAGCAGACCTCACAATAGGCAGCATATTTTATTGAACGAATAACGTTACCACTCTCGCGCCATTTCGTCCCGGTTTTTCCGGAGGTACCTTGAATGATAGTTCACGGAGAGTGATCTCTTATTTTGCTGCGAGTCCTTTTGGAAAGGAACATCAACCTCTTTCTTTTACATTTGATCATCAAACACATCAGGGAAATTAGCAAAAATAGATCGTTGGATATCATCTTTTACGTTCAACTTCGACTCGATTTTACTTCAAATAGGTAATCAGTCTTGAGGGACATTTTAAACAGAGTTATGTATACAATCGTCATTCACATTACCTCGAGAATCAGCAGATGTGCCTTTCATGATCTAAAAAACTGTTGGATTACCACAATTAGTGGGCAAGGGATTTCCTCGACGCCGCGGCGCAGGGAAATACCGGTGAAGTCGACTGCGGATGATAGCCACTGAAGTCTGCTTCTAATCTGCCCGTTTGACTTTCTTCACATGCCTAAGTTGTAGGCGTAGATCTGAATCGGCAACGGATGTCCTAATTTATCAGCTTCCGCGGCCTAACAGTGAAAGTGAACGGTAGTATATATCTTGATATTTTCTCCTTTAAAGCCGTAAAAACCCACGTTAGGAAAATGTATTGCGATGGAGATTTGCGAAAATAATAATAATATAATGTATTTTACTCCACAGTTTCATACATACTTTTTTACAAATAATAGGAGCTTTAGGCAGACTCAAGGGTGTTACCTGTGTGGAGACTGCCTTCCTTAAATAAATAGCATCGCTTGCAATTAATAATCACGATTTTCCAAAGCATAAAAAACAATTAATTGGAATATATCAGTTTTGCCCATATTATGAAAAATGGAATGCAATGTACAACAATAATAATACATCGAGCAAATATAGTACATTCGTGTAAAACAAAAAATAATACTTACAAATTATTGCATAGAGGACAACATGTACGCTTTCGTACAACTTTAGAAATTTGTTTACGTATATCAATTTTCACCCAAATATGACAATGTAATGCACAGAAAATAATATTAGAATAGTAATACATTGAGCACAAATTACATTCATGTAAAACAAAAATTTGTTACAATTTGTTTCATAATAAACAATAAATGCGGTTTGGTACAAGGTAAACATTACAGGCCTAATAAGTTTTCAATTTTAGAATGTGACAATATCCATTCTTTTAACAACTTTAAAATTTTATTCACATTAACTACATTTCTTATCTGTTCCGGTATAGAGTTGAATATTTTAGGTCCTAAATACACAAATAATTACTCTTATAAAGGGTGAGATTTGGTTTAGTGGGCAATGCAACTCCCTTCCTTCTTAAATTATATACATGTCACTTCCGGTAATCGCGGGCATGTTGCCACTCTTCAAGTAAAATATTTTTAAAAAAAACCTTAAAAACAAACATGTGTTTTATTAGAAGAATTTTAATCGTGGACCGAGGATAATCGCACAAGCATAATCTCGGGTTTCGAGGGCCGTTGAAGGTGAAACCGCGGTTAATGAGAGATACCATGACAGGATTTGTAAGGACTCAACCCCAGCCCACGGACCTATCCCTCCTACTCCCCCAACCTTTGCATTGCTGGCCAGTCTCTTGAACCCCCCCCCCCCCTTCTCAGAGACAAGGTCCAGCTGGAATGGGAAAGATTAGTGGCTTTCGAAACTTCGAGGTGCTGGAGTTGGAAGGTGATGCGTGTTAGGATTGGCGAAATATGAACGAGGAAATGTACCCACGGAGGGCAATGCAAGGGAAGGAAACCGTGCGATCAAAAAACGCCGATGGATGGTCCAGACTTGGAGGACACGTTAGGGTTGACAGGGGATAGGATTTTACCGACGCGGTACGTCTGCATTTTTACTGTATATTAGCGCTTATTCTAACGACACCTGGCGTGCATTTCAAAGTAATTTGATTCTACAAGGCTTTATTTATAAATTTAAGTTTTTCCCTTTCACACGTAATAATACATTTAAAATTGCCACAATGCAATTTGCAATGGTGAATGTCAAGGTATCATGCCGAGTAAAAACATGCACTTGTAAATGATTTCGCATAAATTTCGCATTCCGCGACGTAAACCAGAGTCATGGATGTGCTATTAATGCTATTGGAAAGTTATTGAAATGTGCTCTCAACGACTCACAATTACCGCTGCACAGCCTCCTTAATCTGTCAACGTGGAGGATTGAGTGACTAAGGCTGATGATTCGGCAGACACGACATGTTTTTCATTCTCAATGACCAGAGGGATGAGAATATGGGGGTGGAGGGGAGGGGGAGGGAGAGAGAGATAGGGGCCTTTCTTACTCTGGGCCACTGTTTCTTGCACACTAACACACTTTCGTCTTCTTATGTTTATCATGGGGCGTATTTCTGTAATCTGGGGTCTTGTACACTTCCCATTACGTTCCATCGACTGATCACACGTTCATTGTATCAAAGAAATGTAATGAAGCGCATCGTTTTTCCGTTCGTTGGAGCCGTATTTCATCCGATGAAGTTCCATCGATCAATTTGGAAGGAACCGTCGAAGGAATGCGCGAGTGAGTGAAGGCAAGGGGCTCTGACGGTTGAAGGTCAATTTTTTTCCCATTGCAATAAATTCATCCTGGCTCTCTTAAGCGCAATCTGATGTATGCATGGTGTGGATTAAAAATTGTATCGCGTGCAGCGGTGAATTGCTAGAAATAATTCGCAAATGCATAATCGACAGATGGGAAAAGACCCCCCTTCTAATCCCGTTCTGGCCATTTTTGTGCATCAAACTGTGAAAATCAGTGCCTTGCGTAAAAAATCCTTTAAAACATAGCTTCTGATCGTAATTAAACGAATTTATTTTTACTTTTAAATAACCTCAAGCTAATGAATGCAGATTGACATCAGAAGGAGCTGCTCCATCTCTTTAAAATCTTTATTTCGTACTTGAAGTTGAAATCAATATACAACCCTTATCAGTCATATTTAGTCCATAAATTGGGTTACTTATTTTTGCGCCATTGTCATTATTTCTACATGGCTAAGTAGGTAATCATAAAGTTTTCCATTAGCTTCAGCGACAGGATTTTCTTGAACTATGCTTCACTGGTTTCCGCACTTGAAGTAATTAGGCGCGAGAACAAAACCTTATTTTGTTCTGTGATTAAAGTGTACGCCGTCGATAACTACAGGCTTTCTTTATTTAAGTTAACAAGATTTTGGTGCTTTTTGGAATTTTTTTTGCACAAATTCCTATTTTCCTGTCGATGCGCGTATTACGGACCGTCTTGGGATGGCACAGTACACGCGAAACAACATTAAAAATCATTCGCTAACGGAAATATCATTCACGAGTTGAGTATTTCCCACGAATTTCAATCTCTTGATATTCTGATTCTCTAACTTAAACTTATTCAATCGGTTAACAGCTTTTTTTTATTTCATTACTTTAGTTTTTAAGAGCTAAAGAAAGTTGAAGGTTACGAAAGTTCCCGAGCACGCTCCGAAAACAACTGAATGATCTGTGACATCATTTTCGCTGTTTCCATGCAGACCCAAATGTTTTCTCAAGCTTACGGTGGAATGAAATGCAGTAAAATTCCTCTTGGATATTTTCCTGCTATTTGATGTGCCTTCGCGATGTGCTCTAAGAGATATAGATGGTGTTTTGTGCCACAATGTTCAAATACATTGGTACACCGGATAAGATATTTATTCAGCTTCCAAACGACGGAAGAAGAAAGAAACTATAGTTTCGAACGGCACGCCGGGATTTCGTCCTCAGCAAAATTAACTTCTACTGCTGCGAAGTCCATTTTAATGTATGTACCAAGTTATGACGAATTTTGTGATTACATATAAATAAGTATATCGTTGTAAGTACATTTATTCAAATGAATCCAATATTGCTACCGGAAGACTCGACAAATTTCATGAATGTGTCGATGATTAGTGGTCTGACGAAATTAATAGCTGAAGCCTCGATATTCACTTGCACTAACATAAGTATGCTTTTCTGCTCACTTTGTCTTCTTGGCATGTTTTTGCAAAAACTGTGTACAGTGGTCCTTCTCTCTTCACTAGGACGTATCCTGTACTATTATCGCCCTAACTCTCATGAGGAGCTCTATTAAATAAAAGGAACCTCAAATTTACCTTGAATATCCATGAATGGAGGTAAAAATCCATTCTTTGGCAGTTCCATGGCTCAGAATATCTATACTTAGAGACCTCTTCAGCAGGTAATCACTGATTAAAGCCTTAAATGAACAACATAACAATAAAATTTAAGGTTAATCAAGTTGAAAGTTATTGAGAATGTTTATTTAGATTTCAACCCATCGTTGACAATTCCAATGAACTTCAGATATGCGATTCATTAACGAGGGCTGAATATACCATGAATATAACTAAAAATATGGTGTAGTGTAGTAGGATGGTAAAAAATATAGTAGTACAAATCAATAAGAGACATCATTACTAGAGCGCGGAAAAAAAGTCTTCAATTTTGCAAAAAAAGTCGCCTAAAAAGTCGCCTAAAAAGTCACCAATATTATTGAAAAAAGTCTCTCAAAAGTCTGAGTTATTTCCTTGAGAAAGTGGCTGAATTTAACTGAATTGACGGAGAAAAGAGCGTAGAGATGCGGATTCGTGGGTTTTCGAGTTATTTTATGGACTTTAAGAAAGGAGAAAACCATAATTTACAAAATATTTTTTAAATTCTGAATAACACTTCGTTTGATGATCAGCAATTGTGGAAGAATAATGTTGACCCCTATAATTTTTATAGCTGATAAATATCTATCTTTATTTTAACAAAGGGAAATTAAAGTTAAAATACAGGTTATGGATAACAGATTTTACTTCATAATTGCATAATATAAAATATAGGAAAAATATTTACGTACTTTCATTCACTTTGAGTTGCATTACCTCGGCGACGCGTCATTATTTCATGAAGCAGTGACAGACAAGGCATTTTTCTATGTTTTCCATAGTGAACGTTGTGCGACGGTCGCTCAAAATAAGTTTGTACATCGAAAACGATCGCTCAACTTCACATGTTGCCATAGGAGCATACCTCAGCGTAGCCACTTCACTTACATTGAGTTTTTGGAAAATCTTAGATGTCTGCCCCTTGACCTCTCCATTGAGAATCTGAGCTGCATCACTCATCAACTTGAAGCCTTCGTCTTTACTCAAAACATTACACAATTTGGCATAGACACTTACTTCTTATAGCTTGTTCACCCTTTGCACATGCAAGTTTCTTCTTCACATCCATAATTGTTGACATCGAATCACTGAGGCTCAGGATGGAAGATTCGAGGTATTTGATTTTTCAACCAAAAACCCAAAGGATGCTGAAATACATGTCATTTCCAGTGGAAGTGTGCTATCTTGTAAGAGTTCTCGAGCATTTTCCATACATTCTGCATCAACTTCAGGGTCAATATTTTGTATAACCTGAAGTAAAAAATTAAAATACAGTTTTCCTCCTTAATTTAGAACGTGCAGTTGTAGTTATTTTTAACTGAGCAAAATGGCAGGAATTCTATTTCATCTAATGAAATTGATTCATCAGTCACAATTATAACTACAAATAATTATTTACATTCTTAATTTTTTCGAAGTGTTGGGCATTGAACACGCAAGCTTCCAGCCATGTTCCAAATCTCGTGAGGACTGGGTCCGGAGGCAATGGCAGATCACAGCAAAATGTTTTATATATTTCCACGCGCGATGGTGCTTTCAAAAATACCTACGAAAATGTTAAATATTAGTTCTGCAGTAATACATTAGCAACGAAATTTTATCTTTAGTTTTTTTAGAGCAAGTACCTTTTTAATGGTAGAGACCCACTTATTTACTGTGGGAAATCTTTAGCGAATTTCTTCACCTCCCCTGTGAAGAGCATGCACTTTGCAAGTGATGTGAATCATTTTATGGTAGAAAACCACCAAAACCTTGGCGGCTTTAACCATTTACGCCGCTCCATCGGTTAGGAGAAGAAGCAAATTCTCTCCAGCACTATTATCTCCAAATAAGGAAGCTGTAAAAAAATTGGTGAGTACATTACGATAAATAAGGTAAAGATGCGGTAAAAACTCATCAGCATAAGTTATACCGTTAATTAATTTCAGTTCTAATTTGAATATGCTCGCTTTTTCAGCAAACATTTCACCATACCAAATTCCAGTAGATAATATTATTTCCGTCGCAAACTATGCATGTTGAAAGGCATGTACTCAAGGTATAAGTTATATTTTAAACTTACTTATACCTTGTTATATTTTAGTGAACTATTTATGTAACACAATGATTGATACAGCTGAATATTTCTTTGAAATCGTATTAAACCAAAGTTTTTAACGCTTATATCCAAAGAGCAGGTATGTAAAAGATTTTTAGAGCATTTACTACGTAAAAGTATTTAAAAACTCATACCTTTTCGTGGAGTATCGGTAAGTAAGTTTTCCGAAGAGAACTCTCAGATGGAACTGTCCTCCTTAAATATTTTTCCATAAATGATGTGAATAAAGGGTGTTTTGATTTGTGAGTAGGAATGTTCAATGCCACAAATAGTTCGCACAAGTCCAAAGCAAACTCATCGCCGGTGGATGTAAACGATAGTTGGCTCTGTCGTAAACTCTGCAAGCTCACGGTCTCCTTTAATTTCACTTGAGATAGATGCGATGGGCTTTCAATGTGCTGTTTCACATGTGACTTTTCGTCCGATGATATCTTGAAAAATAATGAGAAAGATAAATTATTATCAGAATTACTTTTAAAGTTAGTAATTTAGAATTGCTGAAAATAGGTCTTTGTATTTTTATGAAGAATTATAATTAAAAACACGCGTAATGTATAGTTAAAGATGTATCTAACAATATTGACTTATTCGGGAATGTCAAACAATTCTTAAGATAATAATTATAATTATTAAAGTCGTCAGATTCAAAAGTTGTATTGATACTCACGGTTTTTTCACAAGCATTGCAGTAAATACTGTTGCTCAGTACTTGCAGATACTTGCATAGTGAAGCATACGCAGTCAGCTTGGCTCCTGAAGACGCCTGTCCTTTCACCTTGTACATTTTCTTACTTTATACTTTGGGCTGCACAAACGAGCGGACGATGGTCTTGCGACGCTTGGGGACCTCAGCAAATGACTCAAACTTTACGCGGCTCACTCGAGTATAAAAGAGAATAGTGTTCATACAATGTGTATACATTCACCGGTCCTTGTTAAGCCTTAATTTTTCCTCTTCGACCGAGTGCCAAGGGCGCATTGTTTGCCTCTCTACAATGTAGGATCATTTCGTGACCATCTACACACAACGTGAGGCATTCACCTCGTCGGAAATTCTAGATGATCTTTCATATATTTGTATCATTTTTCCACTCATCTCCTACACAAAAGCGGAGTTCTAGCATAAAGTGTAGCGCTGTCGTCTTGTCAGCAGACCACCCGGGTTCAAATAAGTTGGTTCATAATATCCCTTTGTGAAGTCTTTGGACACCCTTAGCAAAAAAAAAGTGCGAGGTGGCCCAGGGAAAGGAACAATATGTGAATTTGACATGCAATAGGATAAGTACGGGGTGAGCTCTACCCTCACAAATCCAAACCACCTTCGGGTTGAATCACTGCGTGAGTTTACTTCATGAACGGTGGAGTAATCGAAAGAATTTATTGCAGTTTCCGGAGCTATTAATAAAATTCCGCATAAGCAATTGTTAGGAGCTTACATTTTACGGTACATCTCTTCTCCGTGTAGTAGGTACCCCATGAAAAACAAGATGTGTCCAACACACAGTTGAACAAATGTGGTCACAACAGCCAAATATTAACTTAGGCATGTGGTTTAAATAAAAAGGCCCAGAAAAGTCTCTTTTGATCAAAAAAGTCCCGCCACGCCAAAAAAGTCCCAAAAAGTCTCTAAGAAAGTCATTAAAAACTGTTTTATTTGATGAGATTGGCGAAGAATTGTATTTAAAACCACAAAAGTCCAACTTTTACAAAAAGTCAAAAGACTTTTTTTCCGCGCTCTAATCATTACATTAGTCGTAGAAGTGTAAAATGAAAACCCTACAAACGCGGGCAAGAATTCGGACAAAATTTGGTTTATTTACATAACATGGTGTTCTCTGTTAAAGTTACAGGAAAGTTTCACGCGTTCATAATTATGGAACAAACCCACCTAAATTGAGGATGACAGCACATGAATTGATATTCACCAAAAATAATAAGCAGCACAAAGTGAGGTCTCAACGGGCAAATTGAGTACTCGTATTCTATGGACTTCTGCTCTACCAATTAAGGCAGCATTAAATCGGTCGTCCTCCTCCATAAAAGCCCTACCATAACCACTTAGGGTAAATTGTCTGATGTGGTTTTAGGAAAACCACTGTGCGCCATATTCGCTGTTTGCAATAAAATATCTTCTTAAAATACGGTCTCTTCTACTGTTCTACCCGTGATCTCTTTTCTCTCGTTTCTTGCTCAGCGATAATGACGTCGCACCAATCAGATCACTCAGATTCGTTGCAATCAGATTTCGTTTCGCTGTCACGTGAAGAAATATGAAATTCAGACTACTTTAATCTTAAATCCCTTTCTCAGTAAATATTGGATAAATTAAAAAAATCTTTTTACACCATAATTCTGTAGGAGTGAAAGTAACGTATTAAGATCCGTATTCTTACAATTAAAAATATGGAAAATACCCCATTATTATTATAATATGCGCCGGGCTTTCGCTCTGACAGTGGAAGAATTTCGAGGACGAATACCTAAGTCACAGACCCGGAGAGCGTCCCTCACTCCCCCCATATTGACTACGAGTGCCCCACATTCAGTTGAGAGTTGCGCGGGCTTTACGGAAAACAATGTTGCCAAATTAAGGTTCCATGCGTTTACCTTTGGGCAACCTAGGAAACTTCCACCATTATCGCGTTAAATAGAAATGAGTTACCGTGGGGAATGATATCTGAATATCGAAAGCATGAAAATATATTATAGATTGAGATGTTTGGAATTGTTGCCTAGGCTACGTGTTGCCTAAATTTCCACTTTTAGTTCACCCAGTCTTTGGTGCCACTTTGATTAGAGCCTTTTCTGTTGTTATTGTAAATAGACGTCGTTAATTGTTGCTAACGTGAGACTGTGGTGAATATTCAATAACGATCGAGGAGATTTGAATTACTTGATTCTTTGAAAAATATCTAGCTATTTTTGTGATACAAAAGTTACTTCGTAAATGCTAGAGAGGAAATATCTGTTACAGAAAATGTGTAAGAGGTTTATGAAACGTCCATCGTGTGCCGACGACGATGTTTGCCAGACTCTGATTCTAATTTGAATACATTAAGCCCGTTCGGCTTAAATAAAGAATTTTGAATGCCTTGCTTAAACAGAACTTGATTCGTACCAGGCTGTAAAACAGGATATGCGTCTACGAGGACCCAAAATAGGAGACTTGGATTGAAAAATAAGAATCTGTTCAAGGCGACGGTAAGTGCATTCCTTTTTACCTACACTGCGATGATGGCCATTGGGAATACTGATGAAGTCACCTCGCATCATTATTAAATTTCCATTTAGCGATATTCACGAAGTGCTAAGAAGTTAATTGAGCGTTTGTGTAATTAAATTTGGAGAGGAATAAAATATATCTATAGACCGGACGATATTAAAGTGAGTAATTACGTCCCGCGTGCAATACTACGTTTGTTATCCACTGCATTATGATTAATTGTAAGTAAAACCCATGTATATTCATGGTAAAACCATTACGACGTGTTTATTTACAAACTATCGACTGTATTTACAGTTGAACTTCCGTCTTTCATCCCTAGGCGGCACAACTTTCCAAAAAGTTGTTTGTTTACGGAATTCTAGACAACAGTTCATACCATACGAGATAACAATCCATAATATATATTCACGATCGAAAGACTCCTAGAAGTGTTCTTAATACATCGCAACCCATGATAAGTATTTCCCTGTCACTATTGGCGTCATCGCATATTGGACCTTATGGGTATTTGCGCGGAAGACGAACCGCCATGAGAACCTCCATTTGTCAACTAAATGTGGATTGCGCTACAAGTGTAGAGCATCCATCCAGTGGATGACCATCCATCCATCCATCGTAAAATGAGAGGCAGGAATTGAAGTTCGGAGCCGTTTTGTATCCTTCATGGGGTCGTTGTGGAATGGGTTGGGCGGAATTTTCTCTCTCGAGGAGGTGTTTGGCGGGGAGTGTGTTTGGTGGTGGTGGTAGTAGTAGGAGGGGAGGGGAAGGGTGAGGGAAGGACGGGGGTGGGAAGGGGGTGAGGGGGAGGGGTAGAAGGCGGAGCGTGAGATAATGATAATGGGTAGGAGGGCAGGGGAAGCAGAGGGGGTGGGGGTAGGAATGTCAGCCGGGAAGGGAAACGACTGCGTACCTACGATGGCCGTCGGCGTTTCCTTCGCCCGCTCGTCGATGAAGAAATCGCGGGAACGAGTGTGTTCTGCCCTTGGTGCGGGGGGCAAGGTGGGGCGGGGTGGGGCGGCGAGGTTTCTTTTCTTCCCTGCCGGTGGAGAAGATGGAGAGGTTTTTGGGAAGGGCTACTCGAGGGGAGGAATCGAAAGAAGAAGGTGGGAGGTGGGGGGGGGGTGGCAAGTAGATTTGTTGCCGAAGCGTGAAAGTGTGGACTGGAAGGAAGGGATGGGGGTGGGAGTGGGAGGTGGTTTCTTTCCCAGATGGGACGGGAGGCCTTTTGCTCGGGGGCGGAGGAGGAGGCAGTAGGGGGGGCGAGGACACGAAGGGCCGGTGCGGGGGCCCCGCATATAATGACCGGTGGGACTTCGAAGAAAAAGTCCGTTGGCCGCTGTTTCTCCCCCTTCGCCTCGCCTCGTCTGGAGGAGCGAGAGAGGGGCGAAAGGAGGACTCGCGCTTTCAAAGGACGGCAGAATGGAGAGGAGGACGTAGGTTCCCCGAAGACTTTTGCGATATGTCCTCTGGGAGCAGGAAAAATAACCACTTCGGTCTTCGTCGATGCGTTCTGAGAGACCGCGGGCTGGTCCTCATTCGGTGAACTACGGTGTTGCTGCGCGTATATACAGTTCTGAATCATCCAGGAGATTAAATTCATTTATGAACTCCTCGTTCCTCCCTTCATCCCATCCGAGGTTCACGCGGGGGATCGGGTTGGTGTGGTGGCTAGAGTACTAGCCTACCACACCAGCGACCAGGGTTCAAACCCCTTTCAGAGGAGGATGTTTTTCAGAGGGAACCCGATCCCTACTTGAGTGTCTTGTGGAGGTTACTTCAAGTGCAGTACTCCATCTGTCGGATGAGACGTTAAACCGTGGTCCCCTGGGCGCCTTTCGTTGAGAGCAGGCTAATGCCGACTCCGGGTTTCTATCCACCCTTCCTAGTGCCTTACCTATCCCCTATGGCGCAAATGACCTCAGCTGACGGTCGCCTCTCCAAATATCCAATCCAATCCGAGATTCACGTTTCCCTTCTCCTCCTCGTCACCCCCATCCCCTCCCTCCCCTCGCTCTCCCTCCCCCTCCACAATTCTTCCCTGCTCTACTTTGCCTCCTCCCCGTGATCAGGCCGAAGCGTGCCCATCCGCGATCAGCACTGGATTCGTGCCAGACGTGTCAACCTGGGAGTGTCATCGGAGACGTGCCAGGAATTCGCTACTCACTTGACCGGCCGAAACCTTTTGTCCATGAACCGCTTCGCGCCTCGCTCTCCGATGTGTGTTCTTTCTGATTGGTTTATGATGTCGACGCATTGGCAGAGGCGACAATTGTGATATGCTATTGGCAAATGAGTGTGGGACACCTCAACGGAAAGTTAAGGATGACAGTACCTGAATTGACTTTTTGTAACTTTTGTGGTTTTAACGACAAATCTAGACCAATTTCGTAAAGTAAAATGTATTTCAATTGTTTTGGTGGAGAATTTTTCGGACGCGTTTCACATATCGAGACTTTTTCTGAGAATAAAACGGACTTTCCGGGTCATTTCATCGGAATCACCTCTTTTAGCTCAAAGTCACCATTAGAAATGGGCGCCGAGAAGGTTGACTTCGGCGGAGGCGTTGGGCGGGCAAAACGGGCGGCGGCAGCTCCGGCCTGCACCTCGTCGTATTCCGCGACGGAGGCGCTAGCGTCGGCGCCGAAGGCGTGAACTGACAAACAGTCGTATCTATGCATATATGAAAAGTTATGCATACATACATACCAGTCACGCCGTTCCCTTCCTGGGTAGGCAGAGTCACTAAGTTTCACTCATGCATACATATTTGTACACCTAACTCTGCTTCAACAATTTCCTCCATACTGACCTATCCTCGCAAACCTCTTTTGCTTCATTTACCCCGATACACTGCTTCATACGCGCCCTCCTGTTTTTAAGATTCTCAGAAAACTCATACCGACGGCGTATAGTTTACACTTAGTCTATCCTGACATACCCCATACCCTACCCGTCTATCCTGACAATACATGGAAAGAGTTCCTCCAAATTACGCGGTCACTTGTCAACAGATATATACCTCATATTCAGTGCATTTCCAGAAAAACAGATAATAAAGAGTACACAAAGTTTAGAACCTAGAAAAAGCTTAATAGATGACTCTAAATTAGAAATATTTAGGGAAGAGAGTAGGTCAAATAGTGGGCCATCAAATAACTTGCCATTCGCCAGGATAGCAAAGAATAACGCGTTGACCAGACAACACAGTATAGGTTTATCGGGACGGAAGAAAGCACAGAAAAAGGAAAAACATATAAATCAAAACAACACCCGTGAATTTCCAAACTGTAACTCTCCCAATAATTTAGAAAACACAAACCCAACGAATACAATAGGCAGACATATTAAAATAGAGGAGTTTTCAGTAGTGGTAGTCAATTGTCGTAGTTTAAGAAGCAAGATACCTGAATTCCATCACCTTATAGAGAGTACTAATTCTGACATAATTATAGGAACTGAAAGTTGGTTAACAAGCGATATAGCTGATAGTGAATTTTTTCCAGTAAATTTTAGGGTATACAGGAGAGATCGAGAGAGTCGACCAGGAGGGGGAGTATTTATCGCAGTTAAGAACATAATAGTCAGCAAAATAGAAGTGATTCCCGATAATATAATAGAAAATGTATGGTGTTCCATTCAATGTGCTAATTCGAAAGTAATATATGTTTGTGCCTACTATAGACCACCCCATTCCGATGTACACTCAGTATTAGAACTCGAGAGACAGATCAGGTCCATTAATTCCCATAGTAACGAACGACAGATAATTGTAGGTGGAGATTTCAATACACCATCGATAGATTGGAAAATATGCAGTCATAAGTCAGGAGGTCGGGACAAAGAAATCTGCGAGTCATTGCTTAACCTGTTCGCATCACACGCACTACATCAAATAGTAAATTTGCCTAATAGAGGGGAAAATATTCTCGATTTACTTGCCACAAACATCCCTGAAAAAGTAATTAAAGTTGAAAATGTCGATGGCATAAGCGACCACAAGGTAGTACACGTAAAATTTTCCCTCAATACTGAAAAAAAATTTAAATTAAAAAGAAAGATTTACCTTTTTAGTAAAGCAGATTTTAACGGATTTAGGCGTGACTTAAAGACTTCTTTTGAAAAATTCGAGAACATCAGCAAAAATAGTGATACAGACAATTCATGGAAAGAGTTCCTCCAAATTACATGGTCACTTGTCAACAGATCTCATAAGTATAAGAGTGAGAATAGAGAACCATGGTGGTACAACGCGGAGGTTAGAAAATGTTTAAAATGCCAACGAGTTAGCCACGCGAAATTAAGAAAAATGTAGCTAATAGCGACCTAAAAAATACTATCGAGCATTATAAAATTTGTAAAGCAGCCGCATAAAACACCCCTTAGAAAAGCGTTTAGCGAATTCAAGAGAAAAGTTCTCGGAGACCAACTAGAGGGAAATCCGAAAGCATTTTGGTCATATGTTAGGGAAGTACAGGCAACTAAAAAGTCAACGGTTAATTCCTCGAAAAACGATAGAGGCGAAATAGTAACTTCCAGTTTAGATAAGGCAAATTTTTTTAATTACTTTTTCAGAGTGTTTTTAATCAATCTATGCATAGTTTCCGCGAAACCATACCAGACCGATTTCAACAACCAATGCCCCCAATCGATATATCTTGTAGCGGAATCGTATCCTTACTAAGTAACATTAGCCCGAACAAGTCCTCAGGTCCTGATGAAATTCCAGCTCGTGTTTATAAAGAATTAGCTCTCGAAATGGCTCCGTATCTTAAAGTAATATTTAACAAATCCCTCGAAGAACACGCGGTTCCCAAAGACTGGAAGATAGCAAACGTGACCCCAATTTATAAAAGCGGAGATAGGGAACAGCCATGTAATTATAGACCAATATCATTAACGTCACTATCATGTAAAATTATAGAGCATATAATAGTTACATCAATAATGGGACACCTCGACAGCCAGGATTTATTAATAACAAACCAGCATGGGTTCAGAAAAGGACGGTCTTGCGAAACTCAATTAGGTCTTTTTGTTCACGATATTTTAGTTTCCGGAGAGGGTAACGTACAGGTAGATGCAGCGTTTCTTGACTTTACAAAAGCTTTTGACAAGGTTCCCCACTGTACCACCACCACCATCAGTGAAGACATGTCATGGGGGAAACACATCAGGGAAATAACTAGTGTAGCAAACCGTAGATTAGGATTCGTAAAAAGGGTTCTTGGCAAATGCGATGAGAGAGTCCGAGAAAGAAGCTATTTTACACTTGTCAGGCCTCATTTAGAATATGCCGCTAGTATATGGGATCCGTACGAGGAAGGTATGATAAAAGAATTAGAGCGCGTGCAAAGGAGATCCGCTAGGTTTGTTAAAGACCTTTATGATAATTGTATAAGTGTTACGAGTTTACTAGAAGACCTAGGATGTGAATTACTATCAGAACTCAGGTGAAAATTCAGGTTAAACCTTTTAAGTAAATTCGAAACAGAGTTTTTCACAGATGACGTTAGATATATAGTGAGAACCCCTGCGTATTGTGCTAGGTTTGATCAGATTAACAAGATTAGAGAGATAGATTGTCGTACCGATAGATTTAAAATGTCATTTTTCCCGCGTACCATAGGAGAGAACAATAGGCAGCGTAGCAAAGGGATAGGTAGGTGATATATAGTTAGAGTAGTCTGTGGTGCATGATGCATGTAATAACAACCAATAGCCCCTTTCTTATTATGTAGATACTAACCATGTGACCCTATTATCTAGCATGCCTTCATTAAATATCCTAGTTGCATGTTAATAGTGCATGTTTGGTGATCTTCACCCCCTGCCACACACCCTCGTGGTGGCTCGCAGGGTATTACGTAGACGTAGACCCATGTTTCTCTACCATACAACAAAGTGGGGAGAAGTACTCGTTTATACATGACGATTTTCGCTTCCTTAGACAGGCACCCCTTCCTTGATATGCTCCACGTGCTACCTACAACTTTCCTTCAACCATTCGCACGTTTCTTTATCTCCTCATCTATCCGTACATCTTTCGCAAACAAATTAGGTAAATACAAAAAAAAAACATCCACTTATTCGAATACTTCACCATTCGCCCTCATCATGCAGTTATTCCATTCTCCTCATTCCTCAATTCCATTCTCTCTGTTGGTTCACAAAATTTATCTAGGGGCTTTATGTAATACCTCTTGGCTCTCTGAGATCAAAACAGCATCATCCGCATGTAGAAGAACTCGCAGGTTTACGTTTCCAATAAAAACACAGTCGTTTTCACTACATGCGTCTCTAACACAATCATCCACTTGTACATTAAACAGCCATGGTGATATTACGCATCCTTGGTTTACTTCAATCCTTGTTTTTTTGCAAACCAATCACTCAGATCCCCGTTAACTCTTACGCTTGCCTTACTGTATCATACATCGCCATCAAAACATAACTACTTTCTATTTACTACTTTCTATATTTCTTTGTCTTCTCTAAATCAGCAAACGCAAAATACACTTTCTTTCGGACACCCATACATTTTTCTATCACTTGTTCAAGCGCGAAAATCTACATCTACATCTACATCTACGTAATACCCTGCGAGCCACCACGAGGGTGTGTGGCAGGGGGTGAAGATCACCAAACATGCACTATTGCCATGTAAGTAGGATATATAATGTAGACATGCTAGAAAATAGGGTCATAGTTTATTAGTTACTACAGTAGATTATTAGTTATTGCAAGTAATTGCAGTAGTTATTACAATAGAATATTAGTTACTACGGTATAGTACAGGTTAAAATCTACATAATAAGGAAGGGATTATTGGTAGTTATTACATGCATCATGCACTACAGACTATTCTAACTATGTTTCACCTACCTATCCCTTTTGCTACGTTGCCTATTGTTCTCTCTTATGGTGCGCGGGAAAAATGACATTTTAAATCTATCGGTACGACAATCTATCTCTCTAATTTTGTTAATATGGTCAAACCTAGCGTAATACGCAGGGGTTCTTAATATATATCTAACGTCATCTGTGAACAAATCGGTTTCGAATTTACTTAAAAGGTTAAACCTAAATTTTAACCTGCGTTCTGATAGTGATTCCCATCCTAGTTCTTCTATTAAACTCGTAACACTAATACAATTATCATAACGACATTTAACAAACCTAGCAGATCTCCTTTGCACGCGCTCTAATTCTTTTATCATACCTTCCTCGTAGGGATCCCATATACTAGCGGCATATTCTAAATGAGGCCTGACAAGTGTAAAATAGCTTCTTTCTCGGACTCTCTCATCGCATTTGCCTAGAACCCTTTTTACGAATCCTAATCTACGGTTTGCTACACTAGTTATTTCCCTGATGTGTTTCCCCCATGACATGTCTTCACTGATGGTGACGCCTAAGTATTTAATTGATTCTACGTTACATATTATGTTTTCTTTGATGCTATAATTATTCCGGGGAAGGCCATTCTTTTTCCAAAAATTCATAATCGCGCATTTCTTCAAATTTAATTCTAGTTGCCATCTATCACACCAATCATCAATCGCATCTAAATCCTTAGCTAAACACTGTCTGTCCTCTTCATTTCTAATTTCTTTATACACTACTGCATCATCGGCAAAAAGACGGAGCTTGCTATTTTTTACTACACTATTCAAGTCGTTTACGTACAGAAGAAATAAAATTGGGCCTATCACGCTTCCCTGGGGAACACCCGATGAAACCTTCACCTCGCCTTAGCTGACACCATCTAATACCACCCTTTGAACGCGTTCATGTAAGAAATCTCCTATCCAGCCTAATATATTACTGTCTATTCCGTATGATGCTAACTTCGCGAGTAACTTACAGTGGGGAACCTTGTCAAAAGCTTTTGTAAAGTCAAGAAACGCTGCATCTACCTGTACGTTACCCTCTCCGGAAACTAAAATATCGTGAACAAAAAGACCTAATTGAGTTTCGCAAGACCGTCTTTTTCTGAACCCATGCTGGTTTGTTATTAATAAATCCTGGCTGTCGAGGTGTCCCATTATTGATGTAACTATTATATGCTCTATAATTTTACATGATAGTGACGTTAATGATATTGGTCTATAATTACATGGCTGTTCCCTATCTCCGCTTTTATAAATTGGGGTCACGTTTGCTATCTTCCAGTCTTTGGGAACCGCGTGTTCTTCGAGGGATTTGTTAAATATTACTTTAAGATACGGAGCCATTTCGAGAGCTAATTCTTTATAAACACGAGCTGGAATTTCATCAGGACCTGAGGACTTGTTCGGGCTAATGTTACTTAGTAAGGATACGATTCCGCTACAAGATATATCGATTGGGGGCATTGGTTGTTGAAATCGTTCTGGTATGGTTTCGCGGAAACTATGCATAGGTCTGGTCACTGCATCCTCTCCCAGGCATAAACCCACACTGTACACCCCATATTCTGTCAGAAGTACTATTCCTCACTCTTTCGATTAAAATTTTGCTGAATACTTTTACCGGAATGCTCAATAAACGAATGGCCCGATAATTATTATATTCGGTCCTTACTTCCTTCCCTACATATAATGGGACGATGATTGCATTCTTCCAAACCACTGGAAAAACAGAAGCCTGTAAGCATAAATTATATAGTTCATACAGCCGACAAATGAGTAAATTATACCCACACTTCAACATTTCACTGGATATCCCATCTACGACTGCATCCTTCCCGTTTTTCAATACTCTCACAGCAGTTATGACCTCATTCTCACTGATCTCCTTTTCCATCATCACATTCTCACATACTACTTCGCGAGGCTCATCCTCAGCGCCTGCAACATTATTGTATAATTCTTCAAAATACTCCCTCCAGCAGTCCCTGATATTGCTCTCATCCCACACGATCTCTCCACTTTTGTTCTTTACCGCATTCATTCCCCTGCTTTCACCAATCTTAGCCCTATTTACAAACTTCCAAAACAGCTGTTTATTGCCTTCAAAATCGCTCTGCATCTTGCTAGGTTCTTTCGCATGCATTCTTTCTTTGCTCTTTTTCACAACGACTTTACATTCATTATTTTTCTTTCTGTAAATCTCACATGCCTTAGTATACTCTTCCTCAGATTTGGCAGCAATCATATCCTTGTACGCCTCTTTCTTTTCTGTGACTGCAATTCTCACTTCTTCATTCTACCATGTATCACCTTTCATTCTTCCTACCACTCCTTTTCCACATACACTTTCAGCACATTGTACAATCATTCCTTTTAAACACTCCCACGCATCATTCACATTCTCGTTTCTGATGTACTCGTCCCATCCTCTCTGATTCAAGGATTGAGCATGCTCAAGCATGCAACCATACTACACTCTTACCTCACCGTCTAGCAACGTATCCATTTTTACTCTCAACTGCTTACGCGCAACATTCTTCCTTGGTACCCTCTTTCTGCCCAGATTCACTTTGGAGAGTACCAAATAGTGGTATGTTCCACTTTCAGCACCCCTCACCACTCTCGTGTCCCACACTAATTCCCTCAATCTCTCATCATACACAACGACATCAATCATGCTTTTACAATCGCCCATTTGCCAAGTAGGCATGCGTATTGTCTTATGTTTAAACCATGTATTCGACACAAACAATCCTTTTCCCAGCCCTTATTTACCAAGTTTTCACCATTATCATTCACTCGAGGGTCACCAAATGGTCCAACCACTCTCTCAGATGCATCCCGCCTCAAACCAACCCTGCCATTTATGTCTCCTAGTACAGTTTTTCTCTCACCTGGGTCACATTTATTCAAAACCTCTCTCAGTTTTCCCAAAACTCATCTTTCACTCTGTCACTCTCTCCATCCACTGGTGCATAGTACGCCACAATCACAACTCTCCTAATACCTACTTCCATGCGAACCCAGAGCAATCTAGGGGATACACAACTCGTACTTCCTTACCAGTAACTTAGCTCTCTCATTAAGAATGAGTCCTACACCTTGACTGCCGTGTATATTGTCGTCAACTCCTGACCACATTGCCAGATCACCGCTATCTATGGTAACAAGATCCCGCCCCTTGCGCTTAGTTTCACATACACACAGAACATTCATTCGTCTCACTTTCGTCTCATTCAACAACTCATGCTCCTTTCCATATACTCCTCTTACATTCCAAGTACCGAGAGTCCAGTTCGTATCGTTAAGTCCGTATCTTGATGGGCCTACCTTATTCCGCCGCCTATCCCCCTACCAGCTTCTGCCGCCCATCGTGGCTTCGGCCGTCCGAGGCTACTCTGTGACTGTTTTGAGTAAGGATGAATAGAGTATGCAATGTAACCAGCCATTGCAGTACCCGCACCACGTCAGCTTTCCCTGCTAACGGTTACGGCTCTCTACCGGTCAGTTTTGCCACATTTTCGCCAGTATGTCACAGGAGAAACCTAAGCATAGTAATACCCTAGGCCCGCTTTCACTATTCTACTCAAGCTAGGATTCCTTCTGAAAGGACTACCTTGATAGCCAGCATACCGTTCCTCGCGACTCACCACTAGGAGGTATATGCGGTGTACTGACACACCGGGTCACGAAAAGTTATGAAGTTCATAATTATGCTTTAAACGTCTTAATTAGTATAAAGTAATTAATAAATTTAAGTTTTTTTGTATAAAAGGTCACATATGATAAATTACAGTAGTTTTTACTCCCAACTATACTAACAATACTCAGTGTAAACAAAACTGTTCTTTGGCGTGTAGCGTACATGAATAATTTATTATTATGGCTACCGCCTACCTCTGGTTCACGAAACCTACGTACATCGTCATTCGGATGGACAATAACTTGTTTTCCAACTCAGAGATGAGAATTGCAGTTTTTTGAATTGTTTGAAGAAGTCCAGCAACAATGAATATGCGTAGATTACGCTTGCTGATGCCCGCCACTCACAGCTAGCCCTGTTTCATGGTTCGATGAATTAAAATTGTCATGTATGTCGACTTTCGATGTCGATGGTGGGAATCGAATACCATAATACGATTGTCAATCGATTTTCGTTGGTCAATTGATTGATATTGTCCGATCTATTGCCGATGGTCGATATTCTACCAATGATCGATCGATTAACGAGGGTCAATCAACTTTCGATGGCCAATCAATTGTCGATGATCTATTGATTGCAAAGGGTCAATCTATAATCGATTGTCAAAGGTCAGTCGATGGGCAGTGATCTAATGAACGGACCATAAGCTTGTCGAGTCAATGGTCACTGACCGATAAATCAGAAAACTGTCTTAGGCCATGGTATCGCGTATCTGCTGCCAACCACAGCCTGGCTCACGGACGACGCCTCGCACGGGTCAACGACAATTGATAATCATCAAGAATCGATGATTTTTGTCGACCATCGATAATGGACGACTATCGATAGCGACGATCATCGATGGACAACCATCTCGTTTATATATCTAATCTTTTTCGAATTCATATTACATTCCTTAAGATATATTATATATAAAAAACAACGATTGCACACGGTAAAATTAAACAAGACACAAAGCAAAAACCACGGCCATTGAGGCTGAAAGGGAGACAAATAAAGTATGCAAAATATGTTGGGAATTTGAGGAGAGAAGTGCGTGGACGCCGTAGCATAAGAGGACTCTGACGATCCTGAAGACGAGGTTGAGAACCCACTTTCGCTTTAATTAAGAGGAAACGTGAATGACTGAGTAACATTTTGATACACATGAGAAAGGCCTGGGGATTGAAGTAATTCCTTTGTGGCTTATATTTTGTCGTCACACTTCTTAATCATAGAGAGGGAGTTGAAGAGTATATGTTCCTCTCTAATTTCTAAGGCTTTCGTGTCCACGTCTTCCACCATCAAGGCTGAATCAAAAACACATTCGACTGAACTTTGTCTTCGTCAAGGCGGGTTTAAAGTAACAGTACAAGGCAAGACAGTAGTCTCGCAAGCCTAGCCTTGCAATCGACACCTCGATGTGAAAGCACGAACTTCCATGGCACTATTGGGGGTCGATAGTGGCAGTAATCGACCAATGTTCGCACTTGCAAGGAAAATAGACTAGCTCATATTCTGCTTGCAAGTAGCATATCGATTATGCGATAAAAATCGCATCGCACCCGGCCACTTGACAGCAAACGGAAATTAAAACTGTAAAAAACTAATACTAATACTAATAACTAACTTAGTTGGAGAAGAATTCATTGATGCACATGTTAATATAAATTTTTACATTAAAACATTTTAAATGCCACAGAGCCTCAAAGGTAAGCTTCATGACTAATCTGTTACTTCATAATAATAATAATTATTATTATTACAATTCATAGGTATAATACGATGTACACAATACGAAAATGCACAGTGAATGTAATTTATACAAATTTTATGGACCCATGAGTGCCTGAGAAGGACTCAAGGAGCGTTCTACGAACGCCGTTATTGCCAAAGTCAGGAACTTTTCGTAATTACCATATAAATTATTTACTTCCGTCATCCATTTGTTTGGGAAAAGCCCGAGGTTATGTGCAAGCAAATGGATGTCTAAAAAGTGACGATACGAGATATCGGTACACTCACCAACAACCATAAGAGTCATTTTCCACCTGTAAAGCCATCCTCATGTCGAGCGACCTCCGAAAACTCCTCCCTCCAGAGTTTCTATAAAAATTGTCCACGGAGAAGTTGGGAATACTAAGGAAGCTTTGAGTAATAGGGTTCAGGTACTCAAGGAACAGAAATAAATGCATGGCCTCGGATAAGTTATAATTAAAGCCATCGACCGGTTACAGGAAAGTTGGATTGAAAGTCAGAGAAAATAATCCAGATATTCTTACGCGAAGGACTTTATTTCCCTCAGTAATTTCTTTCTTCATCTCCGCGAACGTTCCACTCTTCTTCAACTCATTCGCAAAGCCTGTTCTCTTTCTTCCCCTTCCCCGCCTCCTCCTCATCTCATTCGAGAGCCTCCTTTCCTCGCCCAGAATAGCAAGCGCTTCGCCTTGCTTTCGGTCCACCTCACCTTCACCGTCCTTCTCCACACCCACGCCTCCAACGCCAGCAGCCTATTAACGTCCTCCTTTCTCAGAGCCCACGTTTCTGACCCATAACGCCCCCTCCATATAAGACTCTTAACCAGCTTCATCTTCGTATACCTTATTCATCATCTCCATCCTCCATTATCAAACGTTTTCTCAGCTAACGCTATTCTCCTCCTTCTTTTGCCTTTGTTAATACATCCTTATACTTTTGGCGTAATACCAAATTAATTAAAATGTTTTACTGGCTCCAGTTTGTCTTGAAGAAGTAACAGACGTGAAATAAATGATGACGCCATCAAGGGTCGCTTTCGTTTACGAACACGGTGTTGAAATTGGCGTGGAAATGAAGAAAACCGATCCCTTAGGAATAAGTAATCTTGAGGGCTCGGGAGACCTTCGGCACTCCTTCCACTGAAAGGTTTGCAAGGGAAAGAGCCGACGTCGGAATTGGAGAAGCGATGGCTCGTTTGGGGGAATGGACGGGACGGGATCAACGGGGGTGGACGGGAAGGGAGAGGAAATGGCAGTACATTTTCTTGCTTACTTCGTCAGTTCACTTTTACTCCTTGAGTTTCGAAGTTCTGCGAAGAGCGTGCCATGCAGTCCTGCCTCGAGCCATCATCTTGGCTCTGGACCACACTGCTCATCTCCTTTCTGCATTGCCCTCAGGTTATCTTCCAACTCTAATCAGGGGCTCCCTCTTCCCCTGTTTCCTTCGGGGCTTGCTTACCAAGCTCTTTTTGAGTATCACTGTTCTCTCATTCGACACGACAATTCCAACTCAGTGGCAAGTTTCTGATTTAATTGATTTGGTATTTTACTTCGATGTTCTCACGTCTGGTGACGATGCTTCTCATCTCTTTTTGCATTGATCTCGTTGGCGTCTCAGAGAAACCTCACCTCCATGGCTTGTGATTGACTTACGTGTTTTTTTTACTGGTAGTCCAGGACTAACAGCTCGTGATGAGATTCGTACACTAGCGGCTAAGTCCTCTTCGTTATTCCAGAGAGTTTTTTTGGGGGGGGAGGGAGGAGGAGGGGTGGGAGCGAGGGTGCAACTGACCACTCAGAAAGCGAAGGGCGCAGCTGGAGTTATTCTTCCTCTCTCTCTGAGCTCGTCAGCTCGCAACACTCCTCGTATATTGCTCCCCGTCGGCCCCCTTCAAAGGCATCCCTTTCTTCCCCGGAATGACCCTCCGTAGGAGTTGGTCTGTGCAAAGACTGGATGGGAGCAATCCGGCCGACCAGTCCAACCTCCTCCATTGGATTGAGACGTCAGAGCGGGCCTACGTGAGGGAGGGAGTGTTTGTGCAAAGTACATGTCTTCCGAGAAAAAAATGTGAGGATGCGCTGGAGGAGGTGGCGGGGGGTGGGAGGGTAGGGGAGAGGGGGGGGACGGAGGGAGGGGGCGGGGTTGGCCTCCCCTCGTCCCGAGGAACCTTCGAGACACCCCCGTCGTGCCACGGCCCTCCCTTCGCCCCGCCCCTTTCTCCGCCACGGCAGGGGCGGCCTCCTCGGGCTGTATTCGGTGTCCTTCGAAGGACGGAAGGTACAGGTAGGGAAAGAAAGGAGAGGCGGCGGTGAACCAGAGCCGAGCCGAGTGAACAGTACCTACACGTCCACATTGTTATAATGCGCGGCGCGGCACACACACCTACACACCCTGGAAAAGGCGAACTTGAATGGTTGTGCGGCGTGGGATGGGGTGAGTGTCAATGGAGACATCCTACGGCTTTTGCCACTGGTGTTATTGGAATAAGGGGTCCACTGTACTCGTGATGTGCCCTTTCGGAACGATTGGTTCCTCTGGAAGAACGCGGTGTCCTTTGGAACGAATCCCCAGAAGGAACGAGATGGAACGAATCCGGATCTGATAATCTTTTCGTTCCAAAAGAACGAAAGGACTGAGAGGACTCAAAAGGACATAGATAAACGAAAGGGAAATGAAAGAAACGTGAGGTCTCTTAAGGACCGAATGGAAACAAAGGAATCAGTGGAATAAAGTGAATCCAACAAACTAAATTGATCAAATAATGAGAAGACTTAACCAACTCTTAGGGTAAAAATGACAAAACCTGGAAGACGAGGAAGAAAAAAGACATGTCAGTATGAATTTTAACGAACTGCGATATGTTGGAAAGTAAATGTTGGATAACAGAGTAATGATTGGTTTTGGCGAAATGCCAAAAGATATCCTATCATGAGGATTAGATATTAATTCGGTTAAGTACACAAATTTTAAAAAAAAATTTATTTAAACCCAAAACGTTTATTTTATTCAAATTGCTAATATTTGAAGTATTACCATTGGCGTACCCACTCAAAGTTAAATTCAGCATTTTCATTGAGTAACTGCTCATTTATATTTTTTAATTTACCTAATTTACCTTACCATTACCTAATTTACCTTAATTTACGTATCTTCTGATGAGAATTTTTTCTCTTTATTAGGAAGTAGCGATTTTTAATTGGTAATAATGCTGCTGCTTCCAACGATTTATTTGCGTATTATAAGAACCTCTGTCCCTTGCACACTTCGCTTTTTGTAGCTGAAATTGTCGGAAAAAATCGACATTCACCGAGGAAAGAGTGTTTGCCACATTTGCACGGACACTACAGTAAATGCGCGTGCTCAAGGAGTTATCGCTACCGATTGCACCATTCTGGGAAATTATATTTAACAAATCATTATCCGAAGGTAAGGTGCCCCAAGACTGGATAATAGCCAACGTCACTCCGATATTTAAAAAAGGAAATAAAAGGGACCCAGGAAATTACCGGCCTATACCGCTAACATCACTTTTGGGCAAGATTCTTGAACACATTGTCGTTAGTAATATTATGGCATTCCTGGATAATCGTAACTTCTTACATAGCAGTCAGCACGGCTTCGGTAAGGGCAGGTCCTGAGAAACACAGCTTGCGCTCTTCCTTCATGGTATCCTAAAATCAGATGAATCCATTAAGCAAGTCGAATTACATCCGGTGTTCCTCAAGGAAGTATGATCGGCCCTCTTTTATTCATTATTTATATTAATGACCTATGTTCTAGAGTTAGCAGTAAATTAAGATTTTTTGCAGACGATACAGTTATCTACCGTGAAATAAGCGAAGACGCAGACTTTGAAGCTCTGTCATCGGACTTTAACTAAGTTCATTCGTGGTGGCAGGAGTGGGGGTTAGAATTAAATATCAGGTAATGCACCACAGTTAACTTCCTGCGAAAGTCATCACACATATGCCATACCTATACTGTGGGTGGAGTAAACATGAAATCTTCAGGTACAGTAAAATATCTTGGAATTACCTTAACACCTGATGTATCGTGGGGATCACACATACAGAACATATGTGGCGCAGCATTAAAGAAACTAGGTTTTGTCAAATGTACTATAGGAAGGTCCTCGATGGAAAAGTCAAAGAGAGATGCTACTTCGCTCTGGTTAGGCCACATCTCGAATACGCCGCGAGCATTTGGGACCCTGGTCATAAAGATTTAACGAACTAAATTAATAAAATACAAAGGAAAGCAGCGCGCTTCGTTAAAAACTGCTACAAGCGTACATATAGTGTATCACAACTCTTAGAGGAATTAAGGTGGGTGCCCCTAGAGACTCGGAGGATACACGCTAGGCTTAGGTTGCTTGATAAATTCAGAACTGATATTTTTCAGAGCGATTTTATCATTACTCCTCACTATATCTCTAGGTCTGACAGATGCGATAAAATTAGAGAGATACTCTGCCGAACAGATAGGTACAATAACTCGTTCTTTCCGCGAACATTAAGCGACCACAATAAAAATTGAGCTCCACTAAATACACTCCTATAATACATGTCACCATTTCATCTTCAAAAACTTACACCTTTACGCGGCTGGTGACCTAACACCCCCTGCCACACGCCCATGCGCCCTGCTAAAAATTCCTTAGAAGCTGTTCTGTAGCACGTAAGGAATTCTACAGAAATGGACTCTTTTTCTTCAGAACTAGTTTCTTTTCTAAGGATCTGTGCGGAACATGAGAGCCTGACTCCACAGAACGTATGTTCTGTAGAGTTATTTTCTGCAGAGCAAAATAACTCCTTACAAGCTGTTCTGTAGAACTTAAGCAACTCTACGGAAATATGTGAGGTTTTCCTTGAAGATGTAAGGAGTTCTACAGAGCGTCGAAGGATTTCTGTAGAACGTTGTAGGGAATTATGCAGAACGTCCAAAGGATTTCCGCAGAACGTCCTAAAGTATTCTATAGAACATCCTAAGGTATTCTGCAGAACGTAGTTGGAAATTCTATAAAATGGCGTTTCAATACTTTAAGGAATATCTACAGAACTTTTAGAAATTCTGTCGAAGCATTTATAAGGAAACTATACAGCATTTTTTAGCAGCAGGGCGGCGGCTCGCAGAGTATTATGCAGATGAAATGTTTCCATTGACAATTCAACCTTGTTTTTTTGCACCTTCCTTTTTGCACCTACTCTTTAAATTTCATCCCCCCCCCCAAGTACAATCGCTTTTCATGCCGAGGGAAGGCTTTTCCCCCAATCCAACACACTGCGACACGTCTCTGTCGGAGACGTCAGTGATTAAGTTCTTGGGAGGTCCACGTAATTAACGCGTCTTTCGGCTGCGCGCAGAATCCGTTATGGTTTGGCCCCACAATGGAGCCTTTCATGGGTCCAATGGGAAGGGAAAATGTATTCCTCGGCCTAGAAATGAAAGATTAAACAAAATATGTTACTTGATTGCGACCCTTAAAAATAGGCCAATTGCTGTTTCTTCTTCTTTGCTCTGTTTAGATCTCCTCACGCTTCGCAGCAGTGTTGGGCACGTTTGTGAGTTCTTGCACGTGCTTGCATTAGTTTCGTGTCCGGCATGCATCACAGTGTATATCAAACATAAACCTCTTTGGAAGTGATTTGTGTGTATGTGATATTCGAATCTTCTCGGTTATAAAAAATCCTTTAGAAAAATGGATAGAAAAAGAAGTTACATACTGGAACTGTTTAAAGAAAACGGAATCAGGGAAGGCAAAATGTAATTTTAGTTCTACCTTGCTGTCTCTTAGAGGTGGTTTAGTTGTAAACTTCCTTCGAAACGTTTAGAGAAATCACCCAACTTGTATCAATTTTAATTTAAAATTGATAAATGAGTAAAAAAGGTATCAGAATAAAGTGAAAATGTTGGTATTACCGCTGGTTGGTGGCCGTCACTAGTGAATGAATGTTAGTAAGCAATAACTCCTCACTTATTAGATGAAAAATATAGTCTCAAATCTGTTAAACTAGGGCGTCTCCACCTGCAGGAAAAAAGCATACCGCAGAGAATTTCCAAAATACAATAAAAAGGATTTGATGAATGGGATCTTCAAGACTCTGTTTCATAATAGTAAATGACAATGCTAATAACATCATGGCTGCTGTGCGACTTGGTGGCTGGGGGCATAGTTCTTGCTCAGCACACATGCTTAATCTAATAGCAAAGGGCTTAATTTCAATAAAAGAAATTCATGAAAAAGTCAAAATGATAGTTCTATATTTTCAAGCCACCCCCCGAGAGTCTTAAAAACAGAAAAAAACTTGCCAGTGTGAATGGAATAACTTGTCCTTAAACTAAAGCAAGTTGTGGTGATGCGATGGAATTCAACCTATGAAACGTTTGAAAGAATCGTGAACACTAATAAAACCCTCTTATGTCTGCATTAACCATGTCCTCTCATAATTTGTCCCTATCCTCCTCCGAAATCGACATCTTAGAGATGTATTTCTCTATTCTGAAGCCCATCAAACGTATTACAGAAGAGCCGAAATTGCCGAAATTGGAATATCAATAACTAAAGTTTTGTTCAAAGATATTATACTGTTGCATTTGTCAAAAATGCCGAAAGAACAACGGAAGGATTCTTCCTCCCCCCTTTCAAATTGTGTTAGTGCAGGAACAGGAAATGAAATAGCGCCTGGATTTTGTCGATGAGAATTTTATTTATTAGGAAGCCACTTTTAGGGATTTCCGCTTCAAACGAAGAGGATTCAATGAATATGGATTATTCCATACATTCTAAAGTGACGGTAATCACTCTTTCTTAAATAACCTCACCAATGTACTGTTTATAATATATTATAATATCTATCACTTGCTGAAGGGCGAAAACCTGGTCACTAGAGGTGGGAATTTCGGTTCATTTTGTGGATTCGGTTCATGGGATTTGATTCGTGGCAATGATTCGGTTCTTTAAATCGTTCATAATGAACCGAATGAACCAAATCCACGAGTGAATCTCGAATCCATGTGAATCTCGAATCCATGTGAATCTCGAATCCATGTGAATCTCGAATCCATGTGAATCTCGAATCCATGTGAATCTCGAATCCATGTGAATCTCGAATCCATGTGAATCTCGAATCAATGTGAATCTCGAATCCATGTGAATCTTGAATCCATGTGAATCTGTCGACTTACTGCTTTTCAAATATTAGTGTGCGAAATAATAAACAAAAAAGTGAAGTGTGATGCTCCAATTCGGAAACACAAGACCTTTGACAAGGTGTTTCAAGGGTATTTAAAGAAGAAAGAAAGATATTTATTTTTCTAGGACTCTTGTCCTCTAAGAACAAATACAATTTACTTATACAAATTCTTAGAGTAGATTTAAACATGGAATTAATTAAATATAAAATCATGAAATCAACTCAACTTACTCATTGTGAGCGATAAACTAACAGGAAAATATAACAAAAGAGTTCCATTTTACAAAGAAATCATATCATCACTACACTACTACAACAACAACAACATTATACAAAGAAAAGCATATGATACACAACGTTCCAGTGACAAATCACAGAACCAACGAGGAAGAAGTTTTAGGAATAGCAATAAGTACCATGATGAAAAGAACAAACAACCAAAGAAATATAAGAGATACACATTTTTCTTCAATTTACAACCAAAGAAATATAAGAAATACACATTTTTCTTCAATTAACCAATAAGTTATTGTGGGGCAGTAAGTAATAAGTTATAGACTTTTGCCTTGAACGATTTCAAAAACCGAGTATTTTTAACATCATCTGGTAGATTATTCCAGAGATTGGATGCTACAACCTGGAATGACTTCTGGAAAGAAGTTGTGCGATGAGCGGGATAGTAGATTAAGTTAGCATCTGATCTTGTAGTCATAATAGTATTTTTAGGCTTAGTTTTAAAAAGGTTATGTAAACATTCAGGATTTTTATAAAGAAACAATACGTAAAGGAAGAGGAAATATTTTCGTCGTTTTTATTGGAAAGCCATCCGATTTCATTGAGGTATGGCGATATATGTACATCTCTTCGAAGGTTAACCTTGTCAATTGAACACAAATCTTATACAGGAATTTAATTGGCGTTGAAGTTTTAAATCAAGTTCATCTGGGATATCATTATAAACTAAACAGCAGTAATCGAAATGCGGAAAAACAATGGAGGATATTAACATTTTCCTGGTTTCAACAGGTAACAGTTCTTTGCTTAGTTTTAATTGATACACAATTTTACTGACTTTGTTGGAAATGTCATGGACATGATTTAGCCATGAGAGATTATTAGACATTGCCACTCCTAGATTTTTGTTGTGCTTGAAAAAGGAACATTAAAATTTCCCAGTTTAATGTTATTTTCAGGGTTCTTATTGAACGATTTGGATTTGGCGGATTCGGAAAATTGCTAGCAGAATCTTCTACACAAATTGTTCATATTGAACGATTTGTGTGGAAATCCAAATCGTTTAATATGAACGATTTGGATTCGGTGGATTTGAATCTTCCACACAAATCGTTCATGTTGAACGATTTGGATTCGGTAGATTTGAATCTTCCATCAAATCGTTCATTTTGAACGATTCGAGTGGAAAACGTAGATTCAATTCATTCGGTTCATGCCATTGAATCGTTCATTTTGAACGATTCATTCATGAACGACACAGCTCTACTGGTCACTACATCCTCTCCCAGGCATAATCCCACACTGCGCACCCCATATTCTGTCAGAAGTGCTATTCCTCACTCTTTCGATTAAAATTTTGCAGAATACTTTTACCGGAATGCTCAATAAACGAATGGCCCGATAATTATTATATTCGGTCTTTACTTCCTTCCCTACATATAATGGAACGATGATTGCATTCTTCCAAACCACTGGAAAAACAGAAGCCTGTAAGCATAAATTATATAGTTCATTCAGCCGACAAATGAGTAAATTATACCCACACTTCAACATTTCACTGGATATCCCATCTACGACTGCATCCTTCCCATTTTTCAATACTCTCACAGCAGTTATGACCTCATTCTCACTGATCTCCTTTTCCATCATCACATTCTCACATACTACTTCGCGAGGCTCATCCTCAGCGCCTGCAACATTATTGTATAATTCTTCAAAATACTCCCTCCAGCAGTCCCTGATATTGCTCTCATCCCAAACGATCTCTCCACTTTTGATCGTTACCGCATTCATTCCCCTTTCTACACCATATAATATAATTTTTTTGCCACATTTGACGCTCAAACATTGAACGAATGGTCAATAATTAAAATAGCATTACAAATATTTTCAAAGTAATTCTCTTCAAAATCATATCATTCATCTGGACATTAAAAATGAGTTTTGCTATACATCGGACGGATGTCGAGAGCTCTCAAATTCCGTCTGAGAGAGCACCAAAGAGACATAAAGAAAAGGCAGCTGCGCAAACTGCGGAAACAGCTCTGGCCTAACATACCTGGAGTGGACCTTTTCACATCAATTTTGAAGAAGCACAATTAATTTTCCGCTACTTCCCCAGACTCATCGAGGAGTCCATTGAAAACGCAGTGACATCCGAAAACAGCAACAGAGAAGATGGTTACACCATCTCCAATGCCTTGAAGAGTATTTTCATGTAGAAGAATAGAACAAACAATAACATCGCACCTGACTAAGGTGGTGGGAGAAACGGCCCCTTTAGAACACGGACACAGTCACATGCATCTGCACTTCTGACCCGAAGAAGACAGCTGCAATACTGTCAAAACCACGTCTACGAAAATGGAAAAACACGGAAGAGAACCCGATTAGCCGTCGCTGCCAGTTGATGAATTCAGTCTGAAAGAGGAGAAACGGAAGGATTAGACACATGCACGAATAGTATATATTATGGATTGTTATCTCGTCGCCAAAAACTGTTGTCTAGAATTCCGTATAAAAACACCTTTTTGGAAAGTGGTGGCCTAGTGATGAAATTCGGAATTTCGTGAATATCGCTAAATGGTAATGTAATAATGATGCGAGGTGACTTCATGAGTATTCCCAATGGCCATCATCGCAGTGTAGGTAAAAAGGAATGCACTTACCACCGCCTTGAACAGATTCTTATTTTTCAATCCAAGTCTCCTATTTTGGGTCCTCGTAGACGCATATCCTGTTTTACAGCCTGGTACAAATCAAGTTCTGTTTAAGCAAGGCTTTCTAAATTCTTTATTTAAGCCGAACGGGCTTAATGTATTCAAATTAGAATCATAGTCTGGCAAACATCGTCGTCGGCACACGATGGACGTTTCATAAACCTCTTACACATTTTCTGTAACAGATATTTCCTCTCTAGCATTTACGAAGTAACTTTTGTATCACAAAAATAGCTAGATATTTTTCAAAGAATCAAGTAATTCAAATCTCCTCGATCGTTATTGAATATTCACCACAGTCTCACGTTAGCAACAATTAACGACGTCTATTTACAATAACAACAGAAAAGGCTCTAATCAAAGTGGCGCCAAGGACTGGGTGAACTAAAAGTGGAAATTTAGGCAACACGTAGCTTAAGCAACAATTCCAAACATCCAAGTCCATTATATATATATTCATGACTGTACTCATCGACGATGGGACCTGAAAACGCTTCCACCGACGCCTGCGCTCGTTAAATTGAACGTCTCCGTATTTGATATTGTAAAGCAAATCTGTTTGCGCGGGCCTCGAGAATAAGGAATAATGTTTAGCATTATCTGCTGTTCCACAATCTACTTACACCGGCTTTTGGAAATACCGGGCTAATTTTCACTAATACTTTGGTTAAGTGAAATAATTGATAAAAGGAAACCATCTACAAGACCGTAATGCCGATTATACATCACTGGTACTACCGGAACGGTACAATTACTACATTAAAACACTCGTTGGTTAAAAATCGGTTTTTTTGTAGACGCTCCCATTCCCACTGGAGTGGGCCTCGCCCACACTGAATTCTCGTACATGGGACATAGGGTTTGACATGCATCTTGTACCATTATATTATCCAAAAAATTGTGTCAATTCGGACATAATTTTTACACCTATAGGTCAATTTTAATTATATTATCGATATTATTATCGATATTCAATACGGATAAATAAATGTTGATTTAGATTCGGCCAATATTTGTCCAATTAACATTCCTTGCTTCGTTCCATATATTTCCCACAAATTGATCCATGCCCGGTCAGCATATTCCATTGGGCCAGTTTTCAATAGAATGCACATCGGTACCTATGTCTCCATACATTGCACATGTACGTGGAAAGTATCGCTCCGCATTGCATTGTCCCCATTCATGCCTCAGTGATGCTCCTACCGTACACTTCCCCCCTCTCCTTCTTCCACCCCCTCCCCTCCCTTCCCCTTCCTCCCCCTCCCACCCACTCACCCCATCAACCCTCTTGCTCTGTGGCGGCGTCACTACGAAAGCAGCCATTATCGCCGTTTTTCCTCTCTTACAGGTTGGTCGGAGAGAGGCCAGCCGTCTGGTCGAGGGGGAGGCACGGGGGGCGGGGGGCGGAGCGAGGAGTCTGTCTGTCCATCTCTCTCCCCCCCCCCTACCCCCCCTCCCCCCGTTGTTTCGGCTCTTTCGCGATGGGCGGTGTTCCGGGAAGGAGGCCGGTGTATTTTTTTTCGGAGGTTGTTGTCGAGGGAGAGGAGGGGGTGGGGAGGGGGGGGGGGGGGGAGATATTAAAGGGGAGGGAGATGGGATGATTTTTGATGGGAGGGGCAGGGGGTGGGAGGGAGGGGGGCAGGCGAGGAGGCTGCGGCTGGTCTTGACGGCGGAAAACACACGAGGGAGGGAAAACAAAACACTAATATACGGTTCGCGATAGAGGCACCAGAAGTGGAGGATGGGGCGTCCTGTGGGGGGTGTTCGTTGGGGGGAAGGAGTTCTCAACCGAGAACGCTCAAACCGAGAGAGAAGCTCCTTCCTCCGCACCTTCTGGGTGCACATCCCGAAAGAGGCGAACCAATTCATTTTTTCGGCTTTCTTGACACTCTTTTTGGTCACGCTATTTTATGCAATGTATTGTTTGGGGCATGCCATATTGAACGCTCCAATCTGGAGTCCGTAATTTAAAGTTCGCGCGATTGCATCGAGCTAAGAAGGCGTTCGTGGGAAAATGACTACTGGTGCGCTCAAAGAGGATAGGACTACAAATCGGGAAATGGTAGGTATGTGAAAACATTCGTGTGGAGCATCGTGCACTTTATGGATCGGAAGCGTGGACCATTGGAAAAGCTGACCCCAATAGACTAGAAGCCTTTGAGACCTGGTGCTCGAGGAGGATGCTGAAGATAAAATGGACGGACAAAATAAGAAATGAAGAAATGCACAGAAGGGTAGAAGTAGAAAGGACTTCATGGAACACCACATAGAAAAGAATGACCAGATGGATTGGACGCACTCTGAGGCACAGTGTGTTCGCAAAGAACGTAATTGACGGAAAAATACAGGAGAAAGTCCCATCAGAGGAAGACCGAGGAAGAAGTTCATGGACCAAATTAAGTGGAAAGTACATAGGAAGAGATATTAGGAGGTAAGGGAACTTAGCATATTAGATAGGGAAGGGTGGAGGGCTGCAGTCGACCAATCTTAGGATTCCAATGACCAATGATGATGCAATTACATTCTGATTATTTCACTGTTGATCATTGAACTCAACTCTTCTTTCGAATAGTGCCGTGGAAAGGATGAGACTGCATCCGTTTACGGAATCAAATTCGACTATCAGAACTAAAAATTGCATTGAAGAGGATACTTATTTTCCATTCGATTCTTGAATCCAACCAATCACCGTCAAGCAGGCAAGTCGACCGTTTCGAAAGAATGCCTGTGGAGGCGCTGGAATAATCTTCGGGGAGAGCTGTGCGCACTATATTCCAGGAAACGTTCTCTCGAGATCTCTAGAATTGGTTTCCTAAAGATTACTTTGAATGCTTTTTAAGCAAAACAGTGGCTATGCTTAAACAATGTGACTCGATTTAATCACAATTAGTAGTTTGGCGAATGCCCAGACAGCGCGACTGCTCACTGAAATCAGCATTGTGTAAAAGGAGACTATGAGGCATCGAATTCGATTCCAAGTCCTGGATGTGATTCCGAGTTGTCGGCGCAGAATTCAGTACCGATCGAATCATCGCGTGAAACGGCCTTCAGGCGTCGCGCAAACCAGATGGCATACGTGACGCGGTGATGAGGCCTTCGATTGACACGATAAAGTTCTCACGCAACGAGATTTATGTTAGCCTTCCACTTGTACAATTATATGCCAATCGCTTCGCAACGCCACAGCATGTTCATCTTCCATTGGTCAAAGAGACTGCTGCGCCGCACATTAGCACAGATCGGAAGCAAAGTTTATGTAAAACAAAAGAATGTCGATAAGTTTATCTGCGATTGTTGGAAATTTCGTTGATCTTTTCTAACATGTATATTGTGAAATGTATAATTACTGTGATAAAAAGCGTACAATTTTAAAAACTTAATTAGAACGAATTCCACAAAAATACCAAAAAAATTGACCTTTTCCGTTGTTCACCCACAAATCGCTAACAACCAGTAGATTACAAAGCATTTCGCTCATCGTTCAATTAAACGTCGTTGGTGAGTGCTGACCTCAATCACCTCGAATGGAAAGCTTTTAAGATTCCCACCATTGGCCTTCTCGTTAGACTCACGTTCAGGAACTCATTGGGCACCTTCCAATCTCCCATATGAGCTAAACTGTTTCAATCTATTTGACGCGGAGCGTGTTCCAATGACATTTGTGTTGCCATCCGTGCTTAAGGTTGTCCCAGCGACATAGTTCCCTAGTCATAATAGAGACCATATTCGAATTACACGTTTTAATTTCACCAGCTATAGGCTATATATATACCTACATTAAATATTACATTATTAATGGTGCAATAATATAGTTTTGTAGGATAAAAATTGTAAGTAATCAACTGAGAATATCTAAATAAGTCTTTAACTTGACTCATTTTTTCGCGTGGTTCGTTTCAAACTCCTTCAATACGGAAAGTTTTTCATGATACCCAAGAACCTACTGCGGTGACAATATGATTAATTTTCAAAAATAGTTGAGAAAACATACAAACTACCCGATGTTAGTTTTTTTTACAACATATAAGTGTTAGAAATACCTCATTTTGTAAATAATGTCTCTCTGGAGTGCATACACGTACCATTTCCCATATAAAAGGGCTGGTATTTTTTGGCCAATATCTCGGAAAGTAATGTGGTAAGGGGTTGAATTTTTGATGTCATTAGAAGGGTGATATATTTTTCTTAACAATGAGACCAAATTCATTGATTTGTGGGTAAAATGATATTTAGTTCAAACTACCTTAACAGATTAAAACACATCCTTATTGTGGTTCGTCTGCGTCATCATGTGAACTAGCAGACAGAACTTGTAATGGCGGGAAATACGTAGCAATGAGTCGAAAATATCTCAATGCCTAACCTATTTGTGATGATTGCTTACAAAAAATATAATTTAGATCGGAGTTAGAGCTAACAAGAGATAAGTTTGACTATTTATTTATTATGAAAAGAAGTTTAATATCGTTAATGTAATAATTTTCCAGTGTTGACTGCTTACATCGTCTACTACATTGCGCGCTCTTGTGTTTCCATCTGTTGTACAATGAGCACAATTAACCTGCGCAGTCTGCGATTGTAAAGTCACCAATGGCCATTAAAGAGAGCGGACTTCATAAACTTTGTTATGGGTTTAAAAGTTATGGAGTGAAAGCGTTGCCGGGCAAAGAGTAGATAGTATTAATCTCTGGACTGGGCGCGTGCAACGAATCGCCGAAGCGGTTGAGCGAATGTAGCAGATAGAAGGGGAATCGGACGGGTGAAGGCTTGAAAGAAAGCTGCAATAAATTATAAGCCAATGGAGCGTTGGCATTAAGAAACGAGGAATTACTATGAAGGCAAAGTAAATTGAACTACTTCACATTATAGCGACCCCACTCAAGGGATAGAAAGAGACAGTGAAAATATAGAGACTGTAACAGAATTCAATTACTCGGGAAAATTTTTTGCGAGAAATGGGAAAATAACTCGCGAAATACAGCACGGAATAAAAGAAGCCATCAGTTGATACTGAACAGTAGGCGACACATCGATTGGGAAAAGAGAAATGGTCACAAAAACTAAAATCAAAATATAACAAAAAGCAATTTATCTGCCTATGCTAACGTATTGCTGTGAAAGTTAGAATGGAATAGAATAAGTTTAATTATGCTCTGGGTTTCCTCATAAGAGTAAAAAAAGAAAATACATATCAAATTCTGCTTTAAACGAAAACATAACCAAAAAATATATATACCTGGCCAACATCGCACATTGATGAAAAACAAAAAGAATTCACAGTCACAGATAATTAACACTAACTACAATGGAAAATACAAAATATAACAATGGAAAATATAATATCAATCACAGAGTGATAACAAACGATCAATAATTTTTCAGATCATTTTGGAAACACAATTTTTTAACAGGATATAAATTTCAATTATTGGCATTTATGCTGTTTGTAGTAATAATTAAAATGTTTTACCCTAAAAACAGATGGCGAGGAAGAATTTTTTTTAGATAATGGCAAGGAATTCCAGAAATAAGAACCAGAGATGAGAAATGATTTAAGGTATGTATTTGTCCGAGGTATTTGTAAGAGGTAGGAGGGGTCAGTTCTAGTGGTTCTAAGAACAGAGACTGATTTGGATTTGAACATGGAACAGAGAAAGACTGGATATTTATTGCAGAAGAGAGTGAAGAGAACAGTTGTCCCATTTCACCCCAGAAAGTACTCGTAGATTACACAACTGCGGCAGAATGGAAATTTTTGAAGAGGAAAAAAAAATAAAACCAATAGAGACCAGAAAGTAAACAGGAGGAATCAAGATGCACACGGGGACACATAAAATGGAGGACTAGAGAGAGAGAGAAACCGGCGAAGATGGAATGGACACTCGAGTAGAATGGACCAACATATAATCTCTAGGAAAGTGCTGGAGGAGAAAAATGGACGGGGGAGAAGTAGAGGAAGACCAAGAGAGACGCGGAAGGGAAGGACGAGAGAACAAGTATGAAGAGGTAAGGCGGAGAGGGAGTCATTGGTGAAGTAGCTACCACAAGAGGCGGTTTGAGGGAGTTTGCTTAGTGGAGAGGTGGACGCTTAGTTACTTAGAGGAGAACGCCGACGGTGGCTCTCGAATTGGGGAAGAGGGGAAGGAAAGGAGGGGGAAGAGGATGGCGAAGGAAGGAAGGAGGATGAGGAGCTTCTTCATCGAGGAGGAGGAGAGGAAGAAGAATATCCGTGAGAGAGAGAGAGAGAGAGGGAGAGGGGAGGAGGAGGAGAGTTTTTTACGCCAAGGATACAAAAAAGAACATCAGTTATATTCCCTTGCGTGAATTATTATTACGCTCGTCTTTTTTTCCGATCTCGCAGAGCATAAATTTCTGTCTGCAACGAGATTATCGCCGTCGCCAGACACAGGCCCATTCCTCCACCCCATTCCCTCTCCCCATCCCTCCCACCCACCCCCTGTGTCCCTGCCACCCTCATCCAACCATCCACCCTCTCCGCCATCCACCCTCCCGCATCACACATCACGCAGCAGCAGCAGGTGTCTTTCTCTCTCGATTACATCTCGGCAGCACTGCCTCCTCCTCCTCCTTCCCCTCCCACGCCTTCCCCTCTCATCATCGCACACACACACCAAATACGTACAACAGATGCCCTGCCAAGAAGGCACACTGTATTCTCAGAATATCCCGCCATTTGATAATTAAGATTTTAAGGAATGGGGAAAGGGGGGGAGGGGAGGCACACTTTCAATCGGTGGTAAGGCCATGAGTTCATAGGTCGTTTTCGAAGTCGGCAAATCAAGCAATCTTCCCTTAACACCTGGACCTCGTTGGGCAGAGATGACTTCAAATTCTCGTGACCGCTGACGCCACATTGTCTAGATATACATATAGTCAGGGAACCGAGTAAATGAAAGAGCAGTCATGTTATTCTTACTATGTATTAAGTCAAAATTCGGGGGGTGATGATATGGGTATGTATGGAAAATGGAAGTGAAGAAACTTTCAAATGGATATTATTTTATCATTTTAACGTATTTTATGTTATATTTATTGATTTTTTTGCGGAAAAATTGATGAATTCGCTACACTTTAAGCTTTTCACATGTGAATATACTGATAAAGTATTAGTTAGCTAATAGTTCGGTGAATAATTCTATGCTTTGAAGATATTTCGTACTTGTTCACTTTATTGAACCCATAAATTCTGTTTTCCTTGATCTGGAAAGAAAAAATGCCCTCGTCGAAAGAATTATGGTCCGATGTAAGGTACTCTCAGGTAGCCATTATTTCATCGGCAGGATTAGTTCCAACTAACAAACATCTTAATTTTTAATAGCATTGAGCATTGGAGAGGTATAATTCATTCATCAAAGAAGGGGAACAATTCACCATTAGTGCAAATATAATTTGTTTTAAACTGAATTATGTTAGTTGCAACGCGGGTATTTTATCAGTCAACTGTTGAAGATCATAGCTAGTGTGCTCGGATCTATAATACATTAATATACTGTTACGTGTTTTTTCCTATGGGGAAATAAACGTAATGACTTTTTGTGCATTAAGACTATGACTGTGGTGAAATATAGTGGGCGATATGTCATTCACTATAGCTGCTCCTAGTAATTGAAGCATAGTCGTTATTCGTCATATTATGACGTATAAATTATTTCATTCATAATCAATAAGATTTCAAAAAGCAATATTCCCTTTTAATTTGTCGCATAAGAATGGGAAGCGTTTTCAAGAAGTAATCGACTTCAATTACCGACCAACATTATGAACACGGATACCGCCTTTCGTACGTTTTACGAGATGAAGGCCGCGAGAAGGTCTCTTCCATCGTAGAACGACTACGAAAGTGTCAAGTAAGGATTTCACTCCGTCTGCCTAGGGACCGAGATAACTTGATTGGTAGTTATCTATGCGTTTGCCAAGTTCGAAAACGGCCTTAGTCTCTGGAGATGTCGATATCTTTAGTATGTAATTATGAGAAACGGCTTAAGCGAGCCTCAGAGAAAACTGCTTTTTCTAGGAAAATTTTGTCTCAAATTATATCATATCATATCCTCTCGCAGTAAAAATATCACTGTCATTTTATTTGCCTCTAAAATCAATAATTAATGCTCACGGTCATACGAAATGCTTAAAATCCACTTGTTGCTAAATGGATCCCACTTAGTCCGAGCGAGATATCTAGTTCCCTAGTGGTATTTGAGATCATATGCGAATTATACGTTTTGATTTCATCAGCTGTTGGACACATCAATTAAATATTGAATTATTAATGGTGCAATTATATAGTTTTATATGACGGAAATTGTAAGTAATCCAAATAAAATATCTAAATAAGTCTTTAGCTTGACTCATTTTTTTCACGCGGTACGTTTGAAACTAATTCACAACGGAAGGTTTTTTTGTAATACCAAAGAACCGACAGCGGTGACAATATGATTAATTTTAAAAATATAGTTGAGAAAAGACAAACTACAAGCTGTTTGTTTTTTACGACGTCTAAGTGTTAGAAATACACCATTCTGTAAATAGTGTCTCTCTGGAGTGCATACACGTACCATTTCCCATGTAAAAGGCCTGGTATTGTTTTGGCAAATATCTCCAAAAGTAATGAGGTTAGGGGTAAAATTGTTGGTGTTACTGGATTGGTGAGATATCTCTCTTTAAAATAAGACCAAATTCATTAATTTCTAAGTAAAATGATTTTTCTCTCCAACTACCTTAACTCTAGAATATGCTTTAAGAGTGCTCGGAGGTAATTTCTGACTGTGAAGCTGAGGTGAGGAATGTAAGTCATTGAGGGCACATCTAAATAACTTCTTAAGTGAGTAAAAGAAATCTGTGAACCGAATTCAATTCAATGCATCTGTTTATTCGTTGAAGCTCGCCATACATGCGGGAACATAAATGATTCAAGGATTATATCTGAAGATTTTAAAAAGGCGTTACTTCCTGGTTGGTTAGTTTAAGTTACTTCCTGGTATCTCTTCCTATGTACTTTCCTCTTTATTTGGTCCATGAACTTATTCCTGAATCTTCCTCCTTGGATTTTTCCCTCTATCTTTCCTTCACTTATGCTCTTCACAAACCCACTGTGCTTCAGAGTGTGTCTATAATCCATCTGCTGGGTCTTCTTTTCTGCAATATACTCCAGTACTGTTTCTTTACTCGTCTACTCTTCCGTACTCTTCATTGTTTAGTATTTTGTCCGTCCATTTTATCTTCAGCATCCTCCTCTATAGCACCAGGTTTCGAAAGCTGTGAGTCTCTGCTGGTCTGTTATTCCAATGGTCCATGATTCCGAAATCTTTAAGAGTGCCCCGCGCTCCACCATAGAGTGTTTTCACATACTGTGTCCTAGTCTGTAGTCCTATCTCTTTTTGAACACAGAAGTGGTCTTTTTCTCCGTGAACGTCTGCTCAGCTTGAGCTATTCTTCGCTTTGCTGTCTGTCGCTTTTCTTCCGCCCCACGTGATGGTACTACATACTTCCGAGACAGGGGAAGGAATCCATTGGCTTTAACCTCTCTCCTCCCACTGTGACTTCACCATTCCGTCTTTCTTCTCCGCGTACTTACTTGGATTCTTCACCTTCATTATGTTCCCGCTGTACTCGGATGTGTTCGAGTGATCTTCTGTCCCCATTCGTGCGGTAACGCTGGAGACATCGTATTGAGGCTCGAGGTTGGATGAGAGATTGTCTTTGGATCCATAATAGTGTATGTATGTGGGAATCGTTTAACAATGTTCCTCGGTGACCGTGTAAGTTAAATGCAATACCTAAGTATACCTGTTTTTCTTGATTGGTTTTAAAACCCAGTCTTCTAGGAATACATGAGTTCACTATTGAGAACCAAAATTAAGTCTTTATAATGAAACCACGTAGTTTATTTCCACCAATATATTTTTAAAAAACACAATTTGACCGGTTTCGGCCGTTTCAGGCCATTATCAAGATTAATAAGTAAAATACCATGAGACAGCACAGTTGTCTTGTCCATGAACTCAGAAAATAAGGCATATGTTTTATTTTCATTCAATCTCCCGGTGGCTTTGTCTTCTTGCCGACAGTTGTGGGCGGCGTAAATGGCATTTACATCAGATGGAAAACTGTGCTGTCTCATGGTATTTTACTTTGTAATCTTGATAATGGCCTGCAAAGGCCGAAACCGGTCAAATTGTGTTTGTTTTATATCGGTGGAAATAAACTAATTGTTTTAATTTTAAAGATGAACAACTTCCACAAAGTGAACTCACCAACCATTGATTTTATCAAAATTAAGGTTAAAAATGTGCAGATTATTTGGAACATATTTTTGAAAGATCTCTCCTTTTCCATCACATGTAGAAGATTGCCAAGAAAGGACCGCATTTAGACTTCAATTTTGTTAGTAATTGTCCATGAACTCATAAAATAAGGCGGTTAAAAGCATATGTTTTATTTTCATTCAATCTCTTGATGGCTTTGTTCTCTTGCCAACAGTTGTGGGCGTTAATGGCAGTTATATCAGATGGGAAAACTATTTTTTCCACGTGTTCCTCCAATTGTCGAATGAAACACCTCGTGATTGCTATTTCAGTTTGCGAGAAGAATTGGTTATAAAGGCAACTGTTTGTCGTCCATGTCAGATAGAGTACAAGTTTTTATGCACGTAGCCGGAGCATTGACAGTTAAATGACATTAAGTGATTAGCGTTGAAGCAACGTGGCGAAGACGTTGGGAGTGATTTTTGTTCGTGAACAGAATTTCATGAAACTTTTCTTACGTGTTCTCACCGCCGTTACTTACAGATGAAAGTGAAAAAATACATATAACGAATCGCTATCTTGGAAACTCAATACTATTTCAAGTCGTAGCCGTATGGGAAATGACATCAATGTCCAAGTAATTCGAATGCATTTGTCATCTTTTTCCCACGAACGCAAAATAATACCTTTCATATTATTATAATGGTTGCTAAAAATGTCAATTTATCATGACGAGTGAAAAACACGTATTTGGACACGATTATTAATTTAATTACGAATTTTCCGCGTTACACCAAGCCATCCATAATGATGCATTACTTATAGCGAAATTTTTAAAATACAACTCTTTTATCATTTATGTTACTACATGCATTGTTATTTACAAACAGATACACTTGAATAAAATGTTGTTCAAGAATTTTCCCTAGACTTATTTGAAAAGTGAAGTATGCCCTTAGTGACTCATTATTAGTGCTACAGCCGTCTAAAACGTGTAAGATTATGGCTGAACAGAAGAATCGAGTGATACGCATTGCGCATTCGCATTGGATAATTTATCGATGGGATGACCCGGGGAGCTGTGGATAGTGGTGGAGTGGGTGAGGGTCACGAAAAGAGATCTAGAGAAAATATGGGTAACTCTAAAAAAGAAAATAATCATATTACCCATCGTAGCAACGGTTGACGCTATAAGAGCATTTCAATTGAAACTCCTTGATCGCGAAGAACGTGATAAAGGAAACTCAAGAGAGAGTAGTGGAAGTGAGAAAACACAGAATCCAGAGAAATCCTGAAATGTTCTTTGAGCTACAAATAGGAGGCCAGAGTGCAAAGTTTACCGATAAATGCATGACGACCAGTTGATATTAATATATTGGGGTGACAGCGCGAGTCATGGCACAGGAGTTATAATGACCCTGGTATAAAAATACTTGAACTATGGCCATGATGTTTTTACTTGTTTCATGGAGTTCGAGAAGGAATTTTTTCAGGAAATACCGGAAAAAATCAATGGGTGATGATATCGAAAAAAATCCCGCCAAAATTTAAGAAGTCCTTTCTTTCAAACTGGGAAGTTGAAACTTGGCCATTCACCACTGAATACCATATAACATGATGCGTGTCATTTGTTTCAGTTGACAATATATCAGGGCTCACAGTTACAGAAATTCCGCAGGAAACGTCCGACCACAATTTTTCTCTCAATCACTCGTCAAAATCAAAGTCAAACCAATGAAAAATCTGTGAATGCAATTATTATACTATAATATGAAATGAAAGTTACGGAATAAAAATAAACTGACCAATAAATTAGTTCATTGCCTATGACTTCCCATATTTTTATAATTTCATTCCGCCTTGTACTGCTTTATGCGACAAATTACGGACACAGTTATAATTCGGTTTTCTGTATTTAAGAGTGGAAAATTTAATTTTAGACACCGAAAGATACGAACACATTCTCACACGGGAATCTCAAAAGCCCCCATGCAACGATTCGAAAGACATTAACTGCAAGCTTTTGCAACATCGAAAAAAAACGACTTTTCTTATGTGCGACCCGGTTTGTCCACCGGTGGCTCAGTGACGTGTCAAGCTTCATGTTCAACTACCGGCTATTCTCATTCCCATTGGCGTTATTAAAGATTCATTTGTATAAATGGGCCTCCGTGGATATTTAAATCAATATATCTCGCGTAGATTAATGCTTTCTGACGCAAGCGGCCTATCTACGCATTCATGCGGACTCGCCAGTACGCAATCACATGGAATAAATCGATCGTCTTCGTCACGAGTCGAGGGCACTCCGGTCGGAAGCGGAGAATATTCGCGATTATCGCCTCGGCTCGATCTTTCCCCGCTCGACCGACGCCATTGAATATTGATTGACCCGTCTCGAGCGCTGCGTCACCACGAGAGGAGGAAAAATGAGAAGAAATGAGAAGAAGCCCTCGTTCCACCGTCATCATCTTCCCACTGACCTCCGAATAAATCTCGTCATTCCCATTTCCACATTCCCGAGCATCAACCGCCTCCCCTCTCCGCATCTTCAATCTTGATCCGCGCGTCAAGTGTCCGAGGTTTTCAAATGCCGTCCCTTCGTCGTTCTGATTGCTCCACGGACGGAAACTTGGGGATACTCTCTCCCGCGTCCTCCCTCCGATCAAAAAAAAAAAGTTATCAGTCAGGAGGACTCGGATCGGCGTTCACCTCAGTCCCGAAAGTGCTCCGTGTCATCCCCTGCCATCAACCGGAGATTGAGGAAAAACTTCAATCTCTTCAACCTGTCCCTCCAGTCAATGGCTTAATTTTCATTATCTTTACTGTGAATGCGAGTGAAATATTATTTCATTTTTTCCACCCTTAATCAAAATCACTTATCAATTTGTGTGTACATACATTTGAGTAACAGTTGATTGAAGTTCCCATCAATAATGTGATTTCATAAAATGTCAATAATCAGTTACTTAAACAACTATCATTGCCAAACTTTTTAAAGTGCTAATTATGTTTTTCTCCAAATGCCTATTGCTCTAATAAGTGATATATAAACTCATAATTGTTATAACTACACAGTTTTGATGGAGTAAGGTCGACACATTATTCCTTGACTTCAAGATCTCATTCGACAAGGTTTCACACTAAACTCATCCGCAACTTGCAATGGTGCGGAGTAAATAAAAAAATAGTGTGTTGGATGCGGGACTTTTTCAGTGATCGCAAACAAAGAATAGCTCCTGGTGATATAAGCTCTAACATGGTTAGAGTCACATCAAGTGTTCCACAGGAAAGCGTGATCGGCCCATTTTTATTCATTATTTATATAAATGGTCTAAGTTCTCGAGTTAGAAATGAACTACGATTATTTGCAGACTATACAGTCATCTACCGCATAATTGGCGAAGACGCGGACTTAGAAGTTCTATCATAGGACCTTAACAACGTTCATTCGTGGTGTCAGGAGTGGGGGCTAGATTTAAATCTTAGTAAATGCACCCACAGTACACTTCCTGCGAAAGTCATCACACCAACACTTTTACACTTTGGATGGAGAAAATATGAAGTCTTCAGATTAATTCAAATATATTGGAATTACCTATACATCAGATATATCATGCGGTATAGAATTTTAAAAAACTAGGAGTTATCAAGCGTACCATAGGAAGGTCCCCGGATGAAAGGTAAGAGAGAGGTGCTAATTCACTCTTATTAGGCCACACCACGAATACGCCGGAGCATTTTGGACATTGAACAGAGAGATTTCCACAAAATAATAAATAAAATACAATGGAAAATGGCGAGCTTTTTTTAAAACTGCTACCAGCGAACATATTGTGTTTCTCAGCTTTTAGAGGATTAGGTTGGGATTCGCTAGAGACTGAGAAGCTGCACGCTAGGCTTAGTTTGCTTGAGAAATTCAGAAGAAAAATGTTCCGAAGCGACTCAGAGAATTTCATTTGACGCCACACTACATTTCTAGGTCCGACGGGGGCGATAAATAAGAGAGATACCTAGCCTAACAGGTACAAAAATTTGTTATTTTTTTACCCGCAATGAGTGACCACAATAAAAACTGATCTCCACTCTAAACATCCCTTTATATTCTTCATCATTTCACTTGCTCAAACACCTCCCACATGGCTGGCGTCACTAACACCCCCTGCTACACTCCCGTGCGTTGGCTCGCAGGGTAGTATGTATATGTAGAATAATCATTGGGGATAGCTATGTGCATTTTAATAGAGACAATCTTTTCGCCAGATCTCTGGAACTGGTTTACAGAAGATAGTTTCGTATGCTTTGCAAGCACGACAGTAGCCATGCCTAAACAATGTAGCCCAATTTATTTACAATGCATAGTTCAGAGATTTTCCAGAGAGCACTACCGCGTACTGACATCAGTATCGCGTAAACACGGTGTCCGATGCATCGAATTCGATTCCGTTTCCCGGTTTCAATTCCGAGTGGTCGGCGCAGAATTCAGTTCAGTGCTGAGCCGAGCATCGAGGGAGTGGAACGGCCTCAAAGAGAGAGAGAGACCGTCCTCTCCTTCGTCTTTCCTCTCCCCTTCGCTTCTCCCTCACGCTCCTCCTCAACGCGCACGCATGTTTCCACATTCCCTCTCTCCGGTTCGTGTGGATCAAATGCTTTCTTTTGTAGCCTCCACCTCCTCTCCAACCACCACTACTAAACCCTCCCCCCACTACCCCATCCCTCTCCTTCCATCCCCCGTTGCGTCCCCCGCAGGTAGCGCGGCCTCTCCCCCGCCCCTTTCCTCCCCCTCCTCCTCCACAAAACGCCTCCCTCGGGAATAAAACTAATCTCCGAAACTTGACGTCTTGCTTTTAACACGTCGTGAGGTTCACGTCCTTCCAAATGACCGCCTCTCTCTCATCCTCTCTCTCTCTCCCTATCTCTCTCTTCTCGCTACCACCACACCGATACACTCCTTCATCCCCCCGAGCCAACCACCCTCCACCCCCCATCCACCAACCACCCCATCCTCTATGAAAATCCAAATCTCTCTGCATCTCCTCCTCCTCCTCGCGGCCCAAAGCGAATGCGCGCTCCATCCCACCTCTCTCTCTCTCTCGCGCTCTCCCACAATCCTCATTCCACCCTCCCTCCCCATCTCCCTCCCCTTCCACCCCCCACCCCTCCCGCCCCTCTATCCCTTACTCTCTCTCCCCACTATCTGTCTTTGGGTCCACGGCAAGTCGATCGTGCGACGAGTCGATTCATCGAACTCATCGACGATGATTTTAGTCTTCGCGATGCAATGAACCGGACAACTTTAGCCGGCACGATTACTCAAATAAGAAATTAATAAGAAATCCTATTTCCACTTATTTTGTTTGGGGGTAGGAATGAAAATCTGCTGCGTTTCTTGACTCTCGATCCAAAATTTTGGGTTAAATATAGTGAGGAGATATTGAAATAGAGCCCGAGGGAGCTAATTTCAAGGATAGACAAAGCACAGATATGCCTTTCCTACTGATGCAACATTTGACACTTAAACGCTACTCTTCACTCATAGGTCATTAACTATAGAAAATTCCATCACATTCTTCAGGAGTGTTCTACACATAATTGACAAGAAAATGTCAAAATCTAAAAATCGAAAATTTTCAAATTCACATCATTTGTGCGAATGGATACGGGATATGGATAAGCGATGCGAACTTGACTATCGGTACTTGGAATATCTAGAGGAGTATATGGAATGGAGCATGAGTTGTTGAATGAAATAAAAGTGAGACGAATGAATGTTTTGCGTGTATGTGAAAATAAGTGGAAGGGGCGGGATGTTGTTACCATAGATGGCGGTGGTCTGGCACTGTGGTCAGGAGTTGACGACAATATACACGGCAGTCAAGGTTTATGGATTCATTCTTAATTAGAAAGCTAAGTTACTGGTAAGGAAGTACGAGTTGTGTATCCCCTAGATTGCTCTGGGTTCGCATGGAAGTAGGTATTAGGAGAGTTGTGATTATGGCGTGCTATGCACCAGTGGATGGAGAGAATGACAGTGTGAAAGATGAGTTTTGGGAGAAACTGAGAGGGGTTTTGAATGAATGTGACCCTGGTGAGAGAAAAACTGTACTAGGAGACATAAATGGCGGGGTTGGTTTGAGGCGGGATGCATCTGAGAGAGTGGTTGGGTCATTTGGTGACCCTCGAGTGAATGATAATGGTGAAAACTTGGTGAATGAGGGCTTGGAAAAAGGGTTGTTTGTGTCGAATACATGGTTTAAACATAAGAGAGTACACATGTATACTTGGCAAAGGGGCGATTGTAAAAGCATGATTGATTTTGTTGTGTATGATGAGAGATTGAGGGAGTTAGTGTGGAACACGAGAGTGATGAGGGGTGCTGAATGTGGAACAGACTACTATTTACTACTCTCCAAAGTGAATCTGAGCAGAAAGTGGGTGCCAAGGAAGAATGTTGCGCGTAAGCACTTGAGTGTAAGAGTGGAGAGTTTGCCAGACGGTGAGGTAAGAATGCAGTATGGTTACATGCTTGAGGATGCTCTATCCATGAATCAGAGAGAATGGGACGAGTATATCAGAAAGGAGAATGTGAATGATACTTGGGAGAATTTTAAAGGAGTGATTGTAGAATGTGCTGAAAGTGTATGTGGAAAAGGAGTGGTAGGAAGAATGAAAGGTGATACATGGTAGAATGAAGAAGTGAAAATTGCAGTCAGGGAAAAGAAAGAGGAGTACAAGAATATGATTATTGCCAAATCTGAGGAAGAGCGTACAAAAGCATGTGAGATTTACAGAAAGAAAAAGGAAATGTGTTCAGCAAAATTATAATCTAAAGAGTGAGGAGTATTACTTTTGACAGAATATTAGGTGTACAGTGTGGGTTTATGCCTGGGAGAGGATGTAGTGACTAGCTTTTTGCGCTTCAGCATGTGATAGAAAAATGTATGGGCGTCCGAAAGAAAGTGTATTGTGCGTTTGTTGATTTAGAGAAGGCGTATGACAGGGTAAATGGAAAGAAGTTGAGGAAGGTTTTGAAGGACTATGGAGTACATGGGCAGTTATTGAATGAAATGATGGCGATGTATGATAATGGTAGGGCAAGTGTGAGAGTTAACGGGGTTCTGGGTGATTGGTTTGTAATTAAACAGGGCGTAATCCAAGGATGCGTAACATCACCATAGCTGTTTAATGTACTTGTGGATAAATGTGTTATAGACGCATGTTGTGGAAACGACGGTGTTTTGATTGGAAATGTAAACGTTCGAGTTCTTCTATATGCGGATGATGCTGTTTTGATCTCATCAGAGCCAACAGGGATTACAGAAACTCCTAGATAAGTTTTCTGAATCAACAGAGTGAATGAAATTGAGGGTAACTGCTTGCAAGAATAAAGTAGTAGTTTTTGATAGGGAGAATGGGGAGAATAACTGTATGATGAGGGCAAATGGTGACGTAATTGAACAAGTTGATGAATATGTGTACTTAGGTAAGATATCTGCGAAAGATGGACGGATAGATGAGGAGATAAAGAGACGTGCGATTGCTGGAAGAAAAGTTGTAGGAAGCTTATGGAGCATATCAAGGAATGAGTGCCTGTCTAAGGAAGCGAAAATCGCCGTGTACAAAAGTGTACTTCTCCCCACTCTGTTGTATGTTAGTGAAACATGGAGTTGTCAGGATAGACATAAGAGTAGACTAAACGCCGTGGGTATGAGTTATCTGAGGAGTGTTTTCGTCAAAAGGAAGAATGAATAGTGTCAGGAATGAGTGGGTAATAAATGAATGTGGGTTAAATGCTGCAGTAATGGACGTGTATGAAAGGAGTGTTCTTCTTTAGTTTGGCAATGTTGAGAGAATGGATGAGAGTCGAATAACGAAACAGATATATAAGAGTGAAATGAATGGTGCGAGAGGTAGAGGTAGGCCGAGAAAGTTGCGGTTGAATGTGGTTGAGGAAATTCTGAGGAGGAGGAATATTAGGAGTCTTAAAAACAGGAGGGTGTGTATGAAGCAGTGTTAAGAGGGTAAATGGAGCAAAAGAGGTTTGAAAGGATATGTCAGTGTGGAGGAAATTATTGAAGCTGAGTAATGTGTACAAATATATACTTATGAGTGAAACTTTGTGACATCAATTCTCCGTCATCGACACATCGACGTCGGTGAATTGATCGACCTATCCACGTCAGGGTATCACCACTCCCCTTTCATCACCCCAGATAATGCTTATAAATAACACCTTATCCTTCAAAATCTTATGATATTTTTTAATTTAACGCAGAATTTCATGGCTAATATTTTTGTGGTCCGAGTCTGCCTCAGCCCAAGATATTTATTCGAGTTTAAACACTATTCCTGTGTATCGGTGTCTCATTATTATCAGTTGTCATCAGTCCGAGTACTGGCTTGCAACGGCTGTCTGTCTATTCTTCCCTCTAACTCGGCCAACATACTCTCAGGAAGAGTATGGCCTCCGTGGTACCCATGTTCTTCCTATATCCAAACGGGTTTTCCAACAGACTTTCTTCAAATTTCATTCCATTCTTCGGCTAAGTATTTGTGTGAGTAATTTTGATGCATGTAACACTATATATAAGGTTCCGGTGCTCATCATTTGTCTCAGTCGTTGTCTTCTTCGGTATTTCAATCATTGCGCTCCTTCAAAATTGCTCTGGAAGCCTTCCATTTTGTTAGCGATCTTTAGTTATTTAATGCAGGTTGCCCATTAGATTCATTTTGATGGGGTCTCCGCTCACGTTGTCTGCTCCTAAGTACTCTTTTCGTCTTGAGGTCTTTTACTGTTCAATGTAATTCGCTTCTCAGTAGGTATGGGCCCCAGTCTTCCTCATCAACCTCGCTCTCGTAATTTCTCAGGTTTCCTTCCAGCGGCGTCGGTGCTTGGTAGAGTTCTTCGATGTAATGCTTTCATCTATTCCCAACGTCTTGTTCCTCTATCAATGTATTCCCGTTCGCATCCCTGGTATTGCTGGTTCTCGTTTTCCTTTCTCCGAAGTGTTTCTTCATTAGCTTGTATGATGTTTCGGTTAAGTTTAGAGTATCCGGCGATATTTTGTGGAAATTCACTGCAGATATTATGATCTCAAAATCTGTCTATGTAGCTATCGACAGCTTGAAAAGTTTACTACCATGCTTGATAATCTTCACGAAACTATGAAGTTTACCGTGGAAGGTGGGGGTTCCATTTTAAAATCCTGGACTTGACCTTTGATGCTTCAACTGGATCACATGAATTTTCAATATTTAGGAAAAACTTATACTGATACCATTATCCCGAATGATTTGTGTCACCATCACGCTCATTAAATGCCGGGAAATCATTCATTAATACCGCCTGGTCTCTGTTCCCATGTCTAAATTCAATTTTGAGATAGAGTTAGCAGCATATTAAATTAATTGCCATCCAAAATGGTTACAAATCATCTCTAATTGACAAGGTGTTTCAAAATAAGCTGAAACAGCGCACCTTAAAATCCATTACGACAATGTCTTCAAAATTAGAGTGGACAGCTACATGATGGTACAAGATATCATTTGTCGGCCCATTGTCCTATAAAATATCTAATATTTTCCCGAAGGATAAGTTTAAAGTTAATTTAAATAACCGGGTAACCATTGGGAAGATACTGTTCAATTCGAAACATAAATTTGAACAGAAGGACCAGAGTGGAGTGTATAAATTGACCTGCGATACACCTGACTGTGGCGCTTTGTACATTGGCCAAAGTGGACGGGCAATCAATACCCGGATAAAGGAACATTTAAAGTGCTGGCAAAAGGGAGACTCAAAGTCAAGTTTTGCTAAACATCTTGTAGACAATGACCATTACAGCAAATTTAATGCCACAGTACTATATACTCAATGCAAGGGGAAAAAGCTCGACTTCATGAAGCAATATGAAATTTCATCTGTACGTAAAAATAAAAATTTAACCATTGTCAATGATTGTCTGTATCCCGAACACTCATCGCCGTTATTATCTATGTTGTTTGACTCACCGATTTTGTTAAAGCTTGTTCCAATATAAACTTCACCCCTACTCTTTGTACTAAACCCTTATATCAATTATATCAATTCAACCAGCGCAAAACAAACCTTCAACCTCCGATTACGTCACCTTTTGTCATTTTGTCATCCATCCCCAACTTCCACCATTTCCTTTCCCCCGTCCTCCCACCCACGACCCTTTACAAAAGCATATATAAGCTTGCAATATATATGTGTGTATTTTTACCTTGAAAATGACATAGCTAATGTCGAACCAGGTCGGAAAATATAATCATTTCTGTGGAAAGTGAACAAAAACCTTTTCATTTTTGAGATCATGGTATCTGATGTTTCGGTGTTTCCCTTCTTCATGTTTTCGTTGACTTCCTCGCAGCAGCTTTCCAGTCCAATTCTTCCTAGTCTTCTTGCATTTTCGATTGACTTGGTTCCTTTGCCTCTTGGAGAGGGTTGCCTCACCTTCGTCTTTGGAGTTCTTGTATTTTCTTCTTTCTTCTATTAATTTCCTTATCTCTGCCTTATCCATAGCTTTTTCGTGTCGTTCTTCTTGGTCACCAGTTGGTCTTCTGCTACATCTGCAATTGTCCTCTTCAACCCTTTCCATTTTTTTTCCTTGGTCATTTCTCCTTTATTTTCTAATTTCTTGTCGACTGCCGCAGCGGATCTTTCCCTCTTCCCTTCTTCGGCCAATTTTTTTGTGTCCCATCTTTCTTCATGTTTTGTCTTTTTAATTTTCTTGCATCGAAGGCGTCTCTCCATTACTACTAGGTAGGCTGTGGTCACTGTCTGTATCCGCACCGGGATAACTCTTGCATTACCCAGAAGAACTTCATTGATTTTTTGCGCAGTCTTTGAAACGGTCGCCTTGCGTCTCAGGGAGGTGTGCTCACGGAGCGTAAGTTCGGCAACGGCGTTCTCCGCAGTGGACATACCTCCAACAATGCGTGGAACGCTCTATATAGTGGTGCCGACTCCCCCGCCTCCACCCCACATCTTCCCATCGCTCCCAACAATCAAACCCCGACAACCAATCCAGCGCAACACTCTTCTCTCCCCCCCCCCAATCACACAAGTGAACACTTTAGTGATTGCTCACTTGCCCAACCCCCTCCTCCTCTTCCTTCCCCCCCCACCCACCCCCACCCCCCGAATCCCATCTCCGACAACGACAACACCGTCCTCTCAACACGTTTTATTGCCTCGCTTCTCATCCCGATCCTCGCCCACTGATCTCGCCACATCCTCACCTCTTTCTTTTTCAGAGTACGCAGCCAAACGACCGGCCGCCTTCTCTCTGGCGATCCTCCTTCCCATCCTCCCTCTCGTCCTCCCACCCACCCACCCACCCTCCTCCTTCCCCTCCACGTTCAAACCTCTCCTCCTCCTCTCCTCGTCCTCCCGCTGCTTGCTGCTTTCCGGCGTCGGCCATCGGCGTGCCGAGCCACGAGGGAGGGAGGGGGTAGGGAGGAGGAGTACACGGCGTGGCGGCGGAAAGGGAGGGAAAGGCAAGGCACGGGGGGGGGGAGGGAGGGAGGGAATGGGAAGAGAAGGCTTGCGCTCGCTCGCTCGAGAGAGAGGTGAGGGCCGGGATGGGAAAAAGAGTGGAGCGGAAAAAAACAACCCTTGACAGAGATGTCTTTATTGTGGAGGTTCTCTTCCCTCCCTCTCGCTTCCTCCCCTCCCTCCTCCTCCCTCCCCGCACCCCTCTATCCTTCCACGGTTTTTCTCCCTCTGCCCACCTCTGGATCTTCGAGCACAACTCACATCCAACGCGGGAGAGAGGGGGCGATGCGATGGCGGGCCACTCCGTGCTGTGGCGGCACTGTGGCGGCGTTAAGACGACTCCCCTCCCTTCCCTTCCCGCCCTCTCCACACCCCCCCTCCCCGCCCCCTCTCCACGCTCCCTCCTCCACACCCCATCTCTCTCTCTCTGACCTTAGAGCAGCCGTGCCTCTCTCATCTCTTCTCCTTCCCCGAACCACGGGCGCACATATAAAGAACATCCGTGCCTACATATCTTCTCCTCCTTTTCCGGCTTTGCCCCCCATCCTCCCCTCGCAAATGACACGAATTTATATACATATATTTTTCAAAAAATAAAACGATCACGCCTTCCACGCAAACGCGCACGCGTGTTTACGAGCGATGAGATGAGGGAGAGAGAGAGAGAGAGAGAGAGAGGGAGGCTGAAGCCTTCAAAAAAATGAAAGGGCCACTCTCTAATTTTCAGAGTCGTTTCGTTGTGTTTGAGGAGAGGTCGCTTGAATGGAATTTATCGCGTGGGTATTAATTGCTTTGACAAGTTTAGAAGGAGGGAGTTGAGACGTAATTGCGCGGAAAACGAGAGTGGGGTATTTGCCGAGCAGAAGTGTATAAGGAAGTCCGACATAAAAGGACTTGAGGAGCTTGAACAAATGAACGTCTCTCGTTTCCACTCGCTGGCGATGTGTGTGCACAAGGATTCGGCCCATCGCCGTAGTCTGGGCGACAAACGAGACCTTCTACTCACTCGCGGCTACTCGTTTTGTTAATTACGTCCCAGACGTCAGTTAAACCAATCTGGGATGCGATTTTTGCCTCAATTACGAAATGAAATGAATGTCGTATAGCGAGTGCATCGACAATCGAGAGTAAGCAAGTAATCCTCATTAATTTGACATGATTGTTTAAAACTTCAGCCAATGAAAATCGGTGCTATTAAACGAATTCTGCTTATAAACAAGTGAGAGACATTAGAGACTATTTTACAAGTAAGAGAACAATTATGTTTCGTTTATTTTCCCTAAAATTATAGCCAATCCGTCAATATTTCACGTCCACCTGGGCAAAAAAATCTCGTCTTAATTCAAGTTATACCCCAATTTGATCCAATGTTAAAATATGCTTTTTATATAACTATTCAATAACTTTCCACTCTTTTATCGATAAGAAATCGAGTAAATATCACATTCAATGATAATTAACCATGCACTGGGAAAATTATGAACTGAGGTTATGTCAATGAATAATATTTATCTCTGCATCAACAATATCTGATGCGATGCTATCGTTCAATTTACTTATCCGCTGCTATTTTTACACTCAATAATATTTTCATTTGAGTCATCATAGTGTTGAAACTGAACAAGGTACACTATTTCTCAAACTATGTTCGTAAAAATACAACATTGATCTCAGTAAATTCTGACTGGTAGGATTTTTTTCTTAACTAGCTCGAAGGGTACTGTGCAAGCCCAGATATTGCATCGTTTACTGCTACAGTCATTACCCCAGGTGGCGCAAACTGTATCGCGTCAATGAAAATATTTCTTTGGCGTCACGTATAACCGGATGAGCAAGATAATAAAGTGGAGGGATCATAATTTGTCCTACGAGCCATGTGAAGCAGCGGAGATCACATTTCATGAAGAAAGGGAAGCATTTCGAAGACGAGCGAAACCCAGGACTCCCTTTCTTATTAAAGATTTCTGACTGTTTCTGTCGCTCATTTTACAATATGTATGAGGTAGAGATGAGTCTTTCTTATGTTGACATGGGAAGTATCCAATGCCGTTTAAAGGGGAGAAAATCAGTGCTGAACTTTGCATCGGATATACCTCATATATATGAAACCAAAATATGTTATCAGCAATAGGAGTCAATCCTTGGACATTCTTAAAATAGATAATTAACTACCAATCGAAGCACCCGGCTTCAAACCAAGAGTTTTGTATCATATGTACTCACCCATTCATATGGAAAGCAACCCACGTCTGAGTGAACTTTACACATTTTCTTGGCTAAAAAATGACATACCTACAAATCTAGGGCCATCAATACGGGTGAAGGATTCATCGTATTTCATGGAAGTAACTATGGTTAATTTAAATTAATGCATGAGCCGTATTATGGTTTCTCGGGTGTTCCACCGCGTAAGCAGGTCCATGAGCCCTTCTGACTGATGAGGACTTATTCGTCCCTCTTACCCGGTGGAACACCTGAGAAACATTTCTCCACGCCGGGAAAACCTAAGATCTCTTATATTTATGAGCCGATACGTTTTTTAATTGTTCCAAATTTATTTACGTAAATTTTACGCAAACCATCTGATATTTTGGACCCCCATTCCTCTTCAATAGGTTCGGAGCACAACACCTTCACAAAACACGTAATCCTAAGTTATAATTGCCACAAAAACTCGCGAAAGGCACACTAAATGGTCCAACGGGCTGCAGGGGCCTTCAACGGCGCATGCCCTTCCCCGTACTATCATGCGTTAGTATGAGTATTCAAATTATCAAGACAATTAATTCGTCGGGTTGACCGCTATGAGGCAACAGACAATTATACTTTCAAATTCATACAAAAGTAGGATGTAATTGGAATACAGCCTGATTTTACGTTCAGTTGCAATTCACAATTGCCACTAAAATAATGATGTTTCCCACTTCAACACCAACAGGCAATCAGTCCTCGCCTGCTTTCGATCTTAATACCTAATCTCAAGCAATACATCTCCGATTACTGAAATATTGGACATTGATTCACAGCTTTCAAAATGTTAATTCCTTTAGATACACCCTTAGAGTCTGTGCCTTCATGCCAGAAAGAGATGGAACAAAAGAGAACTGAGTAGTTAAATGGGAACTGATCTGAGATATGAACTGATCAGTAAATGAACAGTACACTCAAACTGCCTCCTCAGATCGGTAATATTAAGTTAGTGTCCATCAAGTTCCTTCGAAATGAAACGGATGGCGAGAAGAGCGACGACCATTTACGGTAGAGGGAGGGATGGTTGTGACCATAATAATCTACCCATCCTATTGCTATGACACCCCTTGTGGATGGCGGGGGTTACATTCGTCCTTAAGCCCTTTGGAAAGAAGAGGGTGAACAGCATGAGGAGGAAGCTACGGAACTACTCCAAAGGAATCGCTGAACAGCATAAGAGTTCAGCTGCGGAAATGTTCAAAAAGAATTGCTGAAGAAGAGTGAGCCCATTAGAGATCAGCTGCGAAACACCTCAGAAAGATTGGGTGAATGGCGACTTGAAGAGCGTTCAGATACGGTGATACTGGGAAAATTTTGATTCGGTAAGTTTGCTCGTTCATGTTTAACCGTGGACCAAATTAAGTACACATGAAGAACTCAAAGGGAATAAGAGACATTGCATTTGATTGGCCAGAATGGAGGACTGCAGTCAACCAATCTTAGGATTACACGATCAATGAATGAATTATGTTTGCTCGATCCTCTTCCGACATGCTATACAATCATGCATCCTTAGCTAATGCATTGGAGGGGTGACGATTGAAAGGAATGCAAAAACTCTGCGACTTTGTTAATATCACGTGAATGTCTGTCGACTCGTAACATTTAATAAATTGAAAATTTTAGTTTGACAATGGAAATTAATTCTTGAGTTATGACAAAAATGATAAAAAAGCATTTATCATCATATGCTGTGCTATACTCCATAAATAGATTAAAGCATTAACTCGTAAAATAAAACTCGTTTCCGAAAGGCGGAGTACTCATACTCTGACTAGAGTATGCATCGTGAATGTACAAGAACATATGTTATCTCAGTTGTTCTAGTCTTGAAAGCTTCTCCGTATTCTAATGTGACGCTTCATGGGGATGATAAAAACATGGGGTAAATTAGTCGCATAAACCTGAGTCTATCAAGTGTCTCGCGGGACAATGTCCATCAAAGAGTTAATACAGTTTTCGTGTAAGGCACTTGTACCTCAGCGTAGTATCTGTATAAATTAACGACTGTATTTAAATGCATCTTTAAACAAAAAAAATGTTGGTATCCACCTGGCTCTCATTTGAAGGACGAGGATTCGACCCTGGTATCCTCTAAAATTCTCCGTTAAATAAAGTTAGAAGTCACTTAATCATCAGTGTAAAACAATCAAGCACTTTCTTTGAATTAAATAATGCTCAAATGAAGGATTTCAATAATATAGGTAAGAAGCGATAAATCTCCGTGGCTTTTGATGCAAAAAGCGCCTAATGTTTTCCACAAAAGCTATAGTTTTACAGTTTGGTTTCTTGGATAGAATACTAGCAAACATCGGTTCGTGGTCGAAAATAGCGTAATGGAAATAAATTTGGATTACACGTGTAATTACTTTATGCTGAATGAAAAGAGAACACGAGATGACAAAAGAGGATATTATTATTGTTGATCATAATTATTAATAAAAGGAATGATATGATTATACTGTTTAAAAAATATCTTTTGGCGTTGCCCATGGAAACAATGAACGTAGCACAGACCACGAGCACCTTTATCAGAATATATAAGAATCCCCTCCAATGGATTTTGCAAAGTAAAAAGCGTATTTTCTTGTCGTTTTTTTTCTTGCATTCAATTATGAAAGTCGCAAATTGTAATCACCCAACCGAACCATTCTTATTTGTGAAAACTGAAATATATCTTGTAATATAAATTTAACTATTACGAGAAGTGATGCCTTCCGGTCTGCAAACTCTGCTGAAGATTCGTCACTTGATTGGTACATCGTAACAAGCACAGTCAATCATGATAGCAGACCAATCACAAAACTTCAAGTGGAACACAGTCGACCGCAGAGCACGCCATTGGATTCTCTCGAATGTATTTCCATTTCCTGGACGATTTGACATCTCAGAATATTGCAGCTAATGCAACCTCTCCATTGGATTTTCCTAAGCGACGGTTAAGCCCGCTGAAGACGAATGCGACTTATTTCAAGTAATAATCCTATGAAAAAGTAGTCCGTCGAATGTAGTTTCACGCAGGCACCAATTTCCTATTTTAATCCGATTAAGCACAAAATCATCGTGCTGCACCCCGCCCCCACCCCCATCTTCCAACCTCTCATTTCAGTTTGCAATGTTTATTGTGTTTCTTAATGTGTTTTATAAACCAATCCTCATTTGATGAGGATTGGTTAATGAACCGATCTTTGCCTCCCCCCCTCCTCCAAACCCCACCATCACCTCTCTTTCCCACCCCCCCTCCTCTTGCGTCACCGGCAATGTTGTGTATCATTTACATGTACACTCTGCCCGGTCTACTATATCGGCAAAAGTTCGACCCGCTTAACATACGTATCAACAATCACCGTGCTATTTGCAAAAACCCATCCCAATCTGCTTCCCTAACCGTGGGGATGCACGCCTCGCTAATTAAGAAATCCTTAAATAACTGTTACAGTGTTTCCGTTCTTTAGTTCCTTCTCCCACCTACTTCCCCTCTGAACTGAAAACGGCATAACTATCATTAATTTGATTGTATCGGGTTTTCCACCCCTCCCCCTCCTCCTCCCGGTCATCAAAATCGCGTGATTTTCCCCTCTTTTCTTTGGTGTTATCCTGTGTTTATCGATTGCCTTCCTGTGGCGAACCGTTTACATATACACACACACACACACACACACACACACACACACACACACACACACACACACACACACACACACACACACACACACACACACACACACACACACACACACACACACACAAGACTCCGTTGCGTTCGGACGTGCTTCGGGTTGCTCCGAGTTTTTGTGAGTTTTCTGTGTTTTGGTGCGCCGTTTCTGTTGGTTCGAGCAGATTCATCTGGACTAATCCTGCATCTCATCGAACTGTTACCGGTGATTAGAGCGCTAATATTTTCTTTATAAACTTTCAGTGGTGATTTATTTATTCTACTTTAGGCTTCGTCGAATAGGCGTTGGACTCACAGGGTGTTGAGTCCGCCGGCCGGGTTTCTACCCGGTCGGATTCGGCGGAAACTTTGAATTACTCGGATCTAGTCAATGCTTCAGGAGATTTTTCTATGCCTCAGTCTTCATTTTCCCAAGATTTGTTTAATAGTAATAGTTCTGCTAGTGATTTGCCGATGGTTTCATCGCAACAAGTTTCAACCAATGTCATATCCCCATCAGACACCACCTCTCCGTACGCCGCATCAAGTAATCTGAATCTAGTTTCATATAGTGAGAATGTCACCCCAACTACGATTCTTAGACGAGAAAATGGAGTTCTACAAGCAACTACAATCTTTAAAGAAACCAGATCTTCTCTACAGGAAAGCGATTTTCCTCCCATCAGTTCCGATTCGCCATTTATTCTTCCTCTCGAGCCTCCCATTACCAGCATAAGTGACGCAAGGAGTTTACTGCCAAATCATTCATTTAGGGATTTTATCTCTACTCCTCCTGAAAAACCTAACCTTGAACAGCCGCTTTCGGAGGTTAACGGGGCGCGTTTTCAGATAAGCTCTCCTCCCTCCAGATCTCAATCAACGGAAACGCATATTTCTCCTTCTACCAACCTTACTGCTGGATTGTCTCAATTGAACTCCGCAGCTTCGTTCCCTCCGCTACAGTCGAGTACATTTGCAGATCCTTGCCCCACTCCTAATTCCCTTGCTCATGCTCATGCTTTTGACCCTCACTTCCCTCCTCCTCCTCCTATACAGCATAACCAGCCTAACATAACACACACTCAACGCCACCCTCCCGCTCCATCCCAACCTTCCTCTACCGGACAACCCATCCTTCAGGCCCCCCCTCCACCAAATTCCTCAGAGAGAAATGATTCAACGTCCGCTTCTCAAATGAACAACCGTTTTCGACCACAAAAACAGCGCACATACGCTCAAAGTCTTCAAAGAAATTCTACGCAAGATTTCGTAGACAATAGGAAAGCTAATGTTTTTAATTTTCCAAGAAGAAGAATCAATGTGCCCTCTAACTGCCCAAGTAAGAAAACGGCAATAATTCTACAATCACTGCCGGACACCTCAATCCATGACTATGTAATTAAAGTAGGCGATAACCTAGGGGGAGGAGATAGCATAACGCACGCTACTAGACTTGCACATCAAAGAGTCTGCATCTATTTGAAAAATGAAGATCTAGTAACTCTTTTCATGGATAAATTCGGTGGAATAAGCATGAGAGGAACGTGGATTCCAGCCAGGCGCATGGTAACGAAAGCAGAGAGATTAATACTCCATAATGTTCCCCCAGAAGTTCCCAAAGACGAACTTGTGGAAATTCTAAGTCAAGCGGGAAGAATAGTATCTCCAATGTATCCAATAACGCTTGGAATTAGAAAAGAAGGTTACACTCACGTAAATTCTTGGCGCCGAGCAGTACATATTGTTCTACGTGAGGGAGTAACACTCCCTGAATCATTTATAATAGACATTGGAGACTCGCCTCATCGTATCTTCTTAGAAGTGGATGAAGGAAAGTGCTACCAGTGTGGAAGAGAAGGACATTCTGCCCGTGATTGTGCACAGTCCGAAGCCGTAGACAGAACAGAGGATCATCAGACCAACCAGCCTGAACGCAACCATCTACAAGGCGCCTGTGCCTTTGCTCAAAGTGCACCATTAACTTCAAAAGATCAACCAACCTCGCAGACACAACAGACCCAGAATCAAACTGCAACCTACGTATCCACCTCTCCAAACCTCTCCATCCCCTCTCAGTCCGTCACCTCTATTCCTTCTTCCACACCTTCCTCGCTCTCGAGTGTTCTTGTCACACCCAATCTTGACCAGCCTGCAAGCACCCCTGGAGGCAATACGACGTCCCCTGTACATAATGACCTTTGCTCCAACAGTCCAAAAGCATCACCTCCAACCCTAGCTTCTTTAGCAGAAAGGGCTGTCAAGATGCTACAACTCTCCTCCGATACTGTCTTGCAAGGCAATCAGCGAGAGAATTCACAGCAATCACAGGCCACCGGAAAAAGGAAGAAAATGGAAAGTGCAACAGAGCGGGATGAAACCCATTGTAATATAACTACATCACCTCAGAGGAAGAAAGGCTCCAAGGAAAAGATTGTCGGAGAGGAAGGATGGCGATCAGTTGCCAATTATTATATCGATAATCCCGCCTTTTCTTCTATCCCTTTCGCTACCTTGAAGAAATTTTTAACTGAAGTAAAGGGGCATAATGACCCAAAAGGAATTGCAGCAACCTTTTTTGAAGGCACTACAGATATAATCTCCACGTTAACAATTTTATTAGAAAGAAGAGTGGTAAGAGAAGCAGCCCTTAAAATGCGCCTTCAGAGGCTTATCAAAAGCCTCTCCACGTGAAGTATTGATACCATAAGAATGGGCAGGCTGAGGCTGATGACTCTAAATGTTAGATCTGTTCGAAGCCCTCACAAATGGGCTAGCCTAACCGCATATGTCAAAAATCATGACCCTGATATCTTTTTCATTCAGGAAGCCAATACAACCGAGGAAGTTCTTCCCACACTTCGGTCATATGACTTCTTTTTCAATGGCCCACAGGACAGATTCAACGGAACAGCAATAGGAATAAGGAAATCTTTAAACGCCACTCTTAGTTCTAACAATGTCATCTATCCCGGTTTCATTCAATGCCTTACCATTCAACTTTCCTCTTCCTCCTCTCATCAAGATGACCTTCATTACCTGGCTCTCATCGCTTTCTATGGGCCCTTAGACCAAGCAACAGCCGTAACAGCCACCAAATCTTTGGAAGATTACCTTGAGCTGATCATGGACTCCTCAAAAGGGGCGCAAACTTGTGTCGTCGTTGGTGGTGATTTTAATGTTACCTTAAATCCATCGAAAGATAGATGGAATCAGATAGAAAGGTTCCCCCGCTTTGCAAATGCACTTCGAAATATCAGTGAGGGTTTTGATCTAGTAGACACATGGGAATTCCAAAATCCGTCAGGTTTAGGTTATACGTTCATCACGAATGAAGCTCATCAAACAGGTTCCCGTCTAGATAGATTTTATATCTCTGGTAAATTTACAACGAAAGTACGCAGCGTCAGCATCCACCCCAGTTTTTCTGACCATAAAGCCGTTTTCCTTGACCTGAATATTACTGATCAGTTGACCAGACAACCGTACTGGAGATTTGACAACTCTTTACTCCACGATAGAGATTTCATCTTGTACACCAGAGAACTGCTCACAGCCTTCGAATGTACCGAGAGCTCTGTGCAACAGGACCCAATCACTACATGGGAAATGATGAAAGATGAGCTTCAACGTCATTGCGCTCGTTATAAAAAGATTAAAAACTTTGCGAATAGACAACAGTCTTCATTGGATATTTGCGCCAAAGAGGCCGAGGCGATCGTAACGAGGATGGGATGGGAAAAGCTTTTAGTTGATGACGCCCAAGCAACACAGCAACTTGCACAATGGGCTCGCAGGTGCACGCCGAAGCCTCTTACCCAGCTTAAAGTTGGAGGAAAGACAGTACAAGACATTTCAGAATTATCTGATATTATCTTCCGGCATTTCAGGAGCATTTATGAGGAAACCATCGACCATCCCCCAATCGACCGTGATCTATTGCCTCAGCTAAGGAAACTGGACGAGAATGAAGCTCTCAATCTTGACTCTCCGCTCAGTGAAAAAGAGTTCACTGAAGCTCTCAAGAACCAAAATCGTGGCAAGGCTCCTGGAATTGACGGCCTCACTGCTGAATTCTATCTAGAATTCTGGAACGAGCTTAAGAGACCCTTCACAAAAATGGCTCAGGAGAGTTTCAGCAGAGGACGTCTACCACGTACGACGTCAACATCTGTTATTGCCCTTCTACCGAAAACTCAGAACCCTGACACAATCGAAAACTGGAGACCCATATCTCTCTCCAACGTAGACTACAAGATTATCGCAAAATCGCTTTCTAGTAGATTATCTACGGTTATTTCGACACTGGTTTCGCAAGAGCAGAGCTACTGCATTCCCGGCCGCACGATTTTTGATAATATTATGCTCATTCGGGACCTCATCAAGGAGAAGAATTTACATAGTGCATCAATGGCTATTATGTCCCTAGATCAATCGAAAGCCTTTGATTTCATACATAGAGAGTACCTTCTTATCGTTCTTAATGAAATGGGTATCAGCGATACATTTATCAACTACTTAATTACCTTATATAACGGCGCTAGGGGCCTAATAAGGGTATGTAATGTGCTCACCACGCCAATCTTCTTCAAGCGAGGAATCAGACAAGGATGTCCTCTCTCAGGGCAATTGTTTGCTTTAGCATCGGAACCCTTACTTGCCCTCGTAAGGAATAAAATTTCAGGGGTCCTAGTGTCTGATATGCCCGCGATGCCGCTCACAGCGTCCGCTTATGCAGACGACATAAATATTTTCATTGATAGAGAGGAAGATTTCCCTAGAATACTAGCTGCCTTCAACACCTACGCCGAACTCTCTGGAGCGAAATTAAATCCACAGAAAAGTGTTGGTCTCTGGGTGGGCCAGTGGCGAGGGAGAAAAGATAAGCCCTTGGGCTTTAGTTGGACCGATAAAAGTTTGAAAGTGCTTGGCGTATTGCTTCATAATAGGGATGACGAAGAAAATACGTTGAACAACGAAGAACTTGTAAAGAAGCTAGACGACACCATTGTGAAATGGAAACCGAGGATAGGAAGCATGTCATACCGAGGGCGAGTGCTAACTATCAATCAATTTATTGCGCCTAAGATGTGGCACATTTTACAGGTTTACACTCCACCCAGACATATCTTGAGGAGGATGCAAGCGCAGCTTGTGAATCTCGTGTGGAATGGAGGAAAACACTGGGTGAGCTCTAAGGTTTTGTCCGCGCCAATTGAATCAGGAGGGTTGGGTTTAGTTGACCTAGAGAGTAAAATTCTCTCCTTTAGATTCCGCGTAGCTCAAAGGTTTATGAGCTCTGATAGCCATCCGTGGAAAGACTTAGCCAAAGCACGCCTCGGTGAAAGCATAAGCCGACAAACACATCAAGTTTTATTCACGCGAAGGGGAGGTAACACTATGGGCTTAGACGCATTCTACACTTCGGTGATTCAGGCATGGCATCTGTTTGACCCTCGTCCACTTCCAAATTATGACGTAGGAGATGGATCGCAAACGACAAACGTAGGTTTCCACGCAGACTTAAAATCAATCAGGAGGTCGATTGTACTACCGATCAGTAAACGTTTAATCTACCCCGAATGTCTTTTAAGGCGTAAGGGAACCAGCTGGCCTCTAGCTGGAAAGTACAGCGAGGAAAAAATTCAGTGGCCTTCCTTCAGAGAGAAGATGACTTTTGGTAAGGATGCAGATGTCGCCTGGCGTCTAGCCCACGGAGCCTTAGCAGATGCTGTCTTCCTTGAGAAAACAAAAGTAAGGGACAATGCCCATTGTCCATGGTGCCCCGGAGTGATAGGGGACATGTGGCATCTTATTTTTGACTGCCCCCAAACAGTACCGACATGGAAACTGGTAGTGAATGCAGTGAAAAAGATTACTGGTAGAAACTCAATTCTAAGATTTGAACTCTACACCGGATTGACCCCAGTAACCCCAACTCCTTTCAGCTGCTTGCCAGCTCGAATAGCCAAGACTGCTACTTCGCTGTCGAATCACATAATTTCATGTGCGAAAAGTGCCATTTACTCCGAGTTCACTCTGTATTTTAAAGGAGCCAGAAGGACTGTCAACTACGCCGACGCATTCCAAGAGAAGATGACAAGAAGGTTAGAGAGGGAGAGAATGTACCATGCCACAAATAACTCCATGGAGGACTTCGCTAGGAAGTGGGGATATAAGAACTTCTTTTTGAAAAATGAAAAAGGAGAATTTAACTTCCAATGTGGAATTTTGAAACAAAAAGATGAAAACATTTGAAAGCTTTGGAAATGCAGCAGCGGTTGAGTGGCGATACGCGGAGGGAAGGGCCCCAAGGTTGCGGTAACCAGCCCCTTCGGCGGGGTTCCCCTGTGCGTGCCGCTCAAAATGCTGCTGCACCACTGCTTGAAAATTAGAGAAAACTATGAACCATGAATAAATGAGGTGAAGCCGAGAGAATTACCAAATCCTAGCCTCAAATAATAATAATAATAATAATAATAATAATAATAACACACACACACACATATATATATATATATATATATATATATATATATATATATATATATATATATATATATATATATATATATATATATATATATATATATATATATATATATATATAGTGGCACCGAAATATTAAGAAACTATGTAAGTGTGTTCATTTTTTTCTGTTTTTCTGTGTTTAGTGTCTGCCTCTCTCTGGCAAACTGTTCATATATATATATATATGAACAGTTTGCCATATATATATATATATATATATATATATATATATATATATATATATATATATGAACAGTTTGCCAGAGAGAGGCAGACACTAAACACAGAAAAACAGAAAAAAATGAACACACTTACATAGTTTCTTAATATTTCGGTGCCACTATATATATATATATATATATATATATATATATATATATATATATATATATATATATATATGTGTGTGTGTGTGTGTGTGTGTGTGTGTGTGTGTGTGTGTGTGTGTTGTGTGTGTGTGTGTGTGTATATGTATATGTAAACGGTTTGCCACAGGAAGGCAATCGATAAACACAGATAAACACAAAAAAAGAACACACACAGTTTCTTGATATTTCGGTGCCACTAGCACCTTGGTCGCAAGAACGTAGAGGACTGAGAAGGAAGGGAGGACTGAGGTGGAAGGAAGGGAGGGAGAAGAGGGACAGGGGAAGGGGAGGAGGGGGAGGGAGAGGAAAGGTGGAGCCGGGAAGCGGGAAGTGGAGGAAATTTGAAAGGAAGAAGTAGTATGAGTAGAGGTGATAGAAGAGGTTAGTGGGATTTATTGAGTTCTGGCGGAGAGAAAGCATGGAAAAAATAAATACAAGAGGACTCAAGATCTTTGAGTTGGAGTGGGGAGGAGGGACATTGGTTTGACCACGACTCCGCTTAACATCCGCATGAATGGCCACCGCTCTAGTTGAAATGAACCACCTTCCATTTCTGTTTCCCTCCCTGTCGCCACCCACGTTTCTTCCCACAACTCCACCTTTAATAATATTTTTAAGGTTGGTATTATCGCCTCCCTCCCCCCTTCCTCCTCCCCACTCCAACTCAAACATCTTGAGTCTTGAGGTGACTACTTACTAATATCTGACGAGGGCGGTTGTGTCCGCCGAAATATTTAAACAAATCTGTGAGATTTTCTTTTTTGTGTTTTCTCTGTGTGTCTGCCAGTCACGCCTGTGACATTTTTTTAAATTATTGTGCACTACACGTGTTTTTCGTCGGTTGTATATACATATATATATATATATATATATATATATATATATATATATATATATATATATATATATATATATATATATATATATATATATATATATATATATATATATCATATGCCACTGAAAAAGATTTCTTCCTCTGTCTGCTAACATATGCATTTGCGTATATACATTCACAAAATAAAATCAACACAGAAACAAAAAAACAGAAAAGTGGTTATACACAGAAAACATAAAAGAAAAACTCGCAAAGAACAAGCATGAACAGTTTTTAGAAAATACGCACGCAAACAAAAATCGCTCCGAGCGCTCTTCCTTCAAGTATAGGCGGGTTGAAGAAGTGAAGACTGCCGGTGCAGGTGGTTGCGAGGTGGGAGGGTGGTTGCGGGGTGGAGTGGGGGAAGGGGAGTGGAATAGGGGAGGGGAAGTGGACGGCGGAGGGAGGGAAGAAGTGAGGGAGGAGGGTGTGAGAGGTGGAAGATTGAGGTCTCTCGGGTCCAGCATCGCCAAAGGCGTAGAAGATAAGAATGACAGACGACTTACACCGGTTTTGTGTTTAGTGGACGACTCCCTCGTCCCCTTCTTTAAGCTTTGGAAAAATTAGGCATAAAAAGGTATAGAGTGAAATAGAGAGAGGGAAGATAGAGGTGTGCATTAGAATAGGGTCGGTCCGAGGGACAGCCAGGGCCGGCCAGGTCCATAGGGGGAGGGCGTGGGTCGAACGGGGAGCCATCTCTCCCTCCTCTTCCGCCCGAGAACTATTTTGCCTGCGCGTCTGAAGAGAACGGAAATAATCCGACCATTTCTCAAAAGAATTAAACTATTCAACATGTACGAGCAATTGTAGTACTTGAGTCCGAATGGCATCGATAATATTCGCCGATTTATTTAGAATGAATATGTATGATTTTACACTAATAGGATGAATATGCCTACACCCATGAGTGTTCATTACATTTGATACAAAAAAACAGAGCAGCTCTGGCAGCCCTTCATCTACAGAGGCGCGGCGCGTAAAACTGCAGTCGCAGTGTGCAGAACGACATGATAATGTCATTTGAGAGACGTATATTGTGACGTAGCCAGGATTTTGTTTCGCGGGGGAGCCATCTATGTCGAGCATTAGCATCGGGAATATGTGAGCGATTTAGAAAATCAGACGTAACATTGTGTGTTTAGGTAATCGACGGTTCAATTGCCCATGCAGTGTAACCGTCGTTTTTTATAGATATCTGATACACAAATTTCTAATTGAATACTATTACCACATTTTTTTTAATCTGTGGAAATGGCAGATATTTGTGTTAAAAACATCTTTTATTAATAGTTCAATTGTTGAAGGTTCTACTTTGTGGAATAACATTCTGGTTGGAGAAAATAAAATACTTTGTAATATTCCATCATTGAAACTGGACACCGTTGTAATTTTTTACCAAAGGTTTTACATGAAAACGACAAAGGTTTTAAACTAGATTTTTTAGAAAATTTTGAAATTGCTATAAGACAAGGTGTCCTTGATGTGTTCCTTTTAAATCATTCTTCTGTTTTTACATGTTCTCCGTTCACTTCCGTGTTACACCTGAAGTCCCTTCCTTTATCTTGACGTGGCTTACTCCAAATACCCTCACTTCTCCTCCCCCTTTACCCCCCAAACTTCCCACCCCAAACTCCCCCCATTTTTACTTAAACCCTACCCCTCCCACCCCTCCCCCCCCCCTGAGAATTTGGTATATGTGTGGCGCGCACTCCCAAAAACTTGGAGAATGTACCCTTGAAAATGACGCACTAGCGTTGAAACCGGTCGGGGAAGAATAAATCGCAGTGAATATATTACAAAGTATTTTATTTTCTCTCACATATTTCATTGTTCATGTGAAATATGCAAAATCAATGCAAGAAATACCAATCTGTGTCTCCCTCCTTCACGGAACATTCTGTCTCAGGATACAATGCGTGAAGGGGAAATGCGGAGCGGAATGATGGGACGCATAAGAAGGGTTCATGTTCGCGAGCGGCGGGAGGTCTCTCCCGGGGGCGAAGGACGTTCCCGGCGCCGCCGCATCCGCCCCCCACCGCCCCCAGCCCCGGAATCACTCGGCTGGAAATCTTCATCTCAAGTCTTCATCTTCGCTTCTTGAGGTCTTCATCATCATCATCATCTTCTTCTTCTTTCGATGCCTTCACGGAGGACCTCCCTCCTTCTCTCCCTTCCCCGCTGACGATCGCCGAGTGGGTGGTGTGCCCTCCTGCTGCCGTTCCTTCTATTTCACGGGGCCCTCTTTTTCATCTAATTTTCCCGGATGCAGAACACACACTGGCGGAAATACAGAACGAGTCGGTACATCCTGCATACCTGCGGCGCGAGGAAAAGATTCGGAGTGAAGATTAGAGAGATAGAGCGAGAGAGAGAGGCCCGTCCCGTCTGCTCACTCGATGCGTCCCCCTCTCATCTCTCTCCCAGCGTGGTGTCTTCTTCCCTTTCAAAGACATAAGAGAAGATTTAGTCTAGGTCAGATTTCGGAAAAACGTTCGGCAAGAAGCATTTCATGTAACAAGCGAGTAAAAGGTGGTTTCCGAATGTTTTCGATCCGCTGAGTACGAAAATGCCTGTTACCGGGTCGAAATCTTAACCGGAAGTGAAATATCCAAGATGGCTTCCAATATGGCGGCGTGGGTAAAAACTCGCAGTTTTCTCTTAAATATAGGCGTAACTTGATGATGTAAACGGCTAATCCTATGTTTAAGGCAGTGAGAAAAATTTGAATTTTTAGTCCAAAGTGGCGTTTAAACTGAGGTTTTTGTGTTATTTTGAAATTTAACGGAACACAAGAAGTGTCCGCAGTCCAAAGTTGATATTTTATTTACGGCAAACGACCTCATCAATTAAAAAATAGTTCTTGACAAAGATTGTAGCACGTTTTATAACCTTAAATTTTAGTCTACTTTGAACCCGATACGGTAAACGGTAAGCACGCTACGTCATGTAGAAGTGGGGCGCGTTCCGCGCCACCGCTGACTTCCGTTACGGCCTGCGACCGCCTCGCCGCACAGTGGTCGGAAATACCCGAAATGCTGGTCTTATGTCGATTGTGTTAAACCTCGAAGATATTTTAAAAATTGAATGTAAGTTGAAGAATAATATCCATTTAATGTAAGCAAAGAGCTTTCTGCCATTCAGACGATCATACCCACTCACAGGAGAATATCTTTTCGAGACTTTTAGCCCGGCGCTTTTCCGTCCGTTTTCTGCGTCCATATTCCGAATATCTCCTGAAGAGCTATTCCGCTCCAAAAAGGGCCGAGATGATGACTGCGTTTTTTCTTAATATTTTGTACTCCACTATTGCCCTGGAACTAATCGTGTACCATTTCCAAATATTTATTTAGGGCATGGAATATCAAATGGCGTTAGAGAAGTTTGTATTCATATATTTTTGTTTTCGACTTAAGTCCTGTGCATTGAAGTGCGATAAGGTGCGACCTTAATAAACTGGTTCAGATAAAATTTGTTTGAACTGTCTAGCAGCGATCGGCTGAATAAGACCAGAAAATGTAAAGAAGCACACCGGCTCTGACCGCGATAATACGCAAGTGTTATCAGGTAACGTGTTGATGTCCATTGCCCAAGATATCGTGTACACCGGGAGTCAGGGAAGAAAGTTGACACCCAAAGACGTTGGTCTTGGCCTTGCGCTTCATTAAGCTACACGAAGCAAAAAATTGGTTAACTTATTCCATGCCGCTGGCCATTGTATGAGCTATCGCAATGTGTTGCAGGCAGATACTAGTCTCGCTGGCATAAATCTAAAAAGCTTAGATAAAAATACTGGTGCTGTAATACCACAAAACTTTAAGCATTCTTCAAATGTTGAAGATGATGGCCCCACCCTTCACATTACTGCTGACAACATCGATATTTTGACTGACATCCTTGACGGGAAAGAAACTTTCCATGCTACTCAGATTGTGGCGTTCCAAAAGCATGCTATATAGTCAGTCATATACTACGTGAAGTAAAAGTTACTACATCCATGTCACTAGATATAGGTAGGTATACGTAGGTATATCTCGCCATGACAACAATATTCTCCGCTTGGGTGTTGACTGAGTGAAGCGAAATTCGTGTGTCCACCTCCTTGTGCTTGGATGACAAGTGGTCGATATTATGATCCTTGTTAGTTGAGCGGACGCAACGTTATCTTCGAAACTTACAGAAACGACTACCTCAGTGTTCCCTAAATCATGCTGAACCACCTGCTTCTAGAGAAACCTAGCCAAATCTGACTTGTTCTCTGACATGGAGAGAGAACTACTAAAATCTTTTTGTAAGGGCACATCAGAGCTCCTGATAGCCCAACGGACGGGTGCGGATCCTTTTACTCTCTTCTGTCTTACCCCCATAAAGCCCGCCATCGGTCAAATAAAATATGAATTTCGCGGTATCCGGTGGCAATTCCTTCAATTCTTTGGATGAAGGTAGCGGCGAAGTCCTCGAATGTTATGTCAGAATCTGTCTTCACCATATACTTTACACAAGCCATACCATCTACTAAGCCTATGTTCAAGATCTATGGTTTTTACCCACGCCGCCATCTTGGATATTTCACTTCCGGTTAAGATTTCGACCTAGTAACAGGCATTTTCGTACTCAGAGGATCGAAAAAATTCGGAAACCACCTTTTACTCGCTTGTTAAATGAAATACTTCTTGCAACAAAATTAGAGCTCTTTTTCAGAATCTCGCCATGACTGAGTAGAGTAGAGTGGATGGTCCACCGTTGGGTGGCGAACATGAACGCTGCCGTGCTAAAAAATTCTCTTTAGTTTCCTCATAAATACTTCTACAGAATTTTTTAAAAAGTTCTGTAGATATTCCATAAAGTATTAAACGCCATTTTACGGAATTCCTTACGACGTTCTGCAGAATACCTTAGGATGTTCTGCAGTATTCCTTGGGACGTTCTGTGGAATTCCCTACAACTCTCCATATAGGTCCTTAGAAAAGGAAACGGATCAACGGAAAACTCGCATATTTCCGTAGAGTTGCTGATGTTCTACAGAACAGCTTGTAAGGAGTTATTTTGCTCTGCAGAAAAAAAAACTCTACAGAGCATATTTTCAGTAATTCAGGCTCTCATGTTCCGTACGGATCCTTATAAATGGAACTAGTTCTGAATAAAAAGAGTCAATTACTGTAGAATTCCTTACGTTCTACAGAACAGCTTCTAAGGAATTTTTTAGCAGGGTGAGAACCATTTTATGCGGAGTATCGATCGAGAAGTTCGTACTCTCGAAATAGACAACGCCTATGAAAATGGTTCCAAATCCGAGAATCCCCAAAGCCGAAGAAGGGCGGCATTGCTTACAAAGCAATGCATTGCAAATGCAATATTGGCCTTCTATAGCGTATTTTCGCAAAGTGTATATTGCGTATTTCATTGCATGGAAAAACATTATCGAAATAACGAAAAAATATTACAAATATGCCATAATTACAGCTGAAAGTGCATTTACAAATTCGCATGATATGCCCGCTATGCGAGGTAAGTCGTAATATCACTAATAGACTTCTTATGACACGTGCTGGGAGAATGCCGTTATAGCGAGGCGGTTTTCCCTCCGCAAATTGGCCAGTGCAATGCGCTGCGTGCGCGTCTTTCATTGTTGAGCGGTAAAGTGAGTGGTATGGAAAAATGCACACCCATGAAAAAATTGCTGGCTCACTTATGCCTCCCTTACCTGTGCACACTGGTATTTTTACGGAAAAAACCGAAAGCTATCTCCTGAGATTTTGTATTTAAGGGATGTAGAGTTCGAGGAACCAATAGGAGTACCTTAAGGCCCTAGGGCCCCTATTTCACTCATTTAATAAATGTACTGGAATTACGCGAGAGGTTTATTTTTTTTGTTGAAATTGCTTTCAATTATAAGATAGGGTTAGAATTTTCACTCTCGGATAGCAGATAGAAAGACCTATTTAATTATTGCAATCGATTTTGTTATATTTACCCCATTATTGTTTAAAAATTACGTTTTAAATGATAAAATTATCATTTTTTCCAAGGTTTCATCAATACCATTCTTCCTTGCCAACCTAAACAATGGCTATCAACGGGAAATTTCTGTCTCGGCTGTTTTACGGTTTAATTGTCAAACGAGCAATATTTGCATTTATGCATATATTTCTATTCATACTATTATATTGCATTCGTTATAATTTCCACGCGCTTATCGCTCTGGTTAGGCCACACCTCGAATACGCCGCGACTATTTGGGACTCTGGTTATAAACATTTAAACAAAAAACTTAATAAAGTACAAAGGAAAGCAGCGCGCTTCATTAAAAAACTGCTACGAGCGAACATACCTATAGTATATAGTGTTACACAACAGTTAGACGGATTAAGGTGGGAGCCCCTAGAGACTCGGGGGCTACACGCTAGGCTTAGGTTGCTTGATAAATTCAGAACTGATATTTTTCAGAGCGACACAGAGAATATTATCATGACTCCTCACTACATCTCTAGGTCTGACAGACGCGAAAAAATAAGAGAGATACACTGCTGAAGAGATAGGTCCAAGAACTCGTTCTTTCCGCGAACAATGAGCGATCATATTAAAACTTAAGCTCACTAATTACACTCCTATAATTCATGTAATTGCGTGCACCAGATTGGGATCCAAAGAATTTTAGATTTTACTTGCAACGAAGACGCTAGTTCAATGCAACTGGAGCAGAATAGAAGACGTTCATCTGCTGCGGCGCGATCACGATAAAAACCGTTGTTTGTAACAGTTATTTGAAAAAGTGGTCTGACAGAAACAGTTGAGGCTGCAACCGTTTCGCCCGGTCGACACTTCATTTTAGCTCTATTTATTATATTTGGAGAAGAAAATATCATGTCAGGGAGTACCTGATGATGATGCCAGGCATCGAAATCCGGATTGTGCAATGGATTGACCTGCGAACTGACCAGTGGAGTGTAAAAGTTATATTTACAAATTAACGAAAATGTTAAACGAAGCCCGTCCTATTTTTCGCGTTCTTACAACCCTGAAGGCGTCCGCGGATGTTGTGCTACAGACAAATTTAATGAGGGGGGATTACTTTAATAGAAAATTCATAGATGCATATCAATCACGCCGTCCCTTTCCGGGGTAGGCAGAGTCACTAAGTTTCACTGTGATATACATATTTCTACACCTAACTCTGCTTCAATAATTTCCTCCATACTGACCTATCCTTGCAAACCTCTTTTGCTCCATTTACCCTCTTAACACTGCTTCATACACACCCTCCTATTTTTAAGACTCCTAATATTCCTCCTCCTCAGAATTTCCTCAACCACATTCAACCGCAACTTTCTCGGCCTACCTCTACCTCTCGCACCATTCATTTCACTCTTATATATCTGTTTCGTTATTCGACTCTCATCCATTCTCTCAACATGGCCAAACTAAAGAAGCACACTCCTTTCATACACGTCCATTACTGGCGCATTTAACCCACATTCATTTATTACACGCTCATTCCTGACACTATCAGTGTACAGTAAACATCCATGGTGATATTACGCATCCTTGGTTTAAGCCCTATTTAATTACAAACCAATCACTCAGAACCCCGTTAACTCTCACACTTGCCTTACCATTATCATACATCGCCATCATAACATTCAGTAACTGCCCATGTACTCCACAGTCCTTCAAAACCTTCCACACCTTCTTTCCATTTACCCTTTCATACGCCTTCTCTAAATCAACAAACGCACAATACACTTTCTTTCGCACGCCCACACATTTTTCTAGCACTTGCTGATCCGCGAAAACTGGTCACTGCATCCTCTCCCAGGCATAAACCCACACTGTACACCCCATATTCTGTCAGAAGTAATATTCCTCACTCTTTCGATTATAATTTTGCTGAATAATTTTACCGGAATGCTCAATATACTAATGGCACGATAATTAATATTAGGGCTGGGCGGTGCAGGAAATACTGAACCGGTTCTCGGTTTGTGAAAAAACCGTTTGCGACGGCGGTGCACCGGTTTTTTCTACTGAACCGGTTTTTTCTTCTGAACCAGTGTTTTCTACTGAACCGGTGTTTTCTACTGAACTGGTATTTAATACACGGTTTTTTCTGCTGAACCTTTTTTCTAGTGACCGCATTTTTTGTCATCCAGAAGGTTTTTGCCAAATTTTTTATTCGACCTGTTTTTTTGAAGATGTGTTTTATTCCTTAAAGAAGATACTGCTTAATGACGCGGGTATGCTTTCCTAAACTGAACAGTACTTATAAAGTAGATTGTTTGCGAGAGCCAATGGTTTTTACTCGAGGCCTGGGCGTACATATAAATTGGCTTTTTAAGTGTCAAAAAATGCACCTAAATGTGTTGATCTTCCGAATTCGAACCTGCCGCGTGACGGCGATGATTTCCACATATTTATTCACTTTGAACGACGCGCTTCGTTTCTAAAACAACATTATCAAGTGCCTTGATCGTTCTAGATGATAATGCTGTTGTGACAAGAAAATGCATCGTTCTAAGTTAATAGCTCATGCCTGGTGAATGAAAAGCTCCGTAGAGGCAGAGCGACTGGTGTCTGCATACGGACGAAATCTCTCCACTAAAGATCTGATTCACGTGCTTCCAGAGAGCTGATATGTGTGGAGTGGTTGATTGCTTTCGTCTGTGGTTCATAGGTTATCTGCCTTTCTTAGTCGAAATTTCCTTTCTCTTTCATCATGGCAATGATTACGAGGCGAGGGTCTGACTCTGACGCCTTTGTGTCTGCTTTGGTGGCTTTAATTATTTTCTGCCTCGGGATCATCTCTTCGCTGAATCTCCCTTTAGTTCTACTCTTTAGTTCTACTGGACTCTATGGATTTCATTCTTGGACCATTGTAATAACCGGCCGGAACAGACTAGAAGCCTTCGAATTCTGGTGATGGAGGAGGATGCTAAAGATAAAATGCACGGACAAAATAAGAAATGATGCAGTTTACAGTAGAGTAGAAGAGGAAAGGACCATATAGAACACGTCACGGAAAAGAAGAAATCGATGGATTGGACAACTCTGAGTCACAATAGATTTGTGAAGAACGTAACTGAAGGGAAAATAGAGCTGCAGTGAGCCAATCTTGGTATTGAACGACCAATGATGTCATGATGATGTTTTCGCGGTAGTCGACCAATGTTGGGATTCCACGACCAATGAATGAGCTCTAGGTAATAATCTTTGAATGGTGGAAGACTCGTAGAGGTGAAATAACTACTCGGCTATAACACTTGGTTACTTTTTGTGCTACTATTGGCAACATCGCAACTTGAACGTAATGGAGAGTTATTTATACATGCTGCGATTCCCTTACTGAACCGTAATAAGCTATAATTATATCACAAAGCACATTCTAAGATACAATTTATTTAATTTCTAGCCCGATGAAGCCGATTGCTCGTATATTCAGCAGCTCACAAGTCCGCCCAGAAACTCACTGGTCTACTTTAGTGGTCCACATAAATGTTGTGAAAGCGAAACGTCTCTACCCGCCACTGTTTCGGTGAGGCATCTATTTCGAACAGCTGCTTCAAACAACAGGTTAGTTTCGAGGTCGTGTGCTCTGTGCAGTACAGAGCGGCAACTGTTAGCTGCAACTTTTTCGTCTCCTTTTCTGTTCCAATGGCACTGCAGGTTTGGCTGCGTTTATGGTTATAAGCTACAATTTGTTGGATTTGAATCTGCTGCCGGCAGTTAGGTTCAATCAACCGACAAATGCTGCAAGTATAATAAGAACTGTGGAGTGTCTTTCATGAAACGAAACGGAATTAATAATTTTTTTAAGCGTTAGATTTCTTATGGCATTGAATACAGTACTACGAGTACTGTTCTAACAGCGCCTATCGATCGTCTGTTGTTTTGTGTGCATCCAGCTTTTGCCCGTGACAGTGTGTTTCACGAAAATGTTTCGTTTAGACCATGTTTCGGCGGCGAAACAGTTGCAGCGAAACTGTTATGTGTTCTTTTTCTGCCACCGCTATTATTGTTAGGTTTCCGTTGTTTGGAATTGCTTTTCCGTATACGTGCAAGCACATTTTACTAATATGTAATATTCCAAAAGATGATAACTACGGTGCCAGGCGATTGGAGTGCCATATTGCTTAAGCGTATTCACCTGTCCCTTTAGACCTATTTCGCTAACCTCATTGGATTTACCTTCTTCATTGAATGATCTTCTAAGGTATCAGGGGAAATCACAAGTATGCAAACAAGGTAGTAATGACTCATTAAAGGCAATTTCTCACTTCAGAATAATTTACGAGGAGGCCGCACTGAACGACTCCTGAAATATTATTGAATTTCCATCCGTGTCACGAATGACGAAGAACGTCGTTAAAACGTGCGAATGTTTTATGATGAAGGACATGGATGAGAGCGGATAGGAAAACGATACGAATGGCGACGCAGTCATTGGGTTGCTTTACACTTTGATAATTTCAGTAATGTAAATCGAAATGAACTGGACACTCTTAAAATTGTTATGTGTATTGGCTGTGTTCACATCCGATGACGAAATGGAATCCGATTATCATCAGTGAAAAGAGAGACCGGCACGACACCTACTTTCCATCCGATTCTTTGATCCAATCATTGGCAAACAGGTTTCGAGAGAATGACGGTGGCGGCGCTGAAATCTTCCAAATAATCTTCAGAGGAATTATGTGACTTGTGATGGTGAAAATGCCCTCTTGAGACTCCCAGTACTGGTTCACTGAAGCGCGCTATGAATGTTTTCTGAAGAATAAAATACCAATGCCAGAACGATGTGGCCGAATTTATTTTCATTGGGCAGTTCAACAAATGCCCAGACTGCGATATGAAATCGGCGTCGTGTATACACGGATGGCCCCGAGGCATCGAATTCAATTCCGAGTCCCCGTTATGATTCCGAGTTTTTGGAGCTTATTCTTCAAAGAGTTCAGTGCTGACCTGGGGCCTTATTCAGTGAGAAATCGACGCGGTCGAACCTCGGTAAACCCGTGGATGTGACATTGTTTGTGCGCACCAGCGTGAGCCCCTTTTGTTATTTTTTGTTCTTTTAAACCTCCCGCCATCTCCTTTCCCTCGTTTTTCCTTTTTCCGTCCCTGTTTTGTTTGACAAATAAGAGGGCGCTCAAGAAGGTTGCGCCCAGGAGTGTTATATGCTCCGAGAGTGAGACACTAGATCGCATCGGCAGCAGTGCATGTGGGCATCACGAAAACGCGTTCTCTCCGGCGATTGTCAGTCGGAGGTGCAGCGGCGGAATTAAGCGTGGAGTGCCTCCTCCTGGGACCGGCGTTAACACGACGTGTTATCCTCATTCATTATCAGGTGAGCGTCCTCTTATTCCCCATTCTTTTTCTTTCCCCCTGTTTTTTCATTCCGTATACCCCTTCCTTCCCTTCATCACGCGGTGCCTCCGTGGTCCCGTATGCGTGAACGTTCAGACGTCGAATTCAACTTTTGAATGCTCCCCTTTGAATTTTACGTGCTCTGACGTCAAAATTTCGCACTGTCGAGACTCGGAAATTCCGAGAATATACAGAATAGACCCCCTGAGTATGACGCAGCTGAGCGAAGGCCCTTTTGAGGTGGGATAGGGCAGGACAGAATGCGGGGAATGGAGAGGAACTCACTCGTGGTGTCATGGCGGCGTCTCGTCTTTCATGTTACGACCGGTGATTGAATTGTCTCGGGCGAGACAAACATACTCGGCGATTTATTAGAGGCCGTCGAATGCGAAACGAAGACATTTTGATAATGCGGTCACTCGGGGGAATCTGTCGAACAATGAACTTGTATATTTAAGTCGTTTGCTCCGCGAAATTGGAGGCGATCGCATCCGCCATGGTGGTGGACAAGTTAAACAACAATATAAAAGATAAAATTAAGTTAGGAAACTCAACCATTGACCAAGTAAAATGGTTTTGTCACTTGGGAAGTCAATTAACGAATGAAAATACAAGCTTAACAGATGTTAAGAGAAGGATCACCCTGGCAAAACAAGGTTTCCAAAGGAAGCGTAACCTCTTGGTAAACAATCACCTGTCAATTGAAACGAGGAAGAGATTTGTAAAGTATGAGTATACTCACCTATGGTTGTGGAGCATGGACATGAAATAGGCAAGAGAAAGAAGGACTCCACGGCAGTCGTAATGTGATTCTGGAGGAGAATGACTAAAACAAGTTGGCTCATGAGAAAAACAAATGAACAAGTCTTGAAAGAAGTAGGAGAAAAAAGAACGCGTCTCCAAGCCATTCAGTCGAGGAAAATAAAACTTGTTGGTCACTAACAGTAAGACATAACGAGTTCATCAAGAACATAATTGAATGAAGAGTGATGGGGAAGAAAGGGGGAGGGGACGACCTAGAAAGTCCTTACTTCACAGTGTGACGTCAATCATGAACTGCAACTCCTAAAGGGGAAATAGAAAAAAACAGCCTCAGAAAGAGACAATTGGCTATAAAGACAGCGACAAAGCCTGGCCTTTTGAGTGACGACGACGCATTCGCCATTCGTGGAAAGATGAATCTCGGCTCCAGACAGAAGACGAACGAAATTAGTCGGACGCCGTTTAACTTATTGTTGGAATAAAGGTTTATTTTCAGTAAATAAAAACAAATGTTCGAATTATTTTTGAATGGAAATTCGCATCGACTGCTACTCATTCATGATAACGTCATATCTTACCTCGGCGAATGGCCTGCCCTCTAGACGGTAGCCTATCGGTCGAAGCTTCGTATGGCCGACTGTGGACTATTATGGACAAGGTGCGGCTCTTAATACGCATTTTCAATACCTGTTCATCTGTACCCAATAATCTTATCCATTTAGTACACACAATGCGTCCGATGGGCCTCATATATCTCGAGCAGTGGCTTCTGTCTGTCGCAAGTCATAACTCGTCCTCCGGTTGTGAGTTTAGTCCTAAGTTATTTAATCTTAAATAGTATTTTAAATGTTACGACGCTCTGTCGAAGGATGCTTCCTACTACTTGATTATGAGAGTAAACATAAATCGGGAGCCTTGCCTTCCAAAATTTCTTAAGTTATATAACTTGAGTTTAATGCTTTTCCTACGGTGCCTTTCACTCGGAAACTTTAGTGGTCCAATTGAAGATTTTTTTACTTTACACTCGATACTCGCGTTACATGATCAGCCTGTGGTAAATCATGGTCTACAAGTGCTAGAAGTTTTGTTTTTATGTTAGTTTAATGAAGCAGACAGTATTCGCAAGCACTTACATTACCTTCCATTGAATCTAATAATTTAATACTGACACTGTATTTTTACCAGTATGTCAATAGGTGGCTCCAGTGCAGTATTGCCAATCACAAAGAATACTAAATTCGAAATTATTCTACCAGGCTTAAAAATTCTGATTTCACACATGAAATGCGTCACTTACAGGGAAAAACAAATTTAATGACCAAAATAAGGAAGCAGATCATTCCCCGGTGTGCATTTTAAAATTTGCGCTTCCTTTCTGTCGTTGGAGCCTAATGCAGCGCCGTTTATGAGGAACTGCCGCATCTTGACCTCAGATCCCTCCACCACTGTCGAATGACTCAAATAATGAGGAACTATGATGCAGTTATTATGTCTTCATTCATCTGGGAGTTTTTCCGCATTTTTTCAGTTTTCCATATACGTATATCCCATTTATATTATTTAGAAAAATATTATTCCCGTGATTTCCCCATTTTCCCGCTGAACAGTTTGTAATATCGATTGCAAAATGCGAGAAAAGTGGCGGGAAATGGTGACATTTCTCTGTTCACCTCACGACAGTGAGCGCGCACCCTTCGACTTTACTGAGAGCCAGAGTATGAATAACGTGACATTTAAGTCACTTCAAGGATGGAGGCTACTACTACTCGGGCTACCACTGGAGGCCCACGCGAAACTTATTTTCCCATAGCGTACTCACCTCGGGAGGGCGCGAGACCGGGGGAATGGATTGAGTTCATGGGTCTGAATCATCAAAGATGTGCACATGGGTTCAAAGACAGGTAAGGGACAGCATCTCAAGGCTGCCCATGTGATTTCAAAGAGTGATTTTCATACTATCGTTTACATTCATTCTCTCTCTCTCTCGGGTCGAGCAAAATCGGCGAGTGGAATTCTTAAACTGACAAATGGAGGGCCTTTTTCCGAGAATAGTAAACATGAATTAACATGATACGTACGTCTTTATGATCGATTGACTAGAAAGTGGTGTTTTTGAACATGCCATCAGTTTTGAAAAGCTCGACGCAAAATGATTCAGTCGCAGTGCACCCCGCTCTTCCAAAAATCCGTTTTGAGTTGCGCGCGCAAGAAGTGGCAACGCAGCAATCGTTCACTCCTGCATATTTTCAGAATTATCTAGTATAATTTGTACTACGCATAAATTATTTATTTTTGGATCATAGAAAAATTTCAATCAATTTAAAAGTTTTTCCTTGGCTTTAAGTTTTTTATTCTGTGAAAATTGTGGGACGAGAACATTAAACACTTTCGATCATTAACAACAAAATATGCGTTGTGAAAATTTTTGCTTACAATTTTATGTATCTCTAATAATTCTCGCAACTTTTCGTGAAAAGTCAATGCTGTAGATCAAGTAGTTAGCCCCAGGCTGAGTCACAAAGTTCATGAAGTTGACAAAACTGCTAAATTGAGGGTGCGTGGTGTCGATTATTTCATATATGTGTCTCCATTTTAGTTTTACTATACAGCAAAAAATACTGCTAAAATAACAATAAAATTATCTTTAAAGTCATGTATAAAGTATTGCTCTAGCATTTACAGGGACCAAGATATAAATTTTCAAAATACAGCGGCATATCATTTTGACGCCGACAGTAGATCCTATCCTAATGGTATAGCGTCGCCATTTTTTTATTTATTGTGTTTAAAATAGTGCTCACTCACAATGGGTGAATGACGTCGGCCAAATATGGAATATCGGAGAGGGATCGGGATCATCGCGCGCGCTCTCTCTCGGCTCTAATTTGAAGCATTCCAGTTGGCGTCTCACCGCGGCCGTTATCCTGTCTTGCGATTCGAGCCTTTTACATACATTTGAATACCTTTGTTTTCTTGGCTGCGTGCCGGCATTGTTGCTGCTTGAAAGCGGAATTCCGAGCTTTTTTTATCAAGACAAAGGTGGAAGAACATAATTCTTGCTACTCAGCCATTCCATCAAGAAAAAAATTTTCAAGTGTTAACATTGTGTAAAACGAGGCCATTTGAGGTGACTCTGGCCTAACTATGCGAATCAGAACAATTTATAAATTACGCATTGACATTGATTTGGTATTTTAAAAATCTGCTTTTGATTATGAAATGGATTGTTCGTTGAAAACCAAAATTTAGGCTCAAAACATGCAGATTATAATGTATTTAATGGCCGCATTTGTCCAGTCATTAGAGTCGACCATTTGCATGAAAATAACGCCCTTTTACTGAAGTTACCTATAAAACTCTCTTCTGACTTAAAGAAACAGGTGACGTGATTCCCTTCTGTTGTTTTTGCTCAATTTCCCAGGAATTTTCGCTTCCTAAAATGAGTTCTAATCCCATGTTTATACATATAGGTATGCCTTCTCGTTCCAATAGACGTTTTTCTGCTTATTTCTGAGCAATCCCCAAAAAAGGCCATGATGCTAAGATCTCCACTTTAAACACTAAATTACAGTAAAAATAGATTCCTATATTTTCTTAGAAATAGAAATCCTATATTTTCGCATCAGTAAAAAAAAAAGCAATTCAAAATTGCAATATTTAAGTTTTCAGAAATTCTGGTGCAATGGCCGGTTGCAAGAACGTTTAGTTATGGAATCATTAGTTATGAGATCCATAAAGTTATAGATCTCATAAAAATATTCGGGTTGCAGGAACACATCTATTAGTTACATATCTTATTTACCAAAGTCAATAGCTTCGAATATTCGATCTAATCTTCTACCGCCGGATTAAAGTTACGAAAGTTTAGTCTCTGAATATTTGCTAAAGCACACCATAATTAGTCGGTAAAAGTAAATTTACTGGTCATTTGTTTCAAAACAACTCTCATATCAAGTAATGAACTCTTAAAGCGGTTCAACGCGCATCCGCCATCTTGGTTACTTAAGGAACTCATAACAACGTGCCGTTTAATAGTTCAACTGTTGCAGGCTTTATGACTTTATGGAATTACATTACGATGAGAGAAAATAAAATACTTTGCAATATTCCACTGCAATATCGCAGTTTGTTATGAAATATCCATTTGTTATGAAACAAATTAATTTATCGAGAGTTTCTGCAACACTTGTTGAATGGTTGCCATGGCTTATGGGTCATACATATTTGTCGTTCCTACAACTGGCTATAAGTGACCCAGAGGCCAACTCGGACACCTTCGCTGCATATCATGACCCTCGGCGGAGTGCGCGGTGAAATTGCGTCATGTAGAGCGAGGAAATGCTGGAGTGACTGCGCGATTGCGAGGACAATGGAGAGAAAAGCGGCCCTCACAAATTCCGTGCCAGCGTTCTCGCTATTTCTGTGCGACAAATTGAGCGGTTAGGTACCACACATACAATGGCCTTCACAAGCTTGGGCCGCAACTGTTGCAGGATGGTTGTGATCAGGAATGCTACAATTTTATTGACTTCGCGTGGATCCATTTAATAATTTTTGGAGTTCGCTCTGATTAAAAGGCTATGGGTTATGGCAAAGACTCGGAAGAAACGATTGGGACATGGATAACCTCTTCATTTTAATGGTGATCGAATTTTGGGATTAGTGTTCGATCCCAAAGAGCGAGACACCAGTTTCATTGCATGTTTCGCAACCGAAACTGTTCCGTGAAACACACTGTTGCGAACAGCTGGAGGCACAGAAAACAACAGGCGATCGATCGGCGCTGTTTGAACATTCCTGGTAGTATCCATATTTAGAGAATTCAATTTTGTTCTTTTCTTTTTGTCCCTACCCAATCCCCCCTCCACCACGTCATGCTACTGTTGAACTGCTTTGCCCTCATCCCCCGCCCACACTCCCTCCCTCCCTTGCCCTCCCCTCCTTCCGTCTGCCTTTTCTATACGATACATACCTGTATTTTGTACCTGAATTTTTGGACCTGTCGATGCCGCAAGTCGGTGAAACGCGTTGTACCACAAAAAATAAAATTCTGTGGAAAAGTACACAATTGTATTCTCTAAATATGGATACTATTAAATTCCACGAAGTGAAGCCTGAAACTGCAGAGTGTATTTCTGGTAGTACTGTATTCTATGTCATAAGAAATCTTCCGCTTAAATAAAGTCAAAATTTAATTTTGTTTCATGAAAGATACTCCTCAGTTCTAATTCTACTTACAGCGATGTTCGGTCGGGTGATTGTCGGTTGAATAAACCGGTATTCTCCTGCAACAGAATCACATCCAACAAATAGCACAGAGGGCAACGTCGAGGCTGCGGCACGAAACTGACCTGCAATTTGGACCAGTTATTTGAAACAGTATTCTGACTGAAACAGTTGTACCTAGCCGTTTATTTTCGACCACACTTAATTTCCCCATTAGTGGGGAAAAGCACAGATTGTTTCTTTGAGAAGCTCTCCATTGAATTCTCACTCTCTCTATCTCTCTCTCCACTGCTTATTTTTCCTCCGCCATTCTTCCCAGAGACGCTGCTGCTTCGTAATGCAAATATTTCCCTTTGTTAATCTGAAATAGCAGCGCGCTGCCAGTCGTGAATTTGTCGGACAAAGACGGCGAACCCAAGAGGTGTGCGCCTAGTGAAATGTAGTCAGGGCGATTTTTGTTTATGCGCAGACTTTTGTCAATAGAATAAGATAAAAAATTGCATTTTACCGATTTGCTTTCTCTGTAAGCTAATGTTATTTTTTGTGCGTAACCTTATGGCACCTGACACATACATCGAAATGTGTATTTCTATTCAATAACTGCAGTATTTCCTATAAACTCGAAATACTACTTCTTCTTTATGCCGTAAACTATTCAGTGCGCTGGCTGCTAAAGCATCGCTCTCTTGCCTCTTGAAACAAGTCCCCAGTCGTTATCTCTCATCGCTCTCCACCCTTTGATGTTTCGATGTGTCCATGAACTTTTCCCTCTCCCTCTTGGGCGCTTCCCTTCAACTCTCCCTTCCAAAATCAGACTGAGGATTTCGTACTTCCTCCCTCTCAGGATGTGCCCAAGATATGAGATTTTCCTCTTTTCAATTCAAAGAGAGATGCTACTTCGCTCAGGTTAAGCCACACCTCGAATACGCCGCGAGTATTTGGGACCCAGGTCATAAAGATTTAACAAAAAAAATAACAATACAAAGGAAAGCAGCGCGCTTCGTTAAAAACTGCTACGAATGAACATACAGAGTCTCACAACTTTTAGAGGGTTTAAGGTGGGAGCCCCTTGAGACTCGGAGGCTACACGCTAGGCTTAGGTTGATTGAGAAATTCAGAACTGATATTTTTCAGAGCGACACAGAGAATATTATCATGACTCCTTACTATATCTCTAGGTCTGACAGATGCGATAAATTAAGAGAGATACACTGCCGAACAGATAGGTGCAAAAACTCATTCTTTCCTTGTCCAATAAATGACCACAATCAAACTGACCTCCTCTAAATACACTCCCATAATTCATGTCACAATTTCACCTCCCAAAACCTTACATCTTTACACGGCTGGTGACCTACCACCCCTTGCCACACGCACACGCGGCGGCTTGCGGAGTATTATGTAGATGTAGATGTACATGTACCCTGATGCACAATGGATGTCTGAAGAACATAATAGAAAGAAAAATTGAGGAAAAGTCTTAAGAGGAAGGACAAGGGATAAATTCATAGACAGAATAATGATGAAAGAACACGAGAGGAGTTAAGGTGGGAGATGAAGGAAACTAGCGTTAGATGAAGAAGTGAAGGGAGAGTTGCCGGCAACCAATCTCAGAAGTGAACGAATAATGTTGATGAATATATTTTTTACTTTTTCGCCTCGCTAAATGATAGCATTTACTTCGAAATCATATTTGACGCCATTGCTCTGGTGATGTAGCCTTTAGCCAATTAGCCCTTCAGTCAATTAGCCCTTTAGCCAATTAGCCCTTCAGCCAATTAGCCCTTCAGCCAATTAGCATTTCTCGGAGAAATGAAGAGATGCGCTCTCCAGAAAGAGAGGGAATTCACTTTCGGTGCAAAAAGCTGTTCTAATTTCATTTTTCAATTTTATACCTATTCATTTGTTTCTATTTCGAGTTATTGGATAAGACAGATGGAGTGCTAAGTGAGGATATTCTTCTTTCTTCTTCTAAAGATTGATCTGCGATTAATGATCGCAGCGTTGACGAGAAAGTTTTTGAATGGTTGCTGTGAACTCTTCGTAGATCGAAATCGTATTTAATTTTTAATGAAAGTAACATTCCCGGATTAAAAAGGTCCTCGTCTGACTTAATAATTGAATTGTCTGACCACCTTATTTGAAGTGACTGCTAGGATTAGTAGAATTTAGACACCATTTTCCGTGATTAAGTACACTCTTAAAATGAGTCCTGTTCATCGCGAAAAACTTGAGTTTATTTTTAAATGTGTTACATCTACTTGATACCCTGTAAGCATATGTAGCAGGAGATAAGTTAACACCAATTTTACCCAGTTTAAGTTAATTTTACGGCGACTAATGATTCATATGTAGAAACCTGCTAATATTTACATCTACACCTACAATTACATCTACGTAATACCCTGCGAGCCACCACGAGGGTGTGTGGCAGGGGGTGAAGACCACCAAACAGGCACTATTGACATGCAACTAGGATATTTAATGGAGGCATGCTAGATAATAGGGTCACATGCAGCTAGATGGTTATAATAAGAAAGGGATTATTGGTTGTTATTACATGCATCATTCACTACAGACTATTCTAATTATATTTCACCTACCTATCCCTTTGCTACGCTGTCTATTGTTCTCTCTTATGGTACGCGGGAAAAATGACATTTTAAATCTATCGGTACGACAATCTATCTCTCTAATTTTGTTAAGATGATCAAACCTAGCATAATACGCAGGGGTTCTTAATATATATCTAACGTCATCTGTGAACAAATCGGTTTCGAATTTACTTAAAAGGTTAAACCTAAATTTTAACCTGCGTTCTGATAGTGATTCCCATCCTAGTTCTTCTATTAAACTCGTAACACTAATACAATTATCATAACGACATTTAACAAACCTAGCAGATCTCCTTTGCACGCGCTCTAATTCTTTTATCATACCTTCCTCGTACGGATCCCATATACTAGCGGCATATTCTAAATGAGGCCCGACAAGTGTAAAATAGCTTCTTTCTCGGACTCTCTCATCACATTTGCCTAGAACCCTTTTTACGAATCCTAATCTACGGTTTGCTACACTAGTTATTTCCCTGATGTGTTTCCCCCATGACATGTCTTCACTGATGGTGACGCCTAAGTATTTAATAGATTCTACGTTAGATATTTTCTTTTCTTTGATGCTATAATTATTCCGGGGAAAGCCATTCTTTTTCCAAAAGTACATTATTGCGCATTTATTTAAATTTAGTTCTAGCTGCCAACTATCGCACAGATCATCAATCACATCTAGATCCTTAGCTAAAGACTGACTGTCCTCTTCATTTCTAATTTTTTACTTAATACTTACTAGCGGGAAAAAAAATTCACAAATGCGTGCAAGATTACGTGTGTACTCCCAATTTTTAGTCTGCTTGTTTTAATGTATTGTTTTTACCACTTCGTAAATGCACAGAGCAACAAAATTTACACGACAACCATGCTCGGGCTGCTTTTAATGCCAGGTTGCAAAAGAGATACAAGTGAGTCGGGAGTAAGTTAACGAACTAGCTACCCCACCTATCGAGAAATATTTGCTTAAAAGTTTTATTCGCTGCTGTAGTGGTCTCGTATCTTTTGCGGGAAAAATGACATTTTAAACCTGTCTGTTTTCCAGTTTATTTCCTTAATTTTTTCCTTGTGATCTTATCTACTGTTGGGTAACGGAGTTCGTAAGATGTTATAGTCATCATTGGAGCGCGGAAAAAAAGTCTTTTGACTTTTTGTAAAAGTTGGACTTTTGTGGTTTTAAATACAATTCTTCGCCAATCTCATCAAATAAAACAGTTTTTAATGACTTTCTTAGAGACTTTTTGGGACTTTTTTGGCGTGGCGGGACTTTTTTGATCAAAAGAGACTTTTCTGGGCCTTTTTATTTAAACCACATGCCTAAGTTAATATTTGGCTGTTGTGACCACATTTGTTCAACTGTGTGTTGGACACATCTTGTTTTTCATGGGGTACCTACTACACGGAGAAGAGATGTACCGTAAAATGTAAGCTCCTAACAATTGCTTATGCGGAATTTTATTAATAGCTCCGGAAACTGCAATGAATTCTTTCGATTACTCCACCGTTCATGAAGTAAACTCACGCAGTGCTTCAACCCGAAGGTGGTTTGGATTTGTGAGGGTAGAGCTCACCCCGTACTTATCCTATTGCATGTCAAATTCACATATTGTTCCTTTCCCTGGGCCACCTCGCACTTTTTTTTTTGCTAAGGGTGTCCAAAGACTTCACAAAGGGATATTATGAACCAACTTATTTGAACCCGGGTGGTCTGCTGACAAGACGACAGCGCTACACTTTATGCTAGAACTCCGCTTTTGTGTAGGAGATGAGTGGAAAAATGATACAAATATATGAAAGATCATCTAGAATTTCCGACGAGGTGAATGCCTCACGTTGTGTGTAGATGGTCACGAAATGATCCTACATTGTAGAGAGGCAAACAATGCGCCCTTGGCACTCGGTCGAAGAGGAAAAATTAAGGCTTAACAAGGACCGGTGAATGTATACACATTGTATGAACACTATTCTCTTTTATACTCGAGTGAGCCGCGTAAAGTTTGAGTCATTTGCTGAGGTCCCCAAGCGTCGCAAGACCATCGTCCGCTCGTTTGTGCAGCCCAAAGTATAAAGTAAGAAAATGTACAAGGTGAAAGGACAGGCGTCTTCAGGAGCCAAGCTGACTGCGTATGCTTCACTATGCAAGTATCTGCAAGTACTGAGCAACAGTATTTACTGCAATGCTTGTGAAAAAACCGTGAGTATCAATACAACTTTTGAATCTGACGACTTTAATAATTATAATTATTATCTTAAGAATTGTTTGACATTCCCGAATAAGTCAATATTGTTAGATACATCTTTAACTATACATTACGCGTGTTTTTAATTATAATTCTTCATAAAAATACAAAGACCTATTTTCAGCAATTCTAAATTACTAACTTTAAAAGTAATTCTGATAATAATTTATCTTTCTCATTATTTTTCAAGATATCATCGGACGAAAAGTCACATGTGAAACAGCACATTGAAAGCCCATCGCATCTATCTCAAGTGAAATTAAAGGAGACCGTGAGCTTGCAGAGTTTACGACAGAGCCAACTATCGTTTACATCCACCGGCGATGAGTTTGCTTTGTACTTGTGCGAACTATTTGTGGCATTGAACATTCCTACTCACAAATCAAAACACCCTTTATTCACATCATTTATGGAAAAATATTTAAGGAGGACAGTTCCATCTGAGAGTTCTCTTCGGAAAACTTACTTACCGATACTCCACGAAAAGGTATGAGTTTTTAAATACTTTTACGTAGTAAATGCTCTAAAAATCTTTTACATACCTGCTCTTTGGATATAAGCGTTAAAAACTTTGGTTTAATACAATTTCAAAGAAATATTCAGCTGTATCAATCATTGTGTTACATAAATAGTTCACTAAAATATAACAAGGTATAAGTAAGTTTAAAATATAACTTATACCTTGAGTACATGCCTTTCAACATGCATAGTTTGCGACGGAAATAATATTATCTACTGGAACACTTTTACTATTTCCTGGTGGTAATCCGACTGGAATAAGATTAAGAACGAAAAACTATTAACTCTTACAAAGAAAGTAATTATGTGCCCTTGCCAATTTTTATTGCTCTTTTAAGTGTTTGCCTTACTTAACATTTTTAAAAAATGTTCTTGTGTTTTAGATCACGAAAAGTATCAAGGATGACCTGAAAGGAAGCAAGTTATACGCCATTGTTGATGAGACAACTGATGTTAAGGGTCGATATGTGTGCAACATATTGGTTGGAAAATTGACACCAGATGAGCCCAATAAGCCCTAACTCATGGCATCCAAGTAACTTGAAAGAGTAAATAATGAAACGGTCGCTCGCTGAATTGACGAATCCTTGAGTAAGTAATGATACCTAATTTGGTATGGTGAAATGTTTGCTGAAAAAGCGAGCATATTCAAATTAGAACTGAAATTAATTAACGGTATAACTTATGCTGATGAGTTTTTACCGCATCTTTACCTTATTTATCGTAATGTACTCACCAATTTTTTTACAGCTTCCTTATTTGGAGATAATAGTGCTGGAGAGAATTTGCTTCTTCTCCTAACCGAAGGAGCGGCGTAAATGGTTAAAGCCGCCAAGGTTTTGGTGGTTTTCTACCATAAAATGATTCACATCACTTGCAAAGTGCATGCTCTTCACAGGGGAGGTGAAGAAATTCGCTAAAGATTTCCCACAGTAAATAAGTGGGTCTCTACCATTAAAAAGGTACTTGCTCTAAAAAAACTAAAGATAAAATTTCGTTGCTAATGTATTACTGCAGAACTAATATTTAACATTTTCGTAGGTATTTTTGAAAGCACCATCGCGCGTGGAAATATATAAAACATTTTGCTGTGATCTGCCATTGCCTCCGGACCCAGTCCTCACGAGATTTGGAACATGGCTGGAAGCTTGCGTGTTCAATGCCCAACACTTCGAAAAAATTAAGAATGTAAATAATTATTTGTAGTTATAATTGTGACTGATGAATCAATTTCATTAGATGAAATAGAATTCCTGCCATTTTGCTCAGTTAAAAATAACTACAACTGCACGTTCTAAATTAAGGAGGAAAACTGTATTTTAATTTTTTACTTCAGGTTATACAAAATATTGACCCTGAAGTTGATGCAGAATGTATGGAAAATGCTCGAGAACTCTTACAAGATAGCACACTTCCACTGGAAATGACATGTATTTCAGCATCCTTTGGGTTTTTGGTTGAAAAATCAAATACCTCGAATCTTCCATCCTGAGCCTCAGTGATTCGATGTCAACAATTATGGATGTGAAGAAGAAACTTGCATGTGCAAAGGGTGAACAAGCTATAAGAAGTAAGTGTCTATGCCAAATTGTGTAATGTTTTGAGTAAAGACGAAGGCTTCAAGTTGATGAGTGATGCAGCTCAGATTCTCAATGGAGAGGTCAAGGGGCAGACATCTAAGATTTTCCAAAAACTCAATGTAAGTGAAGTGACTACGCTGAGGTATGCTCCTATGGCAACATGTGAAGTTGAGCGATCGTTTTCGATGTACAAACTTATTTTGAGCGACCGTCGCACAACGTTCACTATGGAAAACATAGAAAAATGCCTTGTCTGTCACTGCTTCATGAAATAATGACGCGTCGCCGAGGTAATGCAACTCAAAGTGAATGAAAGTACGTAAATATTTTTCCTATATTTTATATTATGCAATTATGAAGTAAAATCTGTTATCCATAACCTGTATTTTAACTTTAATTTCCCTTTGTTAAAATAAAGATAGATATTTATCAGCTATAAAAATTATAGGGGTCAACATTATTCTTCCACAATTGCTGATCATCAAACGAAGTGTTATTCAGAATTTAAAAAATATTTTGTAAATTATGGTTTTCTCCTTTCTTAAAGTCCATAAAATAACTCGAAAACCCACGAATCCGCATCTCTACGCTCTTTTCTCCGTCAATTCAGTTAAATTCAGCCACTTTCTCAAGGAAATAACTCAGACTTTTGAGAGACTTTTTTCAATAATATTGGTGACTTTTTAGGCGACTTTTTTTGCAAAATTGAAGACTTTTTTCCGCGCTCTAGTCATCATCAGCAAATAGATTTTTTTGGAATGTGCATAATAGATTACATGTTGTAGTATAGATTTGAATGTTTATAATATATGTTTTACGTATCAATACGGTTTCATTGCTCGTTTGATTCTTTTCTGAATAGATCGTGTATTCTTTTGCAGTTAGGCGCTGAAGGAGATAATTGTCCTGTTTCTTCACCCAACGTTTCTTGTTCTTTGCGTTCATCGAAGGTGGTCGAAATGCAAACGAAAGTCTTTTGGAAGCGACTGGATAGTCTATCTCAGCGAAGGGAAAACTGTTTGAGATTCAGGACTGCTTTCCTTGCCCTCGAATGTGGACGAATGAGCCGGCCAATTGGGAGTCTTCCACGATTCTTCTCGTCTCCGCAATCTCGCAAAACCATCACCCTCCCCGGGAATAGCTCGGAAGACCGTAAACTCTAAGCGCTTTGGCAGAGAGCAATTTTCTTCATCCTACTCGAGACGCAGCACGCCATCTTGGCTCCACGACAATCTCATTGGGTGGCATCTTACTCTCCGTCTGTCTCCCTATGGCCCTGGCTACAGAGCTGCTACTTAGGGCCTTATTCTGAACGGAATTGCGACCGCGCTATACGCCAGAATTTCGACCCAGCGCGCTGTTTCCATGGTAATTGCGACCCAGTCGCTATTCGGTATTCTGAATATTTATAATAGCCACCGGAAGTCGAAATTTAAAGCGCGGTCGCAATTCGGTATTCTGAACGGTGAATAGCGACCGGCCGGGTCGCAATTCTATAGCGCGGTGACGGAGACCGGGCAATTCTGAATAGCGACGGCTATTTCTCATGCACTCGGCAGAATATCCGCATTTCGTAATGATTTCAAGCATTTTTCAGTGATTAAATGAAAAAATTACAATTAATTATGGACCCAAAATCGCTTCTATGGCGCCATAATGATATGTAATTGAGATCACAATCGTTTATATGCCAATTAGATGCGTTATACAAAAAAATAACTAAATCTATTATTTTCCTCTGGCCACTGGATAATATCACTTTGAAAAGTAATTATTTCATACTCTTATGAAATTCGCTTGCAAGGGGCAAGTATAACACCGCTAGTCATATAAGTAAATAGCTACAATTCTTGGATCTCGGCTATATGCTAGATATTTACAAGCTCGTATGTACGCACAATAAATACACAAGGGTTGAATTTCAAGGAGTACTACAATTCAGATGAACTTGCTGTGCTAACAACGTATTTTAATGATAACCGTGAGTAAAAACAACACGTAACAAGTACAATGAAGCCCTGCGAGACGTATAAAAGTCACGAAAAATAACGTTATCCGTAATGTCATATGAATCATATAGTGTCATCCAATACGAACACTTTTGGAATTTACTAAATAGCCAATCTCTTACAGTTAAAAATGCAGTATATTAGTTTATCTCCCATTCAAAATAAGGCCGAAGATAAACACTTTCTATGCCCACTTCTCGCTCTCATTGACGTCTAGTAATCATCCCATTTTAAGCTTTAACAATATGCAGTGAGACCTCCAAGCCCATTACTGCCAACACAAAACATTATCACTGAGTAGAATAATGTACATTGCAATACTGGTAGTCCTCTGTCGAAGGAAAACTGACAAATTTTCATGTAAAACAGTGCCTGCGGATCAAGTGCATGCGTCGAGAGAGACTGTTGAGACCTCCCAGCCCATTACTGCCACACAAAACATTATCACTGAGTGGAATAATGTACATAGTATAATACTGGTAGTCCTCTATCGAAGGAAAACTGACAAATTTGCATGTAAAACAGTGTCTGCGGATAAAGTGCATACGTCGACGCTACGAAAGGCATTCAATAAGGGACACTGCTTTCCCAAAACTGACACAGGAAATGATCACTTCACATGTTATTTAATCATAAGGATAGCAAGCATAATTAACATTTAAAAAACAAATTTTAATGCAGATCTCACAACACCAATGGACTCACGCTAGCATGTTTACCTTGATGTTTACATACACCGTTCCGCAATATTAATTTCGTTAGTCATTTATCAGAATATATGACTTTATGCATTGATTAATATTTTACAGCTTATAATACGTTATAAGTAATAAAGTTATAATTTAATGTATTTATGAGTTGAAAACAGTCCTACATTACAATCGGGAAATAATATTTCATCAAAGGGAGAGAGAAATAACCACAGGCTTGCATCTCATTGGCTGCTGAATTTTAAGCTGAATATGACTGAAGAAGTTGTCATACAGGAAGGGGCGGGCTTTATTATAGAGACTCAGAACTGGGCTATATATTACCCACCTCGATTCAGAATACGGATCCGGGCTATTCTGAGCCTTGGAATAGCGCGAGCTTGAAATAGCGACCCTAGATTCAGAATAAGGCCCTTAGTCTCTCACCGCTCGATACATAAAAGAGGCCTCGCTGGGACATCACCTCTTGGTTCGCGGGTGAACCACGGCTAGCTTAATTAAAAGGTGAGCGCCATTCAGTAAAGCCCTTTTTATTAACTCTTCAAGTTTGTCGGCCGCGAGTTCTTGGAGAACATTTCATCTTAGTACATCTATTTAAGTGCTGAAATAAACATGCATGTAGTAATATAAATGATGCAATGATTAAAATCCCATACATTCGTTTTCACTGAACCATTGTTACCACTTCTTTTCACGGAATGAAATGTGAAATTTTTGCAAATATTATTTGCAAATACGTGTTTTTTTCCAAGGCATTATACTTTGATATTTGCTCGCAACTGTTATAATTATACTTACTGTATTATTTCGAGTCTGGGAGAATTCTGTAGACATGAAATCGAATTAATTTAAAATTATGCCTAGTGCCATAAGGCTATGTGCTGAAAAGCTTTGAGTTGGCAAGAAACCAAGTCGGTAACTGTCAATTTTTTATACGTATGTATGTAGAAGAGGGAAGGACCCTATGGAATACGACACAGAAAAGAAGAATTCAGCTAGTACATTAGTTAGTTAACTCTGAGGCATTTCTCATATTCTACAGTCTCTAATTGGGTATTTTGTACGTAATAACTGTACCGAGGGGAGTTTTTTGTGTTCCAGAAGTTAACAACAACACATTTTTTCAAATTTAATTCTAGCTGCCACGTCTGCAAACTGATCTACCGTAGAAAAAAAATGGATGACTCTGACCTTCATGTCACCTGGAATACCGCTCACATTATGTCCTTCGCCTTACCAGCAGGAACGGACGGAGGAGTAAATACAAAACGGGAGGGCCCTCTGGCTATCACCTCGAAAAACGTCCTGGTGGTATGTTTATGTCGAAACAGAACGCTTGCCTGATATCAAAATAAAGCGCGTTTACCGGAATGGTAACGCGATGGATGCAGGACACTGTCTCTTTGTGGACTTTGATCAGCCTCAGTAAGGCGATGGGCAGCTAGTGAGAAGTGGTCTCGAAGGCCTTTTTCTAGTCCGCCCAGACCGTCGATAGGTTTTTCTTACGCTTGGTGGCATCCTGGCATATGCACCTATCAATTCGCAGGTTGTCCTCTGCTCTGCTCACATACCCTCTCCCACACAGGTCGGACGTGGTGGAGGATACATTTACATCTACTTGGTACCCTGCAAGTCACCACAAGGATGTTTGACAGGGGCTGACTTATCACCAACATGAACTCCAGTGAAGAAATTTACTTTCACCAACAAGCAACACAATATCGGTATGCTACAGAAACTTATAGAATAACCAGTAATATATCTACGTAAATTTGACTCTAGAGTCATGCAGAGAACATGCAAAATATAGTGCTAGCTCTACGCTGCAGATTTAGAAACATGCATTAGGGGGCATATCAATTAAAAATCTACACTACCTGTCAACTAACCTACTTCAAAGTCTTAACGCAGTCATTATGGTCTCTTATCGATCGCGGGAAAAACCACAGTTTCTACCTTTCTGTTGCACAGTCTATTTCCCGTATTTTATTTTCATGATCTCATCTACCGTAATATTTTGGAGGTCATAAGATATTGATAACTTTGTCGGAAAATAAATCGGTTTTGAATTTACATAAAAGATTGAGTCTAATTTTCAATCGACGATCTGAAAGCAATTCTCATTCAAGTTGTTACAAGAGGTCAGTAACACTAAAAAGACTATAATAACGGCTTTTCTCGTATCTTTCTGATCCTCTCTGCACGGGTTCTAACTCTATAAATTTCTGTCTTTTTAATTCTGTTTTTAAGCCTACCTCATGAGGATCCCAAACACTGGCAGCGTAATTTAAGTGGGGTGTAACAAGGGAAAAGTAGCTGATTTATCGAACTTTATCGTCATACTTTCTAAGTACTCTTTTGTCAAATCCCACTTCACGATTAGCTTGACCAGTATTTCCCGAATATGTTTGCTCTACGAGGGATCATTAGTTAGTTTGACTCCGAGGTATTTCACAGATTCTACATTCTTTAATTGGGTATTTTTTAAGTAATAAATGTAGCGAGAGGTATTTTTTATTTTCCAGAAATTCATCACGTCACATTTTTTCAAATTTAATTCTAGTTGTACACATCGCACCACGCTTGAATTGCTTTGATGGCCTTATTTTACGCCTCGTCCTTATTATTATTGCTACGGATTTCTCAATACACTACAGCGTCGTCTACAAATAGTCGAAGTTTACTGTCTACTTCTTCACCAATATCGCTAATATACAGAAGGAATAGAAGTGGACCAATGACAATCGCCTGTGGGACACCCGCAGTGACTATTACCTCATTGGAGATGGCGCCGTCTAGTACTACCCCCTGTACGAGATCACTTAGGAATTATCTAATCCAGGAAATTACCTCGTCGGCTAAGCCGTAAAATTTTAGTTTCATCAATAATTTTCTGTAAGACACTTAATCAAATACTTTTTTAAAGTCAAGAAAAATCGCGTCTACTTGAACGTTATCTTCACCGGAGACTAATCGTGGGCAAACAGTGCTAATTATCGTGGGCAAACAGTGCTAATTGAGTTCCGCATGATCTTCCATTCCTGAATAAGTGTTGTGCTTTCAACAGCAAGTTCTGCAAATCGAGGTGTTTCATGACTTAGCTCACTATTATATATCGTGGGGATTACACATACAAAGCACATGCGGCACAGCATTAATGAAACTATGTTTTGTTAAGCGTATAATAGGGAGGTCCTCGGATGAAAAAGTCAAAGCGAGATGCTACTTCGCTCAAGTTAAGCCACACCTCGAATACGCTGCGAGCATTTGGGACCCTGGTCATAAAGATTTAACCAACTAAATTAATACAATACAAAGGAAAGCAGCGCGCTTCGTTAAAAACTGCTACGAATGAACATACAGAGTCTCACAACTTTTAGAGGGTTTAAGGTGGGAGCCCCTTGAGACTCGGAGGCTACACGCTAGGCTTAGGTTGATTGAGAAATTCAGAAGTGATATTTTTCAAAGCGACACTGAGAATATTATCATGACGCCTCACTACATCTCTATGTCTGACAGATGCGAAAAAATAAGAGAGATACACTGCCGAACAGAGGGGTTCAAAATCTCGTTCTTTCCGCGCACAATATGCGGCCACAATAAAAATTGTGCTCCACTAAATACATTCCTATACTACAAGTCACCATTTTATCTCCCAAAAACGTACATCTTTACACGGCTGGTGACCTTACACCCCCTGCCACATACCTTTACGGCGGCTCGCAGGTTATTATGTAGTAGACCTGTGCGCCGCCGCCGATGGATTATGTACGGCGCGGCGCGGCTCTGTCATAGGTGGTCATTTACCGACCATTGCCCCCGATGCGTCGGAACATTGAATCGTCATATTATTGAAAAACTAATGAAAATCTTAATAACTAATGAAAAAAGAGAACAGCTCTTCTGGCCATATATGATGTGCTATTGAAAATAGTCTTTCAATTAAATCTGTGCGATAGGAATTAGCAAAGTTACCATTTTGTTTTTACCCAGCAACCACACGTCCACGCTTCCTCGGCATGGGTTTTACTCTGCCCAAGCCTTCAGTGCCCCATGAGTGCGTTATCCTCAATTTCCCGCTTGATGCCGTCCGATCAACATTGTGAAATAGGAGATTCAAATAATGATATAACAGGCCGAATAATCGAACGAGGTGACGGATATCCTTGGTGCTCCATTTCTTTATACTAAGCGTATTAAGGACGTGTGATATCCAGATTTCCCTTCCTCACTCACCTACCTAAGAAACTTCTCGTTAGTCTTTCCGTGTATTGCGCTTTTTCTGTTCTCCCTCCATAGTTACATCTCAAAGACTTCTATTTGTTCCTTTTTCCCTACTAAGGTTCCATGTCTTCCAGCCAGTCAATGCAATGTAAATGTGTCTGACAACGGGAGTTTAGCCATTTGGTTTAAATACATGCTGTGGCATGTATTTAAACCAAAGGCTAGAGGCTCGAATATTGGCTACGTTCACTATAAAAACACTAGTCGTGTATTTACACAATAACCCTTTTGCATTTTGATCGCAGGTAAACGAAGTTCAAGGAAGTAGATCAACAATGCAATCGTAGTGTATAGTATAGGAGGATGGTGAGTGCATTCGCCACTTCGCATTGATATGGGAGAAGGAATCGGCGTCATGAAATTGCATTCGAGGTTTTTATTTCCTTCGACATAGATGATTCATAATCTTCCATGAAATGCCATTTACATAATGCAAATAGTATCTGAATCGATTCCGATTCCTCACGTAAACAAGCACTAAAATAACATGAAGAGAGACCTGAATCACCTACATTTGGTTAACTTGAAAACCTGGTTAACGCATAGGTATAGTGTCGTATCGCTGTGCCGTTACTTTATTTTTCATCTTAGTCCTATAAAAATTCTGAGAAAAACCATGGAATGGGAAAGCTATTTCAAGTGTCTCCGGAAAGACTGTAATAAATGGTTAAGCTAGGGGGACCCAAGTGGGGACATGAATATTCTCTTCTCCTGCGGAGCTTGGAACAAGACAAATATGTCCTCTTTCTTTTACCGCTCTTAAACTTTAAGTCTTTCGATATTCACTAAAATACGTACATCAATTCACGCAACGAATTATATGAAAGGTACTTTTGCAATTTTTTATTCCGAGTAATAACAGCATTCCCTAAAACTGGGCATTCCCTAAAAGGAGGGAGCTGGCGCATGTCTGCTCCAAAGATGATTGGCCCGTCGACTATCTGGTGGTGGTGTTTGCGTGCACTAGAAAGGACAAATATAGACACTTGCGCTATGGTCTTCATTGAGACAAGTCGTTATTCTGTCGACGGTCTATCATCAGAGTATCACAAATCAATCATAGCTCCCACTCACTTAAATTGGAACTATTCGAGAGAAGGAACAGTTCCGGAATATCATATTTGGTTCAATTTCTGCTTTCATTCCGAAACAAAACTAAAACCAGGCCAGACTTAAGGTTTAAATCTGAAACGAAGTTACATTGAAAAATAAAGCTTATAGTTTTGTTCCGATACGATACTACTCATTGGTTCCTGTTGTTTTGTTCCTGGTTTTGCAGCCCTGTTTTTATCAAAGGAGTGCCGTTCGATTAAACAACGCGGTGACCATATTATGGGTGGCCAAAAAAGAGGTTTGTGCGCTTTAGATACTCTCGTACTTTTCGAACAATCGCTGAAGTACAGAAGACGGATGGCAGGCTGATCTAACTTATTTTGACATCTGTGGTACAGCATTGCCAATGGAAACATTATTGAACCACCTAATTAATTTCATTTTGACATTTCATTTCTAATTCAACATAGCACTAAACGTACGGTGATATTTTACTTAGGTCGTGGCTATGTTTTCTGCTCTAATTGAATGACCTTCCTATAATTTTTGACTACGAGGTCGTCAAATACGTATATTAAATACAGATTCAGATGTAATGTGGTAAAAAAGGTCCATAATTACAGAGAAAACAGTTGCAGTTCCATTAATGAAAAATGTAACTCGACTAGTCCCGATATTTCGTCATCATCATCATACTAATCAAGATTTGTGTATAAAATATATTCATGAAAAATGTGAGTGACGGAAGAGATATAGGTCAAACAAAGCAGTGTCGAAGGGCGTGGGGCTGGAAAGCAGAAACCGTTGTTGCTCGGAAAAACCCTGGGAAAGGGGGGGTGTGTGCTGGGGAGTTAAGGGGAAATCACTAACAAGAACATTGAAAGTCCAAAAGGTTTAAGTCGGATGTCTGTAGACGGATCGTTCGCCGCTGCTGGTTGGGAGTGGGAAACAAAAACCGTACAGGTTTGGAAAATCCTGGGAGAGGGCGTATGCTGGGGAGGAAGAGGGAATCACGAACAAAATCATGGAACATCCAAACGTCGTGTCCTTGATGATGGGTCATCGGCCGCTGCCGAGTACCCCCTGCAGAAGTGCAAGACAGCGCTTGAGTTTAGCGGTTTCTGCTTAAACAAGATAGTCAATTGTTACATTTGTTATTCCTAATTTGATTGGTTGATCAATTTTTAGACTTCATTTGTCTTTTCACCATTCTCGAATTACTTTTTCTAGGACACAAATTATGAGTAATGTTGAGAGTACATCTCTTTGACTTACTCCCGTTCTGATTTCGAAGGGTTCCGAAATTTTGCCCCTGAACTTTACCTAACAATTTTTGTCAGTGCGAGTCTGTCTAATGGTTGCAAGTGTTTTAGAGTGGAGTCCACGTTCTTTCAAAATTTGATCAAGAGATTCGCGATCAACTGAATCAAAGGCTTTTTTGAAGTCAACAAAGTTGCAGATAATATTCTTGCTGTACATCTTTTGGTGCCGAGTTGTTAGTTTTAGATTTAGAATTTGTTCTGGGAGTGATCTACCTGGCCTGACGCCTGATATTCGCCAATTTTGGATCAAAGTTTTCACTGAAGAAGAAACTATTGTGAGAGAATTTTATATGTGACAGGAAGGAGTGGAATTCCTTTGTAGGTGTTTACGTCTGCTCTGTCTCCTTTTTTTAATAAACTGGATGAATAGGGACATTTTTCCTGTCATTAGGGATTAATTCAGTTCGCCAAATTTTTGTATTATTTTGTGTTATTTCTGCGATGGTTTTTGGTCCAGCTGCTACCAAGAGTCCTGCTATGATTCCATCTTCACCTGATGCTTTAACATTTTCGAGCTTTTTAATATCTCTTGTGGTTTCTTCTTCATCTGGTGCTTGTGAAGGCTTAGGAAGGAAGGAAGGCTTGTTAGGGTTGTTTTCATTGAGATGTTTTGGTGGGAATCTTTCCTAGGGTTCTGGGCAATTCGGAAGTATTTCGAAATAATTAACAAATTCTCAGCCATTGTCTTGTGTGTTAAGTTCCAGTTGCCTGTTTGTTCGTCTGATTTATCTGGATATTAAACTATGAATATAAAATTTTTAATAAAAATCTAAAAAACGGTAGGCCTTTCCGATAAAATTCTTCGCTCTCAAAATTTACAATGTGGTTCATAGATGAATGCAAGAGGTGATAAAAATACATACAGAATCGTTTGAATGGTATTTCATCATATTTGAAAAACTATAATAAAATTTTAACTGTGAAATGGATATAACTGTTTAAAACAAAATGTTTCGCTCGCATTTGAGATAACAGGTAAATCAGTAATATTTTTTCTTCTGAAATTTAGTGATGAAAGGGTTTAATACTATGTTTGATTGAATTTGTACGATACGATATTTGCTTACATACTTAAAATTAAAAGAAATTTATCGCATACGTTATTTTAAATGTCATACAATAAGTTTTAACATGAAATAAACAATTTAATACATTAAATAATGAGAAATCAAATAATTTATGATATAACATGCTGAAATACTTGTAAATACATTATGGCTAGATAAGTACGCCGCCGGTGAAAACCATCGGCTCGGCCGCCGTCCCATTTCCAGCCGGCGTCCGCCGCCGATAGTTTATCCATCGGCGCACAGGTCTTTTATGTAGGTGTATATGTTCAAGAACTTTGCATGAGAGTTATGTTAGGGATATTAGTCTGTAATTTGATGGGTGTTCCTTACCACCACGTTGAAATATGGGCATTGCATTGGTAATTTTCCTGTCTTTGAGCACTACGTGTTCCTTGATGGCTTTTCTAAATACGATCTGCAAGTAGGGAGCTGTATCTGAAGCTAGAATAAGGTCGGGCAGGGTTTATCTGAGCGCATTATGAGCAGTTTTGTGATAGGTGATGGGGATTAGTTCCTCGGGTTGTAACAGTCTTCCATCTTAGGTACGAGGACCGTTTTACCCAAATTTATTACCCAAAGGTGGTTATGTGTTCATAACCAGACAGAATTAACGATCAGATTCTGGCGAGGTGTTTGCGGGTGGAAAAGAACTTCTTCCACCAACTTTGTTCGTGGCGTCCATTTCTGGAGTCATGAAGTTCCCCTTGCCACGGAAGGCCTTTTTTTATGTCGTTTTCTGCGACATAAATGGATCCATCTACATCATGCTGGTGCCAGTCGCATATTACTTCACAGAGGCCTATGGTCGGAGTGTCGACACATCGAAGTCATTTAAACATTGCGACATTTCGTAGATGTCCTTCCAGAAACACTACACCTCCATTTGGACGGGCCTCGGAGATTCGACCACGAGTGGAGGGTGCTCAAAAGAGACGGGGCGGGTGAAGGAGAAAGGCTGAGGCTAATGACTCTGGCGGTTTTCGAACTTGGCAAACGCATAGACAACTACCAATCAAGTTATCTCGGTCCCTAGGCAGACGGAGTGAAATCCTTACTTGACACTTTCGTAGTCGTTCTACGATGGAAGAGACCTTCTCGCGGCCTTCATCTCGTAAAACGTACGAAAGGCGGTATCCGTGTTCATAATGTTGGTCGGTGATTGAAGTCGATTACTTCTTGAAAACGCTTCCCATTCTTATGCGACAAATTAACAGGGAATATTTTTAAAAATCTTATTGCTTATGAATAAAATAATTCTCATATACCATAATATGGTGAATAACTATTATGTTTTGATTTCTAGGGGCTGCTAAAGTGGACGACATATCGCTCTTTGTATTTCACCACAGTCAAAGTCTTTATGCACAAAAAGGCATTATAATATTCTTTGCCTATATGAAAAAATACGTGTCAATATATTAATGTATTATGCTCCAAACAAACTACCCTTGATCTTCGACTGTTGACTGATAAAATACTCGAGTTGTGACTAACATAATTAAGCTGAAAACAAATTACATTGACTCTAATGGTTTATTGTCCCCCATCTTCGATGAATGCAGTGAAAACCTCTCCAATGCTCAACGTAATTAACAATTATGATGTTCGTTAGCTAAAACTAATGCTGCCAATGAAATTATGGCTACCTGAGAGTACTTTCCATCGGACCATAATTCTTTTACCGAGATAATTTTTTTCCTTCCAGAGCAAGGAAAACAGAATTTGTAGGTTAGGAGAGTAAACAAGGACGGAACATCTGTAATCTATGAAATTATTCACAGAACTATTAGGTACCAAATCTTTTATCAGTATATACGCATTTGAAAAGCCTTTAAATATAGCGAATTCATCAATTTTCTGCAAAAAATTAATAAATATGACACACATATACTTACGTAATAATGATAGAATAGTATTCATTTGAGAGTTTCTTCACTTCTATTTTCCCATATTATCGGACCCCTAGTTCTAACTCAATACATAGTAAGCATAACAAGTCTACTTTTTCATTTACTTGGTATCTTGACTAGGTATCTAGACAATATGGCGTCAGTGGCCACTTGAATTTGACGTCATTTCCGCCCAACTAGTTCTAAGTTCCAAGGGAAGATTGCCTGATTTGCCAAGTTCGAAAATGGCCCCTGTATGGGGAAGGATACATAATACAGTCCCTATTCAAGGGTCAAGTTCTCCCTCGCATGGTCCGTAAAGTACGACAGTACGAAGTATGTGGGTTATAAGGAACTTGATCCTTCGCGACTAGGCTCACTGCCATCTGGCGGTCCCCTCCTTCATGGGGCAGTTTTCATCCGGACCGTGGTGGGCGCCCGCAGTCCACTGGTGCATACCTTAGTAGTAGTGCTGCTTAATGGTAAGCATAACCTTTTTGACTCATTGTGCGACTGTGGATCTGAGGCTGCGCGCGTTATGTGCCGAATTCATCGCACGATGAATCTTCGACGCCCGCGATCGCCCCAGCGTTGGATTAACCCTTTTTGCTGCTGCTGCTATCGTCCCGAGTTGGGTCCTTCTGGGAATCAGTCATTATTTTGGCAGGGGCATAGAACACGCAATCGAAAGATTAACGTTTCCGTCTGTATATAGTTGGTTTCGTTTCGTTGAAGTCCATTCAACCGCGTAACGTGGTTACCCCACAGCATGATCGTAAGGTCAATATCTCTCTGCTTGGTTGGTTCTTTATCGTGGTTCACGGTGATGAATAACGGCGTTCGTAGTCGACCTGACCAGACCTTTTTTGGTTGAGATGTCGATATAAAAGTGGCTCTCGTGTCACCCAGTGGAGAGGCTCTCTGCCATAGTGTGTGGTCTGCCGCCTCATTCAGTGCGGCCTCGACTCTGTCACACTTGAGAAAATCCATGAATGTTACATCTCTTGCTTGTTAAAAACTGCTATGAACGAACATATAGTGTTACACAACTGTTAGAGGGATTATGGTGGGAGCCCCTAGAGACTCGGAGGCTGCACGCTAGGCTTAGGTTGCTTGATAAATTCAGAACTGAGATTTCAGAGCGACATAGAGCATATTATCATGACTCCTCACTACATTTCTAGGTCTGACAGATGCGATAAAATAAGAGAGATACTCTGCCGAACAGATAGGTACAAGAACTCGTTTTTTCCGCGCACAATAAGCGACCAAAATAAAAATTGTACTCCACTAAATACACTCCTATAAAATATGTCACCATTCCATCTCCAAAAAGCTTACACCTTTACACGGCTGGTGACCTAACACCCCCTGCCACACGCCCATGCGGCGGCTCGCGGGGTAGTATGTAGATGTAGATCTCTTCCCGTCAAAGCTTGGACCTTTGAGAGGCCCTGTTTGAATTCCTTGTTGCTGTGACGTCAAAATATCGTCATTTTTGAGACTCGAAAACTCTAGAGCCACACAGAATAACTCTCATTGTCGGTAGTGAGTTACTTTGAAGCTGCGGCAAATGGATCCCCTTTTCATAGCTTCTTTTCCATGTGCCACTTGCAATAGGGGTCGTTGGCAGCAGAGCATGTTAAGAAATCTACCCTCAACCAGTTTTTCATTATCATTATTTCATTACTGAAATTCGAAATGAACTTGGCATTCTCAAAATTGTAATACACATAAGAATGTAAACAAAGAAACTTGTTTCCTTAGTGTACGATTTCTTTTCTCCGCCTCAAGTTACCGATAGCATCACGCGATGCTCAACTTATTAGCGTCGTACTGAGAGAATATTATTCAAAGTGCTGCAGAAATTACGATACGAGCCCCAGAACTTTCAAACTCATTCCAAGTAGTTCTAAACTACTTCTACCAGATCGATTTTTAAAATTTTTTCCCCACTATGAAAATGAATTTCACTCATGAAAGCGTGTTTTGCTTGACAATTGCACGAATCTCTTCGCTGCGTTTTTACATGGAGGAGAAAATGTAGTCATGCTTTTAAGATCAATGCTGGAGATCCAATGAACGGATAAAATAAGAAACAATGAAGCTTAGAGAAGAGTAGATTAGTATGGAGCTACATGGATCTCGATACAGAAAAGAAGAACCAGATGGGTTGGATAAGGCCTGACGCACAGTGGGTTTGTGAAGAATTTATTTGGAAAAAAAAAGAGAAGCAAAAGTCCTAAAGAGGAAGGCCAGGGGATAAATACATAGGAAAAAAAGAAAGCGCTTAATGAGGACTGCCAGGAAGGGAACTAGCATTAGGCAGCAAAGAATGGATGGCTGCAGTCAACCAATCTTAGGATTTAACGACATTTTAGAGATCAGTTCATCATTGTACTTCTTTCTTATCTTTTGTCGCCTGTATAGATGTATCGCGTGAGGTCGAAGTAATATCCTCCAATGTCGCACTGCAACTCGCTTGATCTGATTTTTTTCCAGTGATTTAAGCCGAGCGCGTTGCCTAATATCTCCCAACCTGGACCTGCCATCAACTATGTGACTCTTTCTGTTTGCTAGTAGCAGTTTTCAAGATAGCGTGCGGCTTTATTTAGTATTTTATTCACGTCGTGAATGAAATATGTCGGCTAAGGATCCCCGAAGCTCGTGGAGTATTCGCGATGTGCCTTAGCCAGAATCCTTAAAGAGGCGAATGCCTGCAGTGGTGTCTGCATTTGTTGTTGTTTTGTATTGTTTTCCCATGTTTTGTAAATTATACCGTTAATTTTATGCGACAATGTGAAAATAAAATAAATGCTGAACTGAGGGGAACCAGCGTGACGAAGAAGGATATGGCAGACATTCGTTTGAGCGAGACTATTTCCATCGTCATAATGAAGACCATTTACAAATGGCATTTCTTAGCTTTAGCAGCTGGCTTAAGTATGAAGTTGATTTCTTTACATCAATAGACACTAGGATAATACACTTTCGAATGACTGGAGTTGGCAGTAATTGAATGAAAATATCCATACAAATCTTTGACTTCACTCACTTTTTCATTCCGTATCGTAAAAAGACTGAATACGCCTTCAAAACGGAAGGTTTCGGTTAAAACGATTCTGACATAAGTACTGCGCTGAATAATTGACTTATTTTTAAAATATTTGATAAAAACCCAAAATTCACGCCGTAAAATTCCTGTCACCGTCCATGATTTAGAAAGTTCTCATTTTCCAAATAGTTTCTCCTGTGGAGTACATCAGCCGTACACCATTCCAAGCCTTAGGAAGAACGGCTTCCCTTCTCTGGTAAAGGTCTGGAAAAGCTGTGTCTGACATTCCGGTGGACGTTTGGAAAGATGAAATACTTTCTCCGTGAGAGGAGTCCGAATCCATTGCATTCCACGAGAGTGCTCATAGAGTGTGTAGAGAGGAGATGAGAGAGAGCGGAAGAAAGAAGGCAGAGGAGGGGAACGAGAGGGGATCGTAGAACGAGAGGGAGGAGAGGGTGGCGATGAAGAGGAGGGAAGAGGCAATGATGGAGGAGGAGAGGAACACCGAGCCGAGGGCGAATGAGGGCGAGAAAAGGAGAGAAGGAGAGTGGAATAAGAATGAAAATGGAGGCACCCGATGGGAGCCAATCGGAGTGCGGGGGACGGAGGGGCGAGATAATGAGAGGAGGGCAAGTTGAGAGGTGGCGTTGCCGTGGCAATGGCTCACGGGGATCCGGAAGGGGGAGGGTGGAGGAGGGGGGAGGGGGTTGGGGATGGGGAGGTTTCTACTTGATGGTCGGTGCCGAGGCGGAGGTTGTGCTGAGGAGGAAAGAATGGGCGGGCGCCGCCATAATAGCTTTCCCGATTCCTAACCTTAAAAAAAAAACAGGATGTAAAAAAAAGGAGAAGACTTCGCCCTTCAACAATCAACCCGCGATCGCTCTTCCATCCCCTTTGTTCCATCTCCCCCTCCCTCCCCCTCCTCCCACTCCTAAATCCCTGAAGATTTTTACACCTTGACGCACGAGCCATTGTCCTAAGGAGCGACACCGAGGAATGCGGTGGCGTCTCGCATAGATAAGGTGGTCGGGGTGAAGCGGCGCGGGGAGCGAAAGGAGAACGCTTCGTTGAAACAGGGCGAGGAGGAGGAGCGGTAATCTCGGAGCGAGCCGTCGAGAGAGCATTTTAATAACTTTTCGTTTAAGTCGCAAAGAATATTCTTGGACCACGTTTCACTTGAGAGCACATGTTTCTACGGTGGAAATCACCAAACATGTACTGATACCAATGATTTAAGAGTTATATTTTAGAATTTTTGTCTTTGAAAAGCATTACTATAACTTAGGTTTACGGTGTGGAATTCGAAATTTCAACAAGAACTTTGTGTTAATAGTGTTTTTTACTCGGCATGATGCCATGATTTTTTTATCCACCGTTATAACAATTAGAATCATATTTTTTCTCGTTGAGAGAAAATCTGTGCGTACGAAATCTGATCATGAAAAATCTGTACACGCTGATTGTATGCAATTGAATGATTTCGAAACACTGGCAAAATGCATTTTTTTTCACTTTCATCAGTGCATACTCGAGTTATCCGCCGTCAAGCATGACAGAATTTGCTTCATTCACAGAATGGTACTATTGATAATTTCCTTGTGGAGATATTTTAAGATATGCCCGAAATTTGTAAGTTTCGTAATTTTTAATTATTTGACAGAAATATTTTCAATTCGCTATTCCTAATGGTGACCAAATTCATTGAATAATTATCAGTTTATACTGAAGATTTAGGTCTAACCTAAAATGCTAGTCTTCCCTTGACAAACTTGCATTTAAATTTGACCTCAACCCTCAATATAAATTAATAATCGAGTTTTCGAATAGAAAAATGTTAAATTCCAGAAAGTTGAAATCGCTAATATAATATTCGAATCTCCTTTTTGGCCAAAATCCTATGGTTCGCATTTTCTACGACGCGGAAAGAAAAGTTTTTGTACCTATCTGTTCGGCAGTGTATCTCTCTTATTTTATCGCTTCTGTCCGACCAAGATATGTAGTGACGCGCCACGATAATATTCTGTGTGTCGCTCTGAAACGCAACAGGTCTGAATTTCTCAAGCTAGCCAAGCCTAGAGTGCAGCCTCCGAGTCTCTAGGGGCTCCCACCTTAATCCCTCTAACAGTTGTTTAACACTATATGTGCGCTCGTGGCAGTTTTAAACGAAGCGCGCTGCTTTCCTTTGTATTTTATTCGTTTTTTGGTTGAATCTTAATGATCAGGGTCCCAAATGCTCGCGGCGTATTCGAGGTGTGGCCTAACCAGAGCGAAGTAGCATCTCTCTTTGACTTTTTCATCCGAGGACCTATTTCTATTACACGCTTAACAAAACCTGGTTTCTTTCTATCCTTTCCATTTGTCCTCTATCAATCCTTTCCATTTGTCTTTCTATCTTCCCACCATTCTCTCTCTTCTCTCTCTCTCTCTGATTTCCAATCCCGGTTCTGTTTCTTTTTCTCTCTCTTCCACGTCTCTCGATCCTCTATACCGTGGTGTTCGTCGAGGCCGTTTCCTTCGAATTTCCATTTCGTGTTCCTTCTTCGGCATTCTGTCAGTTTTCATCCTCTTTATATACACAAGCCATTCCAGCCAAGATGCCTTAATCCTCTCCCGAAGCGAATCCTCATGGACTATATCCTTGATCCTTTCATTCCTTCTTCTGTCCATTTTGGTTTTACCTGCTCTTGCTCTGTGAAATTTCTTTTTTCGTGCCTGCAATTTACTCACATCCTTTCCTTCATTATCCACGTTTCCAAAACATACGTTAGGATGGGGACGCATTATTTTTAATTAATACCTTTTACATTAATAGTTACTAATACCCAATCGTAAGCAAAATTGCACGCAAATCTTTAAATGAATCGGTGGCGGAGTAAAGTCCTCGCCAGCTAAACTGAGGGTCGCGGGTTCGAGTCCCGTCTGGGTGAGTTTTTCACCACCCAGGGCATGGATGTATGTCAAGTTCTGTTGGTCCGGTCCCTGGAAAACCTGATGACAGGCTCAGCAGCCTATCGGGATTCCAGGGACATACGGGCCAACAGAATCGTCCGGCAAGCCAAAAAAACGAAAGTCGCTCTAACGACGTGTAGTATTAACCCTCGACGAGGCCTGGGGAATGGGCAGTGGGTGTAGTTTGAGGCGTGTCTCAGGCCGAGAACGAACGAGCGATGTGGCCGACCGAGGCGCTCTCTAGGGGAAGGAGGCGAGGGAAGGGGAAGTCTTCAGTCGTGAAACAATGGATATGGTGACGGAGGAGGCTCCAAAAGGAGGCGCCGATGTTCTCGCCGCGGAGGCCATAAAACGACCTCAATTTATCGCGTCGTGGTCCAACCGGGCTGGACTTCGCCGTCGGGTCGACGGACGCTTCGGATATAAAGTGACGCAAGTAGTTGTATCAATTCCCTGATAGAGGCGGAATAAATCAGGGAAGGATATTCGCGTTAAACCGGGCGTTGACACTTTCCCAGTTGCTCCGATTAGTTGGAGTCGTTCGAGGGACGGCCACTTTAGATCAGCTTTCCCTCGCACGCCCACTACACCCACCGACGCCGACGAAGGCGGACACTCCCGTCTCCACGGTTCAACTCTTCTCCCCCCTCCACCACTCTCCCCCCCCCCTCCACCCCACCCTAATCCAGTCATTCCGCGACCCCGCCCCCCTCATCCCAGCCCCGTTCGATGGAACGATTTGAGTTTAACTTTGCATACGTATACTGATTATTAATTTGTATGGGAATACTAATCAATATGCAAGTGAAAAAATCCATGTTACCGATTTGGCTTCTTGACAATATAATGCTATATTAACTCGTAAGGCACATGACATTCATTTCGACATAATTCAATCGCCTTCGTACAAATTTTCCCATAAAAGTGAAATTATACGTTTCATATCATGATAATTCTTCTTCTTTTCCTATTATTAGATCGTAGACCTGTTTTTTTTCAGAAATATTTTCCCGAACACCTGGTCCCTAGGTATAGATGTTCAGCTGTCTCTTCACCTCTTAGCTGGTCTTCGTGGTGTTCCCCTGCAATTCTGCGTAACTCAGTCTGGGGAATCCTTGACTCATTCTTTCGATATAGTCTTTCCAAAAGCATCTTCTCTTACTGCCCCAACTTGCAACATCCTCCACGTCGCTGGGTTTCACTGATCTCTCCATTTCGTATTCTGTCCCGAAGTGCTTTTCCACACCATTGTCCATAGTGTCTTTATATTACTGGTTCTGAGAAGGTTCATCGTTCTAGTGGCCTTTGCACTAGTTTTGAAGTCTTCCTTTGCTTTCCTATATCATGTTTTTATTACTTCAGACAGTATCTCTAAGACATCCAAAGATAGTTGACGCCCTAACTGTTTAATCTCTGACTTCATTATATAGTTCATTGCTGCCTGATTTCTCCACAAATTTTATTTATTTAAATTTCATCATTGGTTCTATTTTTCAATCACCACAATCATCTGTGACCAATTCACATCTACAAGGTTGTCTCGATATTGTGAGAAATTTGGTTTTTTCAACTGATACTGCCACATAATGCTTCTTGGATGAAAAGTGGAACCTGTACGACATTCGTTGCAGATCGTCCTCATTTTCTGCTCATGTGATTACATCATAAGCGTAACATGTAATATTTACGAGTTTTTCACCCACTCTGTATCCTATACCAAGAGATGTTACTTCCTCAATGACTTAGCCTATAATTATATTAAACAGGAAGGAAATAAGACTGTCTCCTTGTCTGATTCTTTAGGATTTTGGTATCTGTTTGGTGAGTTGTCCAACTTCTTTACCGCTTATTTTCCCATTTGTATTCAAGTCCTGTATCATCTTTAACATGGACAATGATATGTTCTTCTCCAATAGTATACCAGTTACATCTTTCAGCAACACTCTATCAAACGCTTTCGTCAAATCGATTAAACGTGCATAAACCGTTCTATTAGATTTTTTACTCTGTCTCACAATGAATAGTGTTTCAGTTGTAGATCTGTTCCTAATAACTTCCTGTTGCTCTTTCCTGTTTGTTATTTCCTGTTCCAATTTTCTCAAGAGGATTCCAGGAAATAGTTTTAGCTCAGTTCTTAGTAAGGAAGTACATCTATAGTTCTCGGGATTATTTTTATGTCTTTTCTTAAATATTTGTGTGATTATACTTGTGCGCCAGTGTTCTGGGATTCTACTTGTTTTGAGAATTTTGGTGAAGAGTTTTAGAATTTCCGAAGCTAAATTATCTCCAGCATTCTTCATCATTTCATTTTAAATGTCGTCTAAACAAGGCGTTTGCGATTTTCTGGTTCTTGACTGGTGTGATGATTACTCTCCTTGTAAAATGTTCAGATTCTGTTGTTTCAATAGATTGATATTCATGATGTGTCTCCCGACTGCATAAATCTTTAAAGTATTTTGCCTCTGTCCTCATTTAATTTCAGTAGTTTCATACGCATTCATTTACTGGTTTCTTTTGGTTCTTGAGCATTGTCCAAATCATTCTCTGAGCACCGTACAGGTCGTGCTCAATGTCCTTTGTATACTTCATCCAATATTCCTTTTTTATCCTAGCCATTTTATTGTTCATATTATTTTGAACCACTTTGTATTTTCTGTATTATTCGACAGAATGACGACGATAGTTTCTCCACCACCCCGCTGTCGTCTTCAGGTCTTAAGAGTGTCACTGTAGCTAACGGTCGGTCAGTTGTAGTCACGTCCCGTACAATGGTTCTCTGTGATCGGCTGTCCGGTTCCCCGTGCTTTTCAGAGTGAAGTCTCTCTCTCAAGCGGTAGACAGGTGGTAGCCGTCTACCCAGTTGTAATTGTTCGGGAGCTCAACAATTCCACATGGCCTCCCGAATCAGCCTTCGGGGAGTAGCGTCACTCGTTACAAAAGATGGTCCATTTAAGTGCGCAATGTGGCCAGGCCCCATCGCATGTGTTTGGCAACGGCGGAGAGCCGGAACTGTATCTTTTTTCCAGTTCATGTTCTCGAAGTCTACATTCATTGGTAGTCCATGGACTGCAGTCGGCCACACGTAGGATTTTCCTTAGATGCAGTACAGTTGGTACACTCCCTCCAAAAGTGTGCGTGGGAACCTGTTCTTTGACACACACGTACTTGAGTTAATTTTATTCGCTTGCAGTCATCTTTTCTTTCGTATATTAAAATTAGAGACATTGGTCGTACAAAGTCGATACGATGGCCAAACGAATGGAAATATAACAAAGATTCCTAAAATTTTGAAAAATAAACATTCGATAAATTGCTCATAATTACGTTCAGGTGACCGACCGATAGTATGCTGTTGAACTTGAGACTCAAATGAAAGCATGTTGGGAAAAATAAACGCCCATAACTATCGAGATGGAGTTGGCGCTGCGCACGAGGCGGTCAAGGCTCGGAGTTGCAACGCGCTACGCCATTTGTTCCCCCCGGATTTACATTTGCGCTCACGGCGCTAGACGCACTATGTGTATATGCTCAATTTCGCGATAACTTATTTCAGATCACCGTGTATTCACTTCTGTAAAATTCTTTCTTCATACATAAATTTTTATTTATTTAAATTTTGATTACTGTGTCACAACAAGAGATCCGAAAATTATAAAAACGGGTCCACAATAGAGAATTTTATTATTGTTCCAAATAAACACATATTAGATGATGAATCACTAATAACTGATAAATAACGTTTTTCACGCTATTAGCCGTGACATCATCTGGATTGTATGGGTTCACCGTTGCGTTGTACATGTTCTGCGAGCCTTAGATCTTCCCCTTCCGGGTTTCGCGGGAGGAGAGATTAGTGGTGGAATATTGTTGAAGCAAAAAGGCTTTCGGTCAGAAAAATCTTTCCAATAACTATTGCAAACAACAAGTTAGTTTCGTGATCGCATCGCAGCCGAATTCTACCACAACGGCCCTCGTGACGGCCTTCAAGGCCGTCGTTGACTTCGTGGAGGAGTCTGTCGTTGGTTTGGTCCGATATAGTTACAATAATAACGCATAATGAATTTTCTTTGCGTTAAAATATTTTTCAAAAGTTGTCCAGGATTAATTACATTGCAGAGGATACGATCATTTGATTATTTTGTAGTATCGAGGTTATGATGTTGTTCAATCGGTCCTTGCAGCAAAACATAAACATCACAATGAATAGTGTTTCAGTTGTAGATCTGTTCCTAATAACTTTCTGTTGCTCTTTCCTGTTTTTATTTCCTGTTCCAATTTTCTCAAGAGGATTCCAGTAAATAGTTTTAGCTCAGTTCTTAGTAAGGAAGTACATCTATAGTTCTCGGGATTATTTTTATGTCTTTTCTTAAATATTTGTGTGATTACTTGTGATTAAATTTGGAGGACACAAACTAGAGCACGTAGAACAGTTTAATTACTTAGGCAGCACGCTAGAGGAAAACGGGCACAGTAGCAAAGACTTAAGGAAGAAAATGGCGCTAATTAAGGAGGTGTTTAGCAATGGAAGAGAGTTGATGACGGGGACAATGGGTAAGGATGTGAAGAAGAGGCTGGTGAAGAGGTTGATATGGAGCGTAGCGTTGTATGGAGTGGAAACGTGGACCCTGAGAATGGAGGAAGAGAATAGGCTGCAGGAATTTGAGATGTGAATGTGTAGAAGGATGGAGAAGGTTTGGTGTACGGAAAGGAAGACTTACGAGGAGGTGCTGGAGATTTGTGGGCGAGGAAAGGAAACTTTTGAATGAAATCCGGGAAAGGCAGGGTAGATGGCTGAAGGACGTAATGAAGGGTGATGGGTTGCTGAAGAGTGTGATAGAGGGAAGTATGTTGGGCAAGCGGGAAGGGGAAGAAAGAGAATAGGTTTCATGGACGGGATGAAGAAGGGTGGATTGTATGCAGAGGCGAAAAAGGCTATATTAGAGGGAGATAGGCCCCTGAATGTGTAAAAGACCGGGAGGAGATTCTCTGACATTCAACAAAACCTACCTTTACCGGTAGAATACATTATTATAGTAAAATTTTTATTCTTAACGATGATGGATATAGAATATTTCCATAAGGTTACGCCTGAAACTATTTCATAAGTTCGTACCTTGATAATGGTCAGTGCCATAATAGTAATAATATAAAAGCATTATTCCTTATTTTGGAGGACATCAGCTCATAGACTCGAATTATTTCGAATACATGTCAAGTGTCTCAAGTCTATATGTTGAAATAACATCAAATCGCGAAGAAACCGAATGCGTAACATTCAGTTTTTTTTTTAAATTTTATGTAGACACATTACTGATAAGTACACGCATGCAAAGTTTGACTCGAATGGTTGAACAACTGAAAATCGCTCGAGCCACTTTCGGGGGGAAGTGAGGAAGAGGAGAATAATCCGAGCAGAGCGGATGAGGGGTGGATTGGGGGAGTGTTAGGGGAAGGAGGGGAAGGGGGCGGAACCCCTCTGATTGCGAGGCCACCGCACGCAACTGGATCGGAGCGGCGTCGTCGTGGCGACCGCAGTAATAAACAACGTCCCTCTTCCTCTTTCCCGCCATCGCGTCGGATTGAGACGTCTCCCGATCGCCACCCCCTCCTCCGCCCGCCCAGCGAACTAATAATGAACGAAACGAAAATATTCCCTCCACCTCCGCGAATGCTTCCCGTCCTCCAGCAGATCCCGCCCACTTCCCGTCGTGCACCGCGCGCGCCATCCATCGAGGGGAAGGCGCTTGGGCTCAATGCTCGAAGCACGGAGTAGGATATCCTACTCCGTGGCTCGAAGCTGTGACGTGAGATCGATCCGCCATCTTCGTCCCCCCCGATTCACTTAAGCGCTGCTGGAATGACGCCATAATTTTGTATTATTATTGTTATATGTCCTGCGTTCCATCCCCAACTCACTCAGTGACTCTTACACATTTGCCTCGAGGAAATTCACTTCCGTCATGAGTATGTTTTGAAACGCAAATTAAGAGAAATCCGTATTCTCAGGGAGAAATCATAGTGAAATGGAATAGAATCTGTAGCTCCATGTTACTTAAATTTGTTTCAAGAATTACCGACCTTTCCCGAAGTTTTCAACGGAAGAAAGAAGAACTCTTTGCTTGATATCCACTTGTGCAGGGGTGGCCAACCCACGGCCCGCGGGCCGCATGGTGGGCCGCAGGGCGGGCCGCCTTGAACATTTTTCCGTCCCGCGAGATTCATCACACTTTAATACAATAACTTTAACACAATAATAATAACTCATTATGTTTCAATTTTTCACTCCAAAAAAATGTCTATAGTTGGGTCTAAATCTAATGTGAGGATATATAATTTTATATGCGGCCCGCGGAGTTATGATGCATTTCCAAAGTGGCCCGCAAGGCCATTTTGGTTGCCCACCCCTGAACTTGTGCGCACGATCGTCCTTGCTATCTTAAGGCAAGTAAGGACAGAACAGGGGGAAGTAATATGGCGTTTTTTTCGGTTGTCAAGATAAACTTCGATGACGTCATGCCCTCGCCATCGATCTCAGTCACTCCGCTGTATTCTGCTTCCCCTCAATCGCTCCCCCTCCCGCTCATTCCCTCCCCCTTCCACACCCACCACCCTCCCCTCCTTCCTCTTCACTTATTATTCTGAACGCCATCTTCCGTGGAAATTCTATTTCCGAGAAAAATTCTCTGCTCCCCTTAAATCTCTCGATTACGAGTCGGCTCACGTCCAATCCATGAGCGGCATTATTTTTTTTTTCGGAACAGAGGAAAATATAATGAAGCCATTTCGTGACTTCGTTTAATTTTTTTCTTTTCGCCATGTGCCCATTCCGGATCGTGTTTTCCGCGATCCCATTTTGGAGTCGGGAGACGCTCGCGACGCGCCAAACCCACCCCTTCCTTCTTTTGCTCCCCATCCCCCTTCATCCCCTCCGTTCCCCACTGAAACCCCCTGAAAAGACTTTAAGGTCGATCTAACATGACTGTATGAGTCAAAACTAATACTAAATCACATATTTTCTTTAATTTGTTTTGAAATGCCCTGCATTCCCTGGTAAAATGGGTCACCCATTGAAAACCAGCGTTACAATACAAAATATGCCGAGTATTCTACGGATATTTTAATGGCCACACCTGTCCAGCCTTTTCAGTCGACTGTTTGTATTCATTCATTGGTCAAAATCGAGGAAACTTGAGCTCTACGGCCACACGTGGAATGGACAAAATAGGGTGAGAATATTTCTCCAATGGCCGTAACTATTGGCACCACTCGCCAAAAGATAGAACAGAAAACATTCACTGAGTTGGTTGGACGGTAGCTTCAGTGACCAACCACAGCCTCTAAACCAGAATACCCTTTTGAAGGTTTACGCCTCGCCAGTGACCATTCACAGACACACACACACACTCCGCCCCAATTGAGGTCCTTCTCAGGGCTCATAACTCAGGCATCCTTGACTTGATTCTAAAGCCCTGTGAAGGATCCCAATTGGGTTGAGTGTGTGTGTCTGTGAATGGTCACTGGCGAGGAATGAACGTTCCCGTAAGCCTTCAAAAGGGTATTCTGGTTTAGGGGTTGTGGTTGGTCACTGAAGCTACCGTCAAACCAACACAGTAAATATTTTCTTTTCTATCTTTTGACGAGTACGTTACGTTATTAGTTATAGTTACGGCCATTGGAGAAATATTCTCACCCTCTTTTGTCCATACATTGGTCGTCCAATCCTATTGATTGGTTGACTACAGCCCTCCACCCTTCCCTATCGAATGCTAATTCCTTTACTTCCTCGTACCTCTTCATACGTTTGATCCCTCCCGCGTCTCCCTATGTATGATTTCCTCTCATTTGGTCCATGAACTTATTACTGTGTGCATGAGCCCACCGTATTTTGACTCCAATAACGGCAGTGATCATCAATAACAACTTTGACGAAGTCGGCGATGGAATTCATAAATTTTATTTTCATGCAAATTCCTTTGGACACTTTCCGCTGCTTATAATCAGTTTCCATCAAAAGCCTACGCTCTCATGCTGATATTTGACATTTTTCTGTTGTCATTTGAGCAATCTCCATTATAATAGCTCATCTCTAAATCTCCAAAGGTTCCAAAGGTTAAATTACATTAAAACCTGCCGCTCAATTTGTTTTCATCTCAGGTCTATAAAAACTCACTTCAAAGGTGCCATATTTTAGTTTTCTGAACTACTGGAATATGCGATGCAGCGACCTGGGTCCATTAAAACCCTTTTAGCATCCACAGAGAAAATTAATTTCGCGTGGTCTGGGATCGAAAGCTGGCGCTGTCGCGAACCTAAAAGCATCATTAGTTAATGCGATAATTGGGATCGATTATCAGGAAGCCGCAATCGGATAATCGATTATGCGAGAAAAAATGCAATCGAAACAATCATAAAAAGAGATGACGCGCTTAATGAACCTCTTTTTTTAAAGAGTGCTGTAAAAGCTTCATTATAATTATTGAATATTATACCGAGGCTTGCCTTCAAAAATGCCGTCAATCCGGATGAAGGCGAACAAAAGAGGTGATTTTCATAAAAAAATAAATGCCCAAGAGGATTGACTTGGCACAGTGACTTAAAGAATTTCTTCGCGTGCGGTCATTTGACGGCATTTATCACTCAATCTTTGCCATCGAATAGCGATGGCTAATGTCTGAGTACGGGAGATTATACTTTGAGGAAACGATTGAGGATTTCTTCACCCATTTCCATTAAAAAGTGAAATCATCCCTTATTTCATGTACTAAGCTGTTGATACTTATAAGTGGTATATGATTTCACCCACTCCGTCTTTCTGTTTCATGAACTTGAAACGTTTCTGATCCATGAAAAGGGAAGAGAATTGAATAATGATTTATTGTTCTGGGAAATAAATTTCCGGGTAACATGTTAGAAAGCAATTCATAAGATTCGTGACAATCGAAGCGACATCCATAAAACTTCGCCATCGCCATCATGATCGATATGAGTAGGATGGATTTTTTGACACATTAATTAAAAACAGCTTCATTTTAACAGATTGGAAAAATTCCATTTTATAACATTACCAAACTTGCAGAAAATCGGACAAAATACCAATATCTATGTTCGGAATTACACAATATCAAGTCCGGGGACCGGAATAAGAGAAATTAAAGAAACAACTTTTAATGTCCTGCGAAATATGTCGCTCGGATAAAAATTACAAATCACGGCAATGATTGGTGCGGATAACAAAATATCATACGATTTATTCGAATCGAAGTGTGCTATTCAAGAAATTTTGGAAAAAAATCGGCCTGGGTACTTTGGATTTGGATTCCAAGACATTTCGGGAAAATTTAAGTTCATTCTTGTCGAGCGTTAACCGTTATTTAACTCATATACAAAGTCTACTCAAACGAAATTGATCTCTATCACGCAGAAAACAAGAACAAAGTCATTTCGGACTTCAAGTAGGGGGAATCTATCAAAACATAACAAAGTCTTATTTATTGCTCTGCCTGGTAAGGGCCGGAGTTTCATAGAATTGACCTATCGCTACTGTCAGGATCACTTATTGTGCGTGGAAAACATTCTATATCTATATCGATGCTCCTTCCTCAATCCAATTCCTGCGATCATTTTTACCGCAATCCATATGTTTTCTCTTGCAAAACACGTTGAACACCCTCCAAAAATAGTCTGCCTCGAACTCGGGCCAAATATTACACCTGTTTTTTTCTCTCCGTCAGTTAAAGGTTCCCATCTTAATTCCTTCAACAATTCGGTGTAACTCCTAAGTTTATTGTAACGACTTTTTACGAATATTATTTCTCTCCCTGTATTTTATCTATTTCGGAGACTAGTCCTACTTTGTGAGGTTCCCATATTTCTAGCGGCATACTCCATGTGAAATCTCACGAGAGAAAAATAAAGTTTACATCCGACAGCGACTGGTATCTGTTTGATACGGGAGGGGAGACACCTACAGCATATCGCGAACCACGTTTCAAAGTGACGTTACCACCGCTCCTCCGAGAGAAGTCCCTTCAAAACTCCTCCGTTTCATGGAGCTCCCTTTCATCGGGACGGATGGGCCTCGGAGACAAGCCACCTTCAATCGTCGAGCCACCGTTTGCAATCGGGCGGACAACCCGTACAGCGTGCAGTCGGTCGCGGTGAACTTTCGAGGTAGACATCCAAATTCCCATGCAGCTTAGGGACAGAGTACCAATCTATCAACCGAGAACGAGATTCCCTGCAGGATTCTCCACAACTTGTCGATGCGGGCCCTGAGGGCCGTACACATGCCAGCGGAACTGTTCCTAGCAACGGGGGACCTATTCCAAGCCATCCCAACTCTAAAGGCCGTTATACACGGTACATTTTATTGCACAAACGAATGTATCATACAATGTACGAGAAACTGAATGGAAAAAGCAGGTTCTATTTCCCATTAAGTCATTTAGACAGTCATATAATTTGCCGCTTTACACGTACAATTTTCGTCCTGCAGGAGTTCATACATTCGTTTGTACAATAAAATGTACCGTGTAAAGCGGCCTTAACACAGTTAATTTCCCCAGAAAAGGCTAACCTACAGCTATCGTGTCAAAGCGATTGAATTAAATTATTTCACAACGCTTTGCACTTATTTTGCGTTCAATACTGTTTCCTTTTAGTTACAATTGGAAATACTGAGAAACTTCTCATACAGTCTCTCGTACAGTCATTAGAAAACCACACAACAATCTATCCTTTTTAATCCGTACATAGCAACCCCTTTATGTGTGTTTTATTTCATGTTTACGATATTACGTCACAGCAAGATGGCTATACTCTGAAGAACTTCTCCTTTTGTTGTGTAAGTCATATCGGAGTTTGGAAATCATCATGGTTACTCTCTTTATTCGTCCTTCCTCTAAACAGTTCATAGGAGCTGAAGTTAAACTACTTATTTTTAAATGTCCATCTAAGCAATTCTTCCTCTTCCTATGCTCGGCTTCGCTTCCTCCATTTTTCCTAGAACTATGTTTCTCATTATCTGTTACTTTACACCTCTGATAATATGACCAATGTACTGCGGTATTCTGATTTTGGTGGTTCTCAAAATTTCACGTTATATATTTTGTCTGTCCAGTACCTCCGCATTCCTCACTCGCTCCACCCGTGATATTTTTAGCATCCGATTTTAACACCAAATTTCAAAGGCTTCTATTTTCTTTATGCAACTTTGTTATCGTGCCCTGGCTTCGGCACCTTAAAAGATGGTGGAGGAAACACATAACGGCGTATCATGAATGTCTATTATGGACATGAATATATATTATGCATTGGGATCTCGTTGCCAAAAACTGTTGTCTAGAATTCCGTAAACAATCAACTTTTAGGAAAGTGGTGCCGCCCAGTGATGAAAGACGTTCAAGTTCAAGACGAGGAAGTTCAAATGTAAAAACCGTGAATACAGTCGACAAATTGTAAATAAACACTTCTTACCGGTTTTGCCATGAATATACATTGGTTTTTACTTACAATGAATCATAATACAGTGGATAACAAATGTAGTTCTACACGCGGGACGTAATTATACACTTTGTTATGTCGTCCGGTCTACAGATATATTTAATTCCTCTCCAAATTTAATTACACAAATGCACAATTAACTTCTTAGCACTTCGTGAATATTTCTATATGGGAATTCAATAATAATGCGAGTTGACTTCATGAGTATTCCCAATGGCCATCATTGTAGTGTAGGTAAAAAGGAATGCACTTACCGCCGCCTTGAACAGATTCTTATTTTTCAATCCAAGTCTCCTATTTTGGGTCCTCGTAGACGCATACCCTGTTTTACAGCCTGGTACGAAGCAAGTTCTGTTCAAACAAGGCATTCTGAATTATTTATTGAGGCAAAACAGGCTTAATGTTTTCAAATTAGAATCATAGTCTGGCAAACATCGTCGTCGGCACACGATGGACGTTTCATAAACCTCTTACACATTTTCTGTAACAGATATTTCCTCTCTAGCATTTACGAAGTAACTTTTGTATCACAAAAATAGCTAGATATTTTTCAAAGAATCAAGTAATCCATATCTCCTCGATCGTTATTGAATATTCACCACAGACTCACGTTAACAACAATTAACTACGTCTATTTACAATAACAACTGAAAAGACACCAATCGAAGTGGCGCCAAAGACTGGGTGAACTAAAATTGGAAATTTAGGCAACACGTAGCCTAGACAACAATTCCAAATATCCGAATACATAATATATATATTCATGATCTCGGGAATTCTAAATCGTAATCCTAAATCCTAAATTAGTTAAAAAATCAGTTAAAGCGGTGATTTTATATCATTTTGTCAGAAATTGAATGACAAAGGCAACCGAAGGCTTAAATTTCACTATTGACCCGCTGGAAAATATATAATCCAGAAAAACTTGGAATTTCCTTGAAGTTAATTCATCATGCTAGTTGTGTCGCTGGATTTCACTGTACTCTGAGATTTCATGATTAATGGAGTTGCGAATGAAGCTAGGCACGTTCAAGTCTGCACTCAACCGTGTCCAGATTACAGGCTGCCTGGAATTCCCCTAGAATACACCTGGAATTTGATTGTCCTATCTAGTGTTTTTCTAAGAAGGAATAATTCGCTGTTATAAGTGTTAAGCGGAAAGGCTGAACACAGACTAGAACTTGAGTCAGACACTGCATTTATTTCTGGTGGTCATAGACATTAAAAAAACATAAATTATGTTACGATATCGCAAACTTTTAAACAACAACAGGAATTGGTTACTACGCCAACTTGCGTCGTCTCGCCGCTGGCTCGTCGACATCAACAATGCTTTATGAAACCAAGACAACACTTATAAGAAAACCCTTCCCTGTTTGTGGAGAAGGTAAGTGTATGTAAGACAGTAAAATGTACCGGTTTGGTGATCACGAGGCTGAAGATCGTCATAGGGAACATCACTGTCCTTAAACTAGGATGCCATTGGCACACCCATCTCCAGTGCAGCACACACATATGTTACAGCACGCAATGCGGTGCTTTCTGCAGGTGCAGCACATCGTCTCACATCCTTGAGCACAAAGATATGAAGTGAGTATGGGATCAGATCTACACGTCCGGCAGCCATTTCTCCTAATGATGGATAGGATAACTTATTCCTGTGTCTTTCTCTGGGGACTTTTCCCTCTATTTTGCCTTCAATTATGTTCTTCACCAATCCATTTTGTCTTAGGGTGCGTCAATCCATCTGGTTCTTCTTTTCTGTTTAGTGTTCCTTATGGTCCTTTCCTCTTCTACTCTTCTGTATACTTCGTCGTTTTATTATCTTTTCCGCTCATTTCATCTCCAGCATTCTCCTCCAGCACCAGGTTTCAAAGGCTTCTTTTCTTTTCTGATCAGCTATTCCAGTGGTCCAAGCTTCCAATCCATAGAGTGCACCACGCTCCACACGAAGGTTTTCTCATACAGTTTCCTGGTTTGTTGTCCTATTTTCTTTTAGCACAGCAGTTGTCTTTTTCCCATGAGCGTCTTCTTAGCTTGGGCTATTCTCTGCTTGATGCCCGTTGTACTTCTCCCGTCCTACTTGATGGTACTTCTAAGAGAGGTGAAGGAATCCAATTGCTCTAATTTCTCTCCTCTCAGGGTGACTTCTACATTCAGCTTCTCTCTTCCACATAGGATTTTAGCCTTCACATACTTATCTTCATGTTGTATTCTTCAAGAACTTCGTCCATGACGTTTAGTGACCTCTGAGGATCCTTGCGGTTTCCAGCTATGACTGCAATATCATCTGTGAAGCGGAGCATGTTTATTTCTTCTCCGTTTATTATTATTCCGCTCAGTCCTGTTTCTTGCGCTTCTCGTATGGCCTCTTCCAAGTACATGTTGAGCAGTGCTCGTGAGAGGTTGCATCCTTGTCTTACACCTTTGTATATTTTAGCTTCAAATTGACTTCCGTCTCTCATTCGCAGTGTGTCGACTTGCTTCCGGTATTGTTGATAGATAATTCTTTTGTCGAGTTGCGAGGGGGAGTAAGGGGGAACAGGTGATTGGCAGCCTTGGAGGGGTGGTAATTTTGTGGAATGGGAACCCATGCGGTGTAGGAATGCAATTGGACATTAGGAACTACTTTTCGTCTCCGATCGCGGATTCCTGGTTTGTTGCCTTTTTGCCCAGCACTTCTGCCTTATCACCTGTTCCCCCTTACCCCCATTCGCAACTTCCTCTTTTGACCTTGCTGAAAACTTCCCCTCCGAGGTAAAAAATCGCCTCTTATCCTCTGCTCACCCTTCTCACTCTCCCACCGTCTGAACTTCCCCTCCTTCGACGGAAATCGCTAATCGGTCTCTTTGAGATAGACCGTGGTTTTGAGAGGTTCTACTCTTGCTGTCTCGTATAGTTGGTGATTGATTTTGAAACTTAGACATCAGAACACAGGTTGGCTGACCCTTACTTTGTTTGTACGTGTTAAGTTGCTGAAATATATTATCTTTCCTTTGGTGGTAATTTTATATACTTGATTGTTCCCGACTTCCTCCTGTTTCTCTCACTCGTATTTTTGGGAGGAATTTGTTTTAGGGCATTCTCGGAGAGAGACATCTTCGACTCTCCCCTCGATTGCTTCATAATTGGTAGCAGAGCGTGGTTCTCGACTGTCTTCCCTATATAGTCGGTGAGTGTTTCCTGAGGAGTCGGTGTTTAGTGCTGTTTTGAATTTTTTTGTCGTCCGTATTTGAAAATTTTTTGGGATAAGTGGCTCGGCAGCATGCCTGTTGATTCGCAGAACTCGGGGAATGTGTATGCCCGGACGTATGCTACTACGGCCGAGGATAGGCGTGCTAGGTCAAATGATCAAACGGGGGAGTCGGAAAATTTAGTGGATCCGGAAGAAGTTACACCTGTGCCGCCTTCAGAGCAAGTTAATGTCCCAAATCCTACCCTTGTGGCAACCCAGGGGCAACCTATTATCCCTCCTATCCAACCTATTATGGTCTCGTCATAGTCAAGGATTTGATTGCAAAAGTTCCTTCATTTGAAGTTTCGAATCCCGAAAATTGGTATAATTTCATGGTTAACGTCAACGAAATCGTGTCTCTTTCTCTCGTTCCGTTGAATACTCTCTTATATTTGGTTGTTACTAAATTGCCTACCAATTCGCGGCAATCTTGGCTATCCTTGTCTACTCAGAATTACTCTTGGCCCCAATGCACCCAACGTTTATGGCGAAGTATTCTGGGAAATCGTGAGATAGATCGACTTGTCGCGAAAAACATCAAGACGTTTCAATTTCCTTGTGAGACTCCCCATGATTTTGCATGTTCAATTCGCAACGCGATTCAGGTGTTGGCTTTGGATTTTCCTGAGGCTCAAACGGTTGAGATAATAACGGACGGCTTGAATCCTATTACAAAATCAACCGGCATCTTCTCTATCCAACCCACCACGTTTGTTGAGTTGAGTTTGTCCCTCATTTCTAGAGCCACGAAGGAGTTTAGGGCTTCAGCTGAATACTTGAATACCTTCCATGGAGTTTCTCATAACTCTCCTACTGCCGTTTCGAGGCAAACAACCTGTTCTTTCTGTCATAAATTTGGTCATCATGTCAGTGATTGTCGTAAGAAAAAACGTCAAACACGCTTACCAGCTATCAGTATGATGGGTTTTCCCCACCCTCATGCAACTCATTTGCCTCTACTTCCTGTAATCATTCAATCTGTTTCTTCTCATGCACTCATTGATACAGGTTGTTCTATTTCAATTTGCGACGAGAAGTTCTTTCGGAGCCTCAAACTTTGCGGTCGTAATAAGCGTTTTGATTCGATCAATTTATTTACGGTCTCCAGTGAAGCGTTTAGTCTTAAGTTCTCTGTTCTGCTGAAACTTCAAATCGGAAAATTCTCTTGGGTGCACAAGTTTTATGTTGCTAAAGTTCTATTTCCTGTACTTCTCGGTTTGGCTTTATTAAAAAATCTCAAATGATTGTTCTGGCCAATGTTGTGGCATTTCAAAATGAGCCGTCCCTTCTGTTTAGTTATGGGAAATCTGGGAACGAGATTTCGAAAACAAATGAAGTTAAATCGGCGAGAAAGTCATGTCTTATTCCTCCTTTAAAAAGAACAGGTGGTTTGACAGATTATGCCGGGCCTTTGGTGTCCAAAGAATCAGTTCAACCTTCTGATGACTTGTTAAGTGAGTTAAAGCGATTGTCATCGCAATATCCTGATGTTCTCACCCGTGAATTAGGAGTGACATCTTTGATGACTTACAAAATTGAGTTAATTAATTCAACGCCTATTCGAAGTCATCCATATTCTCTCTCTCCTCCTAAAACTCAGCTGATGAAGAAACACATTCAGTCCCTGCTCGACAAAGGTATTGTAGAAGTTTCCAACTCAAACTGGTCTTCTCCTGCATTTCTAATTCCTAAGAAAGATGGAACTGACAGATTAGTGGTAGATTATAGAAAGTTAAATAAGCAAGTGAAGGTTGACGGCTATCCCACACCATCGGTAGAGCATGCTTTTCAATATTTGTCGAGTGCCAAATATTTCTCTATCCTTGATCTAAATTCTGCTTTCCATCAAATTCCTTTAACCGAGGAATCTAAGAAATATACGGCATTTGTTACGCCGTTTGGATTGTTCCAATACACCAGACTGCCTTTTGGTTTTGCTAACTCTCCCCAGGTCTTCACAAGGCTGATTAACGAAGTGTTGGGAGATTTGAAATATTCTTGTGTGTATTCGTATATTGATGATTTGTGTATTTATTCTAAAACTTCCAGTGAACATGTCAATCATGTGAGGGCCGTCCTTTCGAGGCTACGAGCGGCAGGTCTCACCGTTAGTGAAGAAAAGGTGAAGCTGGGTACTGCCTCTCTTACATTCTTGGGCCATTTAATCAAGGATGGTACACTCCAGGTTGATCCGGACAGAATTAAGTCGATCAAAGATTTTCCTGTTCCAAAGAATCTCAAGGAGGTTGCGAGATTTCTCGGCATGTGTGGGTTTTACTCCAAGTTTATTCCAAGGCATTCCGAAATTTCTATTCCTTTAAATCGTTTGAAACGTCAGAATATTCCCTTTTGTTGGTCAACGACGGAGACTCGAGCCTTTAGTCAGTTGAAATAAGCTTTAATGAATCCGCCTGTGCTTTCTTTCCCTCGTTTCGACGAAGAATTCCATTTGTTCGTCTCCAATTTTCTGTGTATTGCATAATATTCCACTGTCTTTTGTGAATATTCGTGATCACCAGAAATCAGATTGTCTTTTGAGTGAAATATTCTTGAAATTAGAGAAGGATCCTTTATCATGTCCAAATTATTTTGTCAAGGGTCAGCTCCTGTGTTTTGGTAATTCTCAAACGAAAAAGGGGAAAGTAGTCTTGCCTGCTGCTCTAAGGCCCATGATATTCCAGTATTTTCACTGTGCTAGCCTAGGTGGTCATCTTGGGATGGTTAAGACTGATGATAAAATAAGCAGAGATTATTGGTGGAAGAACATGAGGGTGGAAATTTTTGAAATGGTCAGGAAGTGCCACATGTGTCAGACTTGCAAACCAAGAAATAATTCTCCCCCTGGCATGTTATCTTCCAAACCACCTAATGACATTTGGGAAAGACTCTTCATAGATTTTGTTGGTCCTCTTCTCTCTACAAAGAACAAGCATCAGTATGTTTTGTGATTAATTGATGGATTTTCCAAGTTTTGTGTCCTGGAACCTGCTCGTAAGGCTACGGCTGGAGCTGTCATTTCAGTGCTCACTCAAAGAGTATTCTCTAAACTGGGATATCCAAAATATCATGTTTCTGACAATGCTGCTGTTTTCAAGTCTCATGTGGTCAAGCAGATGTGCCTGCAATTTGGTATAAAGCAAGTGTTTACCTCCCCTTACTACCCTTGTTCTAACCAAGTTGAAAGGTTGCACAGAAATCTAAAGTCAGCCCTCTCTATTCTATGCCATAATCATCATTCTACTTGGGACATTTTCATTCCTGATTTAACTTTCGCCTTCAATACTGCATCACATGCTAGTACTGGTCACTCTCCTGCCAAGATCTTTTTGGTAGACAGTTGTCTCATCCACTGACAAATCACTGGTATATCCCAAGTGAGATTTTTTGTGATAATGTCAGTGAGGAGCAGAGGAAGTCCTGCTTGCGTCAGGTCATTTCCAATTTGAACAAGGCGAAAGCTAAACAGAGAGAAGCTTTCGATAAACTCCACTCTCAAGGAACCTTTGCACCTGGGGATTTAGTGTTGAGCAAAAATCATCCCATTAGTTCAAAGGCAGATAAACAAATGGCTAAATTGATGCCTACTTGGGAAGGACCTTTCACCCTTAAGAAATACGTTTCTCCTGTAACTGTATTACTTGAGATAGCCTCGGGCAAAGAGAGAATATGTCATGTCTCTCAACTGAAGGGTTATTATGGAGTTAAGGTCTGACTACAATAAGTCAAGACACTGGGTCTTGTTTAAATATGACTTTTAATATATGTTCCAATTATTTCAGTTAATGATTTATCATATGCTATCTCTCATTGTGATGGTGTTCCCTCAGTGTACTCAAAAGCTCAATATAACGAACTACTACTACGTACTATCAAATATTTATCCTGTTCTGGGTTACCGCTGTGTGTGTGCCTATAAATTTTCTGTGATTATTATGCTGTTAGTGAATTAAGTGCTATTGGAGGAATTATGGTGTGCTATGGAGGGAGATGGGAGGTAGAGTGGCCATGAAACATTCCCCAAGGTGACTCTTTTCCAGATAAGTTGCGGAGGGGTCAGTGGAGGGGTCAAGATTCATTGTGTTTATTCATTAATTCATTGTGTTTAATTGCCACCATAGCCTCCCATCCTAATTGGTGTTTTTCTCGATATTGAGTGATTTGAGTGATGACTATTGTCAAACATATTTTGTTGGATGTATGTTTCATCTCATTTGCTGTTGATAGTGTATTCTTTAAATTACCTGTTATACTTTTGGTATACTGCTCCAACCCAACTCGGTTAAGAACCAAAGTTACTACTATCTCTATTTTGGTCTGGACGTTACAACCCAAGTACGTTAAGAACCCGAGCTTCACTTTTTCTATTTGTTGTAGTCATGTTCATTTACTGCCATAATTATGGCTGCTCTCATGGTGTATTGAGCTTTTTCTTTTTTGAAGATTATATCCCTTGACAATTTTGGCTGATTTAGCTTGAGGATTTAACCCTTGAATGATTAGATTAATAGTTTGAGATTCCGAATACTCTAATGCCAATGCACGAATTGGTTGATTCTCGGAATTGATTGCTATTTAACTTGTGGCATTAATGCCAGAATGCATTTTGTTTTCTTATATGCCACTTAGGGAATTTTTTATTCCTGGCAACGGAATTTTGGAATATTCCCTCATTTCTGGCGTAGAGCTTGCAACCTCATCGCCCGGCTAGCTGAAATTACTTTCAGTTTAGTCGCAATCAGCATCCAGCAATTGCTGGTCAGGGTTTTCCTTTGGAGCACCCTAATTTAATAATACACTTGACGTACTGTGTGTGGCCTCTAAATTAATTTTCTCTAAATAGTTTTTTCTAACGCGTTTGGCTTAACCTGGGCCCTGGACCTAATTGATCCTCTCATCTCCCCTAGTATCCACTGCAATTATTATATCTTTTCCCTCACATTTTTGCTGTGTACTAGAGGTAGTTGTCCTGGTGAGAGGTCAATTTTTAAAAACTGAAATGGCTCTTTTGAGGGGAACAGTCATTTTCAGTCATATTTCATTTTCAATGACTGTGTCAATGGTGTAACAGCACAATCCAAGAGATTGTACGAAAAAATGTAATTAATTTTAAGAATATTGTTTATTAATGGTGTGCCTTGAGATTGATTCTATGCTACATGATGATTATTAACTTGCTACAGCAATCTTAACTTGGAGTGACCGATTATTATCTCAAACCCACACATATCTCCTTTGATATTGTTAATGGATGATAATGTTAAGTACCTATTTCAATAATAACAGACCTTACTTTTTGAATTGTCATTATTATACCTATACTTTCAATAATATTTAGTCAAAGCTATGAATTTTGTTATGTTAATACTTTGAATAATAAATTCTGCAGAGGGTAATTACTTGCTAGAATCCTTTCTTGAGCATTCGTTAATTGTCACTCACTTGCTTAAGTAAGCATTGAACAACAGTGGTATTTTGTTGACTTTGGTGGAAAGTTTTTTTGTCCTATGGAAGTTGGACCTTAGTTTTGTCTGCTGTCTGCATTATTCTGGAGGGAATAGGTTTGGTATTTTCCTTCATATTGAATTTCACTTGTGTCAAATGTTGGCCTTCAGGTTATTTAGTTCAGTGCTTGTGTGTCTGTTAAGAAATAAGACTATGCATAGGGGGGGCAAGTGATGCTTTGATTCTAAGGTGGGAATTTTCGTGTTATTTGAACTCTGAATGTGTGTCATTCTTTGCTGTTTTTGGGGAATACATCTGCTGGTGAGCATGTTAGACTGTGTGCTAATATTGTGCTGAAACTTGATAAGTGGGGGAGACTCGAATGTGACACAGGGGAAGAGTGAGAACAGACATAAACCTTGTGTGAATTTCCATGGCATTTATCTCCAGCTTCCACTGTTACATCAAGATTGGAAGATTGGTTTCGGGTGTGTTAATCTACTGGCAAACCTCTGTTGCTCTTAATATTTTGGTGTGATGCCAGAGGTTGTGATCTGCACTCCTAGTTTTTCTGTAAATTTATAATTTCCCCCCCCCCCCAACTATAAGGCAATTTTTGTTGTATTTTCTCCCAATGGATGTAGCATTTTTTGAGCATACCCCCCCAATTATATCCTCTTTGGACAATTTATCCTCTGCGGACTATTTATCCTCTGCGGAATTAGCCGAAGGACTTGAACTCTCCACTTTCCTACCGTCTGAACTTCCCCTCCTTCAACGGAAATCGCTAATCGGTCTCTTTGAGATAGGTCGTGGTCTGGAGAGGTTGTACTCTTGCTGTCTCGTATAGTTGGTGATTGATTCTGAAACTTAGACGTCAGAACACAGGTTGGCTGACCCTTACTTTGTTTGTACGTGTTAAGTTGCTGAAATATATTATCTTTCCTTTGGTGGTAATTTTATATACTTGATTGTTCCCGACTTCCTCCTGTTTCTCTCACTCGTATTTTTGGGAGGAATTTGTTTTAGGGCATTCTCGGAGAGAGACATCTTCGACTCTCCCCTCGATTGCTTCAAACTTTCACCCGCATGCACCACACCACGGGCAGCATGCTACAAATACTACAGAAACCACCAAACCAATCGACAATGCAACTATGCAAACGTGACACAAGAATCATGGAGCATGCAAAACATGGTGTTAGCACTACTCGGCAGATTTAGAAACATGCATTAGGGGGCATATCAATTAAACATGTACACTACCTGTCAACTAACCTACTTCAAAGTCTTAACGCAGTCATTATGGTCTCTTATCGATCGCGGGAAAAACGACACTTTCTACCTTTCTATTGTACAATATATTTCCCGTATCTTATTCTCATGATCTCATCTACCGTATTATCTTAGAGTTCATAAGATATTGATTACTTAGTTGGAATATAAATTGGTTTTGAATTTACATAAATGATTGAGTCTAATTATCAATCGACGGTCTGAAAGTGATTCCCTTCCAAGTTGTTGCAAGAGGTCAGAAGCACTAACGAGACAACCATGACGGCATTTCACGTATCTTGCTGATCTTCTCTGCACGCGTTCTAACTCTGTTTTTTAAACCTAACTCACGATGAGGATGCTAACCTCTGGCAGCGTATTCCAAGTGGGGTCTAACGAAGGAGAAGCAGCCGAATTCTCTGACTTAAACGTCGCACTTTCCAAGTTCTCTTTTAACAATTCCCAGTTTACCTCTGGGTTGATCAATTTTTCCCGAATATGTTTGTCCCACGAGAGATAATTGGTCAGATTGACTCCGAGGTATTTCACAAATTCTACAATCTCTACTTGTGTTCGATTCGGGGAAAAGGCCTAATTTTAATTTTGTCCTCTTTAAGTTTCTTTACCTTTAAACCTCCCTCCATTTTTACTCCCGTCTCGCCTTTTGTACTTCATTTGTTTGTGTTTGTGTTCAACGAAAGAGGGCAGGTTTTTTGGTACTAGTGTGTGCTTCGCGGGAGAGGAGGTCTCAGACGAAATACACCGGACTTTTCGTGAAGCGAGTCTCGTCGGCGGTGGGCCAGCTGACGGCAATCGGTGTGCCGAGAAAGTGGTGTGTCTGTTGGTGTGTGGCAGCGGGAGTAAGTCTTCCCTTTTTACATTATTTTCTTTCGCCCTATTCCCACCTCTTCCACCCACTCTGATTTCCTGTTCCCCTCTTTATCTTATTTTCTTTATTGTACCCCCGCGTAAGGTCTGTCCCGGCCCGTTTAATTTACAATCGTTTGTCTTTGAGTCGTGACTTCATCCCCGTGCGAGCACATTATCTGGTGCCGAAACCCGGATACGGAAATCATTAGGGTTTTTTCTTATTTAATTTGTTTTCGATTGTATGATACAATCACGCACACGAAAGAAATGACCACCACGAGGCAAATTTTCGAATCGCGCCTATCCTCACTGCGTTTTACTCTGGATCAATCGAAGGCAACTCTCTTGGCCGCCCACGAGTTAGCAGTCGACATCAACAATATTACCAGGGGCGGCGCCTCAGTGGACACCCGAAATCTGGGATATTTTTGGCTAGTTATTCTCTTCTAAAGGAAGTCTCTCTTAATTTTACGAATGAAAATCATGCCATCTTTGAGCATTGCATGAATAGCAGCCACATGGGAGTGTATCAGTTAGACTCCGAACTCGCCGAAGATTTCAAGGAGAGGTATTATTTCATTTTGTCCATTTTTGCTAGATTGACATCGTCCCAGAGAGCAGTGGACGGCGAAGCTCGTTCTTCAGTGTCAAATCAAAAACGTAGGCTTCCCACGAATGACGTTCCTAAGTTTTCGGGGACATTTTCAGAATGGCCAGCATATTCGGGATGTATTCAAATCGGTGGTCCACAACCGGAATGATATATCTGACATTGAAAAGTTATCATATCTGAAAGCTTCTCTCCAAGGAAAAGTCTTTTCAATAATTAGCTCTGTTCCCTTTTGTGAGGCGCTTATTCACCCGCCTGGCTAGAGTTAAATGATTTTTATAACAATCCTCGTATTCTTGGTTTTTCCTTTTTAGATATAATATTGTCGTTTTCGGCTATTTCTACTAATCAAGTGGCATCGTTACTAGAATTCGTGACAACTTTCGCGGGGATGCACGCTGCCTTGTGTACTTCAGATATCCCACATTTGAAGGAATTTATTTTATTCCGCTTGGAAACTCGGGTTTGGGATGTGGAGACTTTATCTCAATTCGTAAGAGACGTTTGATGGGAGAATGTTCCCTTCTATGTTGAATATTATTAATTTCGTGAAGAAACGAATTAAAATTTTGCAAACAGCGAATGGAACTGTCCCTAAATCTATTTCCTACAGTTCTCGACGAAAGTTTAAGTTCTCTCTGCCAGTTTCTGTCCGCGAAACACCTTCAAAAGTTGCGGATATAACGGTAAAACGCGATATCTGCCCATTGTGTTCCTCCTTTTGCATCCATCATTTAAATGCATTAAATATGTTGAAATGGATCTTGCTCAGCGTTCAAGCTTTGTGCGCTCAATAAATGGCCTTGAACGTTGGCATTGGTATGCGCCTTCACATGCACATTGCGGATAAGTAGCGAAAATTTGGACTTTTTATCTAAAAACCTCAGAAAAAATTAATAATGCGTACTTTTCGACCATAACCGACGGCGCAGGCCTGTGTTTTTCCGTCTATTTCTTTTGAACGATAGATAACTGTTCTATTTTAAGGCTTTTTTTATTACCATTGAAATTGCCTAAAGAACAATACCTTTTACATCTTCCTAACCATAACGGTTAACTCACAACTATCGCTTAAACTCAGAATTTCTAGAAATGAGATGAAAAACATTAAAACCCAGTACAATGCCCAGATCTCTAACCGAGCGATAGACGAGAGGTAAGGGGTCGGACTGGGAAGTGGAAGGTTGAAGGTTTTATGTCGTGGAATATTTTGTCTTCTTTTTCCATAGTTTTTTTCACTTGCATCTTAAAAAAATTTGTTTTCATCATTGTAACTCGCTTAAAAAATATATCCCCCCAAAAAAATAACAATGGCGGATTTCCCCGTTTTCGTGGTTTTTTCATTCTGGCTCCTGGGTTTACCGCCTGAAACGACTGTTTTCACAAGTTAAGCTAATGAATGAATGTTATTTATTACGTCGTTGACTTTGTCGTTATCGTTATTGCTCTCTTCGATATGAGCCCTAGAAATCGAAAAATCGGTGAAATTTGGGACTTTTCGGAGATTTTTCAGCTCTAGCGACTAAGCGGTCGATCGGATCGAAATTCTTAACTCTATTTTATATAGGCAACAAAACGGTCTAAATATATTTACCCAAATTGTTTGTTTCTACGCTTCGTAGTTTTGGAGTTACATGCCATCAGAATCGGTAATTTTTAATTTTCTGGCTTTTTACCCTATTGTTTTCGCAGTTTTTCGATTCTGGCTCCTGGTTTCACCCGTAGATACGAGAGCTTTTCATAATTTAAGTATACTTATGACTGAATTTTATAATATGTTTGATTTATTGTCGTTACTTTTATTATTCGCTACGATACGAGCCCTCGAATTCGAAATATAGGTTAATTATAGGTGATGTTGTCACAGGTCCTCAGTTAAACGCAGGGGAGTTTTTTTTAGCAGTTTCCCTGGCCTACTGCGTAGTCGTAGGAAGACGGGTAGTTTTGCTTCGGTAGACACCCTAGCCTACTGCCGATTGGAGACAGGGAATTATGATGGGTCAGGCCCCCTGACCTACTGTCATGGAACTCATGTTTTTCAGAGGTGCTCACCGTACACGATATTCTTTATCCAGTCTAGCTGCGGGGAGGCCAGTAAACAAGGAGACCATATATTTTCAGGCGAAGAGGAGTTATATTAGGCAGGTTCCCTAGCCTACTGCCATGTACTTTTGTACGCTTCACAATCGCACAGTTCGACGCGGGGGAGGTTTTTTTAAGCAGTTCCCCTCGCCTAATGCGTAGTGGAAGGAAGGCGGGTAGTTTTGTTTTGCAAAACATAACGAATATAACCCTTAGAACCACCCATGATATCAAGCTAGGAATCACTCTTGCCCTGGGATTGACTACGCCCCGTAGTTTCGAAGTTCCATGTGGTCAAATTCGGAAAGTTCGTTTTCACGGTCGTTTGGTGGTCCGTACTGTAAATTTTATAGCCATGACGCCTAGGATTTTCGAAATGGCGGATGCCCTTAAGTGACACCTACGTAAAACTCTTCATAGGTGGATTTCGAGGAATATAACCCTTAGAAGGAACTCCTCTTTTCAGGAAAAGTTATCATACCGATCAGTCTAGCTGCGGGGAGGCCAGCAAACAAGGAGGACACAATTTTGGCAAGGCGAAGCCGTTCCGGGGGTGTAGGGGTCGGAGCGAGGCGAGTCTATGAATACGGCCTTATGTTTCTATCTATAAGTGTTCTCCTCACAGAAATCGTATCCCGAGTTGACTTTCACTTCCGGAACCCAAACTGTTCATCTCCTTTGTAGTACCTGGCCTTACTCTCCAACCTTTTATTGATTATTCTAAGTAAAACTTATGCTGCGTGTGAAATCAAACTGATTGTTTTATAGTGTTCGCACTCTGGTGATTATTCTCTTATTCGGGATAGGAATCAGGACTGGTACTCCATTTTCATATATCCTACGAATAGGTTCGAGAAAAACTTGTCCACCAATTTTTCCTATATCTTTCAGTGCTGTCTGTAATTCACTGTCGAGTACCATTTGCCTGAGGTTATCTCCATCTCGTCTTCCCTCATCCTCAATATCTGAATTAGTTGGGCTACTATCGTTGTTGTGTGGTTCCTCCTAGTACTCTCATCGTCCCATCTTCTTGAATATCTCTTAGCTCGCTTAAATATCCTACTTCTTCTGTCCTTAATCTTTGGTACCGTCTGCCCTCTCTGCTTTATACGCCAAATTATAATAGCCAGATAGCAATTTTAATTTAGCGTATAACGTAACCAGTTCTCATTTTTTTCAGTTTCTCCATTTCCTCCCACTGCCTCTTCCACCAATTTCCCTTCTCCCTGATTGGTTAGTCGCCGAAGTTTATTATTTGTTTCCATGCCTTTTGCCTAGGTCAGTGTTGGCATTTTTCCCCTTCCTTCTCTCCTCCATTTTTCTTATCATTTATTCCGTGACCTACTTCTTCGTACACCCTTCGTTTTCACCGTTCCTATTATTTCCTCCGCCGCTCCAACGATGCCTGTTTTAATATCATTCCATTTTCCCTCGATTGTTCGGATTTTCTTTGCTTCACCAATGTTCCCCTCTTCTTGCCCTGGGAGTTTGTAATGTCTTGGGAATCAAACACGGACAATCGGCATAACAAATAAACTTTATTGAATGAATAATACAAGTTCTTTTTTAACTTTGTGGTATTCCATTTTAATGTATCAGATGATTTAATGGTAACTTTTACAAAAAACCACAATTTAAAAACACACACACGACCCGGGTTTCGACGCTTGAGCGTCATCTTCACCTGAAGATGACGCTCAAGCGTCGAAACCCGGGTCGTGTGTGTGTGTGTTTTTAAATTGTGGTTTTTTGTAAAAGTTACCATTAAATCATCTGATACATTTATTGAATGAAACCGTACACCAGAATTAATTCGATCATGACGCTTCTCGCCACGTGTTGGCCAGCTTCCCAAACCAGTATCGAGGTGGCCCTGGTTTACGCATCGTCCAATTCCGCACAAACGCCCACCAGCTCCAAACACTTACACTTCACTCCTTCCCATCCAAGGAAAAAAGAACACAAGAAAAAATTCACAACATACGATTAAATGGTAAAACGATAAGGTAAAGGAATATATATATGAACACGTTGGCCTAACACACAGCTCTTGGTGCACCAATCTGGTTACATCCTCTGCTGACAGCCCTTGGTACCTACCCATAATGTAAACCATATTTACATCAGTTAAAAGGGCAATACACTAGGTTATGAGAAAAATGTATTTAACATGTAAAACCGTATTTACTTAAGTTAAAAGGGCGTAAAACAGTCAATGAAAAATGATTTTAACACTGGGTGAAGAAAATAAACGTATCATTAATCCAGGGTATCATGACTCTGCTCACTGAGGGTTTGTTTATTAGTCTAGTCTCTTTTGGATGGACAATCAATCTCCCACTTCTTCTGGGTTCTACTTTTCAACTGTGAGGAATTTCACTCGAAGCTTGAGGAAGGGAACACTTTGATGTGCTAGACTCAGGCTTCGCACAAGGCTCTTTACTACCCCAACAGGGAGTCTATGGCGATGGTAGCCTTCGCCTTCTGCAGTTGGAGTATGAAAGCTATCCCCCTTACTTCCCTCACCCGTAACTGTGGTTTGTGCGAGCATACGTTTCCTCATCTGGCTTACATCTACTAGTCGTTCCCAATTAATAAGCAAACCCCATACGTTGTTTTTCTCACAGCTGCCTTAATCTTCCCTCTGAGATATTTGATCATTCCACCCTTGGGATTTCGTACTAAAACATCCTCTTCAAACCGTAAACTAGGGCAACTGTGTTTACTTTTGGGAGGGGTTCTCCTTTCTGAAGCACAAGGCAGAGGTATTTATGGAGTAAAGACCACACCGTCCACCAAAAGTGGACACTTTGAAACTGCTGACGCTGGGCTAGCACCTGCGACTGAGCATGGAGTGTTCCTGTTTGGCATCAAAGAGTTTATCAAATGGCGCTCTACAGTTGAACGGGACTGGTTTGACATCTCCCGGCGTAAATTTCTTTTCAGTGTACCCAGGTTCTGCTTTCTTAAGCTTTCTATGATCGTGCGCACACACCGTTCGGCTAGCCATTTTAAGTTGGATGGTAGGGCGGACTTTTGGTGACCTTTATACCATTTTTTGCGCAAAATGACGCAAACTCATGAGATTGAAATGGTAGACCATTATCAGTCACTTACTCTTGGGGAATCCCAAATAATTTCATGAAGCTCCTTAAATTACAAATGGCGTCCTGAGCTTCGTTGTCATCCATAACCCAAGCTTCGACCCATCGAGAAAAGCTGTCCACTAAAACCAAAATATCAAACCCCTGGAATGATAAAAAAAATCTAAATTTACCCGCTCCCATGAGTGATCTTTTTCCCCCAGGCACCAGGTAATCCTTTTGATGGACATTTGCTCGGAAGACCTGGCAGGTTTCAGGACCTGTTGCTATTTGCTCTATATCCTTGTCTAGCTCAGGCCACCAAATGTAAGATCTAGCTAAAAGCTTCATTCACACAAGCCCAACATGTTGGTTGTGGAGGATTAACAACATCTCACCCCTTAGTGCTGCAGGTACTACAACCCTCTATCCCCAACTGAGACAACTATCCGTGACTGATAAATCATTCTTTTGCATGAAACATGGATTCCAGTCCCTTCATAGCAGTGATTTGGCCATCCTCATCCCTTGAGTGTATTACACCACCTTTTTCTAAGTCTGTTTCTTAGCTGAGTGGTCCCTTATGTTTGAACTACTTAAGAGGGCCTCCCACGTGAAAAATGCATTCAATATCCCCAGTGGTGTCGTTAGGCAGTGGTAAGCGTGACAGTAAATCTGCATTGTCAACACTTCTCCTGTACACTACCTGGTACTTATATCCTACAAGAAAGAGAGTCCGGAATCTTTGCAACTGGAATGCTTGTGGAATGGGAATCTCTACCCAAGACGTTAAGATCCTCTTCAACACTTGAGGATCCGTAACAGTCGTAAATTTCTGCCCCTTACAAAAATCTATGGAACTTTCAGACTCCAAAGATCACTGCCAATGCTTCCCATTCAATTTGGGCGAAGTTATTTTACGCAGGAGTTAAATTTCCTGATGCAAGCATGATTGGTCTCTCCTCTCAATAAATTTTATGACACAAAATGGCCCCATCCCATATGGAGATGCATTTTTTATGAGGACCAGTGGTTAATGGGGTTAATATAGAATCAGGGCCTTGTAATTCTACAGCAACCTTGTACTCTCTTGAAAAGCTAACTCTTACGAATTGGACCATTTAAATAGGGTATTAATTTCCGTTAACTTATAAGAGGGTTTGAGTGCGGTGGATGATGTATGAATAAATTTGCTATAAAAGTGAAAATTCCTAGGTATAGATGACTTCATGTGTTGTGAACATTCTGGGCTGGAGGAGTAGTTTATTGCCTTCATTTTCCCCTCGGCTAGTTTAATGCCGACTTTATCAATAACGTGATCTACGTATTCCATAGCAGGCTTAAAAACTTATATATCTCCATATTTACTCTGATTCCATAAGAATTCAACCGCTCAAGAACTGCTCGAGTTTTTTTCCTACAATCGTAGTGAGACTTTCCCGAGATGACAGCATCGTCAATGTAACAGTGGACTCCCTCCAGGCCACGTAAAACAGGATCCATCACTAACAGGAAAATGCTAGGTGCATTAGAGACCCCATACGTAATCGATGTGCTTTATAAAGACCAAATATTGCATTTACCATCAGAGGGCCCTTGGTTTCTTCAGAGAGTTCTCGTTGCATAAAAGCTCGGCTTAAATCCAAAGTTACAAATACCTTCATCCCTGACAAGCGTGACAAAATGTCATTTAATCTATGCAGAGGATACCGGTCCCTTTCAATGTTGTGTTTACTGTATTATCGTAATCAATGCACAGAAGAAGCTCCCCATTTTGATGTGGCACCACTATTAATAAAGGGTTCGCCCATTCAGAATGCCTTAGAAGAGTCCAAAACACCTGCTTCAGCCAGTTTATCCTACACCCCTTTAATTCCATCCCTAAGTCTTAAGGTCAAATCGTAAATCTTTCTAAAGATTGGTACTGCGCCTTCTTTAATTTTGACATGAAATTAAAAGGCACTCATTTTTGCATTTCGGTTCTCATCAAAGACAAAGAGATATGACTTCACAAAGCTCAGCTTCTTTGCTGTCCAATTGGTTCATTCTGAAATTCTCTATCAATCCTGAAAAAAGTACCTCCAACCAAGACCGTCCCAGTAGAGGCAGTTTCAAGCCAGAAATTATCACTGGACATATTCCCTTCTAGGAGGAGGATTCTACCCGTACTTGGCCCTGGACTTGGACTGGACTTGGCCCTTAACGTTCAAATCGAGTCCTGAGACCGATTTAAGAGCCGCAACATTCTCTAAGAGTTTCACCCTTGGGAAAAGGGAATCACATTGTTTTACTTCCATTTCAGATACATTGTTTTACTTCCATTTCAGATACGGAGGTACCATATCGAAGTCTAATAATACATCGACTCCCTCTACTTTTAGGATACATTAAAATACATCAGCCCACAAGCCATAGTTGAAATCTTCTGAATATTGGGGCTGGGCTATTGGGCTTTTTGTACATTTCCCTGTGTTTTTAATGATACTCGGTTCTCGGGCCTCCTGTGTTAGTGGGATGTGCTGGAGATTTTGTGATCCGTTGCTATGTGCTAGTTTGTTTGTTTCATTGTGATCTTGTTCGTGGCTTTGGTGGGCTGTGCTTATCATCTGCGCTCGTTATTCTAACTTTAAGACATTATTTATATAAGCCACTGAGAAAATCCAACACTAATATAAAAAGCTATGATTGATATCAGTAACGAATTTGCTCCACAATTGAGTGTCAGTTAAACGAACTACTGCCCCTCGGAGTGAACTTGTGTATGAACCGGTCCTTAATAATCCTTTGATATGATTAACCCTAGGGATTCTCTGGGATTTGTTCACAATTCAACACGTATGTCTCGAAGCTAACAGGCTGTTTGGAAATTTCCTCATAACTGTATGGTGCTGTTCAGTCTTTTGGAATGAAGTATATTTCAGTTTTAAGGTCCTGCCTACTTCTACGAGTGTGCCTGTGTTGCTGCGCTAAAAAGCTGTAATGCTGGACATGATCCGAGATGTATGATGCTTGAAATTATTTCGATTTAAATTAATAATGGACTCAGAACTTTGTTTTTTGTACGCTTAATTATAATGCTGAAGAAACCAGTTCTTGAGCTTTCTGTGTTTGTGAATGTGCTAATGATTTTCTGATCCTTTGCGGTGTGATAGTTTGTTTCTTACATGATCTTGTTCATGGCTTAGGTGGGCAGTGCTAATTATCTGTGATTGATATTCTGAATTAGAGGCAATACCTTTTTAGCCACATCTAAACGCAAGGAATTAACGGAAATGATTGAAATGGTTTTTAATGAGTGCAGTTACTTCAGCCCGCATTGTCCTTGACTTTATTCATGTCAATTTATGATGGTGGAAAATTGTGACTGTAGCTCACACCGTCGAAAGTAGTGATATAAAAATTGTCTTGTATCAATTGTGTTTTCCATCTGTTTCCCTATTATATATTCCATATTATTTTTCTTAAAAACCTATGGCTTTCTGTTAAAGGTTGCCTTCAAAGACAAAGATAGTCCAGCAGAACAGTGCATTTGGTGCTCTATACCTGGTTTCTGCGAGAAATATTTTATTAGCTTGATATGAGACAGATTGACAGCTAATTTGCCATTGTTTATCACGTTGCTAGCTGTGTGGATGAGCACGACTGTCTTGTTGCCCAATTCCGCTGGTAGTTCACTAGCAGAGCATTCAAGAATCAGCTGTTTCGTGAATATTCCTTGGAGATCGTAGAGCCATTCTTTGTACATTTCATTTCTGCGAGAATATTAGGTAGAAACCAACAGGGTAATGAAAGATGATCAGGAGGCAATGATAACTGGGAAAGGGATGATTTATCTTCTCGTTTCACACTCGAGATGGGATCCGATCATTACCCTTAAGCCCCGAATATAGCGAAGATTAACGCGCTATCATTAAATTTACCATTACTTGAGTTTACTCATTAATCATTTTAATTATAATTCCTGGATTCACGATCCATCCTATTGAAATTGGCGTTATTTACATTTATTCCCCAATATGGGCAAACTTCGTGTATCGCATAACGAATTTTTAATAATATTTTGGAGTGAAGCATTTGCCGCGATTGCGTTTTTTGATTTTCAATTTAAAATGAATACGCCACCATGCCTTAAGTAATTCCCTTTTAATATAAAACTAGATAAATAATGAAGAATTTAGAAAACCCATTCCCGCAAAATTTTGAAGAAATGAATTTGAATATGTCTCCCAGAATTTGTCTGCTAGGAACGCTCGCCATTGGTTAATGTCATTTCCGCGAATGAAGAGCGCGGTATTTTTCACATTTTCGTAACTACCGCCGCACTGGTCCTCACCGACCCCCCAGTCCATAATCGCAGGGGTCGTAGTTGCTACTTCCGCCTAAGGTGGTGTTCAAACCAAGTGTTTGTGATCACTAATTTACTTCTCCTACAAAATTCAACTGCCTTCTCACTGCGATCGTTTCTCGTTCCTAATCCATACCCTCCCACTTCATACCCGTCTCTCCTTTTCCCCCACTACTGCGTACTAGTCGCCCATTACCATTCGGTTTTTCTTGCCCACGACTTCTTTGATTATCTCCTTTAGTTTTTCATACACCTCATCCGTCTCTTCCTCCCTCTAATTGTTTGTGAGCATGCCCACCTGGGCCATTACAATATTTTTTTTCGGGAATGTTTTTATTTCCACCTCTAGTATCCTGTCGCTCAACTGTTCAATATTTACTATTCTTATCCCCAATTTTGTGTTCAATACTGTAACTACCCCACGTCGAATCTCCTCCCCACCACTCTACAATACCCTGTAAATATCCCTTCAACAAGACCCCCTGCTCTTGTATCTCACCTTGCCCAGCAATATATGGCATCTATATTCCCTTTCTCCATTTCCTGTTTTATATATATTATTGTCAGTTTTCCAGCCCCCATCATTGTCCTTTCGATCCAAGTTCCTATTTTATTCGGAACTTCCCCACTCCTCTTCTTTTTCTTACTGTCTCTCGAGGTCCTTGTATCCTGTGCTGAATCTGTTATGCAAGGATTTCATGTGACAAGGACCGCGGGGAACTTGCCATCTCCCAATGCCGGGCACAACACCCGCCCAATAGGGTGGGTGTCGTGACCGTATTTGCCAGGACTTACTTCTCTTTGAGTGACTTTCATTCTTCTGGGTAGTTGACAGTTGAGAGGGGCTCCCACCCCCGCTTCCAAGTCGTGTTTTTTCCGTGACACCATCACGGGACTAATTTCTGTCTGGCTCCTACCCTTCCATCTTCGATCTGGCATGGGTGGATGGGTGGCTCTACCAATAGCTAGACTAGCGTGAGCAATATTGATTGCTCCCGCTAGTCTAGCTATGGAGACTAGTGGAACGCGCAAGCCCTTCCACCACGTTACGGTCGTAATACGCGGGAAAACGGAAATCTCATAACGACTCCTTATTTCTTTCGTAATCACTGATCTCTGTAATCCATGTTCCAAGATATTTATAAAATGGAACTCTTTCAATATGTGCATTAATAACCATTAGAGTTGTTTCATTATCCTGAAATGTTGTTACTAAGATGTATTTAGTTTTCTTTGGACTAATTTTAAGCACATGCTCATTGCATTCGAGCATTTCATGCATTAACTGGGCATTACATGTCTGCTATCGTCCCTGCAAGTATTACTATGTCTTCAGTATATTTTGTATCGTTTAAAATTTTCAATTTGATAATTATCTCCTTTATCATTTTCTGCAGTGATTCTTGACAGATCGTTTCGCAGTTTTGGTAAAACCTAAGCGGAGATATTCTACATCCTCGACGTACCTCACGTGGAATTTCAATTTCATCACTAAATTCATCTCCATCCTTACGTTTTGCTTTCTGGTTCCAGGGAAGGTTTAATATCAGAGTCTCATATCTCAATATTTTTACTTTCTGAAATCTGCATCTAGTTATTAATGTTGCCCTTTGTCGAGACCTTTTCAAAATCAAGATTAAGTGATAATTTCAGTTTCAAAATTAAAACAGACATAACATTCTGATTTTTGTCTATGAAATCTCTGCATTCAAACATTCAAACCAAATAGAACCTCTCGAGTTCCTCAGACTTTTCTTGGACCTATTTGTTTCCATGTTTTCTATTATGAATTGTTCTTAGGAATAATTTCATAGTGTGACTCATCAAGGATATTGCCCGATAATCATCGTATTCTCTTGCATTTAGCTTCTTTGGAATCGTTATAAAGGTAGAAAGAAGCCATTCTGCTGAGATTTGTCCTGTGAAGTGGATTGTCTTGAAAAGATTTAATAAAACAGTAATGGCTCTGTCTTCCATAAGTTTGAGCAATTCCTCTGGGGTTTCATCAGGGTCACTGGCTTTCCCATTTTTATTGTTTTAAGAGCGTATTCAACCTCACGCCGGAGACGATATGTCACAACTAATCCAAAATGTGTGCTTTTTCTTCAAAGGAATCAAGTTCTCATTACTTCCCATTCTTAATCCTTCTTTCATGTTTTTCCGTTTCTCTTCTGAATGACGTACGAATATTCAAGTTTTGGGTTTTAATGGTTTTGATGTTTTTATTCAGCACATCTCCAGCAAACGCCCTTTTAGATTGTTCACTTTTCTGCTTACTTGGATCAAATTATTTCTGCTGCGGTTTTTAAAAGATATTTAGCTCAATTCTGTCATCAGCTACAACCAACTTGTGAGCTAAACCAATTCCAACTCCAGGGCGAGTCTTAGCTGATATAACGGCATTTTGTGAATCTCTGAATGATGAGTATTGAAATCGATTTGATTTCTAATCTTTTCTCTCATTTTGTGCCAATTGGAGTAATTTACATCAATGTAATCGTCTTTTAATGTAGTTTGAAGAAAGTGATTGCAACAATCGAATTCTCTGTTCGGAAGAACAGACGGTCACTTCGTTCATTGCGTTCATCACCATGGTGGTCCATGTTCTCATATAGCATATCCCTCTTTACTTTACTTGCTCCATCTTAACCCTGATATCTCCCACTCAACAAAGTAACATGTAGCCTCTTGGTCACCCTCATCAAATTATCTAAATCGGCATAAAATCACGAGAAGAGGAAAATAAAGAACTTTCGATTAGCTCGGTCAGGTATGAGTTGATTGTGTTGTGTGTTTAAATCTGTCGATTGATTTTCGCTAAATCTTCCCTTTTTTAATCCGTGTCGCGTTTGTCAGAACAAGTTTTTAACTTGGTTGGAGCGATTTTTGTTCACTTAAAGAATTGAGTGAAACTTATTAGTAACAAGTAACATGGGAAAAGCGAAAAAATGTCATGTAACCGATTTGGTTTCTCGACAATTCAATGCTATATTAACATCCTATCTTGTGACACTTCACATATATTTCGTTAAACCGCCATTATATGTGCGTACAAATTTTGTCCAAAACACGAAAACATACCTTTCTAATTATTATAATGGTTCTTAACAAATTTCGAGATATTATGCCGAATGAATACATAACTGTACATATCATTTGTACTTTGATTTTAAATTCTGCGCGGTAGACCCAAGTTACAACAATGCTGTAATTGATACATAAGTTTTAGAATATCATTCTTGCATCGCCTGTATTGCTACTCATGTGGTCGTTTCCATCGCATGAACAAATGAACTTCAGTGAAGTGTGATCCAAGAATTTTTTTCCACTTATTTGAAAAGTCATTAAAATGTGCATTCATTGACTCGCGATTCCCGCTCCAACCATTTTAGTATTGAGGCAACTGAAATTAGCACTTTTACTTATGTTCAAGGAGTTCGCGCGATACAAATGTTAGGGATATCGTTCGGAAATTGAATGGCTGTTCCTCATCACCGCCTTCGATTATGGACATTTGCAATTTTCCAGCCTATGGGAACTCTTAGTTCGTTGATGGATTTACTAAATATTTTATGCAAGCAGGAAGCTATTTCCGAAGCTAACTCTGTTCACGGGGCCAGGAATATTGTCAGTACTTAAAATTTTATTCGGGCTTAGCAGTTTAAGCAACATTTATATCCTATAACCACTAATAACAATGGGCTAGATCGTTTCCCGTCAACAATCATTTACCATGACTGATGTGTTCTGTGATGGTGATAGTGAACATTGAAAGAAGGAATCAATAAATTGGCATTTTCCTAACTGCTTGTTAATACTTCGCACTTTTTATTTCATAATGGATTAACTGTTGATTTATTCCCTTGTCCATGACCAAAAGACTTTTGGGTTAACTGTTCTACGAGTATTTTTCTTTAAAAATCCATACATGGATTCCAAAACGCTTCTGTCTTAGCTGCTTATGGCCATTTATGTACGTCAGTTTTTGAATGTCAGTGGACAAATCTGTACTGAGTTCTTCAATCTTGGCGAGGCATAGTCTCTGTCGTCTCAACGATTTTTTCACTTCCTCATCATACCTTCTTCGTCCGCTGCTCTTTTGTTTACTTAAGGTAGTTTGAGCGGGATAACCTTCCCTAGTCATAACGGATAAACATATTCGAATCATATGTTTTCATTTCAGCAGCTGCAGGAAACATGAATTCAGTATTGCATAATTGATCGTGCATTGATATAATTTTATGACTGAAATTCCAAGTAATTTAATAAAAATATCTATATAAGTCTTTAATATTACTGTTTTTTTCACGCTGTACGATTGAAACTTCATCACAGATAAAGGTTTTTTTTGCGATTCTGAAAAAATAATGCGGTGGCAATATGATTTATTTTCAAAAACGGTCAGGAAAACAAACAGACTGCAACTTTTAATTTTTTGACGAAATCTCAGTGCTAAAACTTCTTCATACCTTTAATAGTTTAATTGCTGGAGTGTAAAAGGGTTTTCCCATTCCCCATGTAAAAGGGCTTGTATTTATAGTAAAAACCCAGATCCGTACGCTTCGTTAGTTCTCAGCGGTTTCTGTAATCCAGGTGACGTCACGGATGCGCACGCAAACATGGCGGTCATGCGGAACTGTCTTGTATATATGGAACATACCTTACATCGAACATTTGCAATAAATTTTGAGTAAAACTTGGATAATTTAAAACAACTTCTTTGGCTCTACTTTATTGAATTGTTCTATTGTGACATAAAGACAAATTAAAGTTGCATTCCACCGAAATTTATTATCACGACTGGATTCGTATCGTATTTACCTGAATATAAGACTCCCCTTTTTTCCCGAAAAATATGTTTCAAAAGTGGGGGGAGGGGGGTCTTATACGGGGAGGATAAACCAGAGAGAGATACCCATACTGATATTTAAAGTTATGTTACACGACTATTCGAAATTCTAATCACGTTCAAACTCATTGCAAAACAAATTTGAACTTCATACCGAGTTTACACACTCAACACTTACTGCTCAATTTCAAAACATGCAAAACATCACACATTCTTTGAAAACTGGCACTGGGGGCACTTCCCTGAGGGCTCTCCCACCTGTTTTATTTGAGCCTCAAAAGTGGGGAGGAGGAGTCTTTTATGTAGAGGGGGCTCTTATATTCAGGTAAATACGGTAACAGAGATATGACATGTTTCGTAACTCCTTGGGATTTAACACTTTTACGCAACCGGTGGTGATATTAGTTTATTTGCAATTAAAAAAGTTTATTTTTGCATGGGAGAGTTTAATGTTTGTTGCCATGTGCCGTTGACTATTGCGCTTGTAATGTATTTAGAAATATGCCCCTTTGGAACTCGGTGAATTTCAATCATAATGGGTTTAACACGCGCACAGCATTCATAAATACTTTACGATGCCTCTCCATTTTCCTCGAGTCATATTTATGCAGACGAATGAAGGGAAGGAAGTTATAGTGTGGTGTCTGACTGTCGCTCCTTTGTTCATTGAATGTGTGGGCACCAAGTGACGAAGGCACCTCTATTAATGCATATATATGCCTCGAGTTTAACACGTGAGGGATGTTTGGAGCGAAGAGAATGTGAAATGATAGGGCGACATATTGGAGTGTACATTCCAAAATCTTTCTTCAGCAGCCATTTACAAATTTTACGGCGCGTTAGTCAGGAGTGGCAAATGAGACCTAATTTTAAAAAATGCAAATGACGGAGCTGGCAGTAGAAATCACTCCTATGTCGCTGAAGATAATTGAAGTATATTATTTCTAAGGTATTTAAAATTAAAATTGCTTCCCTTCGCAGACGATATCGCAGTCATTGAAGGAAACCACGTTGATCATGAAAGGTCACTTAACGCCAAGTTCTCCAAGAATGTAACTTGAGAATACAGAAGACGAAGACTAAAATCCTATTGTGTGGAAGAAAGAAGTTAAATGCAGAATTTACACCTTGAGAAGAGGAATGGGAGCAAGTGGAACCCCTCAGCAATCACGAAAGTACTATCGCGTGGGACCTACGAAGTACCAGCGACAGTATGCGAAAACACTCTACATGGTGGAGCGTGGGGCACTCTATGGATCCGAACCATGGGTCATTGGAAAAGCAGATCAAAAGGGACTAGATGCCTTCGAAACATGGTACTGGAGGAGGATGCTGAAGATAAAACGGACGGACAAAATGAGAAACACTGGTGTTAACAGAAGAGTAGAATGGGAAAATAGAGGTAAGAGTCCTAAGAGGAAGACCCAGGAATAAAAACATAAACATTATGTCGAGGAAAGTACTCGGGAAGAACTTCTAGGGATAGAGGAAACTAGCAGTAGATAGTGAAGGATGTTGTGCTGGAGTCAACCAATCTTGGGATTTTATGACCATTGATGACGACAATTGAAAAGGGTAACAAGTGGGAGATACGCTTTAACTCCTGCCTTGGCTGTATTGGAAACATTTAATTTAGCTGAATTCTTAGAAACTTCTTGAGACGCAATCCTTTAATTACTGCTTGTACCGACTTACTTTTGAAGACAATTAATGGGTTCACATCGAGGGGGGTCTACTCCTAGGGAAGATAATGCTATAAGGTTAAGGGGCTATTGAGACCCAAAATTCGCACGAATTTTGTGTCATAAAAATCATCTTGTACTCGTTAGTTTCACGAGGTGATAAATTAATAGTCTTAACTGAAGATGAAAATTGGACTGAAGTGAACGTAGTTCGAGAAACATTGAGGGAGCTAATGGCTTCAGTTACAATACGTGCATCTGATTATTGAGTTTCATTTTTCTGTTTAAAGCGTTTTGAGCTGTACGCCTAATTTCCCGATGAAATCCTGAAATTAAAATGTAACTATGTATTTTTCAATCGTGATGGAAATTGTTGGTTAAAAGATGTGATTTGCTCCTGCATGGATACTAAAAGTTATTCTAACATGTTCCTCTCGAAGGAAGCGTTTAGTAATAATTGCATTCGAATCATTATAATAATCGTGAATCAGTTTCACCCCAGATAAAATGTGTGACACAGTGTATTCGAAAACTATACAAATGATTAATGTGTAATACGAGGCCTCTTCGGAGAGTTGTACCGATTCATTATTTCAAGGCAACGAACGTCGATTTTAATAAAGCCTTCATTCCGCTCAAACTGCTTTAAAGCTCTGCAAAACACAAAGCGCTACGGCGCAGGAGCGGCACAGTCACGAAACCCTGTTGTTTGCAACAGTTCTTCGAAACAAATGCCTGACCGAAATAATTGCAGCTGCAGCCTTTTCGCTCCGACAACGCCTTACATCCACCACTATGGAGAATGAGAATCACGATGGCGAGAGGGGGGGTGGGGAGGAGGGGCTGTGAGTGTAGGGGGAGGGGGCGAAGAAGGGGTGGACGAAGGGAGGGGTGAGACAAAAGAAGCGGAGAGGGCGTGTGCGAGGAAGGCGAGAGAGGGATGCGTCTATTGACGGCGAGAATGCGATCAAGCAATTCGCGAGTTGAATTCTTATTACCCGACCGCCGCTCTCGGGATCGTTCGTGTCCAATTAGTCTCTCTGTCTCTACTTCGCTTCGCCGTCTTCGTCTTTTCTTCTCCTGCGTCGTTATCAAGACGAGGCACAGCCGAAATGTATGGGAGCTAGTAAGAACAGACCGCGTGCCGCGATGCGTTTTGAAGGGGGAGTGGATACTCTTCGAAAACACTAATTTACGTTCGTCAAATTACGTCTGCTCAGCCAGAATCCGTCACCGCTTGCTCTTCCATAGTCATGGCTGTCATGATGAGGTCCCATCATCTCTTCATCGATTCTCACCCCTCTCCCAAGGCCGATTGAACTTCGCACTGTGGGAAAAAAGGATTCCCAACAAACAGAGCGATGCCACTATCGCTCTGGAGAAAAATCACATTCCTTTCTGATGGACTACTCTTCACTCAGCCACGACGAGCGTAATTCAAATTCAGTGCGATGATGGACTCGCACTCGAAGTCGACGACGGTGTAGTACAAATGGGCCGCTTACCTACTCCGAAGGTCTTTCACGTTGGTCACCACAAACTGGGCGCATTAGATTACCTTGGGTGCGTTGAAAAAGTTCCATTGCACTATCCCGTGCGTCTCAGCCGAAATCAGGTAATAATAGATAGTTTTCTTAAGAACAATTCTGCAGGTTATACCACAGGCAGCTTGTGGCCAAGATACTCATGGCAGTTGAACGACAGGTCAGTTGGGAAGCGAATTTGAGTGTATTTGCTTTTACAGCATCCTATTTCCTGCGTGAGGACTAAACAGGGGTACACACGAAACGAAGTACTCAACGATTCCAGGCGAGAAGGGAAAATTTGATGAGATGGTTGAGGGCGGCTCAACTGTCGCTCTGAATTCTACGGCAATGGATTCGAATAGAAACGCAGCATTGCAGGCTAAAATGCTGGAGGGAGGAAGATAAGCGAAGACGCGGACTTTGAAGCTCTGTCATCGGACCTTAACGACGTTCATTCGTGGCGCCAGGAGTGGGAGTTAGAATTAAATATCAACAAATGCACCGCAGTCCACTTCCTGCGAAAGTCATCGCAAAAATGCCTTACCTATATTGTGGGTGGAGTAAACAAAATCTTCAGATACAGTAAAATATCTTCATGCGGCAGGTCGCAGGGTTTTATGTAGAGGTTGATGTAGGTAAAGACAAGAAGATGGCATCACGACACAGAAGTTGAGACCAAGATGCATGTCTTAAGATGATAGTAACAACATTCTCAACCGTCCAATAATCATTGTACTGTTGGCGAAGCAGTTGTGATTACTTGAGAGTAAGTGCTGTCCCATGAAGACGACATGAGAGCCAGGAAGAAACTTAGGCATTGCCAAAATTAAACGGCGAGGGTGGATATCGCTCATTCCTATCTGGATGTGGACCAATCGTATTTCAGTATCGAAGCTTTCATTAATGATAAAACATCATAAATGTTTAGAATGAACATAATAAGCAATCGAAAAATCTAAATTATTGGAAAATAAATCTTAAGTAATTGATATGCTTCAGAAACAATAATAACACACCTTTTGTTTTTCAAGTATCCTGATGAAACATAACGAAGAATAAAAAGATCCGTGCACATAAGACAGCGTTTTGGGAAGTGATTCCAACCACTGGGTCGGGTCTGCTGTTAAGAGCAACGGTTCGTATGACAACAAACGATGGCGTTCGTATGAACAAACGACCTGCAGAATCCTGCGCAATTTTCACTGTTTTTTGATGCATAAATCAAGAAGTTGCAAATAACGAAGAAATAATATTCGATCAGAAAAACTGCCTCATATACAGTACTCGAAATTCGGTGAAAATTTTGAGGAGTATTGGTTAAGTACAGAGTTACCGAGGGCACCAAACTCGCCGGACCTGTATCGAAAAAAACATGTTTGGGCCTAATAGTGAAGTAATAGCAGAATGGCAATGAAAAAACCAAAGAGACAACAGAAGGTCGCGTCCTTGGATCGGCACCCTGCGTTGTTTCAAAACTTAGTCGGGTCAATGAGATAATGACTTCAAAGAGTCATTGATACGAGGTCGGAACTAAATAATGATTATTAGTGAAGCATGAACATAATTGCTCATGAAGACATGGTTACGCTATGCTGAGACTGGTTTTTTTCATTGTCCGGAAAATCTGTTTCATTTGTATTTTTATTGAAATCGATAGATAATTTGAACGACAGAGCATCCAACTCAAAATGAATTCTCTTTGCGTTAACTTAAAACGAATGAATTTTGGACGCTGAAAATTAAATATGATAAATTTTTCAATCTATGAACACAGGTGTTTTCCGAAAACTATTTCATCGGCACAAGTGGAAACACGCACTCTGCTCAGAAGCATTCTTCTGCAGAAATAGATCAGCACTTCAAATAAGAAAAATAATGTCACAAGTGAAAGGTCATATTTTTCTCACTAAAATTTTTGTTTACTCTTTATTCTCGCATTTATAAATTGATTCTTTAACTTACAGGCTCTGCACTTCTGTAACCAAAGGGAACCACTCCATTATGAACGGATCCTTCCGCTTCGCTTCCGCTCGGATCATCCTCTCTCTCCTGCATTTTGACTCCGCATCCCAGCCCGCACCACTCGTCATGTGAGTCTCCTACACTTGACCTCAATTCCATCCCTCCTCCCTCATCTCCCTCCCAACGAATCCTGCTCTAATATGATGCATCTTATGCGTCCTCCTACTAGTTATTCTTATCTTCTATCTTCTTCTCTATATATATAAAAACGAATGTATGTCTGTGTGTCCTGTATGCATTACTACACTGTTCATCCGATCGCCAAGAAACTTTGGAAAGTTGTTGAGTACACTCTTGCGAAGGTTTATGGTATAAAAATTTTTTAATTATCGCCCCCCCTCCCCCCCCCCAAGGCCCTCTTAATCTTTCGAATACTTTTCGCGCAACAACGCCCGACGGGTAAGCTAATAATCCTAACCTCAGTTTTAATCCTATCTTGCTGAAATTTTGCCGAGTAATAGTTCAAGGCAGGAGGAAAGTTATAGGCTACTTTAAAATGATCTCAGGGCCCATAAAAGTCCCATGGCCCTCTTAGGTGGGCCCTTTAGGTGGGAGTCTCAGGGCCCTTAGATGGTTCGCGGTACGTATCGGGTTTTGTGCAGTGGTTTCATTTTTTACTTTTTTAAATTATTTCCGCTCAAGATAGAGAGTTGGAATTTTTTAATTAAATATCTGAATGAATGAAGTTTTTAATTCTGTCAATTAATTATCCTTTTCACTTCGTTATTGACTGAAAGTTGCGTTTTTAGCTGCAGAAACATATTTTTCATTGAAATCAACAATACCATATTCGCTTGACAACCAGATTTCGGTCATTGCTATTGGAATTCATATTGCTTAGTTGAGCCGATTAGGAATGCTAAGCATTGGGATTTGTGCAGCGGTTAATTATTTCGCTTTTTAAAACAACTTTAACTAAAGATAGAGAGTTGAAATTCATTTTATCACATACCCGAAAGTATGATACTACTAAAATTAGTGGTATGATGCCCGAAAGAATGAAGTTTCTCTCTTTTTCAATCGATTTTCTTTTATGCATTTTCCTTGACAACCAAATAAACAAACAAAACTAAACATCAAATCAAATCTTAATTAACGAATCGCCAAGAAACTTTAAGAAGTTGTTGAGTACACTCTTGCGAAGGTTTCGAAGGTTGAAGGTATAAAAATGTTTTAAATATCGCCGCTCCCCCCCCCCCCAAGGCCCTCTTAATTTAATATTTCGAATGCTTTTCGTGCAACAACGCCCGACGGGTAAGCTAATAATCCAAACCTAATTTTTCAAATACGATCTTTATTTTAACCAATGAGAGATGTTCTTATTTTAACCAATAGAAATTGAGAAACCATTGAATTGTTGTGCGCTCGCCCCTGAAGGTTTCTGAATTATTAAATCCATTTTACATTAGGTGGAGCGCCAGTCGTTTCAAAATATTAGTGTTGGCACGCGAGCTTCGTAAAAAAGCGAGGAGCGGCAATCAAGCAAGCGAAGCAGATCGTTTACGAGTTGCTCAATCACGTGCATCAGAATCATATTAGTGAGACATAATTTGTTTTAAAAGGTACTTAATTTATTTTTGCGTAAAATATATTTTGGTGCAGTGGTCTCTTTGTCTGATTATTTTAAATTCTTGCATTCGATTTTCGTATATCCTTCGCTTTTTCCTAAAATTGTACATTTTTGCTCGAAAATCTTTAATGTTTGTACTGCTTCAGCAAAATAATATTTTATTAACTTGGAAGCCCCAGCATAGGCATGGAATGGAAACTCATGGCATCATTTGTACGTTACAAATTTCTGTGTAGGTACGAGGAATTCATTGGACTGAGTCTAAAAGTCGTTTAGGGACCAATTTTGATTCCGGAAAAGATTTGTGGGTTAAACCATGAAAAGTATAAAAATCAGTGGGGAATTCAGGATGGAGTATTTTATTTTTCAAATTTAAGTAGGCAATTGGAGGAATTTTGTACATGCCAATGTGTGTACTTTTTTCATGTTCAGGAATCAGCATACTTTGTAAGTTTTACTCAGAACATTTATTGCACGACCGGTTTAGTTTCCAAATTTAAGGCTGAAACTATTGAATTTGTTGAGTGTGTACTTTTTATGTGTGTGCCTGCTAAGAAAGAAAAAGAGGCAATGCAACGCATGCCGGGCACAGCTAGTATATATATAAAAAAGAAACTGTGATTGTGCGGTCACTTAAAACTCCCGAATCACCGCACGGAATGTCGTAAAACTTTGTAACATGATTCATTATGTCACTCGGAAGGTTTATGGATTTTTTTTGTTTACCTAATGGTCTTCAGATCGACTCCAGACCAGTAAAAGCGTTTCCATAAGAAATACATGTAAAGTTCGTTATTCTGGCATGCAGACCTTTTTTATTTTGAATATTAAAATTAGAAATAATGGTCGGTATAAGTCGCGACAAATACCATTGGAAAGAAAAATGAATATATATTCTTATTATTGCAATTAATTTTCGTTTTCCAACTGATTTACTTTAAATTATGAAAACACAATCATAAAATTTCTGAAAATTTCTGTTTTTGGTACGCTGTCCCCTTGACGACCGATAGCATTGTTGAAGCCGAACCTCATGATGATGGATATAATAATATGGTGAATATAAGGCCCGGAACATATCTATTGAGATGGAAGAATCCAATAGAATCCATAAAAAATACATTGCGTGCGATATAAATTCGATATATTTCGATTGCCATCATTAGTTAGTAAGTTTGTTTTTCACACCCGTTGAATTTCAAACGCGTACCTACCTTCCGCTAGTAATCTTTAAAAATCAATGACACACTGCCCAGTAGACACGTATCTTTAAATATGGTTGCTGCATGTTCGTCCACGTGTCACTCACCTATAATAGTTTCTGGTCTGACCGCCGCGCACTCTTGTCCTCCCGACTGTTCTTTCTGCGCCCATAGCGGCAAGTGGGGAACGGGCGAGCTTCTGATTTGAACTGGGACAAGTGCAGGACATCTCGTGAAGGGTGAATCACCCCTTGCGACGTATCGCAGTCGTGGTTTGCCATTTCATGTCCACCTACCGTGCAAGTCCCGTGCATGGGGGTGAGATGACCTCCTCCTCCTCGACCATCGCCACGAATTATAAGTATCCACGGAATATGCGCACACCTTTGTCTGAATGACTGAATTCGATCGATAAACATATTTTTAGGCTCTAATATTCCAACTCGTTGCATTACATATTGACGCTATTTGCCTTACAATGGTTTGAAAAATCGGGAACCAAAACTATGTCAGCCAGGTTAAACTGATTTTACGATGGTGAGCAAATTGCCAACCAATCAGTTTTGCATAGTTTTGAGAGAGCGTTATTTTTATAGCCATAATAGAGACCATATTCGAAACTTTTGTATTCATTTCAGCAACTGTAAGAAACATTAAGTAAATGTTGTATTATTAAAGGCACAAAGATTTAGTTTTAAATTACTTTAGTTTTCATTAATTGAACATTTATATCTAGGTAACTCTCAGAGACCTGACTCATTCTGTTCTCGCTTCCAATCTGCAAACGTCAAAGCGATCGAAGATATTTCGCAATCCTGCAAACATTTTGACGTGAGTAATTGACTTATTGCTTAAACATAAATGAGAAAACCCCTGTATAATCTACGCACTGTTAAATTGCTCTAGGGATCCTCCTCTTTAAAACTAGGTCTCTCAGGAGAACGTACGCAAACCATAGAAAACGGCAAGTATATTTTGGCACATTTGTCCAAAATTATTCCCGTTGTAGAATGATATTTTGTACCTTTGTAAAAGTGAGATATTTTTCTTTAAAATGAGACCATAATCATTGAATACTATGGGAAATGATACTTTTCTCAAACTGCCGAGTAAGTATTACCACTTGTTGGGGGAAATAGACCGTACAATATTCGGCCACCATTGTTTATATCCAACCCAGCCAAACTGTCCGGAAGAGCAATTTTGCCAAATATCGCTCAATTTTTGGAGACGCCCGCCCGCAAGACTACTACCTACTCCGTTTTAGAAAGGCACATTCGGAGTGTGTGCTCAAATGAACTTGGAGTTGAATGGTGTTCCACGAGCGGCGTCCATGGGAGGGATCCGATCGTAGATAGTTGAGTTCTTCGTCCGTCTTGGACGTCTGATTATGAAGGACTGCCTGACGCCCGCTCGCGCACTTATCTTCCGATAGCGCTCAGAGCAGCGTTGCCCCGCATTGGTACGGGCTGCTACGTGTAACCAGGGAACGTTGACATTCTCTTTTTCTGACACGTTCCCTGAATTGGTCGAGTTTTCTCGTTCCTTAAGGAAGTCCGAGCGAAATATCATTTTACTTAGAAATCAATGAATTTGGTCTCATTTTAAAGAAAAATATCTCACCTATATAATGACACCAAAAATTCAACCCCTTACCGCATTACTTTCGGAGATATTTGCCAAAAAATACCAGCCATTATACATGGGAAATGGTACGTGCATGCACTTCAGAGAGACATTATTTACAAAATGAGGTATTTCTGACACTTAGATATCGTAAAAAAACTAACAGCATGTGGTTTGTATATTTTCTAGACTATTTACGAAAATGAATCATATTGTCACCGCAGTAGGTTCTTGGGCATCACAAAAAAATCTTCCGTTTTGGTAGAGTTTCAAAAACGTACCGCGCGAAAAAACTGAGCCAAGCTGCAGACTTATTTAGATATTTTCATTCAATTACTTACAATTTCTGTCATATAAAACTATTTTATTTCACCATTAATAATGCAATATTTTATTTGTGTGTCCTACAGCTGGTGAAATTAAAACGTATAATTCGAAAATGGTCTCTATTATGACAAGGGAGCTATCTCGCTCGGACTACCTTAAACGCAACCCTACGAGGCCTCGAACTTTGTACCATCAGAAGTGGGATCTAAACGACGTAGTTGACGAAGACTCCGTGAAGTAGGAGATGCTGTAAAGCACGGTTTTGAGACAGACTCGCCGAGGTCGCGTCCTTCTCCTCCCACTTCATCATTCATCTAGTCGTGGCAGTCTGTAGTCCTGAGGAAAACAACCTGGTCGGGTAAATAGTTTCACTGAAGAATTTGTGACAGAATGCCGTTTCCAAAGCGTAACATTGTGGTAAGATATGCATCTATAATGCATATACTAGTAAAATATCTTGGAATTACCTTAACTTCAGATATATTGTGGGGAACACATACAAATCATATGCGGCACAGCATTAATGAAAATAGGTTTTGTTAAGCGTATAATAGGAAGGTCCTCGGATGAAAAAGTTAAAGAGAGATGCTACTTCGCTCTGGTTTGGCCACACCTCGAATACGCCGCGAGCATTTGGGACCCTGGTCAAATAGATTTAACAAAAAAACTGATAAAACACAAAGGAAAGTAGCACGCTTCGTTTAAAACTGCTACAAAGGAACTTATCGTGTCTCACAACTTTTAGAGGGATTACGGTGGGAGCCCCTAGAGACTCGGAGGCTGCACGCTAGGCTTAGGCTGCTTGAGAAATTCACAACTGGTGTGTTTCAGAGCGACACAGAGGATATTATCATGACGCCTCACTACATTTCTAGGGCTGACAGATGCGATAAAATAAGAGAGATACTCTGCCGAACAGATAGGTACAAGAACTCGTTCTTTCCGCGCACAATGAGCGACCGCAATAAAAACTGAGCTCCTCCAAATACACTCTCATAGGACATGTCACCATTTCGCCTCCAAAACTTTTACATCTTTACACGGCTGTTGACCTACCACCCCCTGCCACACGCACATCACATGCGGCGGCTCGCGGGGTAGTATGTAGATGTAGATATTTTGTCGGTCCCGTTATTGATTTGAATATATATTTGTTACCGGCAACTGCTTTGATAAGAGATTTTGGCCAAACTTTTGAACAGTATGAATGTCGGGAATCTTTCAGTGAATTGAAGGATGATTACTGGTTCATGGTGAAGTGCATCGGCTGCTCGCAAAAGTATCGTGCTATGACGTTTCCTTTCTTAAATTGCCAATCCTGATTTAAACAATCCTTGTTAAAGGCTTGTTTTTTTTCTGACGCTGAAAGTCAGAAATCGGTTCTGGTACCTCGATGCGGCAGTGCAAAGTACGAGATTCATAGTCATTATTGAGAGGGAAAAGTTTAACACTGTTTCGCATGCCAAAGACTCGAAAGCGGATTCCGTAGTACTTAGTCCATTGTCCTTTAAAGACAGCAGTAGCTGCAGTAGTGGGAGGGTGTATAGATGGAAGAACACATCTTCGTGTACTTTGCTTGTGGAGTGTCTAACGGGAGTCCATTTCTTTGTTCCCTTTCAAAATATTGATTTGGACGAGGTAAAAAAATTATCTGAATTTGAATCGTCATAATGCATGAGAAAATAAGTGGCGTGTAATTGAATCGTGTGCTGTATCGTGGAAAAGCACGATTTTCGATTTATCCTTTTTCATTACCTCGAAAATGGCTTTGTTAAAACTTTTTCTCATCTTCCATGTCCCTTGTTTTTCCTCAGAAGGATTTCCTTCCACTTTTTCCCCTTCGTTTCCCCTCTTATGTCTACGTTGCTGTTCACACCAAAATACCCGGTTTCTCATTTCTTCGCAACTATCACAATCACTGCAAACCATTTCTACAAGGCCACCGCGACATCATTTTCGCTTATAATCACCTATTTTCTCGAGGGATTCTATTCTAAAAACAAAAATGCGCGTCTCCGTTGCCGCGTTCGCGCTTTTAAACACCGGTCCTCTCATTTTGGTGCAACTGCAACTTGGAAGTGACTGAGAAATGCCATTATTCATCTTTCAAAATGGCCACTTCGTATCCGCGTACTGTCCCACCTCAGCACACTGATATTCCCCCCACAGCACTGTAATCTTGTCCACTTGAGGTGGGAAATGCAAAAATTTACCGCGAAATAATCGTTTTCCTGGGTTTCAGAGAGATGTGAAAGTCACGCTATCACTGTGACATCTGGGAGGCATTTCAATGATAATGGCTCCCAAAGCGTCGTTTCACGAATTTTTCTTTTTTTTAGAATTCCTTTCTAAGAACCGTATCTTTTGAAAGTCGGTCAATTCTATTCACTTTTGAAATTATCCCATAATTTGCGCTTTATTGCGTAAACAATTGTCGAATAACGGGAGGACTAGCAGACTATCGTTGAATGTCAATGGGAGAGATAAAGGTAAGAAATAATATAGTCGGTAAATGTGTGCATAATGTCTTTATCTTTATATTTCTTTATCTTTTGCTAATAATTGGAAAATTGCCCGTTTAACGACTTAAAGCACGTTTACTGGAATTACATACTAAGGTTGAAAACATTAAAACTAATTTTTACCTGTTTAGTTTTTGCATGGATTATTTATAATTTAACTTTTCAAAATAACTAAAGCCTGCCAACGATACAAATTATCTAAACAGGTGTTTTTTTTTGGAGAATGCTTTGACCCGTTTGTGGTCGACTTGATTACGAATTTTGTAACGCCGAGAATTCGATTGAACTCATATGTATAGATGATAGGATATTGCATTAACTTCTGCTCAATCGGTGCTGTATTTCAGGAGGAGAAGACCGCAAACATTCTCTCAGACAGAGGCCACTACATCATTATACATCAGGAAAGATTCCTATCACGCAATTACCCGTAAAATTTCTAGATAAATGGTTCATTGCTTCATATATTCGGTGGCTAAATAGAAACCAGTGATTTTTGGATTAAGACCTCTTTGAAACCCCAACCATCCCTCGATGATAGTATTAGATTTATCAGGTGTAGTACGTTGGTCCCTCGCAGTGTGGAAAATTCTGCGTAGCTAGCGATATGCGACGCACAAGTACCGATAGGTCCTATTTATAACAATCAATTGTGACGTGCTGAAAACAGCAAAAAGCTGTTTAACACACATTGAGAGGTTGGGCCACTGAATACCTTGGAACTGAAGTCTCTCAAATTTGCTTATATCGATAAAATAGTCATCGCAACAACTTCGCAAGTCGCCTTCGATTTTGGAAAGCAAATTAAGAGCGACTTGCGACGTTTCGTGGGCAATGAGTGGTGAACTGTGGGCCAAAATAACAAAGCTATGATAGACAAGGGAAAAGATTGAATACGCAAATATTTCGCTTGGGTTGACCCAATATATATTATTAATTAGGAATATTCTAATCATTTCATGTATAGTCAGTATTTTATGGATTGAAAGATGAAAAATTCAGATTATATTCTGTCTTTATGAATCCACACGTCAATATGACATATTTTCCCATGAAGTTGCGCGAAAAATATATCGTTATTTAGTCGTGTATACTACTCCATTAAATATGAAATAATCTCAGTTTGACATCATGACAAGTAAGATTTATAAATGACTTCCATGTCGATGTCTTCCGCCACTTTATGCAGCGGAATAACGATTTTTCTTATGATGTTCAAGTCTCGCCGATCACTCGCCCTCGCTTGGGATCTTATTTAGGTAAATTGTGAACTTAAAATATGTTTTATTATATATTCTATCATTTATATACACTCAACACCGTGGCAGTTACACTTGGATAAGAAAGATGGCAAATTAAACTCTCTGAATATGTCGTAAGCTTCAAATAAAAGCTAAACATGGACTCGAGGACGTCCGCCATTTTCACCCGACTGAATCCGGTTTACTCACCTCGGAGGAATCGTGGAATTTTCCTTACAAGTTACAAACACTTATAACTGACAAGTCGGTTTGAGAAACAGAATTTCACATAACCATGGAAAGACTTGCCAGATATTCATAACTTTTAACATAACGCTTGTAACTTGTGAACTGGACTTGTAACTTGAAGGCTTGTATGTACGTCTGAGAAACAGGACCCAGTTCTCCGCAACAATGCCCAGCCATAGCGTCGCGAGCTCTCGCGACGCGGGTGTCGACATTTTCGCGGAGAACTGGTGTATTATACATAATTCGTTTATTTTGACTTTCATCAGAGGCTGAAATGTATCATTTGTGAGTTCTGGAGTAGTTTGTCGTCTGTGCAGCAATGAACTGTATTAATATGTCTTTTGTGTTCTATCGTACCATGTTGGCAGGTGTCCGTTCTGCTTAACATTCAAACGGGTTAAAATGAACTTTTTTGACAATCCATTAATTCTTTTGCTCATTTATGAATTAAAAAATGGAGACTTAAATTTTTTAAATATGGAATTGAACTTATGAAAATGACCTTGAAGGCCAGTCTCTAGGCTAAAGTTAAGGTCACCGTTGGATGTCTCCCTTCGAACCCTACAAATTTTGAATTCAAAATTTTTCTCTTTCTCGTGTATTTGAAAAAATATTTCGGTGTGTCGATTAAAATGGCACTCCTTGTGTACTTACATGTGTTCGAGACACGCACACGCTTCGCGACAAAGATGATCTTTTATTTGCCTTTACATACTCGACGTCTTCCGAGAGGGCGGGGCCGTTACTGAGGCCGTCTTCACCTTCCCCTTTTCCCCCTCCACCGACTATGCTCACCGGATTTGTCCACTGTCTGTATTCTCTCTGTCAAAAGGTGGATTTGATACGCCGACCGAGCATCCATTGTCCCCACGCCTCAAGTCCCTCCCTTCGTCCCCTAATGAACCTCCGAATCCTACCCTTTTACTGGAACGGTCCCAGTCGGACCCCTGTGGAATCCCTAAGGAAGCGACGTAAGCCTCGGAGACAGAGGCCCATAATCCCTCCATCACAAGTTCTCTGGCCGAAAGGAACGCGTCAGGACGGCTATTGTCATCGCCTGTGCGAAAGGGTCTGACAGGAAAATTCTCTTTTTCCTCCGACCGAGAAACGAGCGATTTGTTGCGGAGAGAAGTCCGAAAAGGACAGCTGTTGCTGGTGAGCTCACTCGCCTGTGACGACCAAAAGGAGAGATTTATCTCTCTTCGGTTGGTTCAAAAACACTCCCAGACCTGCCCTTCGCAAACAACGCACAGCAGAGGGCTGAAATCGAATTGATTGAGTTGCCTTGAATTCCAAAAATTGTTTCTTTTTCGAGCCTGGTAGTTGAAATTTGGCATTTGTGATTTTCTGATTTTATTATTGCATGTGGGGTATGATTTCATTTGTCGTGATTATTGAAAATTTACAATATGCAAGGACTTAGGTAAAGTTTAATAATCGATACAAAAATCTCTCAATTCAGTTTTCGCCAAAAATTTCCTAAGAGAAAAAGTTGTAAAACCATCTGTTACTTAAACGGTGTTTGTATTAAGGAATACAAGACAGTAATTTTTAAAGAACCGGCCTTAGCCTTTGAAATTATGTGATTTTGATTGATTCGCAGGGATGTTTCCTCTGTTAAAAGGACAGCATTTTGGACCCTATTTTCCGTCAATCTTCTGCTCTTGGAAAGAAATTTAGTTAACGAAAGTGGCGACTGGAGGCGTTGAATCTCCACAAATCGCTACCTATTTGGTCTTTAGACTGGCATGCCGTTCTTCAGGCACTCTTACCAAGGGAGAATTAACTACACCATTCTTGGAATGGAGAACATTTCCTTCAAGATTTCATTGTATCATGCACTCTAAAGGTCGCTTTACACGGTATATTTTATTGTACAAACGAATGTGTCATAGAATGTACAAGAAACTGAATGGAATTAGAGCAGGTTCTTTTTCCCGTTAAGTCATCCAGACAATCATACAATTCGCCGCTTTACACGGTACAATTTCCTTCATGAAGGAATTCGTAAATTCGTTTGTACAGTAAAATGTACCGGGTAAAGCAGCCTTTGGAAGTGAAAAATTTTTCAGCGACGTGGGAGAAATTTCGTGGATGTCGAAAATCCGGCGAGTAAGCGTCACGCGCTGCGAGCCTTGGCACATCTCGAGTCAGGCCGTTTCTATTCTGAGCCAGAGGATTGACGTTCTCAGAAAATGTTCCTAAATACTCAGTAAAACGGGAAAAAAGAAAAGCAATGATGAAAAATGTTTATTTTGATGAAAGATGATAATTTCGCTTTTCAATGGGATTAAAAGGGGGAAACGAAAAATTTCCGTGCGAAGCAAATGTTGATTCGCTCTTGAAATTGAAACTTGAACTTTGAACGGTGAGACTTGGACTCAGATGGGCCTAAAGATTTAATTTTTATTTTCCTGCTTCAAATGAATGTACATATGTACATTCATTTGAGTACTCTGCCAGCTGATTGGTAGGTATTACGACTGTAATTGTCCAAAGCCCTATTTTTTGGCATAGCGTTCCGTTTTCCCTCCCAATGGATGGCCCTTTATTAGATCCCTCTTTAAGTTCCTCATATCGTCTGACTCTTCTTATTCCAAAGGAAACTGTTTCAGGCGTTACTTTGTGAAAGTTTTGGATGTTCATGATGAAAAGAAGCAACTTGGTTAATTCCACACTAATTTATTAAATTAAAACCGACCCGGGTTTCAGCAACTGAGTGCCATTTTCCAGGCACAACTGACTTGAGAGGCTGAGTCTATATTATACAATAAAAGTGGAGGGAGAGGGAGGAAAAGAGGGGGGAGAGGATAAGGGGGGGAGGCGTGGAGGCATTACTGGTAGGTATGACGTAAAGGTGGCGGTAAGGATGAGTACAATTGGGTGATAGCTGAGTAATTTGTACGTACACAAAAACAGAGAGCATTACATAAAATATGCAGGCTATTTGCAGTTTCAAATTGCTCTAAAAATCCAGCTTATAACCCTTGTCAGTGACATGTAAAATCTCAGGGTCAAAATCACTAAAATGGGTATCTGTACATAAATGTTCGCTAAACTTTGAGTTTCCACCACCATTAACCAAGTGGTTCCGATGTTCTTTCACTCTGTCTTTAACTTTCCTTCCTGTTTGACCGATGTATGAGACTCCACAGTCATCACATTTGAGTTTATACACTCCACTTTTGTCCAACCTTGTATATTTGTCTTTCGAGTTAAAAAGCATCTTTCCAATAATGCGAGGGTTGCGGAATGGCACATCGCGTGTTTCGTCTGAGATGAGTTTATGCAATTTATAAGGAACACTCTGAATGAACGGCAAAGTACCTTTACCACTTCTTTTTACATTTAACTGGGGGGGGGGGGGAACTCGTAACAATCAGACAGCCGAAACCGGTCGCTAGCATTGAATAAATTGTGGAAGTCACAAAGTTTTGCCTTCTTTGTCATGCCTTCTCTATTATGATTAGCATTCCGCCGCCGCCGCCGCCCTCTGGCTTCCTCTCCTCACCAACCACATCCTTTAACTCTTCGTTCGCACCTCTCACCACCCAGCATCTCACCCTCTCCATCCTTCTCCACGCCCACATCTCAAACGCCTCGAGTCTACGTATATACATCCTCCCTCCGCAATGCCTAGTAAGTCTCTAACCGACACGAATACTCTCTCTCTCTCTCTCTAAATAGTATTAGTTTTCACCAGCTTTTTCTTGACGACTCTCCTAAGATCCTCATCATTTTCTCTCTCTTTGAAAATGCTTCTTTAGCCATGACAATTCTAAATTTTATGTCACTACTCTACCCAGCCCACTAAACCCTTTCTTCTCCACAACCTGACCCAGGTACGTAAACTGCTCGATTTCCCTTGCGTCCAAACCTACCTTCTTGCTTTTAGAGAATCTCATTACTTTCGTCTTCTTATGGTTTATCTTGATCCCACACCTCTCACGCTGCTCATACAAAAGATTCATCATTGACTGTAACCCCTTGAATGACTGGCCTTCTTCATTCATATCTCCATCTCTCCCCATGGCTCAATTTCCTTGCCATTTCTTCTGGATACAAAAGGCAAAGACGATAGTGGGCACCCCTGTGACACTCCCCTTCCTATCAAGGCCCATCCCGATTCTCCCTCGGCTACCCTAACCTTCGCCCTCTGGTCCATATAAAGCTTACGGATGGACGCATGTCCCACCAACCGACCACTTAATTTCTTCAGCACTTTATTTAATTTTTCCCAGTCCACCATTCTCGAAATCTACAAAGCAAGTGAACACATTTGACCCATACTCAAGTACCCATACATACACAAGTTTCTTTATGTTAGCATCCTGGTCTTCACCCAGGTATGAATTAGCCTTGCTCTTCTGCATTCGATTTATAATTTTAAGGATTACATATGTCGCTTGGGATATTAAACCTATTACCCTCTTTTCCTTATAAGTTTTTGCCTTGGTCTTCTTCGGTATCACAATAAGTGTTGTCTTCGTGAATTCCTTATGCATCACTCCATCCTTTAACTTTTCCGTTCCTAATTGTTATAATTTCCTTCGGCTGATCGTATACTCCATCAATTTCTACCTCTCTATGATTTGAGTTGGGAATATAGAAGTGAAGTATAATCAAGCCCTTTGGATCTGCCTTTAGCTCAGCGACTACAAACTCTACTCCTGCATTCAACTGTTCTGCATGGACTACTACCAATGCAACGCCACGCTGGCTTTCATCCCATTCTTTATGCATCATTTTATGGCCATCGATCCAATAGTCTCCGCTATCTTTCCATCTTACTACGATCATACTTGTGATGACTCTATTTCTTTCTTCTTATTCTCATAAATTGCCCGCTCTTATCATTGTCCTAACATTCCACGAGCATATTCTGATTGTTGCATTTCTCTTCTGCATTTTCTTTTCCTTTGATTCAAGATTTTCCTCCACTTCCGTGAAAGTATTTCGTATGATTACGACCGCCGGGGCCTTGTTCCCTCTGCTAACGAGCACGACACCCACCTCACTGATTCAGTCATTTGATTAATCTTCCTGCTGTTTTTGCTGGTAGGTTTTTGGGCAGTTTTTATCGTACTGAAACATCGTTTACTTTTCACTCCTATCGACTCCGTGTGTTTGATCCCTCTTAAATTCCTCACATCGTCTCCCTCTTCTTATTTCGTCCAGAGTTCCTATCCTCTTCCTTACTCTTTCCCTTTGTTCTCCCCTCTATTATTCTCTTCAACTTTCCCTCTCCCCCTTCAATACGTCCTCCATTCATCCCTTCTGTCTCCTCCGAACCTCCACCACTTGACTTAACTCTCCTCACCGACCACATGCAACACCTCCTCGTTCCTCATTCTCGCCACCTAGCATCTCACCCTCACCATCTTTCTCCAAACTCACATCTCAAATGCCTCAAAGACCACGTACATCCTCCCTCTGCAAGTCTCCGACCCAGACAGCGCCACGCTCCATATCAGAGTTTACACCAATCTTTCATTTGTTTGCGTCTGTACTCAGACCCACTCCTCATCAATTTCCTCTTCTTGTGAAAATGCTCCTTTGGCCACGGCAATTCTACGTCGTATGTCCACACCACGAAACCCCTTCTCCTCTAATATACCACCCAGATATGTAAACTGTTCGACTTGCTCTAATTTGTGCCCTCCATTCGTTTCATTCAGCCCCGCCTTCTTACTTTCAGAGAATCTCCTTACTTTTGTCTTCTTATGGTTTTATCTTCATCCTATACCTCTCGTACTGCACCTCTAACGCATTCATCATCGATTGTAACCCCTTGGAAGATTGACAAACCAATGCTCAATCATCTGCAGATCTAACAGACGTAATCAGCTCCCTTTCAACCTTTATTATAACCTCCATCCCTACCCATGCCTTCCTAACTATTTCTTTTGGATAAAAGTTTAAAAAGCAACGGCACCCTCTGCCGCTCTTGTCGTCCTATCACGGCACGTCCCGATTTTCCCTTGGCTACCCTTTCTACTCGGCTACCTTTTCATCCGTTCTAAAAATCAAATGACCTACGAACTCTTCTAGATAAGTCGGAATTTAGCTCAATCCTTTGTTAATCTAGACGTCATTACTACTCCGCAGCTATTTCCAGAGTGAAAGAACCCAGTGAAGTTTGGCGCAGGCTTAGGGAACTGGGACTCATTCATCAACGCGATAATTCTATCGTCTCTAACTTGATGGCTGACCGGCTAAATGATTATTTTCTTTCGTCTTCCGTTCCCACTTCTAAAAGTGATCTAGAAGTCAGATTCTAGTCCCTTTAATCCTCTTAATCTCTTCGCTCTTTACATTGCGGACAGCTTTCATTTAAAATACGTGACTTAAATAAATTCTGCTGTCCTTAAGCTCTCAAAAACGAATTCAATGGGAATTGATGGAATCTCAATTAATTTCATAAACAAATCTGTTCCCACTACACAACCAGCAATCTTGAACATTTTTAATCACTCTTTACTTCATGCTGAATATACCTCGATCTGGAAGTTGGAGCTATAAGACTCATTACAAAAGTTAAAAACCCCTCCTCCCCAAATTATTATCGACCAGTATTGATTTTATGTGCTCTATCAAAATTTCTCGAGCAAGCCGTTTATGAACGAACCAAAGAATATCCCATGACTCATAATAGATTTGTTCGTTTTCAGTCAGGTTTTCGTAAAGGCTATAGTATAGTAAGTATAGTATAATACGTCATTGCTTCTTAAATTTACCTATGATATACGCTCCGCAGTTGATAGAGGAATGGTCACGGTTCTCGTTTTATTTGACTTCAGTAAAGCCTTTGACCGCGTGAAACATTCACGCTTACTTCTCAAAATGAAACAATTGAACTTTCCTTGCACATTGCGGAATTGGTTCCACTCATATCTCATCGATCGACGTCAATCAGCGAAGGACTCTGATGGAAACCTTTCCAGGTGGGGCTCTGTTTCTAGTGGAGTTTCTCAGGGTTCCATCCTTGGCCCACTATTATTCTCCCATTTCGTTCTTGACCTTCCGCAATGCATCATAAACTTCCAGCACTTGCTCTCCGCAGACAATCTTTAAATATATTGTCATGGAAGTCCATATGAGCTTAGTGATGTGATTTCTAAGGTTAGTGAAGACGTCTCTGCTATTGTGGATTGGGCTGATGAAAATTTCCTTCTTCTGAACAGTATCAGAACTAATGCTGTCCTACTCGGGAGCTCAAAAAAAAAAGAAATTCGACCTTAACATCATTCTCAGAATCAAATTTGGGGATACTGAGCTGCCTTATTCCAAAATTTTGCGCAATCTAGGCATTATCCTCAATGACAACTTGTCGTGGAACAATCATATTTTAAATATTTCAAATAAAATGAACAGTACGCTTTACCAACTTAAGGTGAATAAAAACCTGCTGCCGTTATATACCTGGCACCTGCCCGTTAAGTCACTAATATTTCCAAATGTTGATTACTGTTGTCTCATTTATAATGATTTAATGGTTGAGAAGAACCTTAAGCTACAGCGTCTCCTAAATACAAGCGTTCGGTACATTTTTAATCTTTGCAAAGATGAACACTTCACCCCCTATTATATACAAACTTGATTGGTTGAATACCAGCTCACGTCGTAAATACCTACTTGGAAATTTCTTTTTTCTACCTTTGCCAGCAACCAACCTTCCTACCTAATTGATATGTTTCCTAAAAGAACTACTAATCATGCAATGATTAATAGAACCGAACGTAGTGACCTTCTACTTCCGACCCAGCGAACCACTTCCTTTCACAAATCGTTTGTCGTGGCCGCCTCACAATTTTGGAATTCTATTCCAATCGATTTGAGGAAATCTCGTTCGTTGACAATTTTTCAATCTAAATTGTATGGAATTTTATTTAAAGATTGAGTTCCTGAATAGTTTAGCCTGTTCAGTATTGAAGTCTCAGTACCAATTTTTATTTCTAGACAAAAATTGTTTTTTTCCATGGTCCAATCATGTTTTTAGTTATAACTGTTTAAAATGTTTAATGATTTTTTCCTTTCGATTATCTTTCATCATATCTATACGTATCTTTGAATTCAGTTGTATCACATGTACAGTTATTGTTTTTCACTGAGAGTGTTGTTTCTGTCTTTATCTTTCTATGTTATTATGCTCCATTTATTTTCTGATTTGAACAAAATCATTTGTTAATTACCTCGCTGCTATTTCATTGTATCGCATTGATGCTCTAAGAGGACCTGTCCCAGAGTATAATTAACGTTTATTCTACTCTACCCTTAACTGCGCCGTATGGTTCATATGAAGATTCTGGATGAGACGTCTGTTCCTTCAATCGACCCCCAATAATTTAATTTCGCCCAGTCATACGCTCTCTCGAAATCTGCTAAAGAAAGCAAACAAATCCTGTCCATAATCTAAGTTTTTTTCTACTAGCGTCCCCATCACTTTTCCAATAGCGTCCCGCGTTCCCGTCCCTCTCCTAAATCCTAACTGGTCCTCACCCAGATATTCGTTAGCCTTGATCTCCAGTCTTTTATTTATGATTCTTAAGAGTACTATGCCCGCTTAAGCTAATTGTCCTCGCAATTTTATGCCTTGCTCTCCTTAGGTTTCACATTTTAGTGTTGTCTTCGTGGATATCTTCGGCCTCACTTCATCCTCGCAATCCTACGAATTAGCGCAAAAAGTCTTCCTCTTCCTCTCTGGCCAATACTCCGGTGAAAAATCTCAGGTACAGTGTCTATTCTCACCACCTTAATTCTTCTCATGTCTCGAAATGTTCTTCTGATTTCACTGTCAAGGATACCTGGTCCAATGCCATCTCTGTCAATGTCGTCCTCAGCTTCTATATCCAACCTACTGGGCCTTATTTCCTTACCATAGGGCTCTTCGACGTATTCCTACCACCTCTCTTTGATCTCTTTTGGCTCTACTATCAACTTCCCTGTGTTGCCTGTTATCGTGGTTATTCCCGTTCCCACGTAATACTGTAAAAGATTCGCGAGTTGAAATTTCAAATTCCCATCGTTAATTAAAGCATAGTATTCACTTGGGGTTACGGTTTGGACTTTGGAATTAAGAGAAAATCGTATGCAAATATATGAAAGCGTTCGAGGCGTTATTTTGGGAAAATATTCTATATCCATGATGGTGAGAATAAAAAACTCCGTAGTAATATCCACTCTATTTTTATGAGCCAATTTATAACCCCTGTGACCCTAGGAAAAGCCTTTATTCAACTCTAAAGATCGGTATGGCCTTATGGACAGAAGTGGAGTTGTGCCAATTAAAATGTGAAGACTGTGGTATTTCGCATATCGGTTCAAACTGGTCGAAAATTTATGGACAGATCTTAAGAAAATAGGAGGTTTTATTGATTGGGATGACAAATCATGTTTTGGGAAACATTGGCACTGTTTTAATCATTTCAGCAATCTGGGCGCTGCTACTTTACATTTTAAATACAAAAGGCCTAAATTGGATATTTTGAGAAATTTGGGATTGTTATTTGCCATGACAGCATTTGACTATGTTCTATTTAATGACGCCTGTTTTGCCGCTCAATCCCCTATTTTAATGTTAAGTCTCCCGTCCCGCCTTTCATGCCTTTCCCGCCTTCACCTCCACCAGTTCATTTCATGTTTCTTGTTCTGTCCAACCCCCCTATTTGACTCATTATTGCCCTTCACCTTGACCCGCTCTCTCTGTGACCTATGACCCGTTCTTTACACCCTCCCCTTCACCAACCCCTTTCCCTCCGTTTTTCAGACTTAGGGGTATCCATAGGAGATGATGGCTACAGCTTTCTATCTTGATAATCGTATCACAACCATGGACGGGTTTTAATAGAACGAGTGTCGTAATTACTAAAAAAAATTATTCTCACTATCATGGATGTAAATGCGTGTTTGTTACCCGACACGTTACCTTGATTGTTATTATCAACCAAATATAATGATGTGAAACCCAGAATTTCGCACTGGCAGGAAAATGTGCGCATTTGTAATCACATTATTTCCGAAAGTATAGAAAGCTCCAATGCTTAGAGGTAAACAGGCAGTCACTTCTATATTAAGTTCATGGTCCAGGTGGTGAATCTAACCGAATTTCTGCCGGTTAGCTTTCGACGTTTACTGCGGCTATTTACCGTGCAGTAGGATTTAACCAATGAGAACGAGCCATTTATACTCATTTTTAGAATAAACCTTCATTTCTCTTTTCGAACGTCAAAAAATGAAAAGTATTTTGCTGGAAATACTTCATCTCTAATGAAACGGTCTTGCAGGTTTATTGTCAGTCGATTTTGAATCCTTTTTACTCATTGGAAAATTACGTTTGTGTCTATTCGTGTCTTTGATGTTCAGCCCTTGGATTCGCAGCTCACCCTAAGCTTCATATTGTACTTGTAGTGGTGTCTAGGTATACGAAGACACAAGTGGATTAACATATAAGTAATTACTCAGGAATATTATGTGCCAACAGAACATCATCATCCTAATTTCCACGGATTTTCGCATATACAATCGATAAGATCAGAGATTTCATAATCCCTGTAGTCCTGATTTGTTACTTACACCTACCGCGATCAAGACATAGTCATTCAGTTCCTTTCACATACAATCGTGCTATGCGATCTTCTAATGCTTAGGATATGTCAATTTCTCCCGCTCTCACGTATTCAGAGACCATGACCAATGGTTGTAGTTTTGCTTCAAGCATTCTGGGCTGATTACTGTTTACCTGGCGCTGGCAAACTTAGAAGGGTATTGTACACACACAATTGGGTATCGGCGGAAGCGGACCTGCGGAGCTAACTCAGTGTTTTCTTTCGCTGCCAAATTCCCTTTCCCGAAGCGAGCAATTGTTCCCAGTATACTTACTTTCATATGCATGGCTACCTTGACGAGGGCGGAAATCGTATGCGCGCACATCGCGTTCATATCCTACGTGAGAGAACCATTAGAATTACGTGTTATTTTAACCAATTCTGAAGATTCTGGCGATATTGCGTGGAAACGACGCATCACAAGAGAAATTACAAAAAATGCGCATATTAAAAAAATTAAATATTTATTACGACCCAGGTTAAGTGTCATCGGGTACGGCTTAATACATCTCTTGATGATGCTGTTATAGGATGATTGTAACATTTAAACGAATGTTTTAACAAATATCACGTTGTATATCTTAACTGCGTGTAGGTATATAGCTCGAGCTGTCAATCTTTCCCGCTTTCCTGAAAGAACGTCGAGCCACGCCTAAATCTTTAGGAGAGGGTAAGGTGAGGTCGATGGGATGGGGGATGGGGGGGGTGGAATAGGGTGAGTGTCGGTTCCTTCATCCTCCTCAGCACTCCACTGGGCACCCGCATGCGTCGTCGCCTTGCCCCCCCCCCCCCCCCCCCCCCCCCCCGTCAAGATCCAGTCTCCACCCGCGCCGCCGCCGATCCCAAGATGGGAGTTCTCCACCAAACCACCCCTTATCACCCCCCTCACCCTCTCTCCCTCCCACCTCACCTCCTCCTACTTCTTTTGACGGGTAAGCGTGGGAATTTATGTAAATAGGGATGAAGCGTGACCATCGAAAGACAAGTTGTGTTGTCCGCTTGGTTCTATGTTTACTTCGTTTTTATTTGACTAATTATATATTTTACCAAAGGTCCGTGGTTCGATTCCCGGTCCAGTCGAATTTTTTCTGCTTGGAATCGGCCATCATTACATCTTCACACCACCATAGTGTTCGTCAATTTTATGTGTTCCTATCCACTTTCTTTCTACCTATCTGTTTGAATCTATATTTGTATGTATTTGCCGCTGAGCGGTCTGAGTGAATGAGCGAACGATTATATATTATATATTTCCCTTGTTAAAGAATTTTATCGAAAAATACGATCGGAGAATCACGTCAACCTACATTCTATGATGCCTGAGCAATTGTACAATGATATGGAGTTAGTTAATTTCTTTGTCGATATAATTTAATTGTATTTGTTGAAAGTAGTAATACGTTATAACATTAATGTGAATGTGATTAAAGAAAAACTTGATTTTCCTGGCGCATAGTACTAGAAACTCCCTGTTCGCTTTTTTAGCTTTGTGTATACCAAGGAATGAAACTTTTATAATTGTGCCAGCTTTCACGCCAATTATCGGTCATCATAGTTAGCAAAATGTTTACTCTCTGTAGCCCAAGGCATTGTTGTTTGCCATCTCCATCCATATTTGCATTACGATGATACATACAATGGTTTCCTGACCATTGATGCTGACGTGTGTTCAGATGACAAAAAGCAACTCTTTGCGTAGATAACCTTGGTAAGTTTACTCGGGTAGAAAAAACTACAATGGTGGACGCCAACGGGCGTTCGAATTCCAAACTCTTGCCTTTTTTAATGGATTTCCATGGTGATAATCTTAGTTAATCGATCGGAGCTTTCAAAGCGCAGCGTTTGAGTGAAGAGACCCCGGCCTGACACTAGTGAAGACGTCACGACCCATCGCTAACGCCTTCACTTTCGGTTCTTACTGTTGAGGCGCATGGAGGGATGGCGCGACCAATGCTTGAATCTGTTACATCTTTGTTCTCCGATTTGCCTCAGCGTTTGCGAGCTAAAACACTGGTTTTGTAATTCTGCGACGTTTTCCAATTGTATTGCACTTGAAATCAGGATACATTTACTATCAAATATTCATTCTTTACGCATATTATTTATTGATTTAAATCAAATATAAATCCGTATTTCCAGCAAAAACATTGTAAATCCGAGTAAAATCAATAGGCTTAAGTAGCTAATACGTACGTGTCCTATAAGTGTTCTATAGACTTAACTTTTTTCAACAGAAGGTGATAGTTATGCTTGCTTGCTTAATTGCATCGGCTGTTCTGCACCCACTCGTCCGTGCCATCCAAGGTCGAGCACACAATGAAAGCGCAAGGGGAAGCGATGCAGTGGAGATTCCGGTCGTCAGGTTTGTTGTTTGATGACTTTATAGTCTCTCCGTCCGCCTCAATGGTGGTTACGCATGAAGCCGGAAGGGAGTGGTGTGGGGGGAAGTCTTGGGGAAGGAAGGCAGGAGTGCTTTTCTTCTCTATCTTAAAAGAGACAATGGAATACGTAGGCCTCACTTCTCCCGAGTGCGCCTCCTCGCTCCAATGGATTTCACCGTCCGACAAGGACACCGCTCCGCCGTCTCCAGCTCCTCCGTATTCTCCGTGAGGTCGTTTCCCATTCTTTTCCTCCCGTCCCGGTCCACGGCTCACGCAAACCCCCCCCCCCCCCCCGGTTTCTATATACCTGCTCGCTCGCTCGCTAGCTCCTCCTCCTCCTTCTCCTCTCTCGCCGCCGCCGCTGCCATCTGCCGGGTTCTTCCCCATCCACCCTCCCACACGGTCCACGCTTGCCTCTCTCCGGGAGACTGCTCGTGAAGGGGGAAGCAGTCCTCCAAAGGGGATTATCCGCGCGCCATTTCGAAAATCGCGCTCCCACAATTCCTCGCGATATGTTTGCTCACTTCCTTTTATCCTCGCCTTCTCCTCTTCTCCCCCTTCCATTCTTTCTAATCCCTCCTCTACCTTCTGCCATCATCCTCTGCGAGCGTCGCTAAGAAAATCGAGTGGTGTGAGTTTGCACATTGCGTGTTTTTCCCTGTGTGATATCATTAAGAGGAGTGCGTTTACACACATTCAGTGGACTGAGTGAGGTCTTTTATAGACATTGGCTTCCTTTTGAAATCCCCACTTACCAATATAAGTATTTTTACCCTTTATTCATACTTTGTATTTATTCCTGGGTCTTCCCCCGGGGACATCTCCCTCGAAATTTCATTCAGTATGATTCTTAAGGTAGTCTGAGCGAGATAGTACCCTTGTCATAATAGATACCATATTTGAATCATACGTTTTAATTTCACCGGCTGTAGGACACATCAATTAAATATTGCATTATTAATGGTGCAATAATATAGTTTTATATGACAGAAATTGTAAGTAATCAAATGAAAATATCTAAATAAGTCTTGAACTTGGCTCATTTTTTTCGCGCGGTGCGTTTGAAACTCCTTCAAAACGGAAGGTTTTCTGTGATACCCAAGAACCTCCTGCGGTGACAATATGATTTATTTTCAAAAATAGTTGATAAAACATACAAACTACACGCTGTTAGTTTTTTCACGACATCTAAGTGTTAGAAATTCCTTATTTTGTAAATAATGTCTCTCTGGAGAGCATACACGTTCCATTTCCCATGTAAAAGGTCTGGTATGTTTTGGCAAATATTTCCGAAAGTAATGCGGTAAGGGGTAGAATTTTTTGTGTCATCGGATAGGTGAGATATTTCTCTTTAAATTGGGACCAAATTCATTTATTTCTAGGTAAAATGATTTTTCGTTCGGACTACCTTAACGAACCCATTGATCCCCAGGGTGTGCCCAATCCATCTCGTTCTTCTTTTCTTTGTAGTGTTTCATAGTGTCCTTTTCTCTTTCACTCCTCTGTAAACTTCTTAATTTCTTATTTTATTCTTCCGACTGATATTGTGTATTTGCCATCGAAAGCGGGTTTTTGAATGCTTCCAATCGCATCTCGTCCGCTTGTTTCCAATGGTCCATGCTCCCCATTTTCAATGAGTGCCTGGCTCCACCCGAATACTTTCCTCGCCCGTAGTCCAATCTTCTTTGAACACGGCAGAACCATGAGCGCTTTCTCTGCTGGGACTCTTTCTTTGCTCTGTGTCCCTCCGTCCTCCGTTACAGTTCTTCCGAGATGGGTGAGGGAAATACACTTGCTCTTATTGCTATCCTCTTTGTGTGACTCTTGCATTCAACTTCTCTCTTCCACATACCATAATTTTGCTCTCTTTCCTATTTTTTTCACGCCATATTATTTAAGTGATCGACTAGTTAGCGATTGATATCATCTCCGAAGCGAAGCGTCTTCATTTCCATTCCGTTGATCTAAATTCCTTTCGACCCTATTTCTTGTGACAATCATAATGTATACTCCAAGAATATTTTGAACATTGCTGATGAGAAAATGCATCTTTTTCCAGCTAAGTTCTATTTTTAACGTCTCTATAAATCGTCCGTCTCCCATGCACATTCTTTTGTTCCACTTCTCATTGTCGAAGACTTACTCCAAGTCCATGCACATACACTGCCTTGCTTACATGTGCCGTTTTCTCTACCATAATTCTCCGGCAGAGTACGGCCCATCGTGTTCCTCTGTTCATCTGGAATCCGAATCGGTTTTCCCGAGAGTTGGTCTTTAATTTTGCTTTCCATTATTGGGCTAATTATTCGCGAAAGGATATTTGTACTCATGTGACACCAGGCTCAAGGTTCGGCACTCCTTACTTTTCCCAGTCACTGTCTTCTTGAATATAATAATCATTAATACATCTGAATGTAATCGTACACTTTAATAGCTATATTTCATTATTCAGGGCAGGTTGTGCTTAGCTTTACTTCCAAGCGCCTTGAGAATTTCTCCGTCGACTTTTCCTGCTTCAGGTGCCTTGTTGCTCTTCAGATCTTTCAGTGGTCTGGCGAATTCACTGTATAGTATGTCTGGACCGTGGTCGTCCTCATCCACCGAGCTTTCGTCTTTCATTTGTCTTTCTTCCAGTGGCATCGGCCCATAGTAGAGTTCTTGAATTGCTTTCATATATTCCTTATGTCTTCAGCCTCTTATCAGTTAATTCACAGTTCGCTTCCTGTAGTCGCTTTAAGTTTTCCCTCTTCACTAGCTTCTGCGCTGTTTCAGCATTCCCCTTCTTCACGTTTTCACTGATTTACTCACAGCAGCTTTCGATGCGAATCTTCTTTGCCTTCTTGAATTCTCGAATTATTTTGTTCTTAAGTGTCTCGTAAAGGCTTGTATCAACGTATACATTGTTCCTGGAGTCCTGGTAACTTTTTCTGCCTTCTCTAAGTTCCCTAATCTTCATTGTAATCCATTGCGGCTTTCTGTCGGCTCTCTCACTCACCAGAAGCTCTTCCACTACCTGTACACTTGTTCTCTTAAAATCATTCTATCTTCCTTCCATGCCTGTTTCTCTTCCAATCCTTTGTCACCGATTGACAGTTTTGGAGAAGTACGCCTGAAATTATTGTCTATTTTCGGCAGCAGTTTCGTGTTCCACCTAGGTTCAAGTCTCAACTTCTTCACCTCTCTGATCTTGATACTCCACCATTGAAGTCACCCTCATTTCTCTTATTGATATTTAACACATCCTAATTTTGCTTTTAGGCATTTGAGATGTGGGTGTGGAGAAGGCTGGAGAGGAGGACTAGCGAGGAAGTACTTGAGATGGTAGGCGAGGAAAGGAAACTTCTTAATGAAATTCGAGACCAGTAGAGTAGGTGGCTGGAGGATGTAATAAGTGGCGAGGGACTTCTGAAGAGTGAAGGAAGAGGGAAGGATGTTGGGCAAATGAGGAAGAAGGTTTCATGGATAGGGTGAAGAAGGGTAGATCGTATGCTGAGACGAAAAAGAATATACTAGAGCGAGATAGGCCCCTGAAAAAGTTGAAAATGGGAGGATATTCTCTGACATTCAATAAAACCTACCTTAATCGGTAGAACACTTAAAAAAGATATGCCTTTGCACTGGTAAAATGTGAATGTTTTTCATGGTTAAGAGCAGCTATAATATTTGAAGTCGAAGGATCACCGGAAATCGATGCCTATGATGGTCTCCTCAGTCAATCGATATCGCTATCCGACGTCGCAAAGGACTTCTTCGCGGCAATGTCATCACTGGCAGGGCACGTTCCCCGTCCTACCCTTAGCCTCCATCACCCTTCCTCATATATTCCCACGAACCAGGGAACGTCTCCTCGAGTGACCGAAGTTCCCACGCACCCCCGGTGCATCAATTACACTCCCTTATCTTTCGGAAGGAGACCCTCGTCTCTTCCTCGAGGGGTACGGGCGACCCTCCCCCTCTCCCTTCCTGCTCCCCTCCATGCGATCAGATATTCAAGAGGTACTCATGGATCAGGTACTCATGTTGTTTAACACCGCCACGGATTCACCCACCCTGTCTCTATTCCGTCGCTGTTCTTCATCGCTTTTTTTTTAACGACCTTTTCTCTGCTGCTCAGCTCGAGAGGGTTATAAATTTCCCATATGTTGTCGTGCTGAGGGATGAAATTGGCCGTGGAGTCTTCATGTGGATACCTCTATGTTCTCGCTAGGCTGGGTTTATTCGCCTATGTTTCGAGTTTTGAGGATACATGCCTGAACTAGCCACCGTATTCCCTTTTACTTAGTCATTCGCAAGTGCGGAACTCCACGGAGGGGAAATCATTCGCCTTCACCGGGGATCGACTCCGGATTCCTCGCAAGAGCGCCGTGTGCTACATGGTCCATGTCCCTCGGTGACGATGGATTAGAGGAAATTAATAATATTGCTTTGTCGACTCCATAAACGTGGATCCATCGATCCTTAACACTTGAAGTCATTATTACAATTTTTTTCCATCTTTAATGGGTAGTATAGGCATCTCCATTATCTTTAGTTCTCGTAGAATTACCCCGAGTATCAGTAATCCTGAATGGTGTACTGGCCAGCGGATTGGCAGTGGTTTGATTGCCGGTCCATGCTGGGTGGATTGCTGCTGGATCGGAAATAAATTATAACGAATAATATTGGTGTAATTCTCTCGGGCTTACCCGGTGGCGAGCCCGAGAGAATTACACAAATATTATTCGCCGGGAAAGTGTAAAATCATACAAAATATAACCGCTTTTGTTCCGCAGCGTTTCTCTTCCCTTCGAGCTATCTCAGAGCTGTCAGTATCTCCAATTCCTTAAAATAAACAGACATTATCCATAAATGCATAGCAACCGTATATACGTGACATAAGCTGTGATTGGTTTGAGATTGTTCCCCGTTTTAGTGCGGACGCGGATGTTATTTTACACTTAGAGAGCATGGGAGCGCTATCGCGCTCCTCCTGTCTCTCGCGAAAAGTGCCAGGAGCGCGATAGCACTCCTCCTGCAATGTCACTCTTAGATACTGGTATTTCACTGATTGTTCACTGATGGCACCTAAATGCAGATTACAGATGCAGATGCAAATTTTGTAAAAAAAATCGTCAAATAATATATTAAAAAGGTGAAAACACTTATAATGAAGTTTTCCTTGAGATTTTAAATATGTACCTTCACTTGTATTTGAGACATAATTTTTTTCCTAAACTACTGCAAAAATCAGCAAAAATGCAAATGGCAATTTTAGCAAATAGTACCTGGAAAATCGGTTGGCACTCAAAAGGGTTAATTCGTATTACGGCAGCTCATGGGGTAATATGTCCCTCAATCCAATATGAACAACAAACTGTTACTATCTGCGCTTTTACTTTCTCAGAAAGAACATAAACTTATCGTACTGAACGCAAGTTGCTTTGCACGAACGTGGGAATACAAGCTACATCACAGGGTGACGATGAAAAACACATTTATTAACAAATTAATATCAATGACATTGTCGGGATGTCATCTAATATAAATGCCGATGCTTCGGAAAACTGTACATAAAAAGGGAAAATACCAGAGAAATTTGGGAAAAAATGGAAATATATGCATCTTACTGCTTTATTTCCTACGTTATTAGCTAATTTCTGCGATAACTGATGTGTGGTAATTTATTGGCAATGGTGCTGAAGTCGGCTTATGCGTCTCTATGGCTAGCATGGTCAATAAAGGGTGTACCTAATTGTGGAATAATCATCATCTTCATGCATTTTACTTTTGGTTTTCAATGGCGGACGCATGTCATCGTCGAAAGCATGACTTTATGAACCAATTTTACAAAAAGTTGAAGCTGATAATTTCTTCTGTCTCGCAGAATTGGGCTGGAAACTCCTTACGTCAGGAATTCAAGGAACGAGGCGGTGCGAGGCCGACTTTGTTTTCGTGGCAATTTCCACGGACCATTTGTCTTCTCCTTTTCTTTCTCTCTAACCAATCGGCTCATAGGATTCCAGGACCTCGTCGAGGGTCGATATCGAGGGATCAGGTAGATCTTGTTCCGATCAAGGCAGGAAATGTTTTGCTTCGTGTTATTTCGCATATGTATCTCGCGTTTAGTATTTATCTCGGCTCATGGCGATTGGGGTTGGGCCGTTAACTCTGCGTTTGGCTCATCGTACATCTCGGAGAATTCGCCAAAAATATCATCTTTGAACATAGCGACTGCCTATGATGATTACTGTTTCCTAGGGTATCAACATAATTTGTACTTGTCAGGGTATTGCGAAAAACATTGTTTGTGTTTTGTATTATCCTTGTCAAGCGTTGAGTTTTTGATTTAATGTCAATAAATGTAAGAGTGCCTAATTTTTGCCTTGTTATTAACCCCATGGAACTTTCTCGTCAATCCCAAAAATGTATCGCACTTTTCACTTTGGTGTAATATTTTATTTTGCGAGATTTCGGATAAATTAAAATTGGATTGAGTAAATGGAAAGCAGGGGCCAGGGGTGGCGGGGATATTCAAATTTCCATGTGGCGCTACCTGGCGGCCCAAATTTGAACTATTTGGATCCTTCGGCGACTGCAGTGCCTCTGGGATCAGTGCGTTGAACTTCTATCAGGGGGCAAATAGCCTACCACAAAATTAACACGCAGATGCACTCCCCTACGCATTACTCACTTCACGAATAAATAATTGTGTCCTCCTAGCTTTGCAAGAAAATGTACGATGAAGGTGTGAGATCGGAGATTTAGAAAATAACATTCTCGGGTGGGAAGGTTTAAAGCAGGGGTTCCCGAAGTGGAGGTCCCCGTGGAGGCGGTCCGAGGGGGAGGGGGGGGCTCCCCCACCCACCTCACCTCCTCCCACTAAAGACTTCCACATCCTTTGAATTTACATTATTAAATTCCCTGAGGCACAGTCGCTTAATTTCATCCTTAAATACCCTAAATCAATTCTGGAAAACCTCGCTCCATTACTTAAATTGTCTCAAAGTCTCCTTCAATCATCTATTACCGTAATAAGAAGACCACTTACCCTCTTCGAACCGAAAAAGATCGACACCCGTCTGACATTTACGAAGGAGTGTACGAGGTTACGTGTAGCTGTGGGAAATCATACATCGGCCGAACATCGAGAATGTAGAATGGAGGGGAACACCAAAGGGCGACCAAAGAGAAAAAATTTCGCCACTCCGCGGTGGCAGAGCACGCCTGGTCAGAACCCGGGCACGTCAAAAACTTTGAAAAATGTAAGATTATCACCAGAGAAAATAAATATTTCCCTCGGCTAATACGAGAGGCGATTGAAATAGCCAAACACCAAGAAAATGTCAACAGGGAAGACGGTTATCCTCTCTCATCTACATTCAAACGTCTTTTACAACAATTGGATTCAAAGGTTCAGCCGGCCAATCATCGTGCGCCTGACTAGCTCAGACGTTAAGTATATAAAGGAATATGAATCTCTGCAGCTCATTCAGGACCTGACGACGTTAGCGTTAGCGAAACTGTTGTCCGTGAACATGAGGCAATGCGGGAAAAATCCGATTAAACTGACCTCAATAAATCACCACGGAAGTCTCCGTACCATCTATTACCGTCCTCATAACTAACTTTTCTGATATTTTCAATTCCACCAAAACCTCTGTTGCATCTGAACACACTTCTTCCCCTTATAACCATCCCAGATGCAAATTATTTCCGAACCCTACCTCCACTCCTCCGCCCTCCTCCGTCAGTCTCAGTCCTTGGTCGTGAACGGACGTATATCTCGCTTTCTCGCCATGCCGAACTGTGGAAAGTGTGGTCAAGCTGTTAAGCGCGGCAAAAGCTCTATCGTATCCTGTTGTGATTGCCATGAGCAGTATCATCTCGCCTGCTCATCAATGACGGAAGAAGACCTGCGAACCCTGGAAAGCCTACAGCGGCCCTGGCACTGTGGTTCATGCCTGATGCAGAAGCGTTCTATACGCGGGGACAACACTCCTGTGAAGAGCAGTGACAACTTGATCGGTGCCGAACCTGTAGCCGCGACGCTAAATGAAATCTTAGCTCGAATCAAGTGCTTGCAGGACGAACAAGGTGAGATCAAAAAGTCATTACTCTGGTGTCAAGAGTCGATCAGTGATCTAAATAAGTCTCTCAGTGAGGTCAAAAGCGCAATCACAAATCTTAGTGAAAAGCTCGAAAATACTATCGGCGACTTGTGTCAGTTGCAAAAACGCGTGTCCGAACTAGAAATACACGTTAATCAAATGGAGCAAGAAGCAAAGAAAAATGTGGTCGAGATTCAGGGAGTTCCATATTGTAAAGGAGAGCTCCTTAGTGCCATCATCCATCAGATAGGCTTGTCCCTTGGAGTCAAAGTGGAAGCCACTGACATTGACTTTGTTTACCGTGTGGGAACACAAAGTGACTCGCATCGGCCCCCCATTATTGTTCTGCGATTTTTGAGGCAGAGCACTGCTAGTGAGTTCTTGAGCAGACGGAGAGTGAAACGTGACCTAAGCACTCGTGATATTGGAATTGACAACCTACCCAGTCAGCCCATTTTCATCAATGAGGCACTCACTCAGTGGAACCGGAAAATATACGCCAAAGCCAGAGAACTCAAAAGAGCAGATAAGTTCAAGTACCTTTGGATTCGAGGAGGCAGAATTTACGTGAGGAAACGTGAAGGGGGGGAACGAAGTGTTATTACCTGTCTTGAAGACCTCAGTAACTTTAACTAAATGTCTGACACCCTCGAAATGTTAAAATTGTGTCACGTTAATGCTCAGTCGTTATTCAGGCATATTGACGAATTCCGTGACTATTTTCATAAACGTGATTATCACGTTATTGCTGTCTCCGAAAGTTGGCTTAATGAAAATATCTCCTCGCACGCTGTTGAGTTGAACAATTACAAATTGTTGCGTAACGATAGACCAGGAAGAGTAGGCGGTGGTGTATGTGTGTATCTTCACGAAAGCTTGTCATTTAAATTGTTATTAAAGTCTGATGGTACTCCTTTCAGACCTGAATACATGTTCTTAGAAATACTTGGAAAGGAAGGCAAAATATTGTTTTGTGTCATATATAGACCCCCAAAAACCGGGTTCATGTCTGAACGTTTTGAGCCGTCACTTCATAATCTTCTTCCAAGGTACAAAAATGTGATATTGTGTGGTGACCTAAACATTGACATGTTGAAGAAAACTTATGATAGTACGTATCTCAGTGACATGTTATTCAGCTGTAATCTATTCCTAGTTCCCTATCAGTCAACCCACAACCTCATGAACAGCAATACTCTCCTAGACCTTTTCATCGTCGACGATTTGTCAAAGGTAGAAGAGTATCAGCAGCACCCTGTCACATTCTTGTCGGAACATGACCTAATTTATGTAAAATATAGATTTAAGTTACGTGCTTATAAGCCCAGTGAAATGTGTTTCCGTGATTTCAAGGGTTTTAATTTAACTGAATTTGAATCAGATGTATTTGAAAGTGACTGGAGTGAATTTTTCAATACCCATCTTGTGGACAAAAAAGTTGAAATTTTTAACAAACTTATTTTAAAATTGCTTGATACTCATGCGCCTAGAAAAGTAATTAGGCCAAAGCGTCAACCAGCCCCTTGGTTAACCCCTGAAATTAGGAACTTAATGTCACTCAGAAATCGTCTTCATCGAAATTTCCGAAGAACTCTTCTACCTCACCTTCACGAGCAATACAAAGTTATTAGAAATCGAGTACAGTACCAAATCCGAACAGCCAAACAGAAGTACTATATTGAGTGTTTTTCTGCAAAATGGGACGCCAAATCCATTTGGCAGGAGCTGAGGCGCCTTGGCCTTGGAAAGCCTAGACGTTCCCCATACAAAATGAACTTCCCCTTGGATGATCTGAACAGCCATTTCCTTACACCAGTCTTCAGGGAAGAAAATTCGTACGAATACCCAGATGACATCGATTTTACTCGTACTGAAAACGGTCCAATTTTATTTGATCATACATTATTCTCAGATTTCGATAGCACGAGGCTCTATTTCCCTCACTACACACCTGACATGCTTTTAAAGCAAGTGAAAGCTTTAAAATCGAATACTGTAGGTGTTGATGGAATCAGTGCAAAAATCTTAAAAGCTATTCTACCCGCTGTAATGCCAATGATACTGAACATCTATAACTGCTCAATAAATTACTCCTTTTTTCCTACCTTGTGGAAATCTGCCTTAGTTAGGCCCATAGCAAAAAAGCCTGCTCCCAAAGACATGTCCGACTTCAGACCAATAGCGTTACTATGCGCTCTCTCTAAACCCCTCGAGCGCTTAGTTCATACCACTACAGTGGAACATCTTATGCGGAAAAATTTCTTCGACGAGTATCAATCAGGGTTTAGAAAACACTTTAGCACACAAACGGCCCTCTTAAAGGTAACCGATGATATACGTCGATCTATAGACGAAAAGAAAGTAACTGTTCTGGTGCAATTCGATCTAAGCAAGGCCTTTGATTCAGTTGATCATGACATACTACTGGAACGAATGAGTGGACTCAATTTCTCTCACTCTGCCCTTAGCTGGTATCGTTCCTACCTGTCAAATCGTCAGCAAGCTGTTAAAGACGAAGACGGCAATGTATCAATTTTCAAACCCGTCTCATGTGGAGTTCCACAGGGTTCAATACTTGGGCCCCTTCTGTTTTGTATTTTCATCAAGGAACTCGCTAGGGAAATATCCCATTGCAAATATCATTTTTACGCTGACGACCTGCAAATATATATAGAGTCCCACCCTTCTGAAATTAACCACGCCATCGCGTTGGTTAACGAGGATATTAAATTTATTTGCGATTGGCTGTTCAAAAGTCGATTAAAACTAAACCCAACAAGACAAAATCAATAATATTTGGAAGTGCTCCTAATGTACGCATGCTCCTCTCAAAAGACCTACCCAAAGTTAGTGTTCTAAATATTCAAGTTGACTACTCGAACACAGTCAAAAGCCTTGGAATTTGCCTGAGCAGTACCTTAGCCTGGCGCGATCAAGTCACTGCCATCTCAAATAAAGTTCACAAAACTCTCTACAAAATGAAGTATTTCAGGCACTTAATCCCAACAACACTGCGCCAGAGGTTGGTTGAGAGTTTAATATTTCCAAATTTTGACTATTGTTCAATTATATACTCCGATATGACTAATGAATTAAGCGTTAAATTACAAAGACTGCAAAATTCATGTATGCGATTCATTTTTGATATTCGTTTCAACGAGCATGTATCTCCCTATTACGCAAAGCTGGGTTGGTTAAAATTGAATCAGAGAAGAACAATTCAAAAGGCCTTAATGTTGTTCAAAGTACTGAACACGAAAACCCCTTCTTATTTATATGAAAACTTGATTTTTAACGCCCAAACTAACAAGAGATCGACCCGTATAACAAAAACATTTTACATCCCCAAATACCGTACAATAAAATATGAAAATACTTTCCATATCTCATCCTGTAAATTATGGAACTCGTTGCCTGATAGTATTAAATCTTCTAGGAATGTCACTCAATTTAAAAGAAGTATGGCTGACTTTTTGTCTCCTTAATGTTCTATCGCCAATATATGAGATGACAAAATTATATGAGATGACGTTGTTACTTGTTACTTGTTCATTACTTGTTCATTATAATCATTTGCTGTTTTCTTTGTACACTTTTGTTTACCTTGCTCATTCTGTCTGTCTGACTTGAAAGTCATGACATAAAGTCTGCGGACTTGAAAGTTGTTTGTTCATTTTCCTATATTTGTAAGGCTTTGTATTTTGTTATGTTTTGTATTCCACTCCTCATGAAGGCATGTAAAAAATTCAATGTCCCAAGGGACTTTGTCCCAGGACAATAAAATTGTTTTCTATTCTATTCTATTCTATTCTCCTCTTGCGTAACCAGCAATGTAGTGTATCGCCTACAATGTAAACACTGCCCGGGATTTTATATTGGCAAACCCTGGACCCTGCGTAACATACGTATTGGCAGTCGCCGCGTCAATTGCAATTCTATCTATCAATCTTCTTCTCTTCCCAAAGCAACACACGCCTCGCTGCACAAACAAAATCCTTTAATAATTATTACAATGTTTCTGATATTTACTCCCTTCCCCCATGTGCTTCCCTGCTCGAAACGGCGGGAATCTCATTAATTTGATCACATCGGTCATGTCACCCTCCCCCGGTATCAAAATCGGTTACTAAAAATCCCTCTCCTTCTTTACCCATTCCTTCCTCTTCCCACCTCTCCCTCCCTTCTTTCTTTAACCCTTCATTACCGTCGGATAGTGAAGCGTATTATGCGAAAAACGTGCTTAAAAATAAAAATTTACACATTCTAATGACAAATTGTTATTTAGTGACGTCATAAGATTGTGCGCCGTTTCTTCCTCTTTCCAATGAGTACTCGTATTTGAAATTAAGTATTTTAGGTCCAGAAATATCAAAGACTTTTATACAGAATGACACCTCGCTTAAGGTAGTCCGAGCGAGATAGTTCCCTAGTCATAATAGAGACCATATTCGAATTATACGTTTTAATGTCACCAGCTGTGGGACACATCAATTAAATATTGCATTATTAATTGTGCAATAATATAGTTTAATATGACTGAAATTGTATGTAATTAAATGAAAATATCTAAATAAGTCTTTAACTTGACTCATTTTTTTCGCGCGGTCCGTTTGATACTCCTTCAAAACGGAAGATTTTTTTGTGATGCCCAAGAACCTACTGGGGTGACAATACGATTAATTTTCATAAATAGTTGAGGAAAAATACAAGTTACACGCTGTTAGTTTTTATACGACATCTAAGAGTTAGAAATTCCTCATTTTGTAAATAATGTCTCTCTGGAGTGCATGCACGTACCATTTCCCATGTAAAAAGGCTGGTATTTTTTGGAATATATATCCGAAAGTAATGAGGTAAGAGGTTGAATTTTTTATGTCAATAGAAGGGTGAGATGTTTTTCTTTCAAATGACCAAATTCATTGATTTCTAAGTAAAATGATATTTCGCTCGGACTACCTTAAACTGCTCTAATGACGTGCAAGCGGTGACGTGTCGGAATATTAATGGAGGTCATCGGCACACCCACGTCAACGCACGTCCGACCTGTGTGTGTCCAGGTCAGCGGAAGTGAGGTCATCTCTCGCCGGAACGAGGGAGTGTGCTCATGATAAATCCTCTCCGCCTCGTGTTCCACGCCCCCCCCCTCCCACCATCCCCCTCCCACGATGGGAAGAGTGAGTTTATCCCATCGCACTTTTCATGGTCCACCGGATTCTAATTCTCGGCTTCCTCGATGGAAATGGATGCCTTTGTAGTCTCGCGAGGTTTGTGAGGGGCCGGGGGTGGCAGAGGGGTGGGGGGAAGAGGTGGAGAGGTACATAAGCGGGAGAGGGGCGCTTCGATGCGGGCGATTTAAAGAGACAAAAGAGTGGAGAGGAAGGTCACTTTTTCGGAGCACGCCCAGTTGAGTGCGAGGGGTCGGAAGAGGAGATTCATCTGCGGATGGATGGTCCAGGAAGGGGTGAGCGACCACCCACGCATCGGAGTCGGAAGCGGGGAACGGGGAGCGGAAACAGACGGGGAGAGAGGAAGGGGTGAGTTGAGCGGGACGTGAGACTTCCTCCTCATCGGCCGAGGAAGCGGAGGAGGTCGCGGACAAAACCCTCGGCCACCACCTCATTCCCTCCCTCAACGGTACGCTCTGTTGACTAATGGAAACACAATAATAACAATAGGCTTTATCTAGGGATGAGTCGATTCCACTTTTTTTCGGTTCCGCTTCTTTCAAATCGATTACCGATTCTCGATTCCGATTCCATCGATTCTTATTCCTAATGACAGGCGGGATATTGATATACCAGTGGCGTACGACTATCATTTAAATTCAAGTATTGGCTGAAATAAAATAACAAAGACAACTAAGTCACTCAAAAAGTATATTTATTAACAAATAGCAAATGTATCCTCAGCTTATTGAGGTAGTACATAAAAAGTACAAATTGATAGCCTACACCCAAAATTACTGAGAAAAATATGTGAGAAATGAAATTTGATTTGAATATTTATCTATTATCTGGAATCGATGGAAACGGAATCGACTTTAGGCGATGGATTCTCCATACCGATTCTAATCCTGGGAATCGGTGGAATCGAGAATCGACAGAAATTGTAAGTGGTTCTGTTTCTGTACGATATATTACCTCCGTTTTTCTTCAGAACAGTACGGCTGTAGACTTATTCAATGCATTGAAAAAGGGGTTAAACGGTTTGGACCTGCAGCGAATACTTCAATTCTCTATGGATGGGCCAAATGTAAACCCAAGTCTTTTTAAATTGGTAAAAAAAGAAATTAGGCCTAATGAAGGAGATCCTCAATTTCTTTAGATTGGGAAATGTAGCTTACATGTTATTAATGGTGCATTTAAGACTGGTATGGTGAAAACAGGATGGAACCTATTAGGTTTCTTCAGAGCTTTGTATTTATTTGTTTGAGGACAGCCCTGCCAGACGAGGAAGGTTTATCTCCATCACAAAATCTTCAAAAATTCCCCTTAAATTTTGTAGTGTATGATGGCTTGAGAATATTGCAGTTGTCAAGAGGACTCAAGAAATACTACCAAATGTGAAAACCTTTGTCGAGTCGGTTTCTGAAACTAATCAAGAACCATCATCAAACTGTTTTGAAACGACCAAAAAATGCATTAAAGATCCTCTACTTTTAGCTAACCTGGCCTTTTTTGAATCTCTAGCTGAAGACTTCGAACCTTTTCTTCGTGAATTTCAAAGTAATGCACCAATGGTTCCTTTCCTCCACAGCTCTATCACTAAGCTCTTGACAACAGTAATGGAAAAGTTTGTTAAATCAGACTTAATGCAGAAAAAACCACCATGTGCTATTGACGTTTATGGAAAGTCAGAGGGCTTGTTCATGAATTTAAAAAGTGTGAAATATATAGACCTAGGATATGCCACAAGGGCAGCTCTTAGGAAATGTACAGGCGTTTCAGAAACAGATCTTTTGAACTTCAGAAAAGAGTGCAGGGCCTGTTTAATGTTTTTAACTAAAAAGATCACAGAAAAGAGTCCACTCTCTAATCCTTTGGCTAAATATTTGGCATTCTTAAGTCCCACTGAGATTTCCATATCCAAGGAAACTTCCATATATAACATGACATTGGCACTTGAGAAGGTTTTAAGTTCTAATTGGTTTGCCAGCGTCAACTATCCAGAAAGCAGATAGGGAATAGAAGACCCTTGAAAACTTGATACTTGAAAACCTAATAAATGAATCATTAGTTTCCCAAAGACTAGTGTATTACAGTGTGATAGAGGCTGGTGGTCTTGAAGATTTCATTGTAAACAAAGAACTTATACTGTCAGCAAGAAATGCCAATTCCAGATGGAAAATGGCATTAGATCACAGGAGAGAGAAGCTCTCAGAAATGGAGAAGGATGCAGTTAGAAAGAGGAAAGCATCACTCCTTACGAGAGAGTTAGAAGAAAAAGATGGTGACTGAAATGTAGCTATCCATTGCTGCCATTGAACAGTAAATAAAAGGTGCAAAATATGCGTCGAATCAGTGAATGTCCAAAGCTAAAAATGTTTGATGATAATCTAACTATGGTTTGTTTTTAAATGTAAACTACCTTTTTGTGTTGCTTCTGTTTTTTGTGTTGACGTTTTTTTGTCTTTTGCCGCCTTTGGAGAATAGACGTGTGTTTCCGAAATTGCTGTTTTATTTATCGATCCTTCGTGGTTTCTAACAAAAAATCTGTATGAAAGTTAGTTTAAAATATGAACGTATCATTGTAACTCATGATCTCTGTTAATGTAAATGTTGACATCTTATGGTGTATTGAGGTTTAATTATATATTTATCTTGCTGATATAATATCCCAATAAACACACAATGCTACAGTTGCGCATCAGGTGTGTTTCATGACAGTGCTGCAACTGCCGCAGAGGAGCTGCTGCAGCGTGCCCAGCGTTTGTAAACTTCCCCTTTCTGCATGTCAGCGGCGCTACAAATGAGCGACAGTTTTGCGTCAAGAGCGCGACAAGAGCGCGACAAATGTGCTGCAGCAACGCGCTTCGCAGCATGCTGGATATTTACAGTTCTCATTAGATACGCCGATGTGTCGTTGAAAACTGTCCTATACTGAAAATTTGGTTCTTGCACAAGTGATAACGAAAAATATCGACCTCTAATATGCATTCCCATTGTTTTTATTCAATCCTAATGAAGTAGCCCACGGCAAAACAGTGCAAATGAATAGCATATTTTATCGCCTTGACCATACATGAACTCACAAAAATCAATTGCAATCCAAAAACTACTACAAGTATCGTACTATAGTTTTCGGAGTCGAGTGTGCGGTATCTTCATTCCCTTCCTTGCACCAATAATATCCTTTTCACTGCCGAGCACGTTCACTCCGGCTTGATGAAAAAATGGTGGAATATGGGTACCTTAAAGGAATGTGCTCGTGAACCGTGAAGTATTTTTTTACCACGTAGCGCCACAATAGTAACGCGTGCAATGCTGCTTTCACTTTCACCTGCAGCTCGCTCGCAGCACCTTGATAAACTGCGACGAACACTTTGCAAACAAGAGCTGCAAATGCGCCGGAGGTGCATTTCTCCGTAACTCGCTTCTCATGAGCGCTGGTGACACACTGCTGCAGCGTTTCAATCAACATGCGCTGCGTTTGCAGCTCTGACATCCTGCTGCAGAGCTGCTCCAGCATCTTGTGTTTACTGAGGTTAAAGTTAACTGTCTGTTACATTTTAATCACTACAGCCCTCATATTTTAAGTAAGTTGTATCCATCAGAGTTTTTACATTAAGTGATGGCTAGTATATTCTATTCAACTAATATTTTTGTAACCTACAAAGTTCATAAGTATATATTTTACTTGACCTGAAAAATCAACATTTCAACCTGTATAACACACATGCATCGGTAGTAAAATATGAATGGAAAGTCGTTTGAAATTTTTGGGCGAAAACCTTGAAAATCATTTTCGTAAATTAGTAGACACCCTGGATGGTTCAGAAAGGAAAAGCAATGGCAGGTTCCACAATTATATATTAAGGCGCCTTAATAAATAATTGTGGAACCTGCCATTGATTTTCCTTTCTAAATAGGCAGTGTTTTACCTATTTACAGAAGGAAGTCATTCTTTATGTTTTTTTAAATTACACGCTTTGTATTCAAGAAACAAAAAACTTCCCTCGATTAGCGTCAAGTTAGGTTTGGACAAGGATATCAATTCCCTTCTAAGGTAGCCTAAGTTAGGCTTGATCGCTAGGGAATTAAGTCACCACCCCTCACATAGAAAATTCACAACAATTTGTACGCCTACGAATGTCCAGGATGGAGTAGCCTTGGGGTTGTCATTTTAGATGTTTACCCTGCGTAGTTTGAGCGAGAATAACCCACTGGTCACAATAATTTATGACCTTGTTCATCTTTAATTTTAAAATTCAAGAAGACGGACCAAATATGAATTCAATATTCATTTGATCATTAGTATGTTTTTGTAACTGGACCTCTCAGATATCATCTAATCTCTGCAATCAACAATTTCACACGCGTTCTTAGGCTGGACCTCATTGGTTTCAAGATGGAAATATGAAATTGACTCCGTAAACAAACTAAGGGCTTTTTACGACTCTAAAAACAAGTATTACGAAGAGTACAAATGATTTGTCTGACACGGTTTGTGAGAGTTAGAACTAGATTCATTTTAAAATGAGATATGAGATGCGTGTGGAACGCACCCGCTGGAAAGTGGTTTCAATTCATAGAAATATATCTCTAGAGGTCAGAGGTGGCTGACATTTTGATACTATAGAATAAATATGAGTACCTATCACAATTATGAGGCTAAAGTCATTGAATTTTATCCGAGGAGAAATTAAACTCTAAGTTGCCTCGGGTTAACTTCACCTACCAAGCAAGTTCTCCCAAATAGAACGGAGGAAAGATAGCAAGCGTTGTCTCCTTCCTCGATGCCTCCGTTACTCTGATCTCATTTCTCCTCCAAACGGACGACTCTGCTAAACGAAGAACGGAGATCGAATCTGTGCCCCGGCATGATTGCTGCTTTTCCATTCTGAGGGCTCAGAATCGAACCCCGGCGTGGAGTAGATAGTTGGCACTGGAACACCATACTCTAACATTCTGAATGTGTCGGTGATATCACAAATATGACGCGTGGAATCCGCAAACCGCAAATAACGACGATTTGTGCGACAAAATATGATAAGGTTCGTTCTATGCCTCACCACGCAAATGTCTCCCTGGAGCAGGAGTGACCGTCTATTCACGTAAACTGTAATAACCGAATTATTTTCCAACCATACTCACTCCTCCTCTCAGTCACCCCCACTGATACTGCTATTCTTATTTTGAATCCCCTTCGAATCCTCCTCCCACTCATTACATTGATAAGCCTATTTCCCTCTTGCATCCCCCTCGAATCCTCCACTCACTCACCGTCGTTAATACGGCTTCTTTTCCTTTGTATTCCTTTCGATTTCTATCCTAGGACTATGAACGAGGAGACATTCGAGTGTGAAAACATTCGTGTGGAGTGGGTCGCTCTCTTAATGGGTAGCTCGAACAGCTGGAAAAGCAGACCGGAAAAGATTAGAGGCCTTTGAAACCTGGTTTTGGAAGATGATGTTGAAGATGAAATGGACGGATGAAACAGGAAGTGATGGAGGTTATACGATTAGAGCTACGACCATGCGTAACTCTATTCAGAAAATCAAAATGATTGGAAATACCCTGAGGCACAATGTGTTCGTGGAAAATGTGATTGAAGAAATAATAGAGGGAAAAGTCTCTAAGGCCGAGGGATATGGTCCAAATGAAGAGGAAACTCATAAAAGCCCTACCTGAGAGTATGCGATGTAGTATGTATTAGATAGGGTAATATGAAGGGCTACAGTCGACCAATATAAGGATTGAAGAATCAATGGCAACGGTTGATGACGACTCTCTTTGGCTCCCAGATCTCTCCTTCCCTTTGCTGGGGGCGCGATTCCCACCCCCAGCGGTCGAAGGGCATTGAGAGGGTTTGGGGGGCAGATGTAGGAGTGATGGAGGGGTGGGGGGAGCCTCCCTGGGTGGGCCTTTGAACCGCCTCGCGAACCAACTCTCGTTCAATTTTCCCATTCTCATTCTCTGCTCACGTCGCTCCTCTTTCTCTCTCCAACCCCCTCCCCCAATACACCCGCCACTTCGATCTGCCTATGCGATGCGGGTTGTCATAGAGATGCGATGGCTTATCTTTGCTCCGGTGATGATCTTCCTGATAATGAGTGGGGGGGGAGGAGGAGGAGGCTGCGTGCGGAAGAGACCTTTTGTGGCGGATGCCCTTCGTGTGGGCGACGCAGAATCCAACTGTCTCATCATGGAGCGTGGCCCATGAACTTCATCTTTGCTTCTCTGAGATGCTACTCTTGATAATTTTGCCATTTCCCTCATTGTCCATTAAAACAAAATTCGCCCTGAGTTTTCAGGTTACTTTGAAGTGCACAAACGGTTGTCAGTGAAAATTATTTACACCGATGAAACATCTCATCTTCATCTTCGATGAATGTATATTATCATAATATGTAAGTTAGAAATACAACCTAGATTGACATTTTGTTTTTATGATGTTGAAGTGAGTGCTCTATGAAAATGAAGACTAATGTTTCATGCGGAGAAACATTCAGCATTTGGTAGAGGGATGTTTAAATGACTTTCGAGTAAGAGATTTTGCGGTGTATCCGATGTGTTTTGGTGACTGCCTACTTCCAGTTCATCACTTCATTCCCTCTGACGGATTACATTAGCATTATATTAATTTCATTCTGCAAAATCCACACATACGAGCTGTGGAGGTCCCTAATTAGCAAAAATAGTACTTTTTGCTTCGCATAATTCACATTAAAGCCATTTGATCCTTAGATAAGAAGGTAAATCATATTGAAATTCTCCTCATTGCTTTTCTCTAAGCTTCTCAAAATCCGGATTGAGGGACAACATTTCTGATCTTCAGTGCCAGAGACGAAATTTTTGATTTGAGATTCTTCATATTAAGAATGCAGAGCGAATAGTTTGCTTAAAATACTTCCTTAATTTTTCAACTCAACTAACAAGAGACCTACTCAACTAACCATTCACTAAGTAAAATGGTTTTTCCACTTGGGAAGTCAATTAACGAATGAAAATACAAGCTTAACGATGTTAAGAGAAGGATCACCCAGGCCAAACAAGGTTTCCAAAGGAAGCGTAACCTCTTGGTAAACAATCACCTGTCAATTGAAACGAGGAAGAGATTTGTAAAGTATGAGTATACTCACCTATGGTTGTGGAGCATGGACATGAAATAGGCAAGAGAAAGAAGGACTCCACGGCAGCCGTAATGTGATTCTGGAGGAGAATGACTAAAACAAGTTGGCTCATGAGAAAAACAAATGAACAAGTCTTGAAAGAAGTAGGAGAAAAAAGAACGCGTCTCCAAGCCATTCAGTCGAGGAAAATAAAACTTGTTGGTCACTAACAGTAAGACATAACGAGTTCATCAAGAACATAATTGAATGAAGAGTGATGGGGAAGAAAGGGGGAGGGGACGACCTAGAAAGTCCTTACTTCACAGTATCAGGCGCGTAGGCAGACTTTGATTTCGGGTTTTTTTTTCCCCCAACGAGTGAATGTGTTGCTGGTTGCCTGCCAACCAATGGGCACGTTGTATTCGCCTGATTTCATTGAGAAGATGAGTGGTAAGAACTTTCCAACGAATGGCAACAAGGAAGGACGAGGCGACGAATTACGAGATACTAAAAGGTGCGGTTAGTCATAAAGGAATACAAGCTGTGTGTTGTATTTTGTTTGAATGCATTGCTCTCTTATACAAGAGAGACTGCGATATATGAAAAAACATGGCGAAAATATCGAGGACCATGGCAGGTGTACAGGAATTGCCCGAGTGAATGTATAGGAGAGTAAGACCATTAAGTCTGTTCTGCGCACAGCATGTTCTTTAATAATTCTTCAAATATACGAGACTTGAAAAAGACTTCAGTTGTTGCAGTTTTTACAGACAGGAGAGACAAAATCTCCAGAATCCGTCTCATCGCGTGGAAGATGTGTTTAAGTCAAACCTACAGAGCCAAAGGGCTGAGAGTCAGAAAATCGCAAAAGTAACGTCCAATCGCCCAACGAAGGGACATAACATAATAATGACACCAGCCAATGAACGAAAATTTCAACGAAATCGCCATTGCTTTTTATATGTGTAATGATATGCTTTCAGAAAAAAGAAGATTACCTTGAGAGCGTCTAAAGCATTTCTTGGTGCGTCTGCCAATTTTGACAAATACCGATAATACAGTCTCATTTCGCCAAGAAACTCGTCTTTTCCACAATCAAGGTAATCTGAATACGTTGCAAAGGAGGATTTAGGAATCTGCTTCGAGGCATCAGAACTTAAACCCTGACTGCAGGCCTCCTTATTAGGTAAAAAACAACTGAAGCACGTCAGAAGATTGCGATGTGCCAGCAGTCTTTCATCAATCTGAACAATCTGAACAGTCATCAATCTGAACAAGGAAGAAGTCCAAGAATGGAATAAATACTGCCCGCCTGAAATATTTCTCAGGGCTTGAGGCAGGGGTATCAATCCTGTATAGTTGAGGGGCACATCGGCGAGGGACTTTAATTTCCAGTTCAAGTCCTGTTAAAAAATGGCATAGCAATGGACGTCACGAGCTATCAGGGACAGAAGAAACAAACATGGCGTCCCAGATGACGAGTGTCGTCCAGGTTCGTTTCTTTTATCGCTGACAGTACAGTAAGGAGGCAACAACGGTGAATACGGACATTTGGAATTCAAAGATCCTTTTTCACCGCGTCGCTACGCAAAGCGAAGAATAGCAAAAGCACATAACAAAGAGAGTTATCTATAAAAGCAAGGAAAAACTAGAGACAAGGAGATACCTGTAGCTATTTGCTGAACTCTTGTGAAAACCTTGAGAAAATACTCGCATAGCATCGTCTCGCATTTTCTGCAAAGCACCTTGAGCAGTGTCAGCAAGAGACATTGCCTGAGTAAGGTCCATGCTTTAGGTCTGAAGTTGATGACTCAAGGGGAGGTTTATAGCAAAAACCTCGGCAGAACATGCATAGCAATGAGAAACCCTCCGCCTAGGATAGACCTTTGCAATGTACTTGCAGTCGAGATGGAAACCTTGTCAGTTCAGTTTGATATGACCTGATTCAGAGCTTGTATAACAGGGCAGAGAAGTTCAATGAAGGTGGATAATACTGTATCGTACCACTCAACCCAAAGAGTGGCACAATGTTTTTTCAAGCATTAAGTGGCGGTATTTTGAGACTTCAACTCTTCTATTGCCTTCTACAATTCATTGTTTCTCTTAGGATACCTTACAGCCATGCAATTCGTAATGACTGGAAAACCACATGCATCAGAAACTGCAAGGTTGAAGCTGTGAGAACTGAATTGAACATAAATGACAAGAGGGTTCTTAGCTCTGATATAAGCTAGTACCTACACGCTGAAAGCGGGAGCTCATTGAACTAGCACCGTCGTAGCCCTGCCAAAACATGTATTTTATATCTATGCCCATGCTGATTAGATTATTGATGATGGCATCAGCTAATGCCATCCCTCTTAAATCTGTTACAGGAACAAAAATTAGGAAGACCTCCTTCACCCCATTATTTTTCAAGTAACGTATACATATTACATGTTCCTCTATTTGAGAGGCCTCTGTGGTTTCGTCTGCTAACACTGAAAACCCTTTTGCTTGGCTGATGTCTTCCACTAACTGTTTAACTACAATGTCTTGACAAGGGCTGATTATTTCATTTTGGATTTCAGGTGATGCGTATTAAGCATGGCCAGCAGCTGATTCCAAATGTTCAGCAAGAGCCGTGACATTACTCTTAACTTTGAATCTGACTAGAGCCTACGTCTTGGGAAGAATTTCACCCGCCTCTCTATGGGCAAACCCTTCCGGCCGCAAAATATTACTGCCTCTGTTATGAGTTTGACTCTTTTTCTTTTCTCTTCGACCTGAAAGGAGTAAAATTGCAGTAAAGTATCTCTTAGCCATTTCAAGACATGTTACAATCATATAAGTTCACAGCAAGGATAGCCTTCAAATTATCTCTCGCTTGAGTGCGGAATCGATTTGGCCAGAGATTGAATCTTGTTGCAACAGTCTTGAAATGAGCCGCAGACATTATTGCGTTATTGTGGAGTTGAGAGTTCTGGTGATGTTTAAACATGTCCTCAGCATCTTTCCTCTTGCAGAATTTTTAATTAACAAGTTGGCTACCTCGTTCATGACTTCCCTTCCCACACCCAGTGTTGGCCTCAGACAAGAGCACCAGAGAGCATCGCCACTGCACAACCGTCAATCGATCTTTCGTGGATTTGTGACCAGGAGGATGAGTGTCTCGCACAAATGCATGGGTTCTTGACGGCAAACATTTCCAATACAACCGGTCTCGTCGGCATTTTAAATCTGATGGGGATCATAATTTTACGTCTATCATAAATCATTAAAATTCCTCCCGAAATGCATTAGCAGCGGCAGTGATGGCACTAAGTCATTCTCCTTGAATACTAAGTTCACGAATGCCATGCCTCTCTTTGAATTTGGTTAAGGCAACCAGATGAAGCATTAAGCTCACCTTCCAATCCCAAGTCCAAATGAAAAACTTCGCTGTCTCCGTTACAACAGCCCCAGAAAGAGGTGTGCCTTCAGCTCGTTTCTGGGTAAATCAATGAAGAGGGGCGGGGTCTACCTCTTCGTATTAAGGTGCTTTTATGGATTTGCGCTTTGAAAGTCCTGCAGCATGGTCACAATTCCTAGCATAATCCATGAATTTGGTTTCAAATTCTTTAATGTCGCGTACCTTTTTAATGTCAATGCCATTATCTCTGGATAGTTTTATCCCTGGTTCACATTCTAGAGTCCGCCAATCCATTCAAGTTTCTGTTTCACTGTCAGCGCAATTATATTGTGTTTATCAGCAATAATATCCGGCTTGACCACTTATTCACTGACCAAATGAAATAACAATGGCCCGCGGATGAGGACACCGCTATAGATACGACGTGACCAGGAAAGAGCATTTTCTTCCCTGATGTGACTGAGTGAAGCTGAGTTCACACGACAGAAAACGTCGCGGAAGAGGAAAGGCCAATCACAGACCGGCAGTGAGGAACCGAGGAATTTCGCTTTTTGAGAGTGAAATGTGACGTCAAAACATAGCAGAATAGGGAAATAAAATAAACGAAGAGGAAAATAAACAAAGCGAGAAAATTTCTTTCCATTCTTTATTTGGACGACGTTAAAGCCGGCATTAAGAAACCTCCTTTGATGCTGCTTTACTGATTTGGACCTCGCTTTCATAAAATTACTCTCTAAGCCCTTAAATGTAATCAGTTTCCTGCGGGGTGTTTATTTGACCCTGATCTTCATTTAATATTATAATCATCCGGATTTTATTTTTGTACCCTTGTCCTTTCATCGAGACGAAATCTCCCTTTATTCAGACATAAGGAGGAATGCAGTTGAAGCGTTTCCCACATAGCAGGCGGCGGGTCCGCCCCTTAACCAGCCAACCGACTTGTGATCGACTGGATGCTTTTTCGTTTTCCGCGCCCTTTTCCCGTCAACTCGAGAAGCAGTCACTAAATCGAAACATTGTCGCCTACGTCTGTCCCATTGTGTCGAAAAAAGTAACCAAGTTTCAAAGTTTGCAGTTGAAGACGAGACCTATCATGTTTGATTGTGAGTGAAGAAAATCCCAGTTTTCCAAGGGCACCGTCCACCGCAAGAAGCTACCACCATAGAGTACTACCACTCACTACCAACCACGATACGCAGCACGTGGCAGCGCCGCAACGCTTGGACGTACGACAGGGCTAAAAACTAAAAGATTCTCTATATAGTGAAGAATAATTTACTATTCCATACTCTCAGTCTACAGTCTCGGTTTTAGTAGTTTTCTCGAGCGAACTTTGAAGCGAAAGATAAAATTACTAGGTTCTGAAGAGAGAAAGTGTTTAATGTTTGTGTTATAATGCATTCTCTCTCTTTCTCTCTCCCTCCTTTCTCGTCTTTTCTGTTCCTCTATTTTTCTCCTTTTCCTTTCCTCTCTTATTTCCTCACAATCGAAAAATTTCGGGGTGGGGGGGTGTTTAACCCCAAACCCCCAGCTACGAGCCTGAACAGTGTGACGTCAATCATGAACTGCAACTCCTATGGGGAAATGAAAAAAACAGCCTTAGAAAGTGACAATGGCAGACAAAGAGAGAGCGACAAGGCCTTTTGCCTTTTGAGTGACGACGACGACGGTTTCCTTAATACTCCATTGAGGTTTGCTCTTCTCTTTGAAACAGTATTTTTTTGCCTCGGATCCAACCATTTAAATATTAATGGCCCCAGATTTTATGACCCCAGCTGAATGAATATCTCATCCAACTAACCTTTATTATCCTAAATATGATTTCTTCCCCCACACACACTGAAGGACACACTCCTCTCATCTTGGCAGAGCTTGGTTTGCGGTTTGGGTTGCAAGTTTTAAACTCTGATTGAAGAACACTAAATGTTGTACTGTCCACTATTTTTAATACTCAAATTTACTGCACATGCTTCGGCACTTTATTTGGCCATCATCAGGGACACTGTAGATGGCACTAAGTAAAGTGCCGAAACACGGGTAGTAAAGTTTTGAGTATTAAAAATAGTGGACAGTACAACATTTAGTGTTCTTCAATTTGAAAATGCAGTTCCACAACATCTCGCCCGAAACCGTTGACTTAATTTTAAACTCTGCTTATTCACCGTTGAATAAGTTAAAACAGGTAACAGTTTGCATTCCTTTTGTTTAATGCTCCATCAATAGATACTGCATTAAGTGTAAGCCGGTTGTATTCTGACGGTAAGGTTTCGAAGAGGAAAGTGAATATGGTGAGTTGGCTGACACTCTAGATATCCTCAGTAGATGAATGCCTAGTTCCTCTCAACTCACATGTTATCCAGAGAGCTGGATAGATAATAACTGACATCGATTGAACTGCAAATGCTCTTGAAATCGATACTCGGGACCATTTAGTTTCACCGAGTTGTGAAAACAATCGTGCTTTGAAAATGCTGGAGACTAACGAGACCTCCTTGAAATGTATTCATTACTTCTCGTCCACATATCTTTTACAAAATTTCAAAATTTACCATGTATATAGATATTATATGAAGTTTTCCAAATGGATAATATACTTAAAAAAACGGAACGTTGCTAACAAAACTATTTTTTTCTCAAAACTGTTCCAAAAGTTGCCCAAACAACACTATATGACACGCATTGCAATGCTATTCTACTGTATATTATGTATTTCAATCCCATGGTAAGTAAATACTAAAATAGATAATTCAAATTCTTTTCACCATCGACCACATAGGGGCTGCGGATGCCCTGAAAAATCACTACCAGAGTAATTGCATTAGGGAATCGGGAATATTAGACAATCATGTGGAACTGTTGAGTTAATTATTACAGAATTAAATACAAAATTGAAAAAAGTGAAAAATAAATTCATACATACCTTTAAACCCGCCACGTGGACAAATTCTTCTCAAAAATGAGAAAACAATTCATTTTCAAAAAGGCTAGTTTTAGCCAATATGCAAAAGTGCAAATGTTTAACTTTAGTCAAGAAGAATCCCATTCCGTATTTAACATTGTTTCAAATCCAGGTTTTAGAACTTCAACCAGTTAAGCTAAAATGATTATTCAGATGATCAGGCAGTACTGGCGGAATCAGAAGAGGAGCTACAGTATATATGATGGAGAGCATTGCAAGAGTGCGGAGAGAATACGGAATGAAAATAAATGTTGGAAAGACAAAAGTGTTGAGAGTAAGTAAGAATGAAGCAATCATTAATATATCCGTAGAAGGAAAAATTGTTGAGCAAGTGAAATCATTTCAGTACTCGGGAAGTTTAGTGACTGAGAATGGGAGCTGCACCCAGGAAGTAAGACAGAGGATAGCTATGGGTACGAAAGCATTTGAGAAGGTGAAAGAACTTCTGACAGCAATTAGCATTCCAATAGAACTGAGAAAGAGATTTGCTAAATGCTTTGTATGGAGTGTGGTGACTTACAAAACATGGACAGTCAAAAGGAAAGATGAAAAGTACTTTGAAAGTTTCGAAATGTGGATGTGGAGAAAAATGCTTAAGGTGAAGTGGACGGATGGAATGAGAAATGAGGAAGTAACACTAATGACAATAGGAGAAGAAAGAAAACTGCTGAGGGAAATGAAAAAGAGGAAGACAGCTTGGATGGGACATGTATTACGCCAAAATTGTCTTTTTAGAAGACTTATTGAAGGGAAAATTGAAAGAAAGCGAGGAAGGGAAAGAAGAAGAATGGGAATGCTCGATGACATAAAAAATGGCCGAAGTTACAGGCAAATGAAAGAAGATGCTCGGGACCGACTGCGATGGAGGGCATCCAGTTGAAACCTGTCAGAAGACAGATTCCACTAAGAAAAAGAAGAAGAATGATTATTCCAACCCAAAGACTGCTTTTACATGCTTTGTTACATTAGCCAATAATTTAGTCTTGTTCTGAGCTGAAATTCATGTTATGCATCACATTCATACAGTAAAATGTTGGCAGTGCCATCTATTGTTGTTTGTCACCCCATTTTATTTATAAATTCATTGTAAAACGTCGCAAAATTATCAGCGGAAAATATTCCCAAGTAGTATTCCAAGCTGAGTTGATTGTAAGGGTTGCTCAACTAACCGAGTTTCAAATTGTGGAAAAGGACTCCATAAATTCCCAATGGTTTGTGCGTGGAATTTTTTCTCAGAACCGTCTGTCATAGAGCAGAGGCCTATTGACCTACTTCACGGACGAAGAAGCAAAGTCATTGAACTTTAATAACTTAATGAACTCACGCTAAGCTTTGAATAAATGTATATTGAGAGTTATACCTTGATGTTAAGGCTTACTGTAATGTACACCTTGATGCTTTCACAATAAATATTCAAATAGGTCACATGTCAACGGTTGCAAATGTGTGCTCATACCTAAGAACGCTTTCGCCTCCGAAGGGATTCATCTTCACTCCCTGCCTTTACACTTATATCATAATCGGGATCTTCTTTTTCCGCATAGAATGGGTTTTCTTTCAGCACACCGTCGGTCAGGGTAGTGGAATAATGAAGAATAAATCTAGAATATAGTAATTTTTATTGATAAAAACTGTCTATAACTTTATTGTTTTCCACACTGGCGATCTATTTCTGATCACATTTTAAATATATATGTATATATTAATATATTTTTAACACCTCTACATAAAATTTCTTGATATTAGAACAAATACACACGTTTGCTCATTTCATTCGTGGTCATTTCTTTACTCGTATCTGCAAACCCGTATATGCTGTTTCCCCTCTGGTGGAATTTTTTATTTTGTTTTTTTCTTTAAAAAATTAACCTTGTATTTATTTGTGGCAATATGCGAGAAAAGATTTGAATTGGTGTAGGGTAAGTTGAAGGACTGGAAGTGGGACACGGTTTGAGAGACATCAAATGCCAACGCGTAAAGAATATTTGAAGATATTTTTACGCTACAAACGATACTTTTGCTGCGGTTGCCGTGACGATGCTTCTTCCAAATCAGCTCAAATTGTCTCATTGAGTTTTTTCGCTGTAACCGTTTGAAATCCATTTTTCTTTAAACAATTTCATCATTATGACACGAGAATAATCTAGTTTTTAGACTTATTTAGACATTGAAATGCTATTCTTCTGTCATATCTTTGATTGGTAAGTGTTTCTGTCAGATATTTTCTAATGTCCACCCTCTGGACTCTTTCTTGAAGTTGATTAATTCTAAGGAGATATTTATGGGATCAAAATTGCCATCTTGACAATGAAACCCTTTTCAATTTTAAGGGCGCTTTTGAATTAGTGGGCGGTCCGTATTTATCCATAAATGAATTTAAAGAGTTATTTTTCTTGACAGTTTCTCGGTGAACGAGGCAGATATTCTGCTTTTACGACTTAAAGTGAGTCTTATTCTTTTACTTCGCTGTTAAAGATGCCATCGTCATAGTTATTTCAAAACTTGATCATATTTGTCCATATCTTTCTATTTATCGATATTAATCGACTGGCAAATCCCACTTTTTGAAGTAATTCGCGCGACAGTGTCAATATCGACACGTTTCCTTCTGAAACTAAGAGAGCTCCAACGTCATCTTGAAATTTTTCATCAGTTACGGAAATTACTAACAATTTGCGTCTCATTTTAGCGCGTGATTTTTTTGCATACTTGTTTTGTCCTGAGGTGTCGGATGATTCATTGCCTCGTGACCTGCTTAGACATGGAATGCGACCGATAACAACCACGCCAGACTGTCACCACTCAACTCACGATGGATCGTGACGCAAGCGAATTGGTTTTTGGAAAGACAATGGTTTCGAAACGTACGATCCCACCAAGGGAACCATTCTCTTGCGGGAATTAATGTTTCAGATTTGAAGCCAATGCAGTAAGTGAAGAAAATGAAGGCTATCATTAAATGTAATGCCAAGCGTTTATAAATTTATTGAAAATGTTTGGGAATGGTGAAAGACTTCTTCTGGCTTGACTTTATTTCCACATTACTGCTAGAACAGAAATCGTGTCTTATCCCATCCTCCTCCCCAATGCTGAAAAGGGATGGAAGAGATGGGTAAGCGATCACTTTGAGACAAGAGGCGTCCGGAACACACGGAGTGAACGCTGACTTTGGCAAATGGTCTGTTCTCTATAATACACTAAATGAAAACTAACGTCACTGCAGAACCAAATGTGTCCGTCGGAAACTCCTCATATTTCATGCCTAGAGATGGCTGTCAGCGCGACTGAGAAACCTCTGAAAGTGAAATTAAATTAATGTTGGCAATGGCGTGGGAACAGAACAAGACGAAGATACGAAATAATTTAGTTTTCGTTCTTCTAGTTCCAGTCACAAATTTGGCCGAACCGCTGATAGAGTCAATATATATCGCTGGAGATTTGTCAAATGTTTTCTCTGCCTCTCAACAGTGTTGCCGGTTGGAAATCTCTGTTTTAGTATAGTAATACAATAATTGGAGCTGCTTGTCCAGAAATCGCGTATAAATTTTGTAGCTCTAGATTGTGAAAATTTTTATAGAAATGTTGAGGTGTTCCAATGCTAGCGACCTCGCTCCGTTGGAGAAACCCAAATTTCAGTCATATTCCCAAACACGAAATCAAAGAATAGGAATTATATTCAAACGCTGAGAAATTGATGCTTAAAATTTTGATTCTTGGCAGCATCAATCGCATCAATGATATGTAATAATACATATCTCTCATCATTCATTTTGACGGTGCAATTAGTACTTTTCCAACTCTACTTTATCAACAAATTTTGTGCGCGAAGTTCTTGATTCAATGACCCCAAGGTAATCGGTAGTTAGGTGAGCAGGTCAAGCAACAGGTCATTAAAAAAGCATATCGTATTATCATCATATCATTTTCTATATCATTTTGCCTCTTCCCTCAGTTATTCAACTAGCCACATGTAGTTTTCTTATGGTTTGGATCCATTGGACAAAAATGCAAATATTTTTGGTGCCATTGACAGAAATGATTCAGTGATATATTTGAAATATTGTTGGCTTGAAGGAAGTTTTAAGTCCAAAATATTTTGACTAACTATTTAAGTTTAACTTCTAGCAATAAGTTCCTCATTTTATAATGTAAATCTCGACAGTTAATTTCTCTCGTCTTCGATTTATTTATGTGAAGTGCAACTTTTTTTACCTTTGCCCACAAAATATTATCCTGAACGACTAAAAATTATATAGCTTCGTGATTTTCGCACAATTCAGTTCCTATTAAATGGTTTTGATTGTTCATAACAATATCATGGCCTTTGTATTCACAGATAACATCGAAGATACAGATTTATCTTCGTAAAAGTGGCTGAGTGAATTTAACTTGATATTTATATGAGACATTTCCTCAAGACACTTAATGACACAATCTGTGTGTGAATCATTGTAGTCAACATGTGTTCTTAACATTTAAGCCACACTCTTAATATTCATGCGTTGGACTAATGTCAGTGTATTCCTTCTCAAGAAGAATCCTGAATTAACCTGGAGAACTACAGCTATGTATTTAGTTTGATAAATTATGGAAATATATATTTTTTTCGTTATTGGTTTTCTCTATATACTTTGCGTAACATTAGATAAAGCGCACTTAAAGGTAATCGAAGGCTTCTACTCGCCTACTTCAAACATTGAGAAGAGAAAAAGTAATGTTTAGCTTAAGCAATATCTAGCAATATATTTGAGGAACACTGTCATAGCACAATCTGCAAAGAGATTATAATCGCTGTCGATCAATATCGCTCTTTTTGCGTCCAGAAGGTGGGAAGAGATTAGAACATCAACGGAAATACTGCGACAAAATAGTCCATACTTAGTTGGTATCGATGCACTCTTGTACACATAGAGTAGCATCGGGCATCCGAAGTAAAAAACTAACCTTAATTGGCACAGATTTTTTTTTCTCTTTTAATATTCGGTATTATTACATTTCGTGTTCACCCTGACACCATGACTTGAAATAATGGTTTGCGCCATTACCGCATAGACATGCTCAATCTATTATCTATCCATAAGTCTAAAGACTTAGCAAACTTTATTTGCTGTAAAAGATTTATTTTTTATTTTCGTAAATGAGCTTTTCGTTCAAGAAGACTGGAGGCGATGAATTTTTCTTTTTATTAAATGAAATACTCCCTAAATTACTAAACCTTAGATTAAATTACAGTGATCCCCGCAGTATAGTTGAAAACAATGGAGTCAAAATATCTGACGGCCAATTACAAATTCTGTTTTATTTCAGGACTTAATTTTTACGACGATTATTGTTAATGCCATTTTGCAGCACATAATACCTGGAATTCCATCGATTTCTGCCACGCATTTTAAGTTGATGTGAAATGCTGATAATCCTAAGTGGAAATATTTTCGAAGACATTCGCTGCAAAACTTGGTTCATTGATCCAACCACCGGTAAATTAAACACGAAAGGATTTTATTTTTCAAAATTTTGGAAAAAGTCCAAAACCTCCTCATTTATCCACTATTAATGTTTTCAGCGTGCTAAATAGTTAAAACAAACCTCGCTCGCATCACTTCGTAACACCCTATCAGATTTTTTCTCTTGGTATTGTAGAATTATGTTCTGGGGAATACATAATTTTAGCAATACACAATTGCGCAAGTCTACCAATCTCATGTCAAATCGCAGCCTAAATTACTACAATTTGACGTTCTTTATTTTATATAGTTTACATAAAATTTGCCAAATCGCTAAATATTCTTGAATATCGACCGCTTCTGCGTTTCTGAAAAGGCGTCAATGGTCCTATACATTAAGAAATTATCCATGGGTCAACCATAATTAACCTATTACACATATTAATTATTTAAATGGAGTCCTTACGCATCCAAGTACAGACAAAGATATAAATACGCATTATATGGAATCATTTACTTATGGTAAGGAATTTATAGGATGGTAATGGCGATATAGTGATTATTCTATCTCCATTAAACCTGCGTTGGAATGATTCCATTCATAGAATTATATTCCACGGACATTGTGGTGTATATATATATATATATACATATATGCATTTGAAGTCCCTCATAAATTATCGCTATAATTTGGCTGATGTTTGAAAAATATTAGCGGACATAATGCATCCTTCTCAAAGTGTAGCCAGCCGACTTCGTATTTGATTTTGAGGTTTAGTGGCCGTGTGCAGGCCGTTTTCCACGAGGCACTAAATTACGCAATCTGAGGAATACGAATGGATTTGCATAGAACATGGGACATCTAAAGCAGAAGTCTGCAAGAATGCATACGTTAATTCATGGTAGATAGGGAAACAGCCACCGTGTCTGATTCCATGCCAACGTTCTTGAGATTTCTGTTCATCTCATTGTGCAACAAAGTGCTTCGTATGAACGACCTATATATTATGTTATCATGGAAAAATTCTTTCAATGGTAGAAGTGTATTTTACTTAAGAATTTAGTCTGTTTAACCATCAGTTTGCGTAAAAGTTTCTGTATGAAATGCGATGCTCAAAAGTTTGTTTTACACTCTCTAATACTCCTGTTATTTGATTCTACAGCTCATCGCCTGGTAAAAATCGTACTTCGTGAGAATTTTGTGATGGCTCCATTTTTTTCATGCCCGAGTGACATGCTTATGAGGCTGTGTCACACCAAACGTTAATTTCTCATCTCCTTTCGCTTTCAACGTATACATTTTTTGTACCTCGAGCCTTACAAAATTCTACTTCTGATTTTCATCTTTATTTTGATATTTTGCTCCTAGAGTTTATCATATTCAGGTATTCGTTCGGATGAAATCATATTCTCAGATCATTTTTGATGCTGCTTCTGATCATAAAACATATTTGCCCTTAAGCCCTTTTCTCCAAATCAATGTGTACAAAATGAATATCTGTCTGAAAGTGGTAAAAAGGTTTTCCCTATTGTCATCGTGGGGACCATATTCGAATCATAGGTATATTTTATTTCAGCAATTGTAAGAAACATGAATTATATTTGTGATATTAATGGTACAATATTATAGTTTTAAAAATAACTGATTATTGGACTAATGAAGTAAAAATGTCCACATAAGTCCTCAACTTTACTCATTCTTTTCCTCGCCGTTCGGTGAAAATGCCTTTGAAGGCAACCGAAGGTTTTTGTGCGATTCTGTACAATTTGCTGCGGTGAGTAATTTATTTGAAAACAGCCGAGAAAATATGCAAATGTCACACACTTAAATTTCTCAGGAGATTCATGTGTTAGAAATTCCTCATTTTTCATGGCATCCATCCCTCCGGAGTGCACGCATGCCCGCACCATTTCCCAAACGAAAAACGACTTTTTTTGCTAACATTTCGAAAAGAAATGCGGTAAGTGGATTAATGTTTTGATATATTTGGATTGGAGAGACATTTTTCTTCAAAATGAGACCCAAGTCATTGAATTCTACGCGAAATTAGATCTCACTCGAACTGTCTTGATTATTTCTCGAAAAATATTATTCGTCACCCTTGACATCGGCATAGTAACATACCAATGGCAGTTCAGAGAAACGCTCGGCAAACCCCGCCCATATCCATTAACCCTTGCCCCTGCGGCCTTCCTACGGAAGAACGCTTGCTGATCGCCTCTTTGGATGCCCTCTTTGGACCCCTGTCTCAGAGTCACTCTACGCGATGCTTGTTTCATTGCTGACAGATCGAACTGAACTCGGCGTGTTTCAAATCGTTAAGTGTTAATGGCGTGGTCGCATCCGATTGCCAAATCGAATTCGATTATCCTTCCTGAAAATAAAAAAAGCGCGATATTTATTTTCCATTCGATTCTTCGATCCGACGACAAGTGAAGCAGTTGAGAAGAGCGTTTCGAGAAAAAACCGGTGGCGGCGCTGAATTATACCGAATTATCTTCGGAGTAATTATGTGACTTGTAATCGTTAAAATGCCCTTTAGAGACTTACTGTATCTACTGGTTCACTGGAGCGCGATCTGAATGTCTCGTAAAGAATAAAGTACCCATACCAAAGCAATGTCGCCGAATTTATTTACATTGCGTAGTTGAGAGAATACCCATTCGGCGTCATTGCCTTGCGTTATGAAATCAGCATCGTGTACTCCTAGGTATTGACTTCGATTCCGAATCTCGCATTTGGTTTCTAGTTCTCCACGAGATACTGGATTCAGTGCTGGCAGTGTATAATGGACTTCAGACTCCTGTCATGATGAAGGCAGGTGTAGAAAGGTATTAGTACTTGTAATTTGGAATCGGTGGGTCGTCGGTGTACATACGCAATTGCTGTGCCCTTTTAAGTTTTACGTGCCCCATATCCTCCTCTTGTTAGATTTTAATTTTGAATACATATATTTTACTAATGCTGAGGGAAATGGACACCGCAGAACTTGACAGCGTGGAGTACGACAGTAATTCCCCCCCAGTTCATTCCAGCTACCATAAAAGTTTTCAACACATTATGTCATCTTCAGGTTGACATTTCATCTTCACCTGAAGATGACATAATGTGTTGAAACCCGGGTCGTGCATTAAATTTTCTCTAAGTAGAATTGGCATAATTTTTCTTTTCCAACAAATACCATAAAAGTATTTCTCGCAAGTTGTGAACTGCCTGTCTCGATTTTTAAACAGTTAAATGTCTCTTTTTTTTTGCAACAATGTTATCATTTCATCTTGAGTCTAAATCAGAAATTCGCATCAATCCATCCTACCCAGAGGGCAAGTCTATGCTTTTGTGATCAATCGGTCACTCTCACAACCCATTAAACGTTTTTTAGCCATTCATCGCATTTGAGCAACTGTACTTCTAACTTGGAGGCATCATTAATCCCATGCTATGATCTTTACGGAAGACACAACCCATGTATTCAAAATCTTCCGCCACAGAAAGCTACAACTAAGACATTGACATCACACAGTCGACTTCAGTTTGCTAAAGCTCATGTGGAAGAAAATATTGACCATTGGTTGAAGTTAACGGATGGCCCTCTCCGGGTGAAAAGATACTCATTATCTGAAAGAACTATTTATTCGAGCGAGCAAGCTCTCTCTCCGGCGAAAAATAAGCATATTTATGTATCAGCATTGAGATATATATTGTAAAAGGCGTGTATTATGTTCCTTCATACGCTGAAATTTGACATAGAGCGATGATTTCTGAATTGGTTTTTTTCACGGACAAACTATATTCAAACAATCGTACTTTTTTTGAAAATACCTTTGAGGTATCACTCGAAACATTTTTGGAATATGCATTTCTATCACTTTCTCTGAGTCAATAGTCACTGTCTCGATTGGTGAACATAATATCGTCCTGAAAAAGAAAGGTGGCCGTGAACTATGCTGGTGAGGACCATTTGTAATAGCCAACCTCTATCAACCTTCTCAGAGTATATCCAGAGGCGTGAGAAGGCAATGAATTTTCCTTGTTTTTCCCCTCCATTGCGTAATCGTGCACAGCAGAGATTCTTGTGCTAATAAGACAATTGTTCTGAAAGCGCTCTCGTGCATGAATGCATGTATTAAACGAGGTTACAGATGAATAAAAATTATTCATCCCTACCGTCCTAATACGCTTTCTGCTTTTCGTTTTAGGAAAAGCAGAAACTTTAAACTGCGTCACAAATAAAAAGCAAATGGACGAAGAATTTATGGATTTCAAAGATGGATATGTTAATATTTATATTCGAAAAACCTCCTTCTGACACGTACGGTAACTTAACTCTCGACGGGCAGTCAGGATCAAGTTCCAATTCTCTCCGTGCGAGAGAGCCCTCGTCGCTCCTCCCTTCCCTTCTCATTCCAAATCTTCTCCTGTTATTTCACAGTTTGTCTTTTGTTGTATCAGTTGAACTTCTGAAATGTTATCCCGTTACTCATAGACCTTCCGGTGCGTTTCGTTGCGACCATGGTGAGGAAATTGGTCGGCGGCGGTGGCGAGTGTGCTCACGAGCCGATCAGGCTCTGGCTGGCTCTGGCTTGTCCGTCTGCGGTCGTTGCGTCGCGTGCGGCGGCTCCTCCGTCACATCCGTCTCTTTCGTCGCCGACGCATTCCTCCGCAGCGAAAACTTCCAGACCCGGTCGGGTCCGATCTCGGAGACGTAGAGCGAGTTGCCATCCGGGGATATGGCTATCGCATGCGGCGCAGTGAATGAATCCTGTAAAGAGCGAAAAGGGACACCGGGAAACGAATGAATCGTAAATGCACTGACCCCAGTGATCATTACACTTATTACGAAATAAAAGTCACAAGAAAGCAACATGCGCGGAGTGGTGGTGGTGGTGGCGGAGGGGGGAGTGGAGGGGGGAGGGGAGAGTGGAGGAAGGGTGGGGAGGGATGATGTGAGATCGGAGGGTGATGGTGGAGGTGGGCGGGCGGAGCGAGCGGGGGGAGGGAACAAAGCGTAGCTCTGAAGAGTGATTCCACACGCGTAACTCCGAAGCGTTGTGCCGAAGCTTAGCTCAGAGGAGTAGAGCTATTTTAGGTTTGGAGTCACTGAAGTCTCAGAGGTTACACATTTAGCGTAGAATACTTTAAAAAATTCAAATGATGCGGGTTTCCGCATGACACGGAGAGGGCATTGATTTACCCGCTCACTCGGCATATGTAACGTGGACGAAAGCGACCACGTGATGGGACGGGTTCCCTGTCTACATCTACATACTACCCTGCGAGCCGCCGCATGGGCGTGTGGCAGGAGGTGGTAGGTCACCAGCCGTGTAAAGATGTAAAAGTTTTGGAGTTGAAATGGTGACATGTCCTATGAGAGTGTATTTGGAGGAGCTCGGTTTTTATTGTGGTCGCTTATTTTGCGCGGAAAGAACGAGTTTTTGTACTTATCTGTTCGGAAGTGTATCTCTCTTATTTTATCGCATCTGTCAGACCTAGAGATGTAGTGAGGCTTAATGCTAATATTCTCTGTGTCGGTCTGAAACACACCAGTTCTGAATATCTCAAGCAGCCAAAGCCTAGCGTGCAGCCTCCGAGTCTCTAGGGGCTCCCACCTTAATCCCTCTAACAGTTGTGTAACACTATATGTTTCTTCGTAGCAGTTTTTAACAAAGCCTGCTGATTTTCTTTGTATTTTGTTAATTTTATTTGGTTAAATCTTTATGACCAGGGTCCCAAATGCTCGCGGCTCCCTAACCAGAGCGTAGTAGCATCTCTCTTTTACCTTTTCATCCGAGAACCTTCCTACTATAGGCTTAACAAAACGTAGAGTCTTTAATGCTGTGCCGTTTGTTTTGTATGTGTGTTCCCCTCGATATATCGAGAAACCAAAGCTTCCGCTCCCTCGGCACCATTCCGCTCACTGTGCACTTCAAAACCACCGCGAGACACTAATCCGCTAAAACAAAGGTCTCTTTCATCCCTCTCTCCTATCCAATTCTTTTTTGTGTTCCCTCCCTTCCCCATGGTTGACGTATATTCTAACACCCACTGCCTAAAGCTGGCGACTCGCAGGATTGTATTTTTGTCTGTAAGAAGGTAAGCACGGTAGAGCGAAGCTCACCTATTCCGTTAAAAATGTCGCTTTCACTAATTTTTTTTCACAGTTCGTATTTTAAGTAATGATTTTCTCAACTATCGACCAATGCCAAACCATCTGATTGCTTATTGCAATTATTTGGATTAATGATCAACCAACGATTACTCGTCAGCGAATCATTCTGAGTTTCCCCTCTGATCTCTTCCTTTATCATCACATCAAGCTATCTCTTCCCGCGCCTCTCGTTATTCATCGGCTTATAATACTTACCAATTTAGAAAGTAGAATTGACCAAGGGCAACCTCATCTTTCCACGTAATTTAAGAATGAGCAATTGGCAAGTAAGTTAAATTAAAGATAAATCCAAGATTTCAATAAAAGTAAACAAAGAATCCTATATGAATGCATTTCGGTCGTTCAGGTGAACATCGAAACAGAGAAACGCGTTTTTATCTCCTGAACACGCTCGAGTTGCACGAGGCCAATCGTTTAAGAGACAATAAATAGTGCTGGGGTTATGAATTAAATGGTGATGGTTTAAATATTTTAATACCACAAAAATTTTATGGCAATATAAATGTTTGTTTTTCATACTTCATTGATTGTAGCACGCTTTGCGATGACTTACTACAGCTTTTTCACTCGCACTGCTCGTACTGAAACGAAAGAGATCGAAACACCGGAAGTATCGTAATTCTGAAACGCATCCTGACTAGAATATTCCGGATTATCGGTCTTCTACCGTGCATTTCCTGGAATTACGAATTCTGTATTTGAAAGCCACGAAATCATTGCACATATATATCTACAACACACGAGCGACATGTTACACACCCATTCATGCGCAGGGCTGCAAAGATGGGACGAGTGGATGGTCCAAAGGTGACCTACGTAAAGGGTTAAAAGTATAATCTTGTGTTTGAGGCTTCCCTGGGGCTTGAATGGAGGTCCATTCTTCTGTTTGTTGGGGGTTTCCGTCACATGGTTCCATCTTAAGGACGATATTTCGCCGGCTTCCTCACTGACTTCGAGTGACATATTATTTTGACTCATATCAGTTACTTGGTCTGCTTAACGCAAGTGACGGCGCCAAATTTCTTTGTTGTTCTCATTCGTTAACTACTTCATAACTAAAGATCTTCTGGTCTTTTTCGATTCCTTTCTATTCTCCTGAGCCACTTTCCTCTATCCAGTGAATTTACTCTTATTTTAAAAGTTTCTTGTTTTAATAGAATTTTATTTGAAAAAAATTAATTTACTTTGAATACCACGTGGTAACTGCTTTTAGGACTTTCTTAAAGGTTCATCATGAGAGTGTTGAAACTTTAAGACCCATCGAGGTTGGAGGTCGGAATATTTAGAGGTAGATTTGGATCGTTTAGCTGTGTTAGCTCGGGGAAAAGATTCGAAGACGAGCGACCGAAACACCACTTTGGAAAACGGAAATGGAAAATAGACTCCTTAACCACGTGGTACATATTGGATGCTTCCGCTCTCTTCGATCAAACCTTCGTACTTTAAGGTAGTCCGAGCGAGATAGTTCCCTCTCGTCATAATAGAGACCATATTCGAATAATACGTTTTAATTACACCAGCTGTAGGACACATCAATTAAATATTGCATTATTTATGGTGCAATAATATAGTTTTATATGACAGAAATTGTAAGTAATCAAATGAAAATATCTAAATAAGTTCAACAGATTCAGGCGAGATATCGTGGAAGTTCTTCATAATGTAAGAGAAACAATTGCACTTTTCCACAAAATTGTTTTAATGCGTACAACGCGTGGGCCTGTACCTGTATCTTGTACCTGATGATGGCTCTGTGAGCCGAAACGCGTTGTACGCATTAAAACAATTTTGTGGAAAAGTGCAATTGTTTCTCTTACATTATCTAAATAAGTCTTGAACTTGGCTCATTTTTTTCGCGCGGTGCGTTTGAAACTCCTTCAAAACGGAAGGTTTTTTTGTCATAACCAAGACCCGACTGCGGTGACAATATGATTAATTTTCAAAAATAGTTGATAAAACACACAAACTATACACTTGATTTTTCGCAGACATATAAGAGTTAGAAATACCTCATTTTGTAAATAATGTCTCTCTGGAGTGCATGCACGTACCATTTCCCATGTAATAGGCCTGGTATTTTTTGGCAAATACCTCGGAAAGTAATGTGGTAAGGGGTTAAATTTTTGGTGTCATTGAAAGGACGAGATGTTTTTCTTTAAAATGAGACCAAACTCATCGATTTCTAAGTAAAACGATATTTCGCTGGGACTACCTTAAGCACATGAAGACTTCGAGATTCGGTGCGTGCTGATGCGGAGGCTGAGCGTGGATGCATCCTGTGGTTTGGTCGAATGGAGCGATAGTTTGTGGGGGGAGGAGGAGGAAGGGGGCGGGGGATCCATGGAAGGGGAGAGGCGACGGGGTTCCGAATACATATATGTAGGTATGCGAATAAATGAGGTGTGAGAGGAATTAGGAAAGGGATCAGCGTGAGATTAATTAATGTCGCGATTCGAGAATAGGAATGGATAATGCAATAGGCAAGTGGCATTGAATGTAAGCATCGCGGTAGGAAGTTGTGGCGGCGCTAAAATAACGCAGAAGTTTCACTGCATACGTTTCGCAGCAGAACCAGCTTCACAACAAACCGTGAAACACTCTATTGCGGACAAGAGCTGGAGGGACAGTAAACAACGGTCATCGATCGACGTATATCAAACATTGATGGTATATACCTCTGCATTCTACTGTGATAGTGAATCCCTCTCTTAAATAAATCAACTGTGCCATTTGAATTCATTAAAGATACTTTACTCGTGCACTGCAACTGGAACAGAATGGAAGACGTAACAGTGAGAGCTTCAGCTAACGGTTCCTGCTCTGCACTGCACAGAGCACGGCTGCGGCACGGTTACGAAACTAACCTGTCGTTGGCAATAGTCATTTGAAACAGGATTCTGACCGAAACAGATTTGCATGCAGCCGTGCTCGCTCCGACAGCACTTTATTCCACCACTGTCAGTGAACAGTCTTCAATGGAACCGATCTCTTCCATTGGTGAACCGCCTTTGATTTCATGAAGATGAACATCATATAACGACAAGTTTAAATTCCTCTGTGATCGATGTTTGTGTCTCACCTGCGACGAGGGACCCCAGTAGGTGTCGATGTACGTGGCCGATGGTCGAATCACGATGCCGGTCGGGGCGATGGGATGCGGATCCAGCAGCGTCGGTTCGCTCGGACCAGTGACGGCGTACAGGGTGTCCTGGTCGCCTGGAAATCATTGGGAAAAAAACGAGGAAATTAGATGATGATGCTATTGCTCTATCGGTCGGATATTGTTGAAGCAATAAATCAAATTTAAGGTAGTCCGAGCGAGATAGTTCCCTAGCCATAATAGAGACCATATTCGAATAATACGTTTTAATTACACCACCTGTAGGACACGTCAATTAAATATTGCATTATTAATGGTGCAATAATATAGTTTTATATGACAGAAATTATAAGCTATCAAATGGAAATATCTAAATAAGTCATTAACTTGACTCATTTTTTTCGCGCGGTGCGTTTGAAACTCCTTCAAAACGGAAGGTTTCTTGTGATACCCAAGAACCTACTGCGGTGACAGTATGATTAATGTTCAAATAAAGTCGAGAAAACATACAAACTACATGCTGTTAGTTTTTTATGACATCTAAGTGTTAGAAATTCCTCATTTTGTAACTATTGTCTCTCTGGAGTGCATGCACGTACCGTTTCCCATGTAATAGGCCTGGTATTTTTTGGCAAATATCTCAGGAAGTTATGTGGTAAGAGGTAGAATTTTTGGTTCATTGCATAGGTGAGATATTTTTCTTTAAAATGAGACCAAATTCAATGATTTGTAAGTAAAACGATATTTCGCTCGGACTACCTTAAGCACATTATGGGATGCGTCAAATTATTCCTTTTTCACGCGCGCTTTAGTGTTTGCTCATAAACACCACATTCCACAAGCGCCATGATGGCTTGAAAAAAATTTGCGCTCGCAAAAATTGAAAGGCGCATCATTCGCAGCTCCACATTCCGCCTCAAATTTGTAGATGCAGCGATGGTTCTCCCCATAACTCTTTTAAGTTTGTATGTGCCTCCATTAAGCCGCATTTGGATGCGGCATTGGGAAGCATCGACACGTATGGCGCACTGATTCAGCTTTGGATATTCAGTATGATTTGAATATAATGATTCCATAAAATGGGTTGAAACGGTCGCCTCACTTAAGGCCATTCCAACCTTTCTCCCGAGGAAAGCATCAAAATATTTCTGCTTCTCAGAATTGGTTATGTACTTCGTATTTTATTGAAGTTAAACACTCTGTTGACTGCTTCCTCGCCCGCACACCGACCCACGGGAAATAACTTATATCATTAAAATGACCAGAACGAGGTCAGGGTATTCTCTGATAAGCGCTTGTTAGTGAACCAAGTACAAATATTTTGTCTTTGATCTTCTAGCTATCTATAGAGACAACGGCGACAAAAAATCCTGGCGAATTAATTTTTTATAGAACTTGAAACTTGAATGACGCCCCAAATAATCTAATAATTGCTGGAGACGTGAGTGTAAATATTTTTATATCAAACAAAAACTCCGATCAATATATAAATCGTAAAGGTTAGCATGGTTTAAACACCTTGATTAAAGAACCAACTAGAATCGCAGAACAATTTACCACCACTCTGGATCATTACTTTTCATATTTTTTAAATTATACAAGATTGAACTCCATGCCAAGGCCATGTCCTTAGCGATAAAAAATCATCCTCCAATTCCTCCAAGTGTATCAAATCGTAAGATACGCGAAGCTGCGATCGATGAAAATTCAACACACTGAAACCATATAGCTTTACCGCAGGTCATTTGAGTCCAGCAATTGACTTGGTGTTCTATTCACCAAATTAATGATGTTTCCGGGGCTTTTACATTTTTCTAAGATGCGCTGAAACTAGACCTGTGCGCCGCTGCCGATGGTTTTGATGACGTCGCCGCCGCCGAGAGCGCCGCCGGATCCCCATGTCGGCGCGGCGGCGCGCGCCGTCATATGCGGCCATGCATGAATCATTGCCTCTAGAGCATGGCTTCTGTATTTGACTACACTAATTTTTGCTGACTCCTCATCATTGTATTTCATAACTTTGTCAAAAGTTACTCACCACAGTTACACAGATATCCGTGCAGCAATATTAACAGTATTTCCTTGATAGCGACAGTTATCCGTGCGTTTAGGGAGGGAACCATCTTCAAAGACTTCGAGATATCTTTTTAAGCTTATCCGCTAGTTTGCACGCTAGGGCAGAATCCGGTGTATTTAAATAAAAAAATTCATATTTTATTTTTTTTCAAGCATTTTCAAGCATCCTCTTTCATTTGAATTGTAACATTTGTAGGCTATTTGTTAATTATACACAGTAAAATACCTTTGTTCTACTCAATGTTTTAAAGTATAGCGCCACTTTAATTCAGCCAAAGTTGAGGCTTGAGGGTACCGCGTGGAGACCGCAGAAACTCTTTATCTGCTACGTGCTCATTAAGGGCCATGCGCCAGCGTGGGCCCTCATTTTGAATGTCTCCGAGCTCAGAGTTTTGGACCTTATGTCGCCCTCGTAACCTCTAGCTCGATCCCACCTTTCAGGTGAGTGAAGGTATGGAACGAACTAGAGCAATAGAAGCTCCTGCACGCGGCTATGTTGCAGCATTGTATGTGACTTTTAAAAGTAATGTCTTATAAGAATTCTACCGGTAAAAGATAGGTTAAGGTGACAGCTAAAGAATCTCCTTCTGGTTTTCTACACTTTTAGGGTTCTATCTCCCTCTAGTACTACCATTTTTCCTCAGCATACGATATACCGTTCTCCATCCGTCCAAGAAACCAATTCTCCTTTTTTACCTTTCCCTGCTTGCACAAAATTCTTCCCTCTTATCACGCTGTTGTGCAACTCACTTCCACAAGACATCTACTCTGCCTATCCCAGATTTCATTCAAAAGTTTATTCATTTTCGGGATAGGAATAAGCACTCTGGCCATACTCCTTCCTCGTAGATCCATAGAATTAGTTTAGAAAAACCTTGCCTAACATTTTTACTTAAATTAATTAGCAACTCCGAAGGTATGTTATCTACTCCTACAGCTTTTCTTGCCTTCATCTCTTTCAGTGCTTTCTCCTTTTCACCGTAGAGTATCATTGGACCGAGGTTATCCTCATTTAGTGTTCCCTCATCCTTCACATCTAAATTAGTTTATCTACTATCGCTCTTCCTCGTATTCTCTCTATTTACCTTGAATATCTTCTTGCTAGATTAATATCCTACCTGCTCTGCTCTTAATAGCTGGTACCGTTTTCCCTCTCTTTCCGCCCGATAGCAATTTTATTTTATCGCAAAACGCACCCTTTTCCCCATCTTATTGCAGCATATCCATCTCCTCGCAGTGCCTTTTCCACCAGTTTTCCTTCGCCCGATTGGTTATTCACTGAATCTGATGATTATACTCATTGTGCTTCGTCTTACCTAGTTCAGTGTAGGTTTTTTTTCACCTCCTTCTCTCCTCTATTTTCCCAATCATAATTAGCAACTCGACTGTCAGAATTGACACGTGGAATGATAGGGGTGTGCCAATGGCGTGTGCTCGGGTTCGCGTGAGGAGAGTTTTCCCCTGTGTGACGGCAGGTATGGTGGCTTCGGAAATAGGGGTCACTCTAAGAGACGGTCATATCCTCTGGAACTACGCAGTAGAACATTCTAGAAGAGGGGAGGGGGACCCTCTTCCATAGGATGATGCAATTCCCCTGGGCCCGGCCAACCGAAAGTGGGTTGTGTAACGAAATCGCAGATAATGAAGTATTACCGAAAAATTTCACTGTTTATAGAAATGATAGAGTCGAAAGAACCGGGGGAGGAGTTTTTATTGCAGTGAAGGATTGTTATATTAGTAGGAGGGAGTCATTTTCCGACGACCAGGTAGAAAGCGTATGGTGCTCCATTCAAAATCCTAAAGCAAAAACAATCTGTGTGTGCGCATATTACAGACCACCAGATACCCATGTAAGCTCAATATTAGGACTAGAAAGTCAACTCAGTAAGTTAACCACACAAAAAAACGACTGTCATATTATAATCGGTGGGGATTTCAATCTTCCGTCCATAGACTGGGACACGTACAGTTTTATCACTGGGGGGAAAGACAAAGACCTTTGTGAGTCACTTCTGTATACATTCACATCTCACTCACTGCATCAATTAGTCACTGCTCCAACTAGAGGGAAAAATACACTTGATCTTTTAGCGACAAATATTCCACTCATGCTTGTAAACATAGGTAGGGATAAGGGAATAAGCGACCACAAGATAGTTAAAGCTAATTTTTCCGTGAGCATAATCAAGAAACATAATCCACAAAGAAAAATCTACTTATTTAATAAGGCTGACTACGAAGGTATGAAACGAGAGTTGCAAAATTCATTTACGAATTTTCAAAAAATAAGTATCAACAGTAATACTGAGGTTTGGTGGAATACTTTCCTCAACGTTACACGATCAGTAGTTAGCAAATACATACCAAGTAAACGGAAAAGAGCCAATGCAGAGCCTAGGTGGTATAACGCGGAGGTTAGGAAAACATTAAAGAACCAGAGAACATGTCATCCTTGGTTAAAAAGGGCAAAAATAAACAAATCCTCCGAAGAACTATACACAGTCACCGAAAATTACAAAATATCTAAACTCTTAGCAAAAAAAGCGTGCCGAAGGGCGTTAGCTGATTTCAAAAGTAAATTACTGGGAGAACACTTGAACGATAATCCCAAGGCATTTTGGTCGTATGTTAGGGACACTCAAGGAAATAAATCAACAGTACACACGCTTAAGAATATCAAAGGGGAAAAGATAACCAATAGTCTACAAAAAGCCAATTCGTTAAACTCATTCTTCAAAAGCATTTTCAATACTTGTACACCACATCTTTTCGATCCGCAGCCTGTTCGTTCCCAAACATTTATGCCTGAAATTATTATAAATTGTCGCGGCAATCAGCTAAAAAATATCAACCCTAAAAAATCCCCCGGTCCAGATCAAATACCTGCTCGCGTATATAAAACATTGGCATCAGACATAGCGCCTTACTTAGAATTAATATTTACCAAATCTTTAGTAGATCACGTAGTGCCTAAGGACTGGAGAGTAGCAAATGTCACACCTGTATTCAAAAGCGGCGACAGGGAAGACCCTAGTAACTATAGGCCTATTTCTCTCACATCCATTTCGTGTAAGGAATTTGAACACATAATTGTAAGCTCCATTATGAGTCATTTAGATAGGGATGAATTATTAATAAATAACCAACACGGATTTCGAAAGGGTAGATCTTGCGAAACCCAATTGGCCCTCTTCGTTCATGACATCCCTCTCTCGGGTGAAAATTATGTTCAAGTTGACGCGATATTCCTCGATTTTAAGAAGGCTTTCGATAAGGTACCTCACGTTAAGTTACTCTCAAAACTAGAAGCATATGGAATAGATAAAAACATTACTAGTTCGAATATTCAGTTCTTTCACGGGCGGGAACAAAGGGTTGTCATATATGGTATCATGTCAGATACAGCAAACGTGTTCCTCAGGGAAGAGTCATTGATCCACTTTTATTTCTCTTATACAAAAATGATATTAGCAACGCCGATAAAAGTAAGCATAGACTCTTCGCAGACGACGTGGTTGTGTATAGGGATATTACCTATTCCGAAGATAGCGACTCGTTAACAATCGACCTACTTGCTATTCATGCTTGGTGTAAAAAGTGGCAGATGGAACTGAACATAAAAAAGTGCGTAACAGTCAGTTTTTGGAAAAAGAAAAATAGGCCAGGTAGGGCTTACAGAATTAATAGTACGGAAATTATTCACGCCGAGTCTGTTAAGTACTTAGGGGTCACAATTACTCACGACATAACTTGGGGAAAACATATTCGGGAAATATGCGGTCAAGCATATAGGAAGCTAGGCTTTATCAAGAGAATACTCGGAAAATGTGATGAGAAGTGAAAGAACGTTGCTACTTTTCAATCGTTAGGCCTCATCTGGAATATGATGTTAATGTATGGGATTCATACGAAGCGGGGTTGATATCAGATTTAGATCGCGTGCAGCGAAGAGGAGCTAGATTTGTAAAACGATGCTACGATAAGTTTGCTAGTGTGTCTGGACTGTTAGAAGAATTAGGATAGGAATCCTTATCACAGCGTAGATTAAATTATAGGCTTAACTTCCTACCTAAATTTCAGGAAAATCATTTTACTGACGACGTAAAAAACATACTATGAACCCCCTCGTACTACGACGGATTAGATCGCGCCAATAAAATTAGAGAGCTAGATTGTAGAACCGATAGGTATAAAATGTCATTTTTTTCCGCGTACCATTCGGGACCATAACAGCTGTGATAAACCCGGTGCACCAATTAGGCCAGTAGTGTCCTGTATCGGAGCTCCATCCTACAAGGTCGCTCATGCTCTGAGTCGTCGGATACACCAACTTACTACTTTCAAATCACAGTATGGAATTAAGAATTCTCTGGACTTGGTTGACAAGGTCAAGAGCGTTACAGTTCCACACAACGCAAGAATAGTGTCCTTTGACATAGCTAATCTATTTACTAACGTACCAACAGTCGAGACCATGGATATTACGGCTGAACTACTCAAAAAAGCATCCGTTCCTCCAAAAGTCACACAGGAAATTTCCACCTTACTGTCTCTATGTGTATCGCAAAGTTACTTTTTATTCAACAACTGTTTTTACAAACAGACTGACGGCTTAGCGATGGGTTCGCCAATTTCTCCGCTTCTCGCGGAAATCTTTTTGGATAATTTTGAAAACAAACTTTTTAAATCGAAAAACAAATTTTTACACTCAATTGTCTACTGATACCGATACGTAGATGACATCGTACTTCTTTGGATAGGCACTGAGAGGCAACTAGATAATTTCACCAATTTTTTAAATAGCTTCCACCCAAAAATTTCATTCTCATGCGAAAAGGACCCCAACCGGACCATTAACTTTCTTGACCTCTGTATTTCCATCACCGATGACCAGCACCATTTTTCCATCTACCGTAAACCGACCTACACTGATCATATCATTCCGGCAGATTCCAGGCATTTTCACGCCCAAAAGCTGATGGCCTTCCACTCCCTTATTCATCGCCTATTCAATGTCCCTCTCAGTCACCTCGAGTTCAACAAAGAAGTCCGAATTATTAAACAAATAGCGCAAAGCAATGGATACCCATTTCACCTTATAGATAAACTAGTGATTAAAAAGTCCAAAAAAGCGGCCATAAATCTAATATTCTCCGGTGTTCTTTCCTCCAAAACAGTTCAAAAATGGTGTTCTCTGAGATATTTAGGTCCGATCAGTGAAAAGATCGCCAAAGTTTTCCCACGAGAAAAATATCGTGTGTCATTTAGAACCCCAAGAAACTTAAAAACTCTTTTCGACCAAAGCAAAGACCCGTTAAATCCTAAGAAGAGAAGTGGCACATATGCTTTAAAGTGTGGTGACTGCCAAGGTGTATATGTGGGTCAAACTGCCCGTAACTTTAATGTAAGAGTCAAAGAGCACCAATCAGCCTATTTTAATAATTGTGAACTTAAGAGCAATTTTTCCAAACACCTTTTAAACCATGACCACCACAGTGATTTTAATCTTGATATTTTATGTTTTGCAACCCACAGACGTGTGCTTGACTCACTTGAGCAGCTCGAAATTGTAAAGACTTTACACGACCCTGACTCGAAGATTTTAAATGAGTATTTGGACCCGTCCTCATCTCCCATCCTCGCAGCCGCCTCCCGAATTTCTCTCCCTCCTCCCCCGCGAAACTCCCCGCCAATCACTGGTCTTGCCCAACCCGCATCCACACCACCCTAATCACTCACCTCCACCCCCCTCCTACCAAGCATATATATAAGACTTTGAAAACCCGGAATAAAGCACCTGAAGATGACGCTCAAGCGTGGAAACCCGGGTCGTGTGTGTTTTTTAAGTTGTGGTTTTGTAAATGTAACCATTAAATCATCTGAAAGAAAAAATGGAATACCACAAAGTTACAAAAGAACTTGTATTATTTATTCGTGAAATAATCAATCAGAATCATGTAAGGAAGTCAAAAAAGTAAGGAATGTGAACAGTCCCGGCTCTTCGGAGAGCAAGTGACTCCTTCACCTCCGTGGTCCCAAACAGGGGTCAGCCTAGTGCCACTTGTGGTTCAAATGACACAACTGCCGACAACAGCAGTTCAGTGTTCACAATGTATGGATATTTTGGATAAATTAATTACAATATATTCGGAATTATCTCCTAGACATGAGGTGCCTATTTAATTCCAGAATAACCGAACACATACGTAATTATGCTATTTAGTGATGAGAGGTCCAGAATTAAACCCGAAGCCTTTTAAAGCGCTGTGGACACCATTCCTTACCTTAAAAATGTTTCCTCAAATTTCACTGCGTATAAATCGGGTACAAATGATAAGTTGTAATGTACATCCTGGAATCATAATCTTTGAAATTTTACATCTTTTATCTCTGGGAATTATGTATGTGTGTCGTTCTGTCCCTTATACCGCCCTGATGACTACGTATCTTTGCGGTTAACACTTTGTGCCGTGCATGTGATCTCCCTTTTTATTGAATGTTCCAGCTGGTGATCACGGATTTGCTCTTTTATACGGAAAAAGTTTACTCCCAGTATATTACAGGAAATTTTTCTCAGCATACATAGTTATTCGTCCCTTGAAAGATTTCTTCTTGAAAGATTTTCTTCTCCTGATAATTTCGTATGTGAAAGGGAGAATTTTTTCTGTCTGTGAATACGTTCGAATCAATGGGCTGTGTTGGAAAAGTATGTGTGAATCTAAAGTAAATATTATATATTCATAGGTGTTGAGATATTTCCAAATGAAAGAAAATAATTTAGCGTTGACTGACGTCTTAATATGTGTAAATGGATAGAGATCTCATGAATAAGTGGGAAATCCTTATCCAAAGTATTGTATTGAAGGGGTAAGTTTGAACTAAACGCTCTTTGGTACTCTTTGTGTCTCTCTCTCCTTTCATTAATCTGCGTTATTTCGAGGTGTTTACTTTATCAATTCTCAGTGCATCGTGAAATTAATCGTAATAATTAATTAAGTTATTGTTAACCAATGTGTGGAGATCCAAAAAAGCAAATATGCCTTGATATAGCGACCTTGCATTGATCTCTTAATAATGTAACCAGTTATCATTATTATATTAACAAATTCGACAAGGTTACGTCTGAAGCCACCAGTTATTGACCTCTTTTATTAATTACAAGCCCAAATTAGAAATTCTCTGTAAAATTCTCAAAACCTGATATATCATTTATCCCTAGCGTTTAAGGTGATCATTTTAGATAAATTTACAACCTTATTTGAGACTTGTTAAATCCGTTCTTGCGAGGATATTCACCCTCCGTTAATTACCCGAGAGGCCTTTCTGAAGACCAAAAGGAAACGGAAAAGTGTGTTTTTGTATTACTTACATTTAAAACTGAGTTTTTATGGCAGAGAGGAAAGTTGCACTAAATTTCTCGATTCCTCTAATTTCATATTCATTTAATAGTAAACTTTAAATTTTCCTCTCACATTTTCTAGCTAGTTTTTATTTCTTTCACTAGACCTTGCAAAGCATTACACCAATTTTGAATCTAGCCACTAATATACAAAACTGTATTTTATGAATCGTTTCGCCAGTACTCTCAGTGATGTCGTAATCAGTAATTTATCAGACGAGGTTTAAACCTGAGCACTATGTGGAAGCTAACTTGATAATAATAACCTCATGAAGACGCAGAACGTTCATAAAGAAGTAAAATGCTTTTGTCCTTACTGACTGATGTAGTACCCCTCCCCCGTTGTTCCCACCCGGAGATCCGAATGGGGGACTATTTTACCCCCAGAATATTTCCCTGGGAGTAGTGCCATCACGTTAGTTATAATTGGTTGTAATGTGCCATAGTTATAATACACGGCTGCATCTTCTGTGGAGACTAATGTGGTGGTTTCCCCATTGCCTTCCACATTTTAGAACCCCGGCCGATTCCGTGAACTTTCACCCTCGACCGAAGCTGTGGCCATTGATACCGGTTCGATCTCCTTGGTCTGCGACTTGATCAATGCCTTCTGCTGAGACTGCTGACTCTTAGTAGGCGGGGTCAAATTCGGGCAGAAGTAAAATACCAGCAAGTATTTCGAAAGCTCCATAACTAGAAATGGATATCACACTGATTAAACCTTAAATCTTCAGAAAAGTACTTAGACACTGGCAGAGAAGGGCAGTATTTTTACTTTTTTGCTAAAAATACTGTTAAAAGAGAGAGAAGGAGAGTTTGTATTTTGAAAATACCTAAAAATAAAAAAAATAAAACTTTTTCGACTTTTCGGATCGAGTTTGTTCAGCCAGTTTAGGGCTGGGACGGATTAAACGGCGAATAAATCTCCCCTTTCTCTGTAAATCCCCATTAAACCCTCTCTAACTAATTCATAGAAAACGTAGTCGCTCGAACTCTCTATTGGTACCCTTTGAGAAAGGACTTTGTGGATTTTTTTTAGCAGTTGCAGTGGATGGATGAACAGCGAGATATGCTTTGTGAGGCCATCGGTCCGTATCCAAGGCTGTAGGCCCCACAGAGGTGGCCATAAACAGATACGCAATGTTATTAGTGGTGAATGAGGGCTTGGCCGGATCTAACCACTGTGCCAAGCTCTCTACTTAATAATATGTAATGTGATCGGTGTACAATGAGAGACTCAAGCTTAAATTTATTGCACTAATGGTATTTGTCAATGTGAAAAGTGCCAGTAATGCTATACCGCCTGTGTGTACAACTCGAATTGTGATGGACAACTCGAAATGAGTCGCCTATGGGTTGATTATTCTAAGTCGTTTACTGTTTTTCTTATCAGATGTCAGTGGCACTTTCAGAAACTTTTCCTATGTATCTGTTCTAAGGGAGAGAGTGTTTCCACTTCATAAATCAGGTTTATTCTGCCACGGGCTTACATAGTGCAACGTGAATCTTATGCGAAATATCCACGTCAACTTCTGAATGGGAAGGGATAGGATTGTTTCAAACTTAGCTCTACATGACCGTGGGTTATGGAGCCATGACAATTCGGGAAACAGGTAATTACTTCGAAATTCATGAGAAAGCTGAAAACCGACTATATCATGATCTTGGCATTCCAGGTCAGTATTTAGAGATATATACTATATCTTTAGTTTTTTAATGGTGCCAGGCAGTCGAGGCCATATTAACGTATGAAAAACACGATTTTACCTTGAAATGGATAAATTGATAACCAGCCGAATTGAGTCAATGATACGGATGATTTTTCGAACTCTTTCAGTTATTACATAACAAGTACTGGCGTTATTTGATTTCCTCACCCAAATCATGCTGGATTCGTTACTTAAAGAAGCATGTATTAATAAATATTATGTTGCTAGCCGACATATTCCGCTTTTAATTTGTTTATCGATAACTGATAGAAACTTAATTGAATATCCGTGTTAACGCTATGTTGAGCATAAGGTTACTCGGAAGTTGTCAAAAGAGTGTTGCCAACCCCATTGAAGCTGCCCAACCTTTGCCTACCCGCTCCACCATTCCAACAATATGCTCCTCGCAATGTCGACCTCGCTTTTTTTTTATTTTTCCTAGGTGAAATTCAGAGATATTGACCATAACCGCAGTATACTTTTGTTGACCCAAAACTATTATCAACTTATTAACACAGGCAATTAATACAAGCGGGCCTCCCAGTGGTGAGATACTCGACATAGAGACGGCTGAGATCTGTCGCACTTAAGGTTAAAATTATGTAATTATAACTAAAAATTTTATTCCAACTGCCGAATCTTAAATGCGACTTATCTCTGCATTGTTGGGAGGCCCGCTTGTTTTACAAGCGGTACACAAGTTGATAATCTACATCTACATACTACCCCACGAGCCGCCGCATGGGCGTGTGGCAGGGGGTGGTAGGTCACCAGCCGTGTAAAGATGTAAACTTTTTGGTGGTGAAATGGTGACGTGTACTGTGGGAGTGTGTTTGGAGGAGCTCAGTTTTTATTGTGGTCACTTATTGTGCGCGGAAAGAACGAGTTTTTGTACCTATCTGTTAGGCAGTGTATATTCCTTATTTTATCGCATCTATCAGACCTACAGATGTAGTGAGGCTTCATGATAATATTCTCTGTGTCGCTCTGAAAAATATCAGTTCTGAATTTCTCAAGCAACCTAAGCCTAACGTGTAGCCTCCGATTCTCTAGGGGCTCCCACCTTAATCCCTCTAACAGTTGTGTAACACTATATGTTCGTTCGTAGCAGTTTTTAACGCAGCGTGCTTATTTTCTTTGTATTTTGTTAATTTTATTTGGTTAAATCTTTATGACCAGGATCCCAAATGCTCGCTGCGTATTTCTAGGTGTGGCCTAACAGAGCGAAGTAGCATCTCTCTTTCACTTTTTCATCCGTGGACCCTCCTAATATACGTTTGACTCATGCGTTGCGTGACCGGCAAAATAATAGTGCGGTTATGGTCAGTATTTTCAGTTTTACATGTATACTTTCCGTATGAAGTTGATGGGGGAAAAACTAATCTCAGACGATTTTCAACGTAAGCGGATATGAAATGTGGAGTTAACTTATAATTGCACTTGTGATATACCCGCCCTCCCAAGACTTAGTTGAGTTGTGTATATACCCTTTGCTTCTTCAGATCGTTCGCATTATTTAAGATTAGAATCAAAGATCAGGATTAGATTAGAATCAAATAAAGTTTTTGTCACACCTGCTCCTCTTGAAATACTACTCGGTAAGTGTTCTAAACACTATTATTTGGTTAGCATTAGTGGCATGAGGGATTTCCTAGTTACTAAAAGATAGTGGGTTGAATCAACCCAGGCATTCATTTCCTCCAGTTGATTTTGCATATTAGCGTAGCATAGCATAGAAAAGCATAATTTAGTGCGATTGGTAGTGAGTGGTACGATTATTTACAATTTTGAAATTTCTAAATCACTGACGACCAAAAAGTCACATTTCAAGGATACGCTTGATAAGATTTAAGTACTTATCGCCACCCTCTATAATGTTCTGCCTTCTTTCCTCATTGGAAACTGGTATCGTACTCAGAAAGAGTTGCTGAGTAAAACTGCTTTGTTCAGCTGTAGTAATGCTCAAAAGGAGCCGCTGAGCAGTGTGTCTAGTAGAGAGCATCTGCGGAACTCCTACGGAGGAAGATTCGTCGAACAGCAGTCTAAAAACCGTTCGGATATGGTAGTGCTTGGAAAAAATTGAGTCTGTATGGTTATTCGATCTTCTTTTCATTGCTAATTAATCATAACTTCTTTACTAATGCGTTGGAGGGGTGATTATTGAAAGGAATGAAAAAATGCGGCTCTTTAAATATGACGTGAATTTCTGTGGACTCGTAACGTTGAATTAAGTGAAAATTTTAGTTCTTGAGTGAAGACAAATGATATCACGTCATGCCGCACTCGAAGGGTCAAAGTCTCTCCGTATTATATTGTGACGTTTCATTGGATGTTAAAAACATGGGGTAAATTAGTTGTATACACCTAAGAACATCATGTGTCTCGCGGGAGTATATCCATCAAAGATTTCGTGAAGGCCTCCACGGAGTTTTTGTAATGAAGAGAATGGTTTTTCGGGTCTCCTTCCGCGTTTATTCATTTTTTATGGATAATATTTCGCCAGCGTTCCAGCTGGCTTCTTCAGGTTAAACGCGGAAGAAGACCCGGAAAACCATTCTCTTCATATCCATCGAAGAGTTAAAGTTGCACAGAAAGCTAAAGAGCCGCACAAAGTGTTCAGAGTAATAGCATAATGGAAATAGTTGTGGAATACCTATGTAGTTACTTCATGCTGCATGAAGAGAGAATACGAGACCAAAATAAAGGGTATAATTACTGTTGATCATAATTATTAATAAAGGGAATGATATAATTATACGCTTAAAGCAATATCCTTTGGCGTTGCCCTTGGAAACACTGAGCATAGCGTTGACAAAATGCACATTCATTGGGACAAGTAAGAATCCCCCCACCTGTTGATTTTGCAAAGTAAAAAGTGTATTTTCTTGTAGCTTTTTTTCTCGCATTCCATTACGAAAGTCGCATAAATGGCGATCACTCAATCGAGCCATTCTTTCGATTGAAAACTGAAAAATATCTAGTAATATAAATTTAACTAATGCCTTCCGGCCTGCGAACTCTGCTGAGAATTCGTCACTCATTTTTACATCATATCAGCCACAATCAATTATGATAGTACACCCATCAAAGATCAAGTCAAGTGGAACACAATCGACCGCAGTAGTACCAACCCTAACGTTTGAGCTTCAGTACCACGTTTGGATAGTTTAATTTGACATGGCTATAAATATTTTACACGAATATTTTAAACATTGCTCAATGTTTGAGTACAGCAATAATCCAAATTTCTCGAAGGACCCACCTTGGGGCCCTCTTTTAGAAGGACTCTGTGATCTTATTAATTTAACTTCTTAATCATTCTGGTCATAAGAAACCTGTGCGTTAAATGTGGTTGAATTCCGTCGATTGGCGTTGAAGGGAGGGAAGAGCGTTCAAACGATGAAACATTTTCAGTTACGTATCGTTTGTGCACCCTGGTGCATTTTGATTTCAAGAGCTTACACGTCGCTCATTGTGACTGGGGTGTAAGATAGAGTGAAGCTCGTTTATAAATCCTTTGGATCTGAATTTTTCTGTCTTCAGGCTTCAAATTTAGGAATTCTGTTGCACTTTGATCGGGATTGATCTAAAATGTTTTAACTACGCAGGCGCACTGGGAGCAGTAGTATCATTTGTAGCTAATCTCATGGCTCCTGTGACTGTCACGAACACACGTCTTCATTCACGAAGAACTCACTGCATCTTTCTACTGTTAACGCCACTTCTGATGATGCTCTACTGTGTAAGTTGTTTCGGTCATCATGTATGAATTATGCGATACTGGCGTACCTAGGAGAATATACATCGATTAAAAAAGCAAATTTTCTTTGACAGTTAGTCCACAAATTCCCATAAAGAAATACAAATATTGGGTTCAGATTATTCAATTGCATTTTAAAAAATTCTTTTGCATAATTGAATTAAACATACCGCTTGTACAAAGTTGAGTTGAACGCCAATCGATAAAAGTGAAAGAAAGTGAAAGAAATTGGGAAAAAGAGATTCTTAGTCCCTCTTTCGAATTTCGTTTACTGCTTGAAATCGTGAAAACTCTGTTAAAATATTGTTAATATTGCTCAAAATGTCGCGTTTTTCTAACAGTCCCTTTGAAAATTGATAGCATTGTTTAATCCGAGTCTCGTAAGGCAATAAACGTATGGAATACATTTTAAGGCTCAAAACGGATCAACTGGGATTAATTTTTGTCATTAGGAAAGCATATCATGAGTAATGGAAAATGTTTTAGGACGCTCCTTGGAAAGCAGAGACCTGGAATGCGTTTAAATGAATAATAATCATACAGGCATTTTAGCAGAAGCACAATGTTTCTCTATTTTAACTTTTTAATTTATAATACAACTCAGAATAGTAATTTTTTATACCTGGAATTATGAAAGAATCAAAAAAGAATGAAGAAGAAAGAAAGAAAGTTAGGGATTGCCGAAGCAGAAAGTTAAGCTTTTAAAGATTGGATATTTCGATTGGCTGGGAATTGTTTGAAGTGCAACGTTGTATACAGTTTAATTGGAAGTTATATCGACGGTTTGTCCGGTTGAAGGAACAGAAGTTCGAAAATAAATGTTGATTATCTTTTAAAAAATACGGCCTAATTAAAAATACACAACCAATTCTTATCGACATGGAGTTATGTTTAAATAAACTATCGTCTTAAATGACGGGGTCATCACCAGCTAGGCCATTTGATATAAATTGCATTCTCCCTTCAGGTATACGCAGCGTAATTAAGTCCGCCATTAGCGTGCTTATTTTGGTGTGTTCTTTATAAGGGTGGCAAAGGTATTCAACACTTTCGTCGAGTTGGCACTAGATTTGTATTTTAAATGACGACTTAAGGGCCCCACATTTGAGGACTTCGTTGGGTGCACTGTGGAAATAGATGCTTAGTGCGGTGCCATGGTTACGGAGACCCATAACGATAGAGCTATTATAGGCCACATGGAATCGAAAGACTATGATTAGTAGCGGTATGACACAATGACTTTCATTTTTCACCTAATGAGGTGCGTATGTTTGGAGCCCTTTCTTGCCAATATGATGAGTGTACGTATTTATTACCAGCGGAACAGAGTGCGAACACTCTTCCTCCTCCCGGAGCCATGATCTCGATGACCGGGCGCAGCGGGTCCTCGTAGGGCTGCTGCTGTCTCCTCCCGGCGGCGGGGGTGCGGGAGCGGAAGTGCGGCACCTTCCACTCGATGGGGATGTGGTGCCGGTGGAAGGACAGCATGTCCGCACGACGCAGCCCCACGGGCGCGCAAGCCACGCGGCGATTGTCCCGATCCGCCACGCAGAGCAGCTCGGGGCCGGGCAGCAGTGCTATGCTGTGCACCACATTGAAGCCGGGCCATATACCTGTGTGAATACCGGGAGAATAATTGGAGAGGAAGGATTGGAGACACCATTATATGTACACGCCATCTCCTCGCCCCTCCACCCTACTTCCTCCAACCGCCGCCTCCCCCTTCGTTCCTCCGATCTAAAACGAACGACATGGACGATTTCGACAACCCCGTCTCGACCGGGCTTGTGTCCACGTCCGAGCCACCTGTCGATTCGAGTGGCGCCCGGGATTTTGTTCTTCAATTTGCTTTGCGACCGAACCTCATTCGCCCCCTTGAATGCGGATCCCTCTCCCTCACTCGTTCACTCATCAATCGGACCTGCCAATATCACCCACCGCGAGCACCTGGGTTGCGAAATGCAATTGGATTTCGTGTGACGTAAGAGCACGTGCAAAACAAGTTCCTCAAACGATCTCTTTTTGTATGTATGCGCTCAGAGGGAATTTTTGACAACTCCCTCTCCCCCGTTTCGAGTTCCCTCGAGTGGGAAAAAATGTTACTAAAAGACAGGAGAGCCGAGGGCGGTGATACTGGTTGGCTCTCACGCACCCACACACTCGCAGAGGAAATTAAAGAAAGCCTTTTCAAAAAGTCGCTCGCGGTTACTTCCGTTCGGCGTATACTTCATGAAAGGTAACATTCTCGTGCTATTCAATTCAGTTGATTAAGGGGCACTTTTCATTGTGTTGAGATTTGCGTTAAACTTTGCATTACCGGTGCTTATTTAGTATTAATAATACAAATTGATAAAAGTGAAAAAAATTGCATACCGTCATCGGTGTTGGTTTCTTGGGAATTGAGTGCTATTTTAACACGTATCCTCATGACACTCGACATATTTTTTGAAATTACTCGATTACTTATGTAAATATTTTCCTTTAAACGCAATGTTATGCGCTATACCGATGGCTGGTGAGTATAGAGGTATCATACAGAGCAAAAATCAAGTTATTGTACGCGTTCTTCTCCTAATTTTGGAATTTTGCGCTTTAAACTCATGTCATATAAATGGTTGAACTAAGGGGAAAATTTTGCATCATAATTCTAGTATCATTTACAATATAACATACTTTGCGATTTGCATTGAATATACGGAAGTAAAAGTCGGTTCAAGAATTTTTTCTCACCTTAAAGGTAATTAAACTGTACACTCAATGACTCACGATTACCTCGCCGGCCGCCTTAGCCGGGCATTCTTTCATTTCGTAATTGTTCTTCAATCAATTCGATTTAAAAGGCTAATCCATTGATATTCACGGTGACTGAAAAAGGGGCGACTTAACGAGTACGGACAACTAAATTATCTGATTGAGTATTCCGTCAACGTGGGTGCATAGTACGAATGCTACTTCACTCAGCCCATTCGGAATTCCTTCCCAAGAATAGATAATGGTAGAAAATCAATTTGATTGGTTTGGAAGGAAATGTGATGCATATCAACTCACCTTTTATCGATGTATATAATGTGAGACATCATTTTTGCACAGTTCTTGCGCGTTATCAATAATATTCGAGGGTTTTTAGTTCATTGAAATGTGCAATGAACGCCTGAATTCATTTTTCGCTGAAAATCTCCGATATTAAGTGGATGCAGAACCTATTGCATTAGCTTAACGGAATGAAAGGTATTATTTGTTCACAGGACGGTCCTTATTCTGTGACTTTTCGTATTTTATGGATTTACAAAGATATCTGCTATGCTAATGGGACGTTCCCGTTCTACGTTGCCTTTTTTCTGCCCATAAGCTGAAATCGGTGGAAAAGAGAGTTCGCCATTTTGACCTATTGACAGAGCAAATATCCCTGTAAATCGATTCAAAATAAAAGAAGTCTATTATCAAGGTCTGATCTGGGGAAATCTATAATCTATTACTTCGCATAGCTTCTACAAAAAGTTTTACAACCCTTTCATTTCGGAGATTTTCAGATGCAACTGAATTCCGACGTACTATTTAATATACTTTGTTCAACTTTATGCCCCTTCACATTGTCAATGCGCTTGAACTGTGTTGAATGAAATTACACGACACTCGTGCTAATAATAGAAGGAAATTCACACCACGCCATATTTCAACCTACAGATTGGAAAAATTTATATTTTAGAGTTTTTTCCGGCTTTTTTCCGATTCAAGCCCTCAGTGCAGCAGCGGTCTGCAGAGACGGCTTTTCTCACGCGTCACGTGCCCTTTGTCCTCGCCACCCTTTGCGTGCGGCACGGCACACCGTCGTCGCGGGTGCGGTTCCCTCCCCCTCTTGAATGGACCGTCGCACAGTGGGCTGGAATCGAAAAAAAGCCAGCCAAAACCTCGAAAACATTTTTTTGGAGTCCAGAAGTTGAAACTTCGCAGAGTTCCCTTTTGAAGACACCAGCTGACGCCTGGTGCCTTCAAAAGGGAGTTTTTCTGTCAAACAGAGATGCACATATCCTTCCGTAAGCGAAGTGCAGGATATATGTGAAAACCCCCTCGTGATTGTTTCAGGGGTGCATTCAAAGAAAGAAGTCTTTCGTGATACCTCTCGCGGTGTCCCGCGATATGATTATGAGTATCATTTGTAGCATGGTTTATTAAAATATTCTCTATGCAATCTCTACACATTGATGATCACTGTAGGATAGTGAATGTGGCCATGTCGTACAAACACACACTTGCCGCATCATCGTAATTCCCGTCGCCAGCGGGCGGAACCGCACTCGGCCGCGCGCTCGAAAAAACGATGTAATATTCGGGGTCGCAAATATGCGCAAGGGTTTTCTTTAGATTCACAATCTGGAAGCTTTGAAGAATGACGTGGTATGAGTTATTTAGCGTAACCAGGCGGCACCAACTACTTTTTCTCAAAAACTATGTAAAAATTTGACTGAAAATAGGCTCCGCCATTTTGTTGTGTGTCTATGGTTAATAAAAAAAGTAAAATCTTTAAAAACCCGTTAAATGAAAGAAAAAAAAACTGTTATAAAATGGTTTTAAAAAATTTTCCCATAAGTTGATCCATTAAAGTACAGAAAGAGGTTAATTTTGGCAATTCACAGAGAAAATCGAAGGTGAGCGTTTTTTCCGAAATTTGTTCAACTTTGACACCATATATGTTGTCAATGTGCGAGTACAAGAAAATAATTAATACGGCATGTCATGCACAAACTATTTGAGAATTTTACTGCGAAGTTTCAACTTCCGGACTCCAATAAAACGTTTTAGAGGTTTTCGCCTGGCTTTTTTCGATTTCAGCCCCACTGTGCGTCGTTTCAATGGACCATCGCGCTCACCTTCATCCCGGGCTTTGATCTCCCTCACGAATCTGCCGCTAGGTGTGAAGTGCACGACCCGCGAGTTGCAGTAGCCGTCGCCGACGAAGACGTCGCCGCCGGCGCTGTCCGTCCCGGGAGCCACGGCGACGCTCGTGGGCTGGCAAAAGTGGGCGCTGTCCCTGCCGGGCTCGAAGCGGCGACCCAGCGTCATCGTCGGAACCCCCGCCCCGCCCTCCGCCGGAAACTGTTCATAGCGGGAGAAGATGTAAGAATGAGATTCGCGCATTAAATTATTTACTTTTAATTAAGGATGAGTCGAATCCAAATGTCGATTCTCGATTCCACCGATTCTCAGGATTAGAATCGATCGCCTAAAGTCGATTCCGTTTCCATCGATTCCAGATAGATAAATATTCAAATAAAATTTCGTTTATCACATCATATTTGTCTCAGTAATTATGGGTGTACAATTTGTATATGCTTTATATCTACCTCAATAAGCTGAGGATATATTTGTTATTTGTTAATAAATATACTTTTTGAGCGACGTAATTGTCTTTATTATTTTATTTCAGCCAATACTTGAATTTAAATAATAGTCGTACGCCACTGGTATATCAATATCCCGCCTGTCATTAGGAATAAGAATCGATAGAATCGGAATGGAGAATCGGTAATCGATTTGAAAGAATCGGAACCGAAAAAAGTGGAGTCGACTCATCCCTACTTTTAATTATTTTGCACTAATTTATTATTTTGCCATCAGCGTAGATCTTGCAGTGACTGTGTGCAGGGTTGGTTTGAAGTCTCTGTCCGGATTTTTTTCATTCCATTCTGCCCCTTCCCTTCGGGACAGTCGGATACCCCTCTGAGAGCTATCACTAATAAGCATGCCTCTCTGACCAATGTGGTTGTTGGATATTGCCTCGGGATCTCTGACCCTCGGCGGTGACGAAACTTATGCATCACAGCCGATGTCATTTCGAAAAAGGCCTTCAAAGAGTTGAGATTTGTCGGAGACGGCTGTAATGTCACATTCACGGAAATTTTGAGGTCTGAAGGTGTCGAGGCCTTCATAAATAAAGGCTTCTGTTTTCTCCTCATCGCATCGTGGCGAACAATTATTTTTACTGCTATACGAATTCCCGGGATATAATTTCAATTGGTATCGAGTAAGTGGTGTGATATCCAGACCACTTCTGATCTGCTACTTCAATGTTTCGGCGAATGATATTGGCGTGGCACTGGCATCCCATTAGCCACCCGACTCCTGCCACGGTCTCGTTCCATCAATTGTGACCAGCGGCTCCTCTGTTATAAATTCAGCTTACTTGGCGAAGAAGGAGCCACCGATTCCTCACGGCAGCCTATCGTGTGATGTGAAACCGTATGGCAGCTGGAGTGTTGAGTTGCGCAGCTGTTGAAAGCTGCTTGATGTGGTTTTCGAGTTTTTCTGCGTTTGGGAAACGTTTTAAACCAACGCCTCGCTCACGTTGCAGCAAGCTTCTTCAGGAGTGAAGTGATTGTTGCTATAAACTCGTTGCCTCACCTATTGTTGACAACACAATCACTTCGATCCAGCAGAGGGCGCAACGCGAGTGAACGTTGGGTGTCTCGTAACTCGTAAACCACAATCAGCAATGTGCGAGTGCTGCTTCGTCAGCTGCCCAGGGCGCTTTCCAATCACCCATCTGTGTTCAACTGTTTATATCTGACGAGCACAGAGCGTATTCCAATGTTATTTGTGACGTCATCTGCGCTACCAGATCGTAACACATCTTCCATTTGGTTCGCCCGCGTTACCATGTGTTCAGCTAATGAAACTTGTGATGGCGGGGAATAAGGCAGTAATTGAACGAGGAATATCTCAACGAATAACTAATAGTGTTGATTACTTGGAAAAATATCAATTCGGAGATTGATCTTTAAGGAGATGAGTTTGACCATTTCTTAAAAGAAGTTAATAATCGTTAACTTTCTGAACGCTTCAGCGTAGAAGGTTCCAATCGTCGACATAAATGCTAGCTCGTTTTAAATGCCTGTCAGTGTGCAATGTGCGTAATTAGTTGATTGGAAAGCACCCGTCGTCCGGCAAGACCTCGGGTGGTTTCCAATCTACTTTGCTTTGCTGCAGTCTTTCAGATTTGGCTTACCACGCACGCTCGATGCAAGGATCCGGCAGACGTCCACTCACCCGAAACACTTGGTGCATGGCGACGTCGGTGACCCACACCCATCCTTCAGGGTCCACTGTGAGACCGTGCGGCATGTAGAAGTGGTTGGCGCCCCACGCGTGCACCACTTCGCCTGTCTCCGGCTCCAGCGTGAGCACGGTGTCATCTTGGATCGGGCCGTCATCCCTGTGCAGGTACTCGTTGTGGCCGTTGAAGGAACTGCGGAAGGGATGAAAGCATGTATGAGTGTATGCCACGCATGCAGTCTCTTTCTGTCGGTGCGCACAGAGTAAATTCATAGCGTAAACATGCATACATTAGTACACACTCATCACGAAATTCTCTCCTTGGGTAGGCGAAGTCATAGAGCTAAGCTATTACTCTTTCGCTTGGAAATCATTCTCTCTCGTAATGATGTCCTCTACGCTGCCCTGCTAAGCTAAAAGACAGTAACTGCATAATTGTCGGCTCTGAGTTATTTATCACTAAAGTTTTCATTCATAGGTAACTATTCAATAAACATATGATAACGGTCACGGGTCGTTTCCCTTTCCGCGATGTTTTTTTATTTCTCCCCTCTTTCGGTTATGAAATGTGAGACGACCCATTGCTACGAATGTGTGCCTCGCAAAAGGGTCGGTGCGAGAGGCAGAGATAAGTGTTTTGTTTAAATTGGTTTGTGTTCGTCAAATGTGACGATATTGTTCCATTATACATGTGGTCAAGAAGTGGAGTTGGCAATCTTCCCCTCTCCCCTCCTTCCCCTGTGCGTCGTGACGAGGAGTTTTTCCCATGTGGCAGTGCGCGAGAGGGCTGTAAAGGGGGCTGATCGTTTGTTGGAGGTCGGCTGATCGGTTATTGGAAGACGGAGAGTAAAGGCTGGGACACAATCAACGTGTACGTGTAACGTGAGCCGTTAACGGGAATACGCGGAAAGATGGCTGACGGGAAATTATAGCGAACGGACACAATCAACGTGTACGCGAGAGATGGGTAACTTTCATCTATTCCCGTGTCCGTTCACGGAAAACCAATCAGAATAGTCCTGAGAATCCGGGAATGGGAGCGATCTGTCGGCAGATACATCCTACTGTTGAAGATTGCTCTTGGCGAAGACAACTAAATTACTTCCACACTTGTTTACACCTGATCTCTTAGCTGCGCCTGCGTCAGTCAATTGTTACTCCGGGCCGCGTTAACGTCGATTGCGTCCGCTTACTTGCGTTCCCCGTTGTCCCGTTAACGTCTCGCGTCACACGTGCACGTTGATTGTGTCCTAGCCTTTACGGTCCGTTCCGGGAGTCCCGCTATCATAGTGAGAGAGAGAGAGAGAGAGTGCCAGAGACAGGAGTCATAAGAGGACGGAACGGGACGAATTGACCCGTGCTCATCACGTTGACGGGAGTCCACCAGCATTTCATCATCATTTACAGTCGCGAACTCTCGCGGCTACTGTACGCATGGATCGCCTGACGGCAGCCGCACATCCGAGGATTCGGAGACGCCGGGGACGATGGACCCCTGGGGTGTCGGGAAAGGAATCCGCGGATCAGGGCCGCACCCCTCTTTAGCTGCCTTGACGAAACGAGTGCACATATCCATCATCCTCTACCTCATCATGGGTCATCCCAACCTAATTCCGTCCGTCACGTAAGCCACTGCATCTCCGGTCACACCACTTTTCCCCTTACATTTTTCCTTGTGTTTTTTTTATTCATCAATACGAGTGAAGTTTGTCCGCAGGTTTCCGCGGCGTTGACCAGATGATGTCAACATTTTTCCGGGTTCCGTCCGCGTATGCTGTTGGAGTATCACAACAGTTTCGCCAACTATCCTGCTCGCGTCCTCAGATGAAGGATAGCGAGAAGGTTTTTGGTTCATTCTTATATAGGCATCCCCGCGATGAAAGGAATGGTTACATATGCCTTGGGATCCGGCCTGGGTTCTTCCTCTGGCCGTAATGTGCAGTTAAGAAGTGAGATGGTTGTTAAAAGGGCCGAGAAAGAAGTAAGACGAAGCCTATCAACCACAGCACCTGACCGAGAGGAAGAACCTAGACGGGACCCCAAGGCATATGTAACCATCCCTTTCATCGCCGGGACTTCAGAGAAAATCGCAAGGGCCTTACGGAAGCATGACGCACGGTCACGAGGTTCAATTGTGTCACCAAGATAGCCGACATTCTACCCGGGCCCAAGGACAGAATTCCATCGACACTCTCCGAAGGCGTGTGCCAAGTGCCGTGTTCTTGTGGCAGGTCCTATGTTGGCGAAACCTTGTCCTAGGCCCTAGTGTGTCTGGATTGTTAGAACAATTGGGATGGGAATCGCTATCACAGCGTAAATTAAATTATAGGCTTAACCTCTTTACTAAATTTCAGGAAAAACATTTCTCTGACGACGTGGTAAAACATACTATTAACCCCCTCGTACTACGGCAGATTAGATCGCGCCAATAAAATTAGAGAGATAGATTGTAGAACCGATAGGTATAAAATGTCATTTTTTCCGCGTACCATTCGGGACAATAACAGCTGTGATCGTCGTCATGAATAGTGTAAATAGTGACATTAGCTAGATTTTTTTGAAGAAATTGTCATGAGAAAAATTCGGCCTAGACCGGGAAGCGAATTTTTCTCATGGCAATTTCTTCAAAAAAATTCACCCGCCATGTTTGAATATTTTCAAATTAGCTAGATTGTACATCTTTTTCTTTATATATTTTACGTTCTTATTTATGCATGATGTAAATATTAATGTTCTTATTTATGCATGATATTTTGAATCTATAGTAGTAGTCTTTGTATCCCTTGCATGTTGGAACGATTGACGATAGAATGTTTCTTGGTTAATAGATTTTTAATTGGCGCTTTGCATGTGTGGTACGCTGGTTTCAATGTAGTTTCGGGGTTCTGCCGTATAATTAATGCATGCCTGGTGTGGAAGCACCCCCTGCCACACACCCTTTGGGTGGCTTGCAGGGTATGACGTAGATGTAGATGTAGATGTAGATGAAACCTGCAGAGCTTTGAGCACACGGCTGAAAAAACACCAGAGAGCGACACACAATAAACAAGGTAAAGCATCAGCCATTTCAGAGCAGGCATGGAGTGACCCATATGGAACACCATACAATTTGAAGACGCCAAAATAATAGCCAAGGAAAACAGGTACTTCCCGAGAATAATAAGAGAAGCTATAGAAATCATGAAAACGCCAATGAATTTCAGTGGAGATGACGGATACTTGGATAGAAGATGGACACAGTGCATGGAAAAGAGTAATAAGATCACTCGATCACCCGCGCAATCACGATGCTGCTCCAGGATTGGACGAAGCATTGGTCGTTTTTTGGAGCCAAATCTTTCCTATATGAGAATGAACCTTCTCGCTATCCTTCACCTGAGGACGCCAGCAGGATAGCTGGCGAAACTGTGATACCCAACAACATACGCGGACGCAACCCCGGAAAAATGTTGATATCAATACAAGTGAAGTATTAGACGTTTGTGGGACTTTTGAGACAACGCTAATGAGTGTCATTATAATGTCATTGAAGGTGATAATTGGCCTCCGGGCACAATTGAAACTACATCGCGTCTGTTCAATTTTGTGCGAATTCGTTTATTGTTAAGTTAGTCCCGCATCCTGTCAAAACGGTTCGGGATTATGTTGTAATAAGCAGTGTTTTATTGTCATTCACTATCATCCCTTAATTATTCGGTTGCATTCTCATCCATGTCATTATTGTGCATTCATTATCACCAACTCACCAGAATTCACATTCCATCAGTATAGTTTACTGCTTGGTTCATTTAGGGCCGGTTTATCCATCTCCGGGTAAGGCGATTTTATCCGGCGGATAGCTTATCCTCCGCATAAACCTAAGGAAAGCGTTTATCCACTGTCGTTTAAGCTTTATCCGCCGAATAAATTTACCCGCTACTTCTTCCTCCGGATAAATTTTCATAAAGATCCAAATAATAAATCTCCTTTTACAAATCAAGATTTGTAAAAACGCTAAAAAGTGGATGTAAACAGTGCTGGACGTCTAAATTTCTATTACTGCCAAAACAAACTCCGACAAATAACGTATGCATTGGTTATTATTATTATATATATGTGAATTAGTTGATTCTTGAGGTGATAGTGGTACATTGCACTAATTTAATTCTACAAACCCGCTATTTATCTTGAAGAGTGATGCCCTGTACTGATGTGCTCATTAATAATGCGATGATGGATCAATATTGTCAATGTTCATGACAATTTCAATTAGACTTTCAACATGTTAAGAGTTTATTGTGACCACCACCTTGACACATAGAAGTTGCAAAATAAAAATGAGTGGAATGGTCATGAGACAGCATCATAATCAACTGTGGAGTGATTGTGCAAAAGAATTAAGGACGGCAGACACTAATATATTGGGATCACACATTTGAGGCTTATACCATCTCATACTCTGGAAATTATTTGGCTGTTTGATGCCCCGTAAAATTAAAAAATAAAAGCCTATACAGAGTAAGTTCCATTCTTTTGCATTATTTGTTGGAAAAAGATTATCCTAATCAATAGTCCACACAATTGTGTGTAATGATTGGTCTGGGTTGTTACCAATAGTGATTCTAATAGTTATGGAATAAGCTGAACTATTTAAAGAAATCTTGATCAATACATATGAAGAAAATGACTGCCACCAAACTACTGCTACCTGAATACATACCAATGTCATTTTTTGTACAGGTGGTGGATGTTCACTATTTTTATAGAAATTTGAGTAACACTACAAATGTATCCATATAATATGAAAGAAACATAATGTCCCATCGATTTCTACAAATTTCAGGAATTGTGAATGAGTTTTTAAATGCTAAGAAAGATTCACAGGAATTCTTCATGTGGAATTTTCATTATGGTAACTACGGTAAAAATGTGCAAATTATAAACGCAGTGGTTGATTTGAGATGAATTCGAGTTTTACAGTCAAAATATGGGTTCTCTCTTCGTCACTGCATTGCTACAGCTAGACATAACACGAACTGGTCATTATTGACTACACTTCAATGTAATTCCTGTTTCGTATCAACATTTTGTTAATATAATGCATACTTAAATATCCATTACGCCATTCCCACTTGAAGTGGGCAAAAAGAGAGAACTTATTTATTGTTGCTTTCCCTATCAAACCAGGTCCCTATCATTAATTTCCATCATGTTGCCCTGTCCTCAATCCTTTCATTGTGCCCTGGCGTTGCTAGAATAATATTTTTAAGTAGTTTTATTTCCAATAAGCATGTTATTCAACTAGTGGTCATCGTAAAAATATCCACTCATTATGTAAATAAAAAGTGTAATAACAGTTTAACGATAGCCTCAGAATGCTTTTTCTACCATTTTTATTTACATCCCAGTGTTACATGTTATTTCAACATACTCAGTAGCTCCGTAGAGAGGTAAATTCAAGGACTTTAATTCTTTTTGGGTTCACAGATTTCCACATATCTATATCCTTTCACGTTAATTGTCACGAGTGAAAGAGTAGACACCAACTTTTAGCAGAAAGAAACAGACACAAAAGCCACTGAGTCTTCGGCATGAAATGATATCGTATCCTTCTTAAACTAACGTTGAACGACCCTTAATAAAGTCACCATGTATAGTCATACGTTTAACGACTTTAAACAAGAATCTGAGATTAACCTCGCGCTTGAGACAATCTTCGCCAAACAAATGCTTAAGATACGACCTTGAAATAGTTCTTTGTTAAACGGCAGCAAAATACACCACATTGAAATACGAACTCATATCCATAATGAGCTCGTGCCGAGCCTTGCGAATATCGGAATTCTTTTGTTCAGAGAATTCAGTGACCAACCACAACGGTCGCTTCGAAATTCACGTTCACTCTGAGTTGACAATACCAACGTTGCCACATCTTTCTATCGGGTAACTATCCGGCGGATAAAATATGATTGATAAACGGTACATAAGATTTATCCGGCGGATAGTTACCGGTAAGTTTACCCGGAGATGGATAAACCGGCCCTTAGTGTATATTTGTGGGAATATTTGTGTTCTCTTACGCTACATTGAAGCTTATTGTAATTTTCATTCACTAATTTTTCTGTGTTCATGAGTGGTTCATTAAAGTTGTATTTATTCAGCATCTCTGCGTGTGGTTCGTCACTCCTTTCACCCAAAAAAGGAGGTTATTTGCCCGTGGGACCTTTAGATTTTTCCCAGGGACGCCAAATTCACGTTGCCCATAGCATAATCGTAAATCCTGACAGCTCGGGGATCTCAACAATTACGGTATAGGCGCGCGACGCCGAAAAGCACTGAATATACGACGATGTCTCGTCGGTACCCCTCCCCTTGTTGTAGCCGGGAGTCGGCAAACCGGTCCGTTACGATGTGTATTCGTAATATCTTTTCTGAATCCATTATATTTTTTGCTAAGATACTCAATGAAGGCATTATTTTTTGTCTGAATCTATTCTTTTATTTTAATGTCTGCAGGTACTGTTGTTTATCTTACTATTTTCTGAGCCAAAAATCAGTAACTGAATTTTTTTGGCTTGATATCGTACGAGTAATTGCAGTTTAAAATAAAGGAGTTCATCAGTTGCTCAGACGAAATATCCAAAATAAAGTTTATTTAAGTATTATTTTGTTCGTTAATTAAAATTTATCAATGTGAGCAAGATGCGGGAATCGAGGTAGGAGGGAGCAGGTGATAAATTCAGTTAGATTTGCAGACAATTTGGGCGCCGATTAGTCCATCTTCGAGGAGATTACAAGCTTCAGCTGATGCGTAGGATTGTCGGTGCGGGAAATACGGAATATAGAGAAATCATAGGGAAGCGAAATTAACGAGATACTCTGGGAGGAAGAAAGCGAAAGTGGTCGTAATTGTTGGAAGACACAGAAATTGGAACAAGTAGAAGTTTTTAATTACTTGTGTAGTTAGCCAGAAGAAAATGGGTATAGTAGCAAAGACGTGAGGAGGAGAATATCTATACGTGAATAGGCTGCCGGCATAAATGCTCGTGGCCGTAGCCGTGAATAGGCTGTTGGAATTTATGACTGCAGCCTATTCACGGCCATCTCATATTAGAGATGTAGGTGTGGAGAAGGATGGAGAAGATGAGGTGGACGAAAAAAGGACAAACGAAGAACTTAGTATGGATGCCGAAGAATGAAAACTTTTAAATGAAATCCGGAATGGGCAGAGTAGGTAGTAATATGGGGCGATGTGATACTCAAGACTGTAATTGAGGGAAGAATAGCTGGTAAGCAGGGAAGGGTAAGAAAGGTAACCGATGAGAAAAACCTATTAGTATAGGTGGAATGAACCTTGAAAGTGTAGAAAATCGGGAGGAGTTTCTCTGCATTTCAACAAATTCTACCTTTTATCGGTGGAATACTAAAAAAATGAAATTTACTGGTTGTCAGTTGTATTAGAATTTGCGCAAATAATATAAATAGCTTCGCTAATATTTTTGATGGATACGCAAAATAGATGTAACTTAAACTGTGTTTTGCTCCTCTAATTTTTAATTAAGAGAAAATACAAATTAATTTATAGATCTTATGAAAAATATCGTACATATTATTCGTCAATTTTGGTGACTAGGTCCGGTGCTTCACTTGTTACAAGAATTAACTAAAAATTACGGCGATTTGAAGGCATTAAAGGAAGAATATTCCCCATGGAGGATTTATTTTTTTGAGCTAATGACCCCCCCCTCGCTTTCTTTCAAATTCTGGTGTGGGCACCTTTTTTTTAAGTTAACCTGATGATAAAAATGAAAGATTAAATGATGTTACGTTGAAATGCATTTTTTATGTGGAGGCTTGAAGAACTTCACATTATAACTCCGTCATATAGTTAAGGTAAGGCCGAGAATTCTTTGTGACAATTTTATACTTTGACGAAAAGTCAAATGACAAGAAGAAACACTTGGGGTTAATCACTTTCACTATTTTTATAAGACTTGGTTTGTTTATATCATTTTCATAAATAAGAATAAAGTGCGTTTTTAGCGTTAAATGCATCACAATAACTTTGTTGTCAGTGGTAATTTTAAAACGATTTCCTGTGAGATAACGCGATGCGTTTAATGTATGTCTTAATGTACGTGTACGACTAATATTAAGGAATAAGGAGCCACGTGAGTAAAACACATGACCCTCATGAGAGAGTGCTACGGTGAACAGAAAGGGCACTGCTCAATACCAAACGATTGCGGCGTGACTGACAACCACACAACCACAACATTAATTAGCGTGCATTCGATGCTTGTAACTTCGATATAAATTCCGTTTATAAATTCTTTCACTTTTACACTTTTGATATTGGTTTAATTTGAATTTATATCCATTTAAAATATTGTGCAAGGTGGATGTGAATAAGTGTTTGTGGAAGAATTTGTATTTTTTTAATTCATTGAAGATTATTAATGAGCAGATAATTTATGTAATCATGCTCATTCGCACAAAGATAGTGCATTTTGTAATACAATAGCACAACATTTTACTTCTTTCCTAGTCACACCATAACTACGTTAATTTATAAGCAAAAAACATTAACTACAATGCACTAAGCCAAAAATAACAGCACTAAACTTTATAATATCAATGAACGATTTTTATTTTTCCTCAACTACCCGCGTAGTGGAGGAAAAATAAAAACTGTGGAAAAATGAAGTGTAATCATTTGATATTATAATGACTCGTTTCCACCAAATAAACGACCGACAACACCAGCTGCACTAAACTGCAGTTACTCTTGTATGATTTAAGACTGGTAGTTGCTGTCATCTGGCCTAGAAAACTGACATTTATACTGTAGATACTTGAAAGCAGAACGTGATGTCTGGCAAATTGCTCACAGGTACGGTTTTTTTGTTTAGTTTTTTTTTGGAATCCTCAACGTTGAAAATAAATGATCAACTCTAATCTCAGAATGTGTAAATAAGTTACTGTCTTTTATCTTAGCAGGACAGCACGAGGCCCTATTACTGTTCACCTCTTTTGCTTCTACGACATTCAAGCATTTCTTCCAACCCGTTCTCTCATTCTTAAGACTCCTAACATCCATATTGCCGTGTCACTTCCGCCGCATTAATGTATAACGACTTTCCTGGCCTACGGCCACATTAAACGCGGTTTCATCGTCATCAGGTACTGAATCATATTCCATACAAGTGAATCAAGCAGGGATTGAATGCATACGAATGTTTCCGTTTTCATTCGTCAATTTTACGATTAACTTGAGACCGAGCCCTCCTCATCTCCTTTCAGATCTCCTTTTGGTTTAGACGAGAGAGACATTAATTCTGAGATTCATGGAAAGGCAGGCAACAATATTGTTTATCATTTTTACTGATGACGTGAAAATTAGGAAAACACAAGAAGTCCTTAACGATGAGAAGAAGAGAAGTGACGGTAATTTCATTCGCAGTATTTATCGTCATACGGGGCAGCTAATAGGTACATACATATTAAGGTAGTTTGAGCGAAATATCATTTTACTTAGAAATCGATGATTTTGGTTTCATTTTAAATAAAAATATCTCACCCTTTCAATTACACAAAAAATTCAACCCCTTATCACATTACTTTCGGAGATATTTGCCAAAAAATACCAACCCTTTTACGTGAGAAATGGTACGTGTATGCACTCCATAGAGACATTATTTACAAAATGAGGAATTTCTAACACTTAGATGTCGTAAAAAAACTAACAGCGTGTAGTTTGTAAGTTTTCTCGACTATTTTTGAAATTTAATCATGTTGTCACCGCAGTAGGTTCTTAAGTATCACAAAAAACCTTCCGTTTGAAAAGAGTTTCAAACGCACCGCGCGAAAAAAAGAGCCAAGTTCAAGACTTATTTTGATATTTTCATTTAATTACTTACAATTTCTGTCATATAAAACTATATAATTGCACCATTAACAATGCAACATTTAATTGATGTGTCCTACAGCTGGTGAAATTAAAACGTATAATTCGAATTTGGTCTCCATTATGACGATAGGGAACTATCTCGCTCGGACTACCTTAACTTATTCCATGGAGCTTTGGGTGTTCCACGTGTGGCGTCTATCGGAGGGATAACTGGTCGATCGTCAACTGTTGCGTTCGTCCGCCTGGGACGCCAAATTATGATGGACTACCTACTCCGTGGACTACCCGACGCCTTTTTGTGCGTGAACGGCCATATTGCGATACGGCGGACGTCCCTCATTGACACAGATAGCGTGTGACCAGGCAATTTCGCTATTCTCGGTTGAAGAAAGAAGTTTACCCGCAAAGACCGAGTTTAATCTTCATGGAATTCATCGCTACGAGGCTCAGATTCCTTCATCATGAGAGCCAAGAGAATTCAAGATAAGGAATATCGTAATAAGGAAGACCGCTATCTGATATGGGTTTCCGAATATGATAGTCATTGACATCCCTTCATCATGAAAAACTTTTGAAATGAAATACAACCTCCTCAATGAATTTTGACGCGCGTTCTGAGCAAATGGGATAGAGCATCGTTACTTTCATTACTCGTGCAACCGAGTGAATAACATGAATTCATTAGAGAGAGAACATGGCGCTTGGACGTCAGATAGTCGGGGCTACAAGGGCGAACAGTCAAAGATGTGCAGTTGAGCGTACGCCCAACGCAATTGGCGGGAGAACTCGATTACCATCATATAGTCGCGACGTGAGGAACAATTTATATTGAAAAGCATCCTAAACGTTTTAGCCTGTGTCTTCTCGCAGATTAAGCTTGGGATATTCTTAGGGGATATCTCCAGTCGCTGCAATCATATATATTCACGTTACCATACCTTATTTGCAATACGAAATGGAGCCATCAGGAGCTTTTCAGGAATAAGTAAACAAATTTTGCAGGGCATTCTTTATTAGATTCAATATTCTAACCATCCATCGACGTAGCCAGGGGGGGCGGGCAGAGCGGGGGTGGAGGGAATGCCCCCCACCCCCGCTCCTGAACGAGACATTTCATTCCAAATCTGCCATGAGTAGCCAAACAGGATGATCTGCTGTTCCCCCTTAACAATAATACACAGCCTCAAATGGGAATCCCGACCCCTCCCCCTCATACATAGCTCCTGGCTACGCCCATGCAGCCATCTCATGCGCATTCACACTAGAAGCATCCAAATTCATTAAAACGTTTCTTTATTTGTACCTCCAAACAACCAATCAAGAACTCGAACATATTTTCCAACAGCAAAGATGGCTTGCAGAAGAAATCATATGTCCCTGTCATTTAGGACCCCATTTCCCTTTTTTCGACCCTTCTAAGTCAAGTGTATAAATGTTAAGCCATCAAATCATTCGAAAAAGTTGATCAAGCTAGCTATTTAAAATCCTGAATAAAAATATACTTGCCGAGATGTCCTTATTAAACACCGTCAAAATGCCTCGACAATTAAAATAGCCTATCAGAATCATTCATACTTCTTACCTTATTCTCAAAATTATGCGATTATTGTCATAACTCAATTCATTATCATTCGACTCAATTATTCTCTTAATTATGTCATTCTGTATATAATATTATGCATCACACTTTTTGTTCAATCAATTCCTTTACACCAGTCTTATACCTGACCAAGACCAACGGGACCAATTAGTCATTATTTATTTTATCGAGGATAAATACATTATAACATTCACCAGCAAAAATTTCTTTTGGAAAAAGAACGGCCATACAGTACAATTAGTATTAAATTAAAGGAGAAGGAAACGTAATGAAAAAGAAACAGTTGACACCGAAATGCCGGAAACACTCCGTAAACGTTTCATGTGAGAAATTTTGACGTAAGTTTCAAGACATTGTCAGATCAAGTCGTCTCATCCAATACTTAACCAATTATTATTTCATAGTATGGTAAAGAGTGAATACTTACCCCTGATCCCATACCACCGGTCCACGATGGAAGATAACCGGGCGATTTTTGAGATCCACAGATATTCCCGCCACTTGTCCAACGGTGGGAGGTAGCGACACGGACGGCCAACCTCTGACTTCGATGGGGATTGGAACGGCACCCTAGCGGAAGATGGGCAAACTACTTGAGTGGCATTGCTTGAACGTGAAAGCGCGCATATAACCACTAAAAAACATTTTGAAGTTTCTCTTTTTCGTTGAGTTCGGAATATTTTTCCGCCTCATTAAATTTATGAACATATAACTTTATGCATACATATATATTTCAATTCACCGGAATATCTACTTATTTACTGAGTTTTTAAGCCGGGATTTACAATATGTTTTGTTCATACCGCGATACAAATTTAATTTGAGTAAAATAAAATCAGTTTCGTGAAGTTTTAAAGTTTTCGTTATTTCCTGTTCTTGTACATTTTTCAAATTGAAATCCGTTTACTGGAATGATTCGTTATCGACGTATAGAGACAATATCAAGGGTTTGAGCATCGGTCAGGTTCTCCTCGATTTGAGCCAAGGTAACTTTTTCAAAACCCATTGAAAATTTAATCATTTGATTTCAGTGTCGGTAGACCTATGAAAATAATACCATTAATTGCTGCGGGAATAATTACCTTCTCATGCCTGATATTATTTTCTTGTATCATCAATTTACCATCGTTGCATTAAAATATTTCACGAATTAGTGCATTCAAAATTCACTCCTTTGTTTTCTTCGCTATTTCATACTGAGTTATTTTGATGCAGAAGAAAACTATAACCATTTGCAGTGGCTGAGCTCGATATGCCGGTTTTTAGATGCTCGGGTCAAGCGCAGTAAAAATGTTTGATATCCGCCCTAGAGCCTCTGTGAAGCTTCTGTCACAGTAGAGAACAACTACATATTTCCTCCAAATTCTTTTGTGTTAGTTTGAAAGTCTTGAAGACAGAAAAACAGCGAAATTATGAGCTTAAAATTTTTATTAAAGGCTTTTGCCGAGGTCGATGTATGAACGCACTGTGTGGAATGGTAACAAGAGTAACTTCTTTCAAATAGATTGAAACACCTCTAAGTGACTTCGTCCACCACGAGCATTGTCTGTAAATTTGCGGCTGGTTGTGACCAAATTCGTGGCTGGTACTTCGCTGTTTTCTCGGGCTCGTTAAATTTTTCAACGCGGTCAAATCTCCCAAAAATGCGTTGGTATCATATCCTTGGCTATTCAGTCTCTGTTCAATTTTTTGATTGATGAAAATATTCAGTGCGCTGAAATTCACCTTAGCATATATTGTTGCAGTATGTTATAAATGAATTTGAATTATCTTTGATGCACACGTAAGAGATCGACTAGATCAATGATTACATGATTACGAATAGATCCATGGCACTAAGTGATCACTAACATAACTGGCCTCAATATTTTAATTATGTAACAGACTTTGCAATTCCATTAGTACCAAAAGTACATTTCCCTTATGCCATGAGTTTTTGATTGGACCTGTAAAATTGGATGTCAATCTCTCTTCAATCAATTATGTCTGAATGGCAAAATACATGTTTCTCTCACTACTCTGCCACCTGGTCCATGGAACCATGAGTCAAATTCCTTCGGCGGGCATTCGTCCTCTTTCATGAAAGATGGAAATAAGCCGGGATACAATTTTAGGTATATACATACACTGACGGCATTGAAGGCATTGTTTGCGAAGTAGGATCAACCGATTTCCAGGTAATTAATCTCTTACCACTAGATATGTACCTACCATTAAATTCTTGTATTAAACTTTGGACTCTGCGTTGAATTATCATTGTAAATATGTCCCCTTGTCTTTAGAGTTTTTTGATAATTTTACATTAGAAAATGACTCATTTTCTCTCGTAATCCCAGCTTTCCTCCGCCATATTAACGAGTTCCCTCAATATCCACCAGAGGTATGGTTTTATCATGTCTCTTCTACTCATCACTCGAGATTTTACGATCTTAAAAAAACCGCTACTACTCCAATGCAACGCCCATCCCTTGCAATTACCAACTTTTTCCAGGGATTTTCTTCTTTAAAAAAAAGTACTAATGCTAAATTGTCCTGGCAATGACGTTTACCATTACAATCATCAACTCTTTAGTGGTTTCATTCATTAAAAATTACCACTGTGCAACAGTTACATCTACATCTACATACTACCCTGCGAGCTGCCGCATTGGTGTGTGGCAGGGGGCGTTAAGACACCAGCCGTGTAAATATGTAAGGTTTTTGGGAGGTGAAGTGGTGACGTGAATTATGGCAGTGTATCTAGAGGAGCTCAGTTTTTATTGTGGTCGCTCATTGTGCGGGGAAAGAACGAGTTTTTGTACATATCTGTTCGGTAATGTATCTCTCTTATTTTATTGCATTTGCCAGACCTAGAGATGTAGTGAGGCGTCATGATAATATTCTCTGCGTCGCTCTGAAACACACCAGTTCTGAATGTTTCCAACAAGCTTAGCCTAACGTGTTGCCTCCGAGTCTCTAGGGGCTCCCACCTTAATCCTCTCAAAGTTATGAGGCCTTATATGTTCGCTCGTAGCAGTTTTTTACGAAGTATGAACTAAGTATGAAAAAAGGCATCTTCCACTGTGATAAAATGTATACCGACCGCTTTCGCTTCACCTGAAGATACTGTTAAAAGCGAAACCGGTCGGAATAAAATTTATCACAGTGGAAGATGCCTGTGCCTTTTTTCATACTTAGTTATGTTCCGTTTCCACTCCATCAAGCCTGAGATCACAGAGTATATTATTTTTTAACGAAGCGTGCTGCTTTCCTTTGTATTTTATTAATTTTTTGGTTAAATCTTTATGACCAGGGTCCCTAATGATCGCGGCGCATTTGAGATGCGGCCTAACCAGAGCAAAGTAGCATCTTTCTTTGACTTTTATCCGAGGACCTTCCTATTATACGCTCAACAAAACCTAGTTTATCCAGGAATTTTATAATATTGCTGACGACAATGTGTTCGGGGTTCTTGCATAAAACTGTTTTTAACGATATAGGCCGGTAATTTCCTGGGTCATTTCTCTTCCTTTTTTTAAATATCGGTGTGACGTCGGCTATTTCCAGTCCTGGGGCACATTGCCTTCGGATCATGATTTGCTAAATATAATTTCTAAGAATGGTGCAATCTGTGGGGCTAACTCCTTTAGCATGCGCGCAAGGTATCCTTCTGGATCTCGGGACTTGTTACTTTAAATCGAACGCAGTTGTTTAGTTATTCCATAACGTTGAATTTTTATGTCAGCCATCGGACTTACCTTTACCAAAACATTCACCAACTTTCTAGAGGAATTATATTCTTAATTAAGTACCACTGCTATTCAAATTTCCTCTTTGAAGATTAATGACGGAAACACTCGGGGTTAAAGGTGAAATTACTCCTTCCCACCGCCATATTTTTTCGCTTCAAATACCTCTAAAATCAACAACGCCGCGTCTCGCAACCGTGGCTTCAGTGTATTATTCTATATCCTACGGTTATTTTTCAAAGTGAAAGAAACTTTTCTTTATATAAATACATTTATCAAAATCCGTAGATTATTTCTTCCAAATTCACAGGGAAGAGATTGATTTTTAGAGGTAAAAAAACTACAATCGGTGGATCCTGTTTTGCGAACATTTACATTGTTATTCCAACTCGAAAATTTCTTCTCCATCTGAATGCTATCCATAGTCAGCGGAGATCCAGCTTTGAGCATAATGTTAAAAACTTCGAAAGTAGTCATTCAGCCCTAAGATGGGTTGATTGCTGCCCTTCATCTCACCCTGTACAATCCTTCACGTCCCTACGACTCCACACCCCTTGCCAACCGGCAAATGTTTGCCTCGCTCCTTCCCGCCCCTTCATTACGCTCCTCTGAAATCTCATCACGAACTCGTAGCGTTCGCAATATTATGTACGCAATATTACGCAACTTTATTAGCGTAGCGAAAGGAATATCACGCAACTTTATTTCCACAACAATCCTTCCATCTTTCACAAAACTTCGACCTCGGAGAACAAAATCGTCCACTTATTCGACTCTACCACTCACCTCCTCATTATACTCACAATCAATTGGGCCAAATTATCCATTCATAAACTCAGCAGTGTCACCGATTTATTGAAGGAATTAAGGGGGGAACCTCTTACTGATCGAGGAGAAATAGTAGGTTTAATCTTTAACACGAGTTCGAGGCAGACTATTTTTTCCGGCAGCTCAACATATTTTGCTAGAAGTAACCCATAAGTAACGGTAGAAATGATCAAAAGCATCAGATAAAGGAAAGAGACTACTGAGCAGACAGATTTGAAATACCCGTTTCACCAGAGATAAGTCTTAACTTCTATTTTCATTCGATCCTTTCGTTAGACTCTTTGGAGTCTCATTCGCCTTCTTTCGATGCAATTTGCCAATTGATGATTTGGACAACTAAATTAAAGTCTTTATTTAAATAAACCTTCTTCTAAATGTTGTGCTTAAGAAGTAAAACATTATTTGATTCATTCAAAACTCGATTGCACTGGATATTTGGGGAGGCGACCGACAGCTAAGGTCATTTGCACCATAGGGGACAGGTAAGGGAGGAAGGGTGGACGGAAACCCGGCGTCGGCATTAGCCTGCTCTTAAAAAAAGGCGCCAAGGGAACCACGGTTGAACGTCTTATCCGACAGACGAAGTACTGTACTTGAAGTGCCCTCAACGAGACACTCAAGTAGGGATCGGGTTTCCTCTGAAAAACATCCGCCTCTGCAGGGATTTGAACCCTGGCCGTCCGTAGGGTAAACCAATACTCTAGCTACCACATCAACCCGATCCACTTCAAAACTCGATTGTGCGCTGTACTTTCCTTCAACTTGCGAATGAAGTACTAGGTATGATCCTCCCAATTAGCTGGACTTGGGAGACGTTTAAAAGTCATGTAATTCACGTGAATGTGTGACCGCTAACCGGAGGTCGTACAAAATGTGGCAAGGAGTATTACGGTTCAACCACAAAAATACGCTCTTCAAGTGCCCATAGCTATGAATAGGGAACCACGGAGAAGGGAACATTTGTTTGGGATGGAGGACAGGTGCGAGGTGAATGCATGAGATGACAGAGGCGTGCACGATGGCCTTCACCTCTACTCTCTCTAAACTCTCCACTTCTCGAATGCCGCGAACTTAACAGGCGAACGATTGTGCGCGCGATCAATTCAAAGGGCTGTTGGAATACTTTGAATAGCTATGCAATAGGCAATAATGATAAGAAGATTGCGACTGAAGATATAGAAATGCCGATAGGGAAGTACAGATAGTGAGAATGAGATCGTAATGGACGGGAAAGTGACGGGTTCGGAGGAGAGCAGGGCGTAAAGCGAGGATGAGTCATGTCGCTGAGGCTATTCATTTTTTTACGGAAAAAATATTTGAGTGATACATTTAGGGTTTAGGGTCGTTGTAGGGGTTGGAGATGTCATTTTGCGAGTTTCACTGTCGCTTCACTCCGCAAATAACGAAGCGTTGCTCTCGGGGAATTCAATTTCAGGATCTGCAAGATAACATTTTTGGAGCAATAGTGACTGTGGCACAGTATATAGAGTGGAAAAATGAGCGCAAGAGACAAGTTTTAGTTTTCGACGAGGAGTGTCGGAAAAACAACTTTATAAATAAATCTACACTTAGGATGTATGGTGCAAGCCACCGCTAGGGTGTGTGATACGGGGTGATTCCTTTACCAGGCATAGAGCAGTCGTCCCATTTCGAATCAGAACCTCGCCCGTTCCCAGTTGGCCATTATGGGAACAGGCCAAAAAGCACTCAGGAGAACAATGTGCAGTCAAACGAGAAACTATTAGGAGAGAGTGCCACGTAGACGAACATGCAGCAATCATGTTAAGATACAACTCCTGGTGATTATTGTTGATGCCATTAGTAAATTATGGCACAGGACATCTAAATCACGCAGAAAATTAAACAAAAAATCATGTCGGGCTTCAAGATTTATTAAAACAATAAGCAAGTCCAAATAATATTCCTAGTGAGGACGCGAGTTACAGAGCATTGACCTATGGCTACCATTGTGGTCCTTCGTTGCACGTGGATAAAAGACATTTCAAATCTGTCTGCTCAGTAGTCTCTTTCCTTTATCTGATGCTTTTGATCATTTCTACCGTTACTTATGGGTTACTTCTAGCAAAATATGTTGAGCTGCCGGAAAAAATAGTCTGCCTCGAACTCGTGTTAAAGATTAAACCTACTATTTCTCCTCGATCAGTAAGAGGTTCCCCCCTTAATTCCTTCAATAAATCGGTGACACTGCTGAGTTTATGAATGGATAATTTGGCCCAATTGATTGTGAGTATAATGAGGAGGTGAGTGGTAGAGTCGAATAAGTGGACGATTTTGTTCTCCGAGGTCGAAGTTTTGTGAAAGATGGAAGGATTGTTGTGGAAATAAAGTTGCGTGATATTGTTGGGAGGAGAGTCGAAGGTGGAACGTGGAAGAAATTAAGGAGTGAGTTCTAGAAAGCGAAGCGTATGACATTATATTTCTATCCACTTTATTAAATGTCAGTGAAACTTGGGTGTGTCGGGATAAACTTGCAACTGCGGTGCAACGCAGTGGAAATATATGTTGTCTGTGAAGTACCTGCGGCAAACATTTGGATGGGAAAGAAAGGTTAGCTAGGAATGAATGGATCGGGAAAGAATTTGCGCGGATCGCTCCATCGATAGTGGAACCGTATGAGCGGAGTCAGTATACGTGCCTCGAAGGTTTGCTCGCAAAATGTATTATGGCCGAATGAAGATCGCGTGATTTTAGGGCGAATAGGGTGAGAGAGGAATGGATAAACTAAGAAAGTCACGAGGGTATGGACGCGATGGGAGAGACTCAGAAAGGTAGGAGGATAAAGAGTCTTAGGAATTGGAGAGCGTGTGCGAATGTGACAGACGTAAAGCAAGGGACATTGCAGAGGAAAGCGAAGCCAGTTTTCTCGGTCCGACGCCATAAATCAAGTTATTTCGACCATGCTTATTACCTTGAAAGAGAAATTCGTGATGTATTTCTGAATGCGCAGAATATGGAAACACATTCGGCGACACAACGCATTCATTAGACTAGGTATGTAGATGAATCGATGGAATAATTTCTGCATAATCTCCTTCAGCTTCATGTCTTTCGCTCCATAAAGTTTTTCCGACGTCGCCTGCGGTGTCGAGGCTTCCTTCCTGCGATGAATGCCGTACGTGCGTGCACTCAAACCTCTTAGATTCGCATTTAGGATGATAGTGAGAATTTTCCCATAGTAGATACGCCGGTAGTTGAACTGTTACTTCAAATCACTTGCAATATTAATGTGAAGTAATAACTGATTGAATGTTGAAACTACCTATAATATGGGTTAGAGCGTCGACCTATGGATGCTTTAATATTGCCTAATTGTTTGAGATATCAATGAGTACTTATCCTTCATTGCAATTTTCAGATGCATATATATTTCTATTTGTTAACTCTGCACTATCATTCTTCCAATTTTAAGTTGCATATGGCTGTTTCTTGATCACTTTATCAGCAAAGAGTTTATCTAACCATTGAGAGGAAACCGGATGTCCATGTACAAAAGCCGCAGATCTATATCCGTTACAGCTCTATGCTTTTTGCTCTCAAATGAAGAATTTCGTGAACCATAAGCTATGGTTAACCTTTCATCATTCAATCATTAATTTTTGAAAAGTAATGCCTCTCGGTAGATAACTATCTTTTGGCAGTTAACTTGGCAGTAGAAGCACGGCCACGTATGACCATTACCGTAAAATACTGAAGTTAATTGAGTTCTTGCTCCATTAATTAATATGTAATTATATAGGAGGGTAAAAGGGGGAGAAAGGCGGTGACATGCGCTGAAATATTAATTAAATGCGGAGATATGGGTCTCTAACGAGAAATGATTCATTAGATAATGATTGGTAACCACCTCGAGTGGCGACAAATATTAACCTATTTGCAGAAATCGGCTTATTTTCAGATTTTGTCAATTAGGGGAATTTGTTTTCCCTCGCAATTAATCATGCTGACCCGTCGAGATTAATTCTGAGACTTGGATAGACTGACAACCAAATGTCACACTTACACATGGCTGCCAAGGGCTGTGGTTGGATCGTGTGCTCCTAATTTTGGAGTTTCAAGTTTGGAGGAATTTCGTAAAAATACTCAATGGCAGAGACATCCACGCAATGGAAGCGATGGCGACCCGATGACACGCGTGTCTCGCCAAGGCGTTTTGGATGACGCGCCTTGTCTACGGATGGTCATCGCCCAAGAACAGTCAGTGCGCGATGAGAAATTGATGTATGCAGAAGAAAAAGATACTTTACATCATCTTGCAGAAAGATTTATTTAAAAAATTGATAAACTTCCCCCTTTTGATGTATAAATTTATCGAGAATATAACTTTTTTACTTGAGCTACAGGTATCACAATATCATTGATATTTCTAAATGTGACTCGGCTCCCGGGTTAAACTAGTTTTTTAATCGAATTTTGAAAACACTGAGCTCAAAAGGCTCGCCATCGCTATTATAGAATTAAATCGGTGACTGAATTTATTCTTTTTAAATGCAGCCACAGCTCCATACACCGGCGTTTCCCGCTTGCTAAAATCAAAAGGGCACGAGACTGCGTCGCGGCGTAACATATGGTCGTGCGACCCGCATGGAACATTCCCGCGATGCACTGGTCAATGGTGGACGAAGGATGCATGAAGCACTCACCCTGCCGTTCGCCTGTTGCCTCAGCAACTCCCTCACCCTGCTGTAAAACTCTGCGGTGACCCTAGCGTGGACGGCGCCAAAGGTGACCACGGAAACGAGGAGGATCAAGGCCCCTGCCGCCGCCGACCGCCCCATCGACGCCATCTTTGCTTCCGCCCGTTGTTGTGACGCACACGCCGAATCACACCTCTCTCTCTATCTCTCTTTCTCTCTCTCTCTCTCTCTCTCTCTCTAACCCTCCCCTCCCCCACGCAATAAGAACACGCCTCTCTCCCTCCTCCCTCCCCTTCAACACTCCTCCACCCCCATGAGCACTACTGCAGCGACGAAACCCTTCATCCAGGAAACACACACGCTAGAATTCAAGAGTGCATTTGTTGTGGTGCGCAACAGTAGTCCCTTATTTTCGACCTCCTCTCATTGACACCTGATCCTGATGGCCACAACAATCAATCGCCAAAACACGATCCGCCTCCTCGTTTCTCTGTCGGAGGCGGCGGGTGGGGGCGGGAATATGGAACCCAACGATTCAGTTCCCAGCGGTGGCGAACCAGGAATAGGGATCAGGTTCGAGTCCTCCTTTTTCCGTGAAACCCTGGCCCGTTTCTAGGGTTCATTCATACGCTCGCCGGTTCGACGCGAGTCCTTCCCCTTCCTCCCCTCGCACCTTGCCCCCGTTTTCCGCCCCCGCGTCCATCACACCACACGTGACGACACAAACACGCAGAGGCACGGCTCTTCCCCCGGGAGTGATGTGGAGATGAGGTGGAAGGGGGTGGGGTGGAATGGCGACTTGTATTATGAGCAGGGGGTGGGGGAGGGGAAGAGGTTAAAGGCCAACGAGAGAGGAGACCGCTGCGACGCAAAGCTTCTCGCGAGTTTCTGCCGCGCGTCGGACCGGGGGCAGCACCTTCGTCCGTCGTGGCTGCGCCTGCGCGCTGCTCAAGTCGAATTTCGCGGATCCATAAGCATTCCCCCCTCCATCCCCCTCCCCCCCTCCATCCCCCTCCCCCCCTCCATCCCCCTCCCCCTAGAATTTATTTAAGAATGGAAGAGATGGCAAACAAAAATTGAACTGAAGCCAGCGCCACTCCACAATGTACGGAATGATATCGAACTAGCATTTTCAATTTATAGCGCGCATGAGTTACGTCTGCGAAATATCCGTCGTTCTGGTTAACTATATAAAATAAAGAGGTGTCTTTTTGAAAAAAACACCCAGATGATTCTTTGTTACGTCTTCTTTTAATGTTATATTTTATCTATGGAGTAGCAGGTATAAAAATCATTAATTATTTCATTCCTCCTTAGCTAACGTTTTGCATATTTATCGATGCTTCGACAGCGCTCAAGGAGGATTCCTTCCGCGTTTTTAATTTTAATACTTTTGATCATTTATCCCTTCGTTCCAATCACTATATAGAATAGGAGTTGTCATTTTTTTACTATAAACTGTTTAAACGGAATCTCACCTCTGCGAACGCTTTGCTTTACATGATACGAAAAAATCCCTATGTAATTCATACTTCCTTCTATAATGGAAAATTCCACCCTCCCGCAACTTGTTATATATGAATAATCGTGTATTTTTTCCCAACAATATTTTATATTTATTCGTCTGTATCCACCAGTTAACGTTGACATTTTGTATGCATAAACAGATTTTTATCGCTATCACAACGTTTATTACATTATTGGCTTAACCTCTGAGCCAATTTCAGGAAAAACATTTCTCTGACGACGTGAAAAACATACTATTAACCCCCTCGTACTACGCCAGATTAGATCGCGCCAATAAAATTAAAGAGATAGATTGTAGAACCGATAGGTATAAAATGTCATTTTTTCCGCGTACCATTCGGGACCATAACAGCTGTGATCGTCGTCATGAATAGTTCGAATAGTTTCATTAGCTAGACAGTAGATCATTCTCTTTATATTCTCTACGTTCTTATTTATGCATGATGTAGATATTGATGTTCTTATTTATGCATGATATTTTGAATTTGTAGTAGTAGTCTTTGTATCCCTTGCATGTTGGAACAATTGAAGATAGAATGTTTCTTGGTTATTAGATTTTTAATTGGCGCTTTGCATGTGTGGTACGCGGGTTTTAATGTAATGTCGGTGTCCTACCATATCATTCATGCTTGCCTGGTGCGAAAGCACCCCCTGCCACACACCCTTTGGGTGGCTCGCAGGGTATGACATAGATGTAAATGTACATTTAATCGCGTGCCTACGTATTTCTCTCTCTTAGTTCTCACATTTTACTCGATCGCTGCGCGTCGCGGCCATCTTGAATCTAGAGGTATGCATTTTTGTTTTCCAACTCGCCAATTGAAACGTCTCTCTCTCTCTCCCTCTCTCCCCCTCTCTCTCTCCCTCTCCCTCTCTCTCGTTCTGCTGCCGCTATCGTATCGATTTTCGTTCTCGCCCTACAGGCGGTTGTTGCAGGTGTGGGAAAGCAACCTAGAGGAGGGAAAGGGAGGGGAGGGGGGCGAAGAGGGGAAGAGGGGGTGTCGCGGAGGAAGGAAGTGGTGAAGGGTGGTCAAAGGGGAAGGGGGGCTGAGAGAGAGAGAGAGGGATGTTCTTCTTCGTTTCCTTTCCTTTTTTTTATCAACCGGAACATTATTACGTCTCGATGACGTCGTCGCCGTCGGTTGTGGTGGGGGAACGGTGGAGTAGGGGAAGATAGAGGATGATGGGGATATGTATGTCCTCGATGGAGAAGAGTCCGCTGCGCCGATAAGAGCGGCGCATAGCGGGCGACCGTTTATGTTGCCCTTGCCGCCCCTGAGAAAAAAATGCTAAAGAGCGTTCCACATTCAGTGAACGGCATGGGTCTTAAGTACGTGTAACACTGTAGCCCAATATGGTTACCTACATACACCCCCAAGGTCACCGAGGAAATTACTTCCACAACCGTGTAAAGTGTAAGTAAGTCACCAGAGAGGATTATATCTGGATGTTGGAGGATTTCTCGATGTGTAGCTTGGATATACATTGCCACGCACGATATGAATTTTTCTGCTGGTATTGGCGACATCGAACCTGCGGCCTTTTGAAGATTTATGCAGATAACGAAATTGCCTGTTTACATCGACGCCGCCGCAATAAAATACACGTACGTATGTATGCGAGTATAGTGGACCTTCGCTCAACGGAACCTCCGCCAAACGGAAACCCAGATTCGATTGCACTGGATATTTGGGGAGGCGACCGACGGCTAAGGTCATTTGCGCCATAGGGGACAGGTAAGGGAGGAAGGGTGGATGGAAACCCGGCGTCGGCATTAGCCTGCTCTTAACGAAAGGCGCCATGGGGACCACGGTTTAACGTCTCATCCAGAAGACGGAGTACTCCACTTGAAGTGCCCTTCACAAGACACTCAAGTAGGGATCGGATTCCCTCTGAAAAACATCCTCCTCTGCAGGGATTTGAACCCTGGCCATCCGTATGGTCAGCCAGTACTCTAGCCACCACACCAACCTGACCCCCCCGCGGAAACCTGGGTAAAGCAAAACCATCAACAAAGGCTACATAATCAATTGGTCCACAATCCATGCATAAAAGTATAATGGGCTAGATATTGCTGGCTACAATGAGGATTTTTTACAGAATTCCCTCCGACACACAGAGCAATCAGTCGACGCCCGCTGATGTGCATACGTACTCCTAATCAAGAGATGCGAAGCTGCCCACAGCCGTTGCTAAGCAAAATCGCAGAAGAATATTTTTGATTATTTGAAGAAATAAATTATTTTTAATACACATGTATTGATTTTAAAAACGTAATGTAAGTAACTTATGAGAATAGAAGTGCACGTATTTTCATCAAATTAACTGGTGAATGTGAGCCATCTGCCGAAAAAACGGGCCATACGAAACGTTTCCTCCTCAATTATTTCGGTCAGGTGAGGCTCTAATGAATTCATTCGTTCCACTCGTCATCTCGAACATTCTAGCACTAAAAAAACGCAGACAGATGTGTAACAACTCGTGAGTTTCTCTGATTATTTGTATGGTTCAAAGAGAGGGAATAAATTCGTTATTTTTGCGCGAATATTCCCAAAGTGGGCTCGGGGGAATAATGAGTTTCTTGGTTTAGCGTAGAAGCGTCAAGGTTAAGTATCATTTAATGCATAAAACGCTAATCGTGCGAGTTGCTAGGCATAGTGAATAAGACTTGTGCCAGTAGATGGCCGGCCAGTTCCCATTTACGTAAATATAATTCTACACTAACTGACATCCGGTGCAGGGGTATGCATTTTTCATGAGATTTGTATCATTTCTCTGAAGAAGACTAAGAGTTTCAAATTAATGTAGCGACTTGTCAAGGCGATTATAATTGAGATATTGAGAACTGTCTAACGTTACATCATTTTATTCCACAACATCACACAAATTATCCTAAACTTGACTGTTACAGGAATCACTTCGTGAAGTCTTTTATGTTCCCATTTTAATAATAATTATACTGTTTATTGCTTCCGTCAAACGAAAAATCATATAGTAAAATAATAATTGGAATATTCAGGTAGCTTTTAAAGATTCACTCGTACTCAGGCTACCATGATCATGTAAATGTAGTGATCATGTAAATGATTTAGCAAAATACTGAGTAATTTTCTACGTTTTTTTTAAATTTTACAACGCGTTTCACCGATTTACAGCATCGTCAGGTACAGAAGTTTCGTTTGTTTTCGTTTATTGCTGTTAAAGTTACGGGAGAGGACGAGATAAAATGCAAATATTCGGGCAGGGTTGATGGGTGGCGATCACGGGCTGGTGAGGCGGGAGACGTAATATTTTTACAAAGTAGTTTTTCTTAATGAGTCTTGAATTTTAATGGTTATCCCAAATGTGGAAGAAAAAAATAATGGTGTCACCGAAATTATTAATGCCCGGAAAGTTGACAACTTTCATTCAGTTTCAATTTTTACCCGTGTCTCAGCCTGAAGTACAACTGTCATATCACCGTGGAAAGCTGTGCTTCCATAAAAAGGGTGAAATAACTTATCAAGGACGTCTCCAAAGGGCACGATTGTGCCAATATTTGCATTAAGGAACGTGGCACCCTCACTCACAATGAGATTACTTCCTTAAAAGACTCTGAATACGTCAGCGCAACTGAAACTGCATCGCGCATTTCCAGTTTCTAAATGCACAGGCAGTCACATACAATCATCAGACTGTCAGTGGAGTTAAAATCCGGAGTAAGTTTATATTTCTGTGGAGACCAATTAGTAATTTCACTAGTAAAAAAGTTGACGCTGCAGCACAAAATGCATCATCAAGAGGCACAGCCTGAACGGCACAGTTCAAACTCATCAGGAAAAATAACTGAGTTGGTACTGTGCACTGATATACGTATTTCACGATAGGACCAGAAAATGGTAGAAAAGGAAAAGGGGTGTTGAAAAGTTATCACCTTACCCTTGCCTCCTTGGCCATTCAAACCTCAGCAGGTTTGTGGCCTCGTCAACAGTGTGCATCCATTCTTCCCTGTTCTCCGCTTCCTGTGGTGTCCTCCCCATTCTCGCTAGGTCCTTCCTAAGCTGGTCTTGCCATCTCAACCTTGGTCTCCCAAGTGGACGTCGTCCATGCGACTGCCCCTCACACATTACTGCGACTCATTAGCGACTCTTGGCTCCTCCACACGTGCCCTGCTCAACCTGTCTTTTACTTTTTATAAGAGACACTACACCTGGGAACTTATACCGCATTCTTAGTTCTCTATTTTTTCTAATCCTCCAAACTCCATTGTCGTTTATTGGGCCTCATATTTTCCTAAGCACTCTATTTTCGAACACTATCAGCTTCCTTTCCATGTCTTTACTCAGGGCCCATGTCTCAGCTCCATACAGTAAAACAGGTAGGATTATAGTACGGTATATTCTTATCTTCGTGTTCCTAGATAGCCTTCTTGACTTGAGCAGTTTTTCAAGAGCCCAGTAGCTTTTTGATGCTGACACAATCCTACTTTTGATTTCATACTCTTCTCGATTGTCTGCTGTTATTTTCTCTCCTAGATCTTGAAATTCTCTGACCATTTCAAATTCCATTTCCCCAACCATCAAGTGTTCTTCCCTCACAGGGTTTCTTGAGACAACTAAATATTTGGTTTTGTTTTGGTTTACAGCAAGTCCATAGTTCCTTTGATTTCGTTGCTATAATTTTTGATAATTCTATTAAATCATCCTTCCTCTCTGCCACCAGTGCCACATCATCCGCAAAGGCTAAAACATTGATTTTTGATTCAATTTTTAATCCAAATACTGACTGCTTAGCGTATTCCAGGGCTTTCTCAATTGCCAAATTAAATAGGAGTGGTGATAGCCCATCACCTTGGCGAACACTTGTTGATATATCAAAAATTTCTGTGTACTCATTCTCCACTTTCACTTTTGCTTTTGATTTTTCAATACACATTTTTGTTAACCTTATTAGTTTATTTGGTATGCCAACAGCTTCCATTCTTTCATATAACTTATCCCTATTGATGCTGTCATTAGCTTTGTTAAAATCAATAAAGAGTATATTTACATTTTAATTAAATTCCCAATACTTAGATAGAGCTTGTTTCAGAGTGAATATTTGATATGTAGTTGATCGTCCTTGAACAAAACCTGCTTGATGTTCGCCTATATTTTCTTTAATATATGGCTTCAGTCTGTTATAGCTGTCTTTGATAATACTTTGTATGCTGAACTGAGCAATGAAATACCAATTTCTGCATTATAACTTCTCTCCCTTCTTATGTATCGGTACTATTATGGCTTCGTTCCAATCTTCTGGAATGTACTCATTACTCCATAATTTCAATATTAACTTAGTAAGACATTTTTGTATGCTAGTCTCTCCCAGTTTAGATATTTCAACAGGTATTCCATCACATCTGGCGGCTTTATGGCTCTTTAAGGTTTTTAATACTCAGATCATTTCTTCAAAAGAAGGTTCAGTCACCAGTGGCTGAACATTCTGATACGTAATTCTAAGTTCTACGTAATTCCCTCTGGCTGTTTATTGAGATCTTGTTCTTGTTGAACAATTCTTCCATATTCTCAGTGCTTCCTTTCTCTCACCCACCAAATCTCCGCCCGAATATTTTATTCCCCAGGTTTTGGGTTCAAACCCTTGTTTGAAAAATCAAACTGTCCTGTAGAAATCCCTTGCATTATTTTTAGTATTATCATCATCTGCTTTCCGCAGCTGGTCAGCCATGTACTTCCTTTTCTCTGTTCGTAATTTTCTCACCACTCGTCTCCTTACTTCTTTGTATTGGGTTTTGTCTTCTTCGTGGTTACTATTTAGGAGTTTATTCTTCTTCTCTTTGAGTTCCATAACTAAATTTTCACAGCTTTTATTGAACCAGAGTTTCTTTTTCTTTACAGGAGGATTTAGATCTTCATTTAGAACCTCTGTCACAACACTTCTAATTTCACTCCAACACTTCTCTATATCTTCAAAATTGCTTTGTTGTAGTTATAGCAGCTCAAATCTGTTTCAGAGTTGCACCTTAAATTGATCAGACACAGCCTGGTTTTTTTTTATTTGATAGTATCCCAACACTTTCCTACGTTGCATCTCTCTCTTCTTTCTTTGCTAAGTTGAAAAGTTATTGGTCATATTAATTGCGTCAGTTAAGCGTCAGACATCGACCGCCAGCGCTTACTTCTCTTCACATGCAAGTTGCGATTTCCTGTTCGGATCTTGGGAATGCCACGGCTGTTGTTCCGTATCGAACATTGAAAGACGTTGCTCAAAAGTGACGCCTTTTCAACGACGATAACATCTGGAATATGACGCTTCATGAAGCACTACCCGAGAAATGGCCTGCGCTATGGCGAGAGTTATTTGCACAATTGTGCGTTATGGTAGTTCCTATCAATATTTCACAAGTGTTCTAGGAGTATAGAGAATTCTTTTACGAAAAATCAACTTTGCAGTTTCATCATGATCTGAACTGCCAACATTGAGTAAATTTGGTCCCATCGAATATTCAAGGGGATCGGGTTGGTGTCGGGTGGTCTAGAGTACTCGCCTACCACACGGGCGGCCAGGGTTCAAATCCCTTCAGAGGTGGATGTTTTACAGAGGGAATCCGATCCCTACTTGTGTGTCTTGTGGAGGGCACTTCAAGTGGAGTACTGCCTGTCGGATGAGGCGTTACGGCGTGGTCCCCTTGGCGCCTTTCGTTAAGAGAAGGCTAATGCCGACGCCGGGTTTCTATCCACCCTTCCTAGTCCCATACCTGTCCCCTATGGTGCAGATGACCTTATCCGTCTGTCGCCTCCCATAAACAACCTCATAATCCATTCGAATATTCAATCAAGCCGTCACACAGTGGGCTGAAATCGAAAAAGCTGGCCAAAATTCAAAAAGTGATTTTTTTCAAGTCAAGAAGCTGAAACTTAGCATAAATATTTTCAAAAGACCTGTGCATGCGATGACGCAAGGCATTTTCCTTTGTAATTAACAATTAGCAATCTGCATGAGGTCAAATTTGCACCAATATCGCGAAAATGGTCTTCACTCAATTTTCTCACGAGATCTTCATAATCAAGCCCTAGCTAAACCTTTATGGGTAAAGAATTGGAATAAAAAGTGATGTAATCAGATGAAACAATGTTTTATCTTTTTTTAATGTAGCCTACTTATATTTTTGTAATTATTTACCAAAGATATTAAACAAAATGTTGGACCCTCATTTTTGGTCATTTTTAAAAATATATGTAGAGGAATAGTTAATTGCATCGCCAAGCATTACAAAGTAACTTATATGGGAAAACTTTACAAAGCTTCTACAGCGCGAATCCGATGAGTTATGCTGCGACCGTTAGCGATGCCGAATTTTACATCAGTTTTTCGATCGCTCGGTCGAGTCTGGTCCAACCCGCCTGCAACGGGGAGTAAGGTGGCGCGGCAAGTGTGTGGATGATGGATCGTAGCCGCATCCACTCCGCTATGGAGATTTTCGAGATACAAACATTGACAAGAGCTTCCAGTTATTATATTTTGGAGAAATCGAGGAAAAAATTACGCATTTTATCACATGGGTTAGAGGTCTAGGAGGTACTGAGAGACTGCTTTCTTCGGGTGCACCGCGGGCGTTTCTCTTCTTACCAACTTGTCATCGATTACTGACGAATTCGTGCACTTTTAATAGTGACAGCATGCATTTCACAGGATTATTGTCTCTTCGCACTCACCAAGCCACAGCTGATGTCCCACGGCTGCAACTCCCTCGCCCCCTGCACTGCAGTTGGGCGTACGGCGAAGGGTCATTTCATGGCACCACGGAACGTTTTCGGGGAGTCAAGGGGGTTACGATCCCGATGCATAATTATTTTGTGTATTTTCAATGTCAGTGCCATTTTTCATTCAATGCCAGGGAGAAATACTTTAGTGGGAATTAATTTGCTCTGCCCTTTTACATCGTGATTACGTAAATTTACTTTTTCTGAAAATGTAACAAAGTATGCACTACAAAATTCATTTTTTTGCTTGTATTTCTACTATTCACTATCTGAATATTCACTATCATCACCATCAGCATGAAATGCTATATTTGAGGGGAAAATTTTTCAATTATGAATAAACTTAAGATAACATTCACAATTTACAATCCAATTAATTCAATCCTGTACATTAGTGAATGCATCTGCAACGGTGTCTTCCCAGCACTTCTGCAAGAGGGACAAAACCTGTTACTGATACCAATTGTCAGAATCTTCCAATCCTGCCTAGCCTACGGATATGTCCCCAAAACCTGGATGATCACCGAAGTCGTCCTTATACCCAAACCAGAGAAGACACCCCACTTTTCAAAATCCACATCCCGGAAAGGGAGCGGTGAGTTAAGGAAAGGGACGAAGACCTTCACAATGGGGACCAGGTATGGTTCACCGATGGCTCCAGGAAGAAAGGAAAAGCAGGGGCTGAGGTTTTTGCCGGCGCTCAGATAAGAGGCTCTCTATCTCTTTGGGAGAATATGCTACGGTATTTCAGGCAGAGGTATCTGCTTTGCTGACCTGTGCCCACGCCGCTAAGGAATCGGGTCTAAAGCGTAGACCAATTCATATATGCACTGACAGCAAGTCAAAATTACTAAACGAGTATCGCGATGCACTCAATTCACAGATTAGTCTTGGCAAGGGAGAACTTTTCTGGGTCCCCGGACACATGGGCATATCCGGGAATGAGATAGCGGATCAACTCGACAAAGCAGGCTCAAGCCACACTCCGACGAGGCCTGAGCCTTATATCCCAATCGCACCCTCAACAGAGATAACAGAGATCAAGAGGTGGGGTCTTGCCCAACACTCTGAGATCTGGCGACATACACAGGGGCTCAGGCAAGCCAAGTTCCTGATCGAAGGACCAAAACCGGGACTGGCTAGAAGACTTCTGCTGTTAAACACCAAGTCAACTACGCACGATAGTGGGATCCCTTACTGGACACTATCAAGTTATGAGGCATCTCCATTTCTTGAAGCTCGTGGACTCCGCCAGATGTAGATGGTGCTAAGAAGAGGACGAAACAACATCTTACGATCTCTGCGATTGTCCTGCTCTGATAAGGACTAGAATCAGGCACCGTCTCCTTTTCTGGAAACTCGTTGATATAAGTTACAAATCGGAGTATGGGGAACTTAAAGTTTGAGCTAGATTTTCCCTAATCGTAATGGAATTGCAATGCAAGCCACTGAAACTTGACGTCGCGAGTGAATTGACTGCGATTGGTGGGCGGAAAACGAGAGAAAAATGACAACCACCTTAGCCAGTTTGATTAAGTTCAAATAACAGCATTTATATAACCACAAATTAAGTATGTTTATTGCACATCATATTATTACATAAGTGCCACAGTGGCTTTAAATTTTATATTATATTACAATCATTGTTTAATTTATATATATATATATATATATATATATATATATATATAAGTTCTTGCGAAGATTCCACGAACGTGGCAAACCTTATAAAACTTCGTCACAGGGTGACACTAAACATAAAACATATAAAAAGGAAACTCACGAGTTTAAAATTTTCGGTGGGTCGCCCGCACCTTCATCAGTGATAGAATGAGGATTTAGGAGGATAGGATGAAGGTGCGGGCGACCCACCGAAAATTTTAAACTCGTGAGTTTCCATTTTATATGTTTTATGTTTAGTGTCACCCTGTGACGAAGTTTTATATTATATATATATATATACATAAATATATACAGTTTTTAAGTATTATACGTTTCAATTAGCAATTTTTCATTATTCTTCAAGGCACCATCGGTCGTACCAGCTCATCCTAAAAGGTTTTTAAAAGAGAAAACGGATTAAAAATAGGTAAAGGCTTTAAAAATAGGAAAGTAAAAAATAAAAAAGTTTTAAAAAAAAGTTCCCGGCATGGGCGACCAGGTGTTGACATTCCGGAGGTCCAAAAGTGTTATGATACAGAATAAATAAATAATTAAAATTTTGAATTTTGATCCGGAATGCCGTATAAAACGAAAGGTAAAGGAAGAAATTAAAATTTGGCGATAAAAATATTCGCCTCAAAGAGAGAATGAACAGAGGGCCCCTCATTTCCGCTTAACCCTAAGGAAAAGGTAAGCTACGCGGGAGCCACTCTTTAGAGAAAGACCCCAATACAAGATAGCTCCGGCACGATTAAAAAGTTTAAAAGGGGTATAATAAATAAATAAATTAGTGGATTAAAAACTCCCGGTGTATAGTGCCGGGAGTAATAAAAAGTTAAAAATGCCGGCGCGTAAAAATTTTAAAATTCCCGGTGTAAAGAGCCGGGAAAACAATAAAATTAGCCAGAGTGATGAAAGCAAAAGTGACTGGCGGTGTAAAAGGTCGCCAGTCATAAAAAATAAAGACCCTGGCTATAACAAAACAAACACACATAAATATACAATAAATAAATAAATAACACAGAGGTAAAAAAAAGTCTTTATTAAGTGTCTCGTAAGTTTATTATTTATTTTTATTATGACTTTATTAAGTCTCGTAAGTAAGTTTATTAAGAGTCTCGAGGTGGGGGAATCGTTCTCTCACCGGGGGGGAGCCCAAGGTTTGTGGGATACATAATTTTGCCCATAACGTGCGAAACGTAAATACCCCGCGACCATCGGATAGCGTCGGAGACCATTAATTTGGCGGTCCGACCGACGCTTCGCCAGGCGATACCGAGGTCGCGGAAAACCACCCAATTTTGGGGATCCCACTCCCCCAGGGCCCCGATCACGAGTGCACTTAAAGAAACAGTGTACCCGCGGTCGGCGAGTTGCTGCGAGATGTCGGAGTACTTTTCAAATTTTGCTTGCCTGGCAATGTCCAAGGCTGCCTTCCGGTTTTCAAAGGGAACAGTAACGTCAACGATGACGATTTTTCTACGTCCCTCGTCAACAACCACAAGATCGGGCCTCAGGGAAGATTCGATCATCGGTGGAACCTGATCGATTTGGATTTCCACGCCTTCGCGAGGAACCTCCCCGGCGAGACGAAGCAAGATAGCATCGTGGCGCCCCCTCCACGCAGCTGAATTCACCGTACAGTGATTCAGCACGTGAGGGAGCGTCTCACTCTGAAATCCACATCGTCTACACCGGAGGTCATCCCGAGGACCCCACCTCGTGGCGGCATTCAGAGGGACAACACCCAAACGTGCCCGGTGGACGAAGCGCCAATCTGAAAAACGCGTGTTGGCGCCCGTCCGTAGAAAGTGATTTGAATACGGCGATTCCGAAAGACATTCAAATACCTTGCCCTGGTCAGGTTTAGCCAAAAGGCGGGCAAGGTATTGTTGTCGCACGGCATCTCGCAGCAGCTTCCCTAACATGCGGACTTTGCTGGGGGAACACGAACGACGTCGGGCTCTCTGCCGTGGGCCGGAATGACGATCTCCAGCTCCCTCCTCACGTCACTCCAACTCCACGACAGTCAAATTTTGGAAGCCAATCGGCTTGACGCCATCCGGGCGTCTGACCACAAAGACGCGACGTCGAAGCGGTATCTACCGAACTCATTACAATAGAATTATTACAATAGAAAGCAAGCCTGTAGGCTAAATACCGTTAACTTGGTCTATACAAGACGAACACAAGTAACAACTGGAATCAAGCAGATACATCCTTCCCCGGTGACAGTCAGATGCCAAGAGGACGAGCGCCGCGCTGTGTCGATGCGGCCGGCAATTGAGGGGAGTCAGCTGACCGATGCAGGAGTTGAGGGGAAATCCTTGTCCTTGTTGATTGGTAGAGGTAATGGCGCTAGCGTTGAGTCGCTCGTTATAGAGTGCACCACTGCATTTTTCAGTATAAAAGTGAGTTGATTGTCTCATCGCGAACAGCGATCGCGAAACTGCGAAATACGCGAGACATCAATTCGCGGGAGGATATTCGCGCCGGTGTTTGCGAGTTTTTGGCATTCGCGAGTTTTTTGGCGATGAGTGGTTTTTTCTGGCAGAGTAGGAGGGGGAAAATTTTGGCACAGAATCTCCATTAAATTTTATATTTTTATATCAGCAGCTGTATGAGGTGAATATTATACTATTAGTGGTGCAATAATATAGTTTTATTTAACTAAAATCCTCATTAAGTAAATAAATAGTATATCTAGGGTAACTGGAGGTAATATCGCCACAAAGAATTTGAGGATTTGTTAAGGATATATTTCGTTTATTGCAGCACCTGTAAAATGGCTAGTAACGGAGAATGCAACTATGTCCACCCTTGGAAGAAATCTTGAAACGTCGTGCTTATTCTTTGGTCATTGTGTGTTGTGAGTTTTGCAGGCACCAGAAGAAGAAGGTGCAAGCTCGTCAACCCACGCTTCGGATGCCTTGAATATTTATTTGAAGATGACGTAATTTGAGTTATACCGTTATGTGATATGTTATGAGAAATGTGATCTCTCTGCAGTTAAGAAACTTAATTAACTTTGTTTTCATAAAAACAACTGTGAAATTAAATCATTATTTAAAGAGGAATGTTATTTCAACTTGAATATGGCGTCTGCAGGTAATAACGCCACAGTAGCGGAGGTATCATCGAGAAGCTCCGTGAAAACGTTGTTTTGCCTCATTGAGGCTTATAGCTTTCGTTAGAAAGCCATAGTTCACATGCTCTCGCTTTGGAAGGAATCCATACACTGCTAGCGATGAAGTAAGTACGATAATTTCTATTAATTGTGTAAAAATTGTGGCAGTGGTGGATTAAGGAGGAGGGGGTGAAGAGGGTGACAAGCCTCGTAATTTCTGGGAAAATTGAAAAAGTGATAACTCTGCAGCGTGTTCTCCTGTGCAAGTATTTATCATCTAGGACTCAATGTACCGAGTTTAAAGATAATTGAACCGTCTATCTAAAATATATAACATAATCTGTCTTTAAAAAATCTAAAAACAGCACAAATACCGCATCCTTGATGTTCGTGATTGCACTTTTATAAGCCTCTTGATGAACAGTGTTCTGGAACCTTGATACTGCGATGGAAAATTTTCACAGTGTGTAATATGTGGAGGACTGTGCGAATGTGGGAAGCTAAGGTAGACGGCGCGGCGACTGCAATGAATGTGGATTACTGTCGTGCCTTTGCTCACCTCTGATTAAAATGCGGGCTCCCTCTCTTCCCTCGTCGCGACGCATTAATTGTCCGATTCCTGCGAGGATTTTTGTCACATTTGCAGAGTTAAATCTCGGTCGTTTATTTCTGCACACATTTGTACCTTGTTTCCTTATTCCTTTATTATGTGATGTATCTGCAGGTAAGATCTACCTCAGACTCCTCAAATCAGTAATAAATGGGAAATTCAATCAATTTATCACAATAGCATAGCCTACTGGCGCATTCTCGCGCTCGCCCGCTGCCAGTGGGATTCATTTCTGTACATGGACAGACTAGCGTGAAAATGTTTAGAAATATTCTTATTGGTGATGTTTATCGATTAAAGAGAAAAAATGGCATCATACCGATTTGTTTTTTTGGTAATTCGATACTTTTTTAACACATACCCTTGTGGCAAATGACATGTATCTCTCAATTGTTCGATGAAATACGCGTCTGCGATCTCGCCATGCTGTATATCCACTGCGATATTCAAGTAGACCTCGACAATGTAATAAACAAGTTTGTTGTGCAGAAAGAAATGAGAAAACAAAATAAACGATGTCATTTTTACAAAAAACCATATTCCCCAAAAATCCATTCACCTTGTTCCGCCACTGCATTGCAGGTTAACCTAAAAAGGATATAAGCGCCATAGCGGCAGTATTTTATAGTTAGTTTCACTGCGTTTCAAATACTAAACACATTCGCTCGTAAACATTAGTAGAGATAAAGCCTATCAATGGTGAAATAAGAGATATTATTGTTTTTATTGTTGTTGACAAAATGGGGAAACTCAATCAAAATTACCATAAATGATCCACTGAGGATCTGCGACAGCCGATTTAATAAGTTAAAAGCGGAAGAAGTGTTGCTGAAGCTGCAAGAATCTGGAACATTCCTCGAAGAAGTCTCAGAGACTATGTAGAAAGAGACGATCAGGAACCGGTGGGAAAGCTTGGTCGCTCTTCTGTTTTTACTGCGGAAATGGAGAACAAACTAACGGAAGGAATCGTTCGACTTCAACATGTTGGTCTCGGAATCACGAGGAAACTTATGTGTTGAGGCGTTGAAATAAAGGCGTTAAATATAAAAACCCATTTTCAATCGGTAAAGTTTGAAGGTTTCATATAGCGTAATCCGGACATTGTTCTCTTGGGAAGGGGGACGACTTGAGTTATAGTTGGCTCATGCGCTTTAATCAGGGTCTGTCACTATTTTCAGCTCTTAGGTTCTACCTATAAGAAAATGGAACTGCAACCGCAACAGGTCTAAAACGTTGACTATTCGGGGCTACAGATATTTTTTTATGGTCAGGTTTTTTATGGTATTTGCACAAAAGGGCCATAAGAGAGTGCATGCAGTAACGCGTGGAGATCAACGGGAAACAGTGACTGTAATAGCTTGCACTGATTCTACTGGCACTAACTGGATTCCACCTCTGGAAATTTATAAAGGAGTAAATAGGAAGAAAGAGTTTTGAGATGACTTACTAATAGGGATTGAATTTTATATGACACGAAAATGATTCGTGACGAAAGAGAAGTTATGTGAATTCTTGTGTCATTTCAACCAATATACCAACCATATCGCTTTCCTGTAAAGTGCCTACTCATACTCGATGGTAACAGAAGTCATCTAGATGAGTATGTTATAAATGTTGGTGAAGAACTTGGTATCACGATTCTGTGCCTTTCAGCTCACTGCAGTCACGAGCTCCAGCCTCTGGACCGGAGCTTCTTCAAGCCCTTGAAGGTTTACTGCAATGACGATGTCGACACCTTCCGTCGCCAAATGTCCCGGCGGTTCCATTGGTCAACTCCAATTTCCCAAGGTATTTTCGGAAGCGTGGCACCGCGCAGCAACGCCTGCTAATGCATTTTCGCGTTTCAAGGCAAGACATCGGAACAATTAACAACAGTGAAGCTTACACAAGTCTCTTCAATTGCTAGCTGACCTAACCAACCATCAGCTACAGATCTCTTATACAAGTGTGGTGGAGTGATCGACGTGAGAAGGAAAACAATGAATTTAGACAATGTCGACGTTTCGTTACGAGGCGCTTGCGATGCGTGACAGATGTGAGGAAGGAGTGGGAGTGAGTGCTTAGGGGTCAATGGAGTCGACGTTGAGGTGCCGATTCAGTTGCCGGATGAGATGGTTATACCTCCAATGAGTGAAAAAATCGTGTGTCCTTAAGGTAGTGCGAGCAAAATAGTTCCCTAATAATTATAGATTCCATATTCGATATATACGTTTTCATTTCTCCAGCGGTGAAACACACGAATTAAATATTGCATTATTAATGGTGCAATGATATAGTTCTACATGACAGAAATTGTAAGTAATCGAATGAAAATATCTAAATAAGTGTTTAACTTGACTCATTTCTTTCACGCGGTTCGTTTGAAACTCCATTAAAGCGGAAGGTTTATTGTGATCCCGAAGAATTTACTGCGGTGACAATATGATCAAATTTCACAAATAGTCGAGAAAACACACAAACTGCATACTGTTGATTTTTTAACGAGACGTAGGTGTAGGAAATGCCTCATTTTTAATACAAGGTCTCTCTGGAGTTCATACACGTACCATTTCCCAAATAAAAGGGCTGGTATTGTATGGCAAATATCTCGGAAAGTAATGTGGTAAGGGGTTGAATTTTTTGTGTCAATGGAAGGGAGATATATTTTTCTTTAAAATGAGACCAAATGCATTGATTTCTAGGTAAAATGATATTTCGCTCAAACTACCTTAACTGCTGGATGACCTTCATTCTGACAGGGAATACGATACGGAGCCTGAAGTTGTAATGGGCGAGCAGAGTGGTGCAGTGTGGTGCGGGTTGTGTGTGTGGCCGGGAGAGAAAACGAACAGAATCGTTTCGATTTCCGTGGTCTTAATGCGGTCACTACACTGGATGTGTATCCCTTGCTTAGCATCACTGAGACATCAGACTATTTGAAGAGGAGCCAGTACTTTTCCACTCGAGAACTTATCAGCGGTTGTTAGCAAATACATACCAAGTAAATGGAAAAGAGCCAATTCAGAGCCTAGGTGGTATAACGCGGAGGTTAGGAAAACATTCAAGAACCAGAGAACATGTCATGCTAGGTTAAAAAGGGCAAAAATAAACAAATCCTCCGAAGAACTATACACAGTTACCGAAAATTACAAAATATCTAAACTCTTAGCAAAAAAAGCGTGCCGAAGGGCGTTAGCTGATTTCAAAAGTAAATTACTGGGAGAACAATTGAACGATAATCCCAAGCCATTTTAGTCGTATGTTAGGGACACTCAAGGAAATAAATCAACAGTACACACGCTTAAGAATATCAAAGGGGAAAAGATAACCAACAGTCTACAAAAAGCCAATTCGTTAAACTCATTCTTCCAAAGCATTTTCAATACTTGTGCACCACATCTTTTCTATCCGCAGCCTGTTCGTTCCCAAACATTTATGCCTGAAATTATTATAAATTGTCGCGGCAATCAGCTAAAAAATATCAACCCCAATAAATCCCCCGGTCCAGATCAAATACCTGCTCGCGTATATAAAACATTGGCATCAGATATAGCGCCTTACTTAGAATTAATATTTACCAAATCTTTAGTAGATCACGTAGTGCCTAAGGACTGGAGAGTAGCAAATGTCACACCTATATTCAAAAGTGGCGACAGGGAAGACCCTAGTAACTATAGGCCTATTTCTCTCACATCCATTTTGTGTAAGGTATTTGAACACATAATTGTAAGCTCCATTATGAGTCATTTAGATAGGGATGAATTATTAATAAATAACCAACACGGATTTCGAAAGGGTAGATCTTGCGAAACCCAATTGGCCCTCTTCGTTCATGACATCTTGCTCTCGGGTGAAAATAATGTCCAAGTTGACGCGATATTCCTCGATTTTAAGAAAGCTTTCGATAAGGTACCTCAAAACTTGAAGCATATGGAATAGATAAAAACATTATTAGTTGGATTAATCAATTCTTACATGGGCGGGAACAAAGGGTTGTCATAGACGGTATCATGTCAAACACAGTTAGCGTTACATCGGGTGTTCCTCAGGGAAGTGTAATTGGTCCACTTTTATTTCTCTTGTACATAAATGATATTAGCAACGTCGTTAAAAGTAAGCTTAGACTCTTCGCAGACGACGCGGTTGTGTATAAGGATATTAACAATTCCGAAGATAGCGACTCGTTAACAATTGACCTACTTGCTATTCATGCTTGGTGCGAAAAGTGGCAGATGGAACTAAACATAAAAAAGTGCGTAGCAGTCAGCTTTTGGAAAAAGAAAAATAGGCCAGGTAGGACTTAGAGAATTAATAATGCGGAAATAATTAACCCCGAGTCTGTTAAGTACTTAGGGGTCACAATTACTCACGACATGTCTTGGGGAAAACACATTCGGGAAATAAGCGGTCAAGGATACAGGAAGCTATGCTTTATGAAGAGAATACTCGGAAAATGTGATGAGAAAGTGAAAGAACGTTATTTTTCAATCGTTAGTCCTCATCTGGAATATGCTGTTAGTGTATGGGATCCATACGAAGCGGGGTTGATATCAGAGTTAGGTCGCGTGCAGCGAAGTGGAGCTAGGTTTGTGAAACGATGCTACGATAAGTTGGTTAGTGTGTCTGGACTGTTAGAAGAATTAGGATGGGAATCACTATCACAGTGTAGATTAAATTATAGTCTTAACCTCCTACCTAAATTTCAGGGAAATCATTTCTCTGACGACGTGAAAATCATACTATTGACCCCCTCGTACTACGACAGATTAGATCGCGCCAATAAAATTAGAGAGATTGATTGTAGAACCGATAGGTATAAAATGTCATTTTTTCCGCGTACCATTCGGGACCATAACAGCTGTGATCGTCGTCATGAATAGTTCGAATTGTGACAATAGGCAGGCAGTAAATTTTTCTCTTTATATTCTCTACGTTCTTGTTTATGCATGATGTAAATGTTGATGTTCTTATTTATGTATGTTATTTTTAATATGTAGTAGTAGTCTTTGTATCCCTTGCATGTTGGAACGATTGACGATAGAATGTTTCTTGGTTATTAGATTTTTAATTGGCGCTTTTATTGTGTGGTACGCGGGTTTCAATGTAATTTCGGTGTTCTACTGTATCATTCATGCATTCCTGGTGTGGAAGCACCCCATGCCACACACCCTTAGGGTGGCTTGCAGGGTATGACGTAGATGTAGATGTATTATCAAATACCAATGCTCTCGGACTTCCAAGAAAAGACTACCTTTAATGTAGAGAGCTGGCATCTTGAATATTTTCGCATGCCCTTCGGATTACGCCCCGAGCTCATTTCAGAGCATGATGGACGATGGCTGAGTGGACTGAAGCCATTGCAATGTCTCGTCTATTTTGGTGATGTCATCATATTTAATATCTCGATAGAAGATCACGTCTGAAGGCTAGGGAACGTCTTTGACCGGCTGCAGAAATCAGAATTTTCCTTAACATTTGAAAAGTGCGACTTTGATAGAGAAAGGGTAAACTATTTGGTGTGTGCGATCGAGGGTGTTCGTCCAAATGCTGAGAAAATAAAGGCTGTAATGGATATCCCATTTCCATGAAACACCAAGGAAGTGCAGTCGTTCTTGGGACTTCCCATTTATGAGAGGTTGTTCGTGAACAATTATGCAGTAATGGCGAGACGGCTGACGCGTCTCTTCAAGAAGGTGACAAGTTTCTTATGGACACCTGACTGTGGAACGGCAACGCAATCCTTGATAGTGGCCTTGGTTACACCTCCCGTGGTTGCGTGCCCTGACTTCTCAAGGCGGTTAATTATCTTCACCGAAGCCAGCAATTTCGCGATGGGCGTGGTACTATCACAGGAGATTGACGGGGAGAGGCATCCTGTCGCCTACGCATCGCGGCAGCTTCAAGCGGCGGAGATTGCGTCGTTTCGTGAAGTCATTTGGCCAATTTCCGTACTCTTAATCCTACGAGTTAGAGCAAAGAGTTCCTCTCTTCGGTTCTCGCCCATACTCTTAATAAACTCTGTAGGTATGCTATCTATTTCCACCGTCTTATTCCTTTTCATGTTTTGTGGTTCTCTTCCGAGTTCATTATCAAGGATACATGGTCCGATGCCACCTTAGTCGATGTCGTCTTGTATTTCTATATCCAACCCAGTGGGCCTCATTTCCTTAACTTGGCTCTTCTGCATATTCCCTCCACCTCTCCTGGATATCTTTTGGCTCTACTATCACCTTTCTTGCCCTTTGTGTCATCCTTTCAATTCCCCTTCACATACTACAGCTCGTCAGTTCCTATACTTCCCGTTAGAGTGCATCTGGTCTTCCCTCTTTTCGGAAATTTTCCAAGGATTCGATCAGTTCTCTCCACAATGCTTCTCTTGCTTTATTTTGTTTCTTTTCGGAGCCTGTTGTTGAATTCCAGGCGTATCCCTTCTGCCGATTACGCTCTGGCATTTCCTTCCCTCCTGCGTCTCCATTTTCTTTGTGAGCCTCGGTTTTCAAATTTTAGTTGCTCAATGGGGTGGCACTTGTTTTTCCGTATTGTGAAAAGCAATGCTTTCTATTTGTTTTATAATAATTGTTTTGGAGTGTTCATTTCCTTATCTTCCCACCTATTTACCTCAGTGAGCAATTTATCGTGCACTGATGATACTTCCTAAGGTTGGACAAACTATTTGCGAAACTACTACACATGAATAGTTGGTCGAACGGTGATTATTACTAGTTGGCGTCAATCCGCCCGATTCGGAAAAAAGGGCAAACGGGAGAGGTTTATTCGGTGGTATCTTGGCTAGAAAAAAATAATGTCAAGGTTGGGATATTAGGTTCTGAATACCCTGAGGCTAAATCGTCAAAATGTTTCGGTTTTCACATAAACTCTTAATTTTTCAATCCTCTTCTTATTCTAAAACATTGAAGATAACACAGCTCCTCTAATATTTTTATAACAGACGTTTTTTTTAATAAATCTTGCATGACGGTGTGATAAATTTCATATTGATCGTTCACGAACTGTAAAGAAAATTTCCCACTATTTCATGGGTATTACCACTCCGATTAATGAAATTAAATGCATATTAGATTTATTTAGTGAATAGTGTCTTCTTCAAAAGCTGTGGTTATCAATTCCATTCCCCGTATATGAGGAACACGAACATCAAATGTTGCCTCATTTTTGGATCGACTCGAAGCGCAGTTTGTACATCTGGATGGATAATAATTGATTGAATTTGTATAAATCTTCGAGCGAGCGTTTTCAGATGTATCGTATGCCGATGTTCACTTCTCTCCTTGTCTCTATTTATGCCGAAAACGAAGGTGATACGAATTGGTGAATGGTCCAATTTGTTGAACTTCTGCTGTCGTTAAGCATGTGGAAACATTCGCTGGGTGGGGTGGGATCCAACTCTGTTGCACGGACCACTCCTTCGATGTGCTCCAAAGCGTAAACGCATCGTATGAATTAAGACACCGCGATTTCTAATGTTTTGATTTTTGAATGAAAGAATAATTTATCCAAATAAAAATTTATTGACTTAAAAAAAAGTGTAGACATATATATATATATGTATATTCATAAATAATTTACGTACATGGCTCTCTCTTTCTCTCTCTCTCTCTCATACACTCTCGCCCAATCTCTTAATTGTTTTGCGGATACGGCGGCGTGATTGGTGGGATTTTAGCAACTCAGTATCATTTATGTACACTGAAGTGTCTCGGAGGTCGTCGATGCTGCAGGCAGGCGAGGCTCAGTGGAACGAGGGGAGCGGGACTCCGCCCCCGGGCCCGCCCCCGCTGCGACCGCTGCCCCCGCCGCTACGACCGGAGGAGGACCTCCCGCGGCCCCCGGAGCCGCCCCCAGCACCACCGCCTGCACCACCGTGGTGCGCGAGGGCACCGGCGGAGGCCGGGTTGAAGGCGACGCCAGCGTGGTGCTCCGGTTGCACCCACGTGTAGCCGGTGGACGTGATGGAGCAGTAAGCGTTGTAATAGCGCCCGGGGCTCCGGCAGTAAGACCACAGAGGACACCGGCATCGAAACTGCGTCTGGAACTCCTCCTTGCACACCTCGTTCCACCAACAAGTTCGCTGCGGAAATGAAAAAGAGAGGAGACGGACGAACGGTGAGAGATAGAGAGAGAATTGAGTGCGAGACGAGGCGGCGCCATTGCTGCCCCGTGACGTGATATCTGGCGATATCTGATGATAGACGTATGGAATATGTATAATCAGCATCCTTCTCCATCCCCTGGCTCCACCAACCATTGGGCACCTCTTCCGATTGCCTCTCACCCCCCAACTAAGTGTTTCTCTTCATCCCCTGTAACTTATGCATATCAATGATTGACAACAGAGGTTTTGTACCCGACGGTGGCTTGACAGCCGAAACCGGTCAATTGCTTAAAAAATAAATTGTGTAAGTCACAAACGTTTCGTCGATCATTACGTGGATGTACAATGTACATCTACATAATACACCGCGAGCCGCCGCTTGGGCGTGTGGCAGGGGGTGTTAGGTCACCAGCCGTGTAAAGGTGTAAGTTTTTTGAAGATGGAGTAGTGACATGTGTGATAGTAGTGTATTTGGAGGAGCTCAATTTTTATTGTGGTCGCTTATAGTTCGCGGAAAGAACGAGTTTTTGTACCTATCTGTTCGGCGGAGTATTTCTCCTATTTTATCGCATCTGTCAGACCTAGAGATGTAGTGAGGAGTCATGATAATATTCTCTATGTCGCTTTGAAAAACATCAGTTCTCAATTTATCAAGGAAACTAAGCCTAGAGTGCAGCCTCCGAGTCTCTAGGGGCTCCCACCTTAATCCCTCTAACAGTTGTGTAACACTATATGTACGCTCGTAGCAGTTTTTTAATAAGCGCGCAGCTTTCCTTTGCATTTTATTAATTTTTTTGGTTAAATCTATTTGACCAGGGTCCCAAATGCTCGCGGCGTATTCGAGATGTGGCCTAACCAGAGCGAAGTCCCATCTCTCTTTGACTTTTTCATCCGAGTACTTTCCTATTATATGTTTAACAAACCTACGTACGTACGTATGTACGTAAAATACTGGTCGTAGTTTATGAAAAAAAGGAAAGTACAGGGTTTTTTTTAGCCAACACAAAGTGAACACATAAACAATCGACTCGATGAACAACATTTTGGACAGTTAAATATTCCATCCGAATGGCTAAATCTCACAAAAAACTCGAGTCTTTGGTTGTTTTACACTGCGACTCTTTGGTTACGAAGTTCCGAATAAAGTCGCAAGGCTCGAGAACAGTCCTCCTGGAGTGTGGGATTCAAACCGGAGGGGTTGCGAATGCCGCCGAGTCCGGGTTCGAATTTCAGTGCAGGCGAATGATTTCTTCGAAGAATTCTCCATCGCCTTCGGACTTCCGTTCATTTCTCCGGAGGAGGATAAGTGAAATCCATCATGGGTATTTCAATGCTAAGACTGGTTGACTGAAGCCCTCCAACCTTCCCTATCTTATAATGCTAGTTCTCTTGCCTCCTGGTATCTCTTCATATGTACTTTCTTCTTCAATTGGTCCATGAACCTATTCCTTAGTCTTCCTCTTGGGACTTTTCCCTCTATTTTACCTTAAATTATATCCTTCATACACTCATTGTATCTAAGGGAGTGCCTAATCTATCTGGCTCCTCTTTTCTCTATAGTGTTTCATAAGTTCCAATTCTCTTCTTCTCTTCTGAAAAGTTCATCACTTCTTATTTCATCCGATGTATTTTTTTCAGCATCCTCCCCCAGCACCAGGTTTTGAAGGCTTCTAGTCTGTTCTGGTCAACTATTCCAACGGTCGATGCTTCCGATCCGCAGAGTGCACCACGGTCCACACGATTGTTTTCACATACTTTTTACTGGTTTGTAATCGTATCTTCTTAAAGCTCAACAGTTGTCTTTTTCCAATTGACTCCTTCTTAGCTTGGGTACTATTCTTCGCTTGATGTCTGTTGAACTTCTTCCTTCCCACGTGATGGTACTTCCGAGATAAGTGAAGGAATTCACTTGCTCTAGTTTCTCTCCTCTCAGGGTGACTTCTAAACTCAGCTTCTCTCTTCCGCATACTAGGATTTTAGTCTCCGTCTTATTTATTTACTTATTGTATTCTTGGAGGACCAGATCCATTACGTTTAAAGACCTTTGAAGATCCTCGTGATTTCCAATTATGAATGATTCCATCAGTGGCGGTGAAGGATATTCGCATCGATCTTTCCCCGCGGGACATCGTTCCTTAACCCTTAACCCTTGACCTCTCCGTGCTTCCTCTCCGCCGTGGACGACTCATTCATTCCGTTGCTAACTTATCGAGCCTCTCAAATTGGCCATCTCTCTCACCGCAAGGCGTCGAATTTCGCATCCTCTCATTATCGAGAAATATGGTAACCTCTGCGCCATCGGTCCAGATACGCACAAAATCCCCCCATACCTCCCCACCCTTCCCCCTAACCAAGTGGGCCGTGAATATATGGCGGCCAGCCCGCTGGCACTCGAGACGAGCGAGACCATTAGACGATGTCCCCAGTTCCTTCTTGACGGTCTCCTTACGGCCTATTGAATTTTCAGAATGCCCATACATAATTTATGCTACCAATACACGACGACGACGATTCCTCTGACGACGTAAAAAACATACTATTAACCCCCTCGTACTACGGCAGATTAGATCGCGCCATTAAAATTATAGAGATAGATTGTAGAACCGATAGGTATAAAATGTCATTTTTTCCGCGTACCATTCGGGACCATAACATCTGTGATCGTCGTCATGAATAGTTCGAATTGTGACAGTAGGCAGGCAGTAAATTTTTCTCTTTATATTCTCTACGTTCTTATTTATGCTTGATGTAGATATTAATGTTCTTATTTGTGCATGATATTTTGAATATGTAGTAGTAGTCTTTGTATCCCTTGCATGTTGGAACGATTGACGATAGAATGTTTCTTGGTTAGTAGATTTTTAAATGGCGCGTTGCAAGTGTGGTACGCTGGTTTCAATGTAGTTTCGGTGTTCTACTGTATCATTCATGCACGCCTGGTGTGGAAGCACCCCATGCCACACACCCTTTGGGTGGCTTGCAGGGTAGATGTACACCATGTACCTTAAAATCATTGAGAAATTACAAATAATTTGAAAAAGTTACTATGTATTATCTTCATTTCTTGTTTCGGAGTAAATTGAAGAACTAGATAATGTTTAAACATGCTCGTTAATTATCAATAAGACATGTATTTTATAAATGTATGCTCTTACATTTATGTATCTTCCTTTTAATTTAGCAACTCTTGGTGAAAGATTAATGCTGTTTATTTCGAAATTTTTACTGGGATACGTTGCAAAGTTCATTAAGTTTACAGAACTGGTAATTTTTGGGTGAGCGGAGTTGGTTATTGCGTTGTCGTACTAAATTTTTAATTGTTGCATAAAAAATATGACTGAAAAATTCTGTCCATTTATCTTAAAAATTATTTTACCAGTAAACATACCCAGGTATATTGTTTCTCGTAGGTGGCCTCGTAATCGTTCATTGTTCATCACTGCACGGCCACTTCGCCTAGTTTTTTTAAATTTAGGTAAACATTTTTTATATTAATTAGGTCTCAATTCGTGTATTAAATTATGTATTACTCTATTATTTCCCCCTTTTTTTATTCTCAACGGTCTTCGTTTTCACATCCCGAGCCATGATTAAGAGAAAATGTATCAAGCGATGCTTCATCAACTGAGATTTACATCCACAAAGTGAAGCCTAAAATGTTAATTCATGTCCAATTCAAGGAATCGGCCAAAAGTTATATTTAAAATAAAAAATTAACTACCATGGTTCATAAATACTCTACAAAAAATGACGAACTTATTTTTGAAGGCACGGAAACGAAGTACACGCCCTCTGTAGACCATGTGGTTCCCCACGAAGAATGTGAATGTTCAATCGGGTTGTTCTCAGAATCGATATGTACCACAGAAGGCTTAGCCGCGTAAAATACTATTGACTGTAAGTTGGGAAATGAGACGATGTTCCCGCGATGTTATTTCTCGTGATGTTCGCTGGTAATTTCCGTTTAGGTCTTCACTTGTGTTACCACGGAAGAATTCGTGCATTTATAAATATCGTTTCTGGAATTTCTTTGGAACTGGCTTGAGTGCTGGTAATCTCTACATCAACAAACGAGAGAATTACCATGGTAATACGTTATTAATTGGAACGCAGGTTGTTTCATTCATAGCATGGGTATGACAGAGGCATAGAAGAATCATGTTGTTAAAGTTCACATAAATGACGTAGGATCTGATGATGCGCTACAATGGCCGTTCCCACGTGAACAGGAGGTTGACCTATGCAAATGGCGCCCAAACGACTGGTAATTCAATCTTGTGAATGTGGGTGCTCCTCTCCGACAGCGAGAAAAGTCACTGATATCTATATGTTGAATCATCGGAATATAGAGAAAGACGTTTGAGTAACTACCGACGTCAAATTTGATCACATGTTTCAAAAACTCGAGACGATATGGAACTGAAATATCTTAGAAATAAGAAATTTTCAGCAATGGGTTTCACTTCTTTGTCTAGCAGATATCAATTATTACATTTTCCTAAATGCAAAAAAGTTAACTAAATGAAAGTAGGTTTTTAACGCTTAATTAATGACATATGCTACGTTACTGAAAATATTTTTATATTCATAATGTGATCCTCAAATATGTAAGTGATTATAACTCCTAAATAGGAACCATTGTATAAGTAAACTACATGTACTATAGTTTATTCGTTTTTTAGCTGTGATATGTTTATCCATAGGAGTCTACCAATGCTAACTATATTACTATGCAACCTTTTTAATGTTACCACATGTTATAGTTTCATTAACTCTCGAGTAGATTGATAAATATCTCTTTTGGCTCTTCCTACAGAGTTAATATATCTGTATAAATGATTGGTCTTAAAAATAAGGCCTGACCATTGCAAAAATAATGCTATGCTTTAATTTCGAAATTTGTATTTTTTCCATGTATTTTTGTATTTATTTTACAATTAGCGCTGATTTTAAGCAATAATCATGTAGTTATAACTTATTAAAGGAAATAATTTGGTTTACATAGGTTTCAAGAGTCTGCTGCAGTCATTCAAAATCCTGTATTGATTAATCAGCAGCAAAAACACTGCATATTTGTGTTCCAGGCATTATGGGAATAATCATTTCAAACATCCTGACAAATAAAATATTTCAGGCTTTCCGGGAAATTACGGGGGATTATGGGAAAAATATACGTTGGTCATGGACCTTCTTACCTGGCTGGAATCCCGAGAAGCCTTTCTGTATCCTGACAAATGTCATTTGGCAACGGGTGCAAATCCATCAATTGCCTACCCAGAACATTTTCCACCTACCAACTTCTTTTGGTACACCCCTGTCCACCTCAGTCCACTTGTAATTTAATCCAGTACGATTGTACAGGTATATCAACATTTTTGAGTATGACATATCTGTTTTTTCTCAAAATACATGTGAACCTGCCAATGAGGAGATTTGTATTCAATACTCGGTCGCAGGTGAGGCTGCAACGGCTGTGTTAGGTCTGGCGAACAGGTAATTTCACCCCCACACAACAGCCGACTGTCTCTGCTCCGTAAATGAATTGTTCACAGCTTTGATTAACCCCAATGAAAAGATTATTATATGCTATTTGCCAAAAGAAGGAAAGAGCCTTGAAAAATGTACGGGAAAATTTACATAATACTAAATTGATTTTTAAAAATGATGAAGAGCAATAATAATGATAATTATGAAGAAATTGCCATGAGAGAAGTTTGGCCTGGACCGGGAATCGAACCACGCACCTTTGTTTTGCCGGACCAATGCGCAGAACTCTCCGCTATTCAGGCTTCCTAATTCTCACGGCAATTTTTGAGGCTTCATTGAAGTCCTTTTCTCCCTTGCGTTGCCATCTTTGATGGACAGTAAGGGCCTAAGATCTAGTTGCATTGTATCCTCCAAAATTGCCATGGGAATTAGGAAGCCTGGATAGCATTGTGGTCTGCGCATTGGTCCGACAAACCAAAGGTCCGTGGTTCGATTCCCGGTCCAGGCCGAATTTTCACATGGCCATTTCTTAAAAAAAATTCACCCGCCATGTTTGAATTTCAAATGATAATAATGTCAAAAAAATGGAATTTCTAGCCCAAGGAATATCAACTGTGACAGCAAGACTTTTCGCTGCACGTGACAGGAGCGCAAGACAGAAGCCCAAGGGTAGAAGGGGGTCAACGAAAGAAAAGGAAGCTGCTATGACAGTTGAGAAAAGGTCTTCAAAAGCTTATACACTTTTGAACATTATTTATTCTTTACCAAGTAGAAGGACATAAACTCACACATTAAGAAGCATTCCATTGAAAGTGAGACTTGATAAGCAAATTTTCGCTTCTATCAGTAAAATAGCGTGCAAAATGAGTGATAAGGGCAGGTTTTTCTCCATATTTTTTATGTAATGTCTATAAGAGAACATTTACAATATGTTGAATCTGAAGACGTGATTATTGGTTTTGAAGACTTTAGCGGCACCGGTAGGACTAAAAAGATAGTCGACCATGCACTAACGTTTGTGTAGCAGGGCTTGCACAAACATTGGAGGCAACTAATGGCCTAGTATTTTTTCACATGGTGGTTTACCCTCCGAAACTTTAGTGTTTCTTCTGAAAGAAGTGTTATCAGAATGGTTTCTTATTGAAAGTATGTTGTTGCCACAGTTTGTCATATGGGCTCTAATAGCGCACGGACCCAAAAATTACTTAGAGCCAATGGTGCCAAACAACAGTTCCAATTCCATGACAATGTTAAATACACAGTTTTTGTCCCTCCCCATCTAGTGCCTCCGTAAAATGGTACACCGAAATAGTGTGACTGTTCCCATGACAATCGGTGACCGAATAGTAAGGGACACGGCGCACTGGGGATTTTATAAAAGGCATATTACACCGATGTATCACAGTCCGTGTACCGCCATTTGTATGGACCGACTAAGCAGCACATTTGACTGATAGGGTATTTACGCATGAGGGTATCCCTGGCGTCACAAGTACTCAGCCATTCAATGGCAGCTACCATCAATAGATTAATTGCTAGGGGTATATAGTAAAATATTTTAATTTAATAACTGATCATAAAGTTTTAAGTAATTTCTCAATAGTTATGGAATTAAAGTTTGTGTGTGTTATACAAATGTGTATCTTTGGCAATATCTTACATATATACAAATAAATGTTCAAACAGAAAGGTAGAAAGAAAGTGGATAGGAACACATAAAAATGACAATCACAATGGTGGTGTGAAGATGTCCGATTGCGAGTGGAAAAAATTCGACTGGACAGGGAATCGAGTCACGGACCTTTGGATATCGCGTCCACTGCTCAGACTACCAAGCTGCCCAGTCTACGAAGAAACCACTGGAATCCTGCAGTCAGGGCTTTAATTCTGATGCCTCGAAGCAGGCCAAAATCCTGCTTGTTCAGATTACCTTGACTGTGGAGAAGACGTGTGTCTTGGTGAAATGGCACTGTATTATCGGCATTTGCCAACATTTGCAGACCCACCAAAGAAGTGCTTTAGAAGCTCTCATGGTACTCTTCCTTTTTTTCTGAGAGCATATCATAACATGTTTGAAAAGCAATGGCGATTTCGTCAAAATTTTCGTTCATAGGCTTTTCTTAATGTTATTTTATGTCCCTTCTTTAGCCAACTGTATGTTACTTTGGCGTTCTTTCTGGCACTCGGCCCTTTGGTTCTGTAGGTTTGTCCTAAAGACATCTTCCAAGCGGGTCGATGGATGCTGGAGATTTTTTCATATATAGCAGTTTCTCTCATATAAGAGAACAAATCATTGAAACAGAATACAATAAAAAGCTTGAATTCATCCATGGCTGACTGCACCTTTTAGTATCTCGTATTTCTACGCCTCTTCTTTATCTTTCTTGTTACTATTCGTTGGGAATTTCTTACCATTCATCTTCTCAATGCAATCCGGCGAATTCAACTTGTCCCTTGTGGGTTGGCAACCACCAATGCGTTCACTTTTCGGGACACACCCCCCCCCTCCCCCTCCCCCGAAATTAAAGTCTGGCCACTCGCCTGCCTCAGGATGTATCTAATACATCATGTTCTCCTTTTCTTTATTCTGCTCCAGATGGTAATGTCCTCTTCTACTCTTCCTCACTTAATTATTCATTATTTTATCCGTCTATTTGATCCTCCGCATCCTCCTCCGACACCAGGTCTAGAAAGCGTGTTGTCGTTTGTGGTCTGCATTCCCAACGGCCCATGCTCTCGATTCATAGAGTGCTCCCCACGAGTGTTTTCACGCAGGTAGGTCATGGGACCGGAAAAGAACCTTGGGGAGAACGTATGTAATGGAAACGAGACATTGACGGCCAAGTGATGTGGTGTGACGTCAGACTTAAAGGCCCCTTATTTAGCAGCGATCGCCGCGGAGTCGGGTGCTGGAATATGAGACACACACACACGCGGGTGTGCATTTTCTCTCTCTCTCTCTGAGTCTCTCTCTCTCACTCCGGCCTCCCCTCACCTCTGCCTCTCCTTTCTGCCTCTCCTTTCTGCTTCTGCGAGGAGGCTTTGTGTGCATAAAAAACAAGGAAGTGGTGGTGCAGTTGAGACGGACGACGGGCGGAACGACGCCTTGCTTACTCCTTATATGCATGCAAGTACTGCGTGCAGAGAGAGGGCTTTTGCAGCTTTTGCCCCCGAGGAGGAGGAGGAGGCCAGCGACGCTCGCTAAACAAACAGAAGGCCATCGACGCTCAGATCCTCTCACAGCGAGTACATAGCCCACTCTAAAACCCCATTTATGGGAAACGTGTGCAGAGCGATGCTATAAACATTTAATCGTGCAATATTTGGAGACGTGCATGTATTATTTTAAAATAATTGGCCTGAGTGAACATGTTGACCGTATATCCCTTTCTTATTATGTAGATACTAACCACCTAGCTGCATGTGACCCTGTTCTCTAGCATGCCACCCTTAAATATCCTACTTGCATGTCAATAGTGCATGTTTGGTGATCTTCCCCCCCTGCCACACACCCTCGTGGTGGCTCGCAGGGTATTACGTAGATGTAGATGTATATGGATCAATGTATAGGAAATATATGAAACAAAACAAGAGATATATTTAATACAAAAGACAACCTTGAAACTTCGGACAAATGTAGTGTTTATGCTTTAAATTGTGACTCATGACGCTATGTACATACATTGGCCAAACTAGACGGAAATTTGAAATTAGGGTTAAGGAGCATAGAGCATATTTTTTTTAACTGGAGACGTTTATCATATGTTTGCCAAACATATATTACATTGAAATCATTCAAGTAACTTTAAACCTGAATTTTACATATACAGGATAAGGGCAAAAAATTAGATTTCCTCGAACAATCTGAAATTGTAAATGCCGTCAGAAAAAATTCAAATTTGGTAAATGACCACACATTTGAAGTGCATCATTCACCACTGATATATCAATCAGCTTTTAATGTTTGTTTGCGTCATATACTCAACCTTGCCATTGTGTGTTGTTAATCCCATCCTCATTGACGCCATTCTCCTTTCAATTAGCCTTTTCTTTCCCTCCCCCCCCCCCGCCCTTCTTTTCTCCACCCTCCATCGCCTCCCCCCCCCCACCCGCCCGCCCTCTGTTTGGTATACATATGTATGGACAGCGAAAATGTTAATTTGTACCTTGATAATGCTATAACTTTGTCGAAACCATGGTCGGAGAGAATAAAACAGTGTGGAAAGTACAAAGTGAGTTCTCTTTTCAAGAAATATATATGTAGAGAAATTAGGGACATGTACTGGCATATATGGCATGTAAGTCCATACGCGGTCAATACCAATTGGATTCACATGTATTCAGCAGCATTGAAATATTCATATTTATGTAACTGACCGATACATCTGAAATTTGAATTAAAATGACATAAGAAGAATCATATATGGCACCATTTATTATTGAAAATGTATTGGTAAAATCTACATCTTAAACTCATAATTCCCTCATTTATGTACCATGTATCGGCCGCGCAACATATCATGAGCTGATCCATGAGCTGATCGACCCATGTATGAGGCATATATTATCTCATGTGTGGTATACATACATACCTACAAACAAGTGTTCGTAGGGAGCAGCACCGTAGCCTTGGCGGAATATTTGGAATCCGAGAGTTCACTTGGAGCTCGAATGAAGGAAACCCATCTCCACGACTTCCCATCGACTACTCGAATTTCTCTGAAGAGTTTTCTCGTTCGCAGTGATTGCCCGCAGTGATGCTATTGCAGAGGTGTATTCATTTGCTCGCTCCACGGATCGCACAATACTTGGCCACTCTCATCGCAGGCACTCCCAGCTGCATTAAACTTTGACTTTCGAGTCAACAATCAAAAATAAACCATGGCGATAAATCCAAGCTAGAGTTTTGGTTTCCTATTCATCGGTCGTTAATTCCCAAGATTGGTTAATTACAGCCCTCCCTTCGCTTCCCTATCTAATGTTTTTCCCCTTACTTCCTGGGATCTCTTCCTATTAACATACATTCCCATTCCTTTGATCTACGTATCTATTCCTTGACCTCCCTTCTTTTTTGGACTTTTCCCTATGTTTTTCCTTCAATAATATCCTTCACAAACCTCCCCTTGTGCCATTGTGGCTCAGGATGTGCCGAATCCATGCGGTTGTTTTTCTCTGTAGGGAGTCTCACAGTCTCCTTTTATCTTCTGCTATTCTGTTTACTCCATCATTTCTTATTTTTCCGTCCATTCGATCTTCTTCATCAGGTTTCGAAAGCTACAAGTCTTTTCTGGTTATTTTTTCCCGTGGTCCATGCTTCCGATCTTTTGAGTGCCACACTCTACGCGAATGTTTCTAAGTTCCTGTAACTTGTTTGTAATGTTTGTGGATTTCTAAATTGGTTGGTTTCTATGGGATGGTTGGTTGGTTTGGTTGATTAAAAGGTTCAGTCTTTTTATATTTCTGATTGCATTAACTTCCCCGAAATCCGCAACACATTCCTTTAGACTTTATCATACATGACACTTAAAGATCATGGAGATTATGACACACACACACACACACCTAATACATTGGGCCAAAATAGCTCAAAAAATCTTTGTACTCAATTGTTATCTCCTCATCTACCGTTGTGAGAAAATGGACGACGTCTTATTAAACAACGTACTCTTCCTTTCGCATTTCTCCGAGGATTCTGAGGAATATGATTCGTTATATATGTATGGTTGCATTGATTTTGAATGTAATCCTCACTTCAGTCCAGTACTACCTCACTTCATTTGATCTTAACAAAAATCAGAAATTATTTCACGCGTCCTAATTGTGGGAAATCTCTGCATCTCGCGCCTTGAGCACTTTCCTGCGATGCTCCGATGGTCTCATCTTGACTACGGACCCCAGGCGTCGCAGCGCGTCGCGCCATATATTTGCCCGCGAGGAAGGATATGAGTGTCGGGAGGAGGATAGAAAGGCTCGAGTGCTCGTAGGGAGAGAGAGAGGGTCATCATTCCCCTCCGCCAGAGGGAGCGGGCGGGCGGTTCAATTCTTTTAGCCAGCGGTGTCTTGCCCTCCCCTTCGCCCCTCACACCCTCCCTCGTCACACAGAATGACTGGGAATCGCGGAATCGTGCTCTCGCCTCGCGTTTCCATCTTTTTCATCGACATTATTTATTTATCCAATGGAACAACAAATAGGACACCTTTACGTTATGGATGGATGAGTATGGATGTATCTGCACAAGAAATTGGATGAATTAGACATCCAATTGAAGCATTGCCAGCATATTGAATGAGTAAACAGAGTACGTTCAATTGAAAGTGAACATTGAATAAGAGAATGAACTGAGAGCATTCAATTTCCATAGTTAATATGTATATCTTTGATGAAGATAACAATTTAATTTATTAATCATCATGTCGTACATATAATCTTATAGTGAATATTTCCCATACAGTTAACAATAAACACTTCACTATATTGTTATAATATTGTTACCCCTTATTATGACAGAAAAGCAAAGAATTATTTGAGCCGTACATAAGTAAAAGAGCTCCTGAACGTAGTCACATTGGGATAAGTAAACCTTGCCGCATAATTTGTTCGCTTAAGTGTTTTTGACACTAATGAGGCACAAGTCTTATGATATCACATAATTGCCGAGATAGAGACTCGCGTTTCTATCCGGATGGACGCCCGAGGCCGTCGGGCACGAGCTTTTAGTCGATTAAAAAGAAAATCATGCTTCCGCTGATGACAGAGGGATTGATGATGAAGAGATAGATCTCCAAAAATCAAAATAAGGAAGAAAAACACTCATTATATTCCACGAACATTTTTAGTTCATGCTTTTTTAGAGTCTGAGAAGCTTTCTGCTCTTCATCTCCATAAAAATCACATTTTTGCTTCAATTGTAGCAGTTATCAGCCGATAGCTCAAAGAATTAATGGTTGAATTTTATTCTTAATGAATTTCCCACGAGGTTTTGCTCATTAACAGTTTTTCCTGAACACAGCAGATTTATATAAGACAGAAAAATGCTGAATCGTAAATTTTTCCCCGTGTTTCTCCCGTTCCGTCAGGATCACGTTATAATTTTAACTTCTATTTGTGAGAAAAATAGAAAAAAGGTAAGGCATTACTGCCATTATCAAATAGAGGGCTTGTTTTTTATGTGTTCAGAATTAGTACATTACGATAAGTACTGGTGACTTATGTTTGCATTGCACGGTGTGAAGTTAGCGCCCGAGCGAAGCAGGGGTGATAAAACAAGAGCCACTTTAAGTCACGAGTATCGTAGGTATACTATTCTATAGCTCTTGTGGGTTCAATTCGCCGTCCTCTGCAGTATGGGAATGTCATGAGTCATCAGATATATCAAATCATACCCAATATAAATCAAAATTTCCAATCGGCTATACATATAGTTACCGTTTTTTTCTCATCATTCTCAGGTTTTTTGAGAGTTTTATAGTATTTTCTACAAAGAATGTGAGCTGTCGATTTGTTTTTTGCGGCTTGAAGATTGTCTTACAATTGATGCTATAATTTGAGGTGTTCATTTCAATGCAATCTTTCAACAAGTTCTGGAATTGTTTTAAACAAACATGTTAAAATTATAAGTTTTGTTTAAGATATGTTAAATAACATTTCTGCACCTTGAGAGGGGATCCACTTTCAGAGAGAAAAGTGGCTCCCAACCTAACAAATACCCGAAAAATTTTTGCCCGACCCGAAGTCATGACCTGAAAAATTTTTGCCATCATTATCATGATAATTGTCTTTCTGGCGGAGGGTGGTCAATGGCAAGTGGTTTTGGGGTCGAAGAGCGTTCCACATTTAGTTGGCAATGTGGGGCTTATGGAGCACGATGTTGCCAAATTTACGCTCATGCGCATATTTAGGGCACATAGGCAACCATTTTCAACACCGCTCGAATTTTGACTCAATTATTATAGGGAGTAACATATGCCTATTGGAAGACTCCTTGTTGTGCGCTGAGTTTATGGCAAGAGTGCTATAATTATTTTCCTGCTGCCACTGGCTAAGTTGCACCTCCGGCCATACAAAGATTTACTCAGAAAAGGAAAATCCATAGGATCAATATTGTCAGCTACATGTAGTCCGGACTCCAGCAATTATCAGAGGAAAGGATAGTTCCAGAAATACTAATAGTTAGATGGATGACCCATGGGATGATTGTTTGGAGATTAAGTGGAATATTGGAATGGAATCGGGCGTCAACAGGAAGAGAGGAAAATCGCTCTCATGGGTCAACAGAATTACAATCCGTTGGACGGATCAAATTATTCTCAACGTAGCACCAAAACAGAAACAGAGACAGAAATTCCTTTCAAAATCTCCACCGGTCATCGAAACTGGACATTCGGGGTGGGAATTACGTACTTTTCCGTGAAGGCTTCCGCGGAGTCTTCGAGATGAAGAGAATGGTTTTCGGGATCTTTTTCCGCGTCTATCCATTCTTACGATGCATAAGAATGGATAGACTCGGAATTGATGGATGCGGGAGATGGATAGATGGATAGGTCAGATAGATGGATAGATGCGGAAGAAGGCCCGGAAATATATTCTCTTCATTTAGTACTTAAGCCCCTTAACAAACTTTAACTCCAAAAGTAACTTATATTTTTGCTTGGAATACATGTGGAAGCATTGGAAAGGTTCCATTTGACCAAACATGAAGTGATAGCTAGGTCTTGATTACAAACTCAGCACAAAGCCAAAAATTGGTTACGTTGGCTTTTCTGCAATCGCATCTCATCAATTTAAAAATCAACTCTGAGACACAGAAATTAGGTCTTCACAGTAGGGTCACACGTGAACCCAAGAAGTACTTTACTAGCATTTATTTTTCCAAGAAATCCCAAAAGTACCACCGTCGTCATCTTGTTGCAATTACGGTGGAAAGGCTCGACGAGCGACGCAGGCTCGTGACCCGAGTATGAAAAAAGGACCAAAAGGTCGATATTTAAAAATAATCTGGAAGTGAAGGTACAAAAAAGAGGGGAAAGGGAAAAACGAGGCACCGCGGGTCTAAAAATAAAACCGGGCTCGCTTCCCTACATCCGACACGCTCGTCCTTTCCTCTCCTCATTCCTCCCTCCCTCCCTTCCTACCCCCTCACTCATCCCCCGCGTGTTATACACGGTAGTGCGCCGCTTGTTTATCGATTGACACTCACTCTACAACACGCGGGGAGTGAACCACGCGCGCGCCGGGAGACGTGAGTGAGCTGGCCGTGCGTGCTTGCGTGCGACATCCCACAATGCACTCACACTAGAGTATGCTTCCGGTCCCTCCCCGCTCCTCCCCCCTGCGCCCCCAGCGGTCGACCCCGCCACTAACTGAGGTCGCGTTCCATATAACTATTTATGCGCATTTCGCACCTCTTATCCGCTCTTTCAGATCGTCACTTTTCTGACGTTACGTCACGTAATGCGGCTCCATTCCGTAATGCGCATGTGGAGAGGAGCCTTAAGGTATTCCGACCGAGATAGTTCCCATTGTCATAAGAGAGACCATATTCGGATTATACGTTTTAATTTCACCAGCTGTAGGACACATCAATTAAATATTGCATTATTAATGGTGCAATAAAATAAATTTATATGACAGAAATTGTAAGTAATTAAATGAAAATATCTAAATAAGTCTTTAACTTGACTCATTCTTTTTCGCGCGGTGCGTTTGAAACTCCATCAAAACGGAAGGTTTTTTGTGATTACGAAGAATTGACTGCGGTGACATTACGATTAATTTTCAAATATAGTTGATAAAACATACAAACTACGCGCTGTTAGTTTTTTTACAACATATGAGTGTTAGAAATACCTCATTTTGTAAATACTGTCTCTCTGAAGTGCATACACGTACCATTTCCCATGTAAAAGGGCCGGTAATTTTTGGAAAATATCTCCGAAAGTAATATGGTAAGGGGTTGAATTTTCGGTCCCATAAGGAGGGTGAGATATTTTTCTTTTAAATAAGACCAAATTTTTTCATTTATAGGTAAAATGATTTTTCGCTCAGACTACCTTAATGAAGTAGAGCATGATAGAGCTCCACAATGCTCCCTTCTGCGCCTAAGTGTGAACACTGGACAATTCACCTTATGAATACTTTTTGTATCAAATGTTTTATGGGTAATTAAATGTTAACCATTACACGCATCTAAAGAGTGTTGCTTTCACTACAGCATAAAAGTAAGATTACTGGTATGTTTTGGGAAGTAGCGACATAGTGTAGGAGAATGAAATGGGCTCTATATTATTATAGCATTTTATTTAGTAAGGTGAGGCAAGGATTAGTTTACTACTCATATAGACTGAAAAGTGCATTTTTCATTTTAAAACTTTCTTCCTCGGGACCTCTCTTAGGCTATTGAGTCTCCCTTTAGTTGGGACGTTAAATTTACCAGTCACGTAAGTTATAAGTTTTCATTGGACTAACAGTACGTGGGGTTATACTATTAAGATGGTTGGAGCTATTTTCGTGAATGTACAGGTTTGTGTGAATAGTTATACACTTGCTCTCATTTATTGTATCAATAGATAAGAGTGCGCCCAACCAATTTTTTAAAAGGTAAATAAGCGCTATTTTCACACTAATTCTTATGGTAAGGTTCATACATCGTGATCCTTCGATTTTAGATGAACAGGGGCGAAATTATGGTTCTTCATCGTGCGTGCACAATCGTTATCGGCATTTTATCGAATGCGCTCATGAGAGCGAAAGCCGAATTGCCATCCACTGAATTTAGTCAGTTGCTTCAAACCACTAATATTAAGTGATAGAGTATGTCATTTGGACGGTAACTGTGGTAATTGCTCTTCTAGAGCGAATAGCGTTTTTGGTAACGTGACGCAAAAGAAAGAACCCTAATACCACCCGTGATTTTCATCTAAACGTAAAATCTTACATTTCTAACAATTATAATGGTGCCTAAAAACTACCTAGGTGTCACAAATATTCAAAATCCATATTTTCATAAAATTTATGCCTATATTCGGATTCCGCATCGAAAACTTAAGTTACAACCTGCTTTAATCAAAGGACAAAATGTAAATCATTATCTTTGAATCATTTCCATGACTGCGCGTATGGTGAGTCCCACCGCAAAAACAGAAATGTGCTTAAGTAATGTGTGGTCGTCGATTTTTTTCCTCCTTGCTCGAAAATCGGCAATCAATGGACCAGAAATTACCGCTCCAGCCACACTCCTCCACCTACGGCTCTACCCTCTGGGTCACACTTTCCAGGACTTTTGGAAACTTAAAGGTAGCGTCTTTGAAGTGGGTTTTTAACAATGAGATGAAGAGAAATAGAGTTTCAATGCTAGTTTCACAGTACTTCAGCCTTGAAAGTGGAGATCTTTAACGCGGGCCTTTATGGAGATTGCTCACATTACAGCAGAGAATCGTTAGTTTGAGCTCGAGTGCGTTTTTAAGCAGTTAGTTAAAACTGTTAATGGGAAGCAAAAACTACTGATAAAGTTAATATGAATAATAGGAAACTTACCAATCACCCATTTATGTGAGTTATCAGCGAATAACAGTCATAATTTAGGTCAAAATGCGATCTTTCCGCACAAATGGCGCTGAAGTCGACTCCAATGGCTGAAGCAATGTGGTCATTAAAAATATGATCGCTCAACAATTTGAATGTTTCTGACCTTTATTTCAGTTTTCAATGGGGAACCCATTTCATCAGTGAGGGCAGGATTTTTAGAAATCTCAGAAAATGTGTGATTTTGTTTTTCTCTCGACTCCAATAGACGAGTCCGAGGCGCCTTAAACCAAGACCAGTTTTACGGGCTGAGGATAAATCTTTTGTAGCGGTGCCCAGCTTGAAAGGGAACGTCGAAGTGGGTTGACATGCGCGTCCATTCCATAGGTAATTCTATTTTCTCTCTTTTCTTTCCGCCTGGTGGCGGTGTTTTCCCCTCGCTGCTGCGCTCCGAGGTTAGAGAGGTGGACAGACTCGCGTCCACGCGCGCGCCGCTTCAAACTCGGTGGTTTTTCTGGGAACTGGAGCGTCCGGGCTGACCGCGGGTGGGACTTGCGAAAGACTTTGCACTTGGAATTCACGTGGCACTAGAGGGGCAATAGAATCTTACGACCTTTTTCCTTCCCAAACATCATTTTCACTTCGATGGCTGCATTGGACTTTTTATAATTAATATTCTGCGATTACATTGGGACCTATAAAATATATATCGTTGATATTTTGGTCTCTGAAAGGCACGCAGAGTAATTATTCAGATAAAAACTTGGATTTTGAATGGTGCGAAAAACATACGAAATATGGAACGCATAAGCTTCGTTTTTTACGTGAAGAATATTTATTTATTAAATCGCCGTAAAACAGTAACCATGGCCTTTTCATTGGGTTTAATGAACAGAGTAAATTTAAACTAATGGCAAAAAATAACAGGAACAAATGCAAGTACAAAAGTATTCAACCTTGGCTAAGTAGGTAATTTTGAGCTGGGGAGGAAGGAGATTGCACGGCGCGTTTCATTCGTATGGGAAAGATTTGGCATGAAGAGATAAGGTGAAGGGTAGGATGACTGTTGACAAGGGAATTAAAGAATGAAGGTAGAAAAGGTAGCATTAGCAGTGTTTTTTTTAGGGTGCGTCGACATCTGAGGTCATTTTGTACCGCATAATATCTTATGTTAAAATCTTCGTGTGGATCACGTCAGAAGTACCTATGTAGGAATATAGATATACTTGGCATAAACCAAAAAATCGATACATAAATTTAGTTTATATATCGTTAAAAAGACCGGTACCTTTCAAAAACGTTATTACCCGGGTAAGACGCTCAGGGTCATCACGAAGAATGTCATCTAATTCTCCCACAAGGTCCATTCTATTGCGCAATGCCCGATACAGGTCACACTCTGTCAGCAAATATCTCACACTGATTACGGAGTCACAGTCATCACACTGAGGTGGGATTTTCTCTTCCGTGAAGAGGTATGAGTGAGTCAGGGAGGTAGAAAAGGGATCGCTGGGAAGCGGAATTTGGTCGGAGTGTGAAGGTCTTGCGTAAGTGCGAGTGGTGTGGTCTGGGATAGGGAGAGGAAAGCAGGTGAGGAGATCACTGGGGACGTAGGTATCCGTCCAAAATGGAGACAAGGAATTCCAGATCTAGGCAATCCGCAGGTAATGGTGGAGGTGTGATGGGCCAAGGTGAGATGATAGGATATCATTATGGGAGCATTTCCGAAGGAAGGGGACGCGATGACGGACTATAGCGAAATAGAAATTAAGGGATCCGTGTGTGACCTAATTGTAACGGGGGGCGCAGCTGACAAGATGAGAGAGCAGTACTCAATTCCGTTGTCTCGGGCATGACTTCGTAGAATTTGCCATTTTAAGAACATGAAGCGTGTGCTAGAAATAAGGACCCTGCATCTCTCTTCGCCAAACATTTACTCGAAGAAAACCACCTAAGTGACTTTGAACCGGAGATCCTGCGCCTAGAAAAGAAAGGACCGAGGCTGGACGCAATGGAGCGAATGGAAATTTTGAAAAGTTTCCGTTGTAACGAAACAATCGTCAACGAATTTTTATATACCTCCCACTCCCCCCTGCTTGACCTTCCTCCCTTCCACACTTAGGCTTCCTATGGGGGGCATCTCCGCTCCAAACCTTATCCCTCCCACCCGCGCTGGAGTCTAGTGTGGTCACGGATTTGTCTCCGGTGTTCTCACACGACTCTTACGCTTGCAATACCCTTTCCCCCCCCCCCCGCCTTCCTTACCTCTTAGGCAGCTCAAAGACCTCCTCTCTCCCTCCCCCAAGACTCCTCCTTGCAAACCATTACCCCTTCCCACCCACCCCGCTTCCCCAACGTTCAACTCCCATCTCCCCACTCTCCTTACACCACCTCTACCTCCCACGAATCTGTGTGACTATATATTCTATGTCTTCTTGTAATACTGTACTTGATGATGACGAGCTTTGTCGAAAGTGTCGTCGTTGTCTCCCTGTTAATAAATCTATGAGGAATAACTAAGTTATACTTTTCATTTACAAAGCAGTACTTAAGATAAATATATCGTTTTATCTGTCTTTATATGGTGTGGCAGGGACGGGCACGAGGGTGTGGCAGGGGGTGATCTTCACCCCCTGCCACACGACCCTCGTGGTGGCTCGCATGGTATTACGTAGATGTAGATGTATACGATTTTTTATGTTTTCCTCCTTCAGCTATGAGTCTTACAGAATTTGATCTTTTGACCAAACGAAATATATTTTAATTACCAGTTATCATCAGAGCATTTGCCATTAAAATATGCATCTAATTACGAACGAACCACTTCTTCAGCTGACACAGAATATAATTATGAGGAGGCATAGTTATTTCAGTCATTCCGATGGCGATCACTCCAAATGCTAATTGAAGAAGTTTGGTGGTTATCCTCTAATATCCATGTTGAATTAATCAGAGCACTTGGCTGTGGCTGTCAAGATTATTTTCAAGAAAGGGATAACTTCCTGTCAATACATCGTCAACCGATTCGTCCCAGCTTTGCCGCTTCATCAGTTTACAGAGTAATGTGTGCAGGTACCGTTCACCGGAGATCAATGAGTGTGCATGAATTGGCGACTAGTGTTGTTGAAGTCAGTTTTCAGGTTAGGGTCGATTCAAATTTAACCATCCAGAACTTTAAAAAGAAGTTACTCGAAATTTTGTACTTTTCTGATAAATGATGAGAATACACTTCCCGGGAATACGCTCATTGATAAATCCGTTCCTGTCGTGGTAGTAAACTGCCGTAGCTTAAGAAATAAAGTAGCTGACTTCTACCATCTAATTGAAACTACTGACGCAGACATAACTATAGGGACGGAAAGTTGGTTGTGTAACAAAATCGCAGATAATGAAGTATTCCCGACAAATTTCACAGTTTATAGAAAAGATAGAGTCGAAAGGACCGGGGGAGGAGTTTTTATTGCAGTGAAGGATTGTTATATTAGTAGGAGGGAGTCATTTTCCGACGAAATATGCGGTCTGCGGTAGAAAAATAGGCCAGGTAGGGCTTACAGAATTAATAGTACGGAAATTATTCACGCCGAGTCTGTTAAGTACTTAGGGGTCACAATCACTCACGATATACCTTGGGGAAAAAATATTCTGGAAATATGCGGTCAAGCATACAGGAAGCTAGGCTTTATCAAGAGAGTACTCGGAAAATGTAATGAGACAGTTAAAGAACGTTATTTTTCAATCGCTCATCTGGAATATGCTGTTAGTGTATGGGATCCATACGAAGCGGGGTTGATATCGGAATTAGATCGCGTTCAGCGAAGTGGAGCTAGGTTTGTGAAACGATGCTACGATAAGTTGGCTACTGTGTCTGGACTGTTAGAAGAATTAGGATGGGAATCGCTATCACAGCGTAGATTAAAGTATAGGCTTAACCTCCTAACTAAATTTCAGGAAAATCATTTTACTGACGACGTGAAAATCATACTATTAACCCCCTCGTACTACGGCAGATTAGATCGCGCCAATAAAATTAGAGAGCTAGATTGTAGAACCGAGAGGTATAAAATGTCATTTTTTCCGCGTACCATTCGGGACCATAACAGCTGTGATCGTCGTCATGAATATTTCGAGTATTGACAATAGGCAGACAGTTAATCTTTCTCTTTATATTCTCTACGTTCTTATTTATGCTTGATGTAGATATTGATATTCTTATTTGTGCATGATATTTTGAATATGTGGTAGTAGTCCTTGTACCCCTTGCACGTTGGAACGATTGACGATAGAATGTTTCTTGGTTAGTAGACTTTTGATTGGCGCGTTGCATGTGTGGTTCGCGGGTTCCAATGTAGTTTCGGTGTTCTGCCGTATTATTGATGCTAGCCTGGTGTGGAAGCACCCCTTGTCATACACCCTTTGGGTGGCTTGCAGGGTACGACGTAGATGTAGACGTAGATGTAGATGTACATGCCAATATTTTTGGGAGCTCGAAATGAGGCATGGAACAATTTTTCTACTCCTTAATCCTGGGTTTTTGCGGCCATTTTTATAAAGCCTCCCGAGTGTTTTTTATCAAAATAACAACGGGCCAACAGAATCGTCCGGCAAGCAAAAAAAACGTTTCGGAGAAAACCTTATAACTTTATTATTTAGAAAGATAACAAAATTAATTTAAAACTGTTTTATTCAATTTAAACTGATAATTTTAAATGACATTTTTCAACTAATAATTCAAAAGTTTCCAAATTTAATACCAAAAACTGCGCCTCATTTCGTCGAAAATCTTATTTTTAGCGTAAAAATTTCTATGGAAGGCAGTTATCCTGGCTTTTATAATTTTTCTCTGGCAGTTGTATTTCAGATGTATCCACTACAGAAGAATAAAACCTGAGAACCATTTTTTTATTTGAGTCCGTCAAACATTGCTCCTCGGACTAAAATGACGACATTCAATTTAAAATAGCCATAGAGTCACCCATTAAAACTTACGAAATATTCACTGATTTATTTCTATAAAAATAAAACTTGAGGTGTAAACTGGCTGACTGCGACTTTAGTGGTTTTAGGATCCATTCAGTGTCTGAAGAGGCAGAAAGGCGTCTGTAGTTACACGTGTGCTGCAGTGCCGTATACTTCCTTGGTACGCAATTTGCCTCGGTTTCAGGATAAACCGCACGGAGTCCGGTTTTCATTCCTCAGAAAGTACAAATCTTGGATTATCTTCAGCCGATCAAACGGAAGGAACTTCTTGTTGAGTGAAATCCCAATCATATCTCCTAAAGATATCAAGAGGCCCCTCTAGGTGGTATGTAGAAATTAACCCCCGAATTGATGATATAATCACTAATTTGAAATGAACGAAAATCCTGTTAGAAAAATCGTACTGAAGAGCCCTTTAACAATATGTATCACTGTGGTATAATACATGACAGCGTCTTTCTACAAATTTCTTTATTTACATAATAATTTTTAAATAATTATAAAATAATAAGCTGTAAAATTCCATATTTTGGCGAATTTTTACTGCACAACAAACTTACAGCATTTAAAATTTTGTGCGAGGCAGTTTTTGCTTTGAAATATATCTTCCGGCGTGATTTCGTAATATAGATGACCATATTAATAATCATCGACGACGCTCATTTCCAAAACATGAGTATAAATTATTATTATGTATCAGCAATATCGCCGTTTAATGATAATGTCGTGTAATGACATGGAAAGATAAGTGTTGACAGTGGCTCAACCGAAAATATAATTTTACGTTGAGATTTAATATTTCACTTTAATCTCATTTATCAATGCAAGAATTTACATTTACATGCGTGCTCTCTCAATAAGTTGTTACCTTTCCGGGATATTGAAAGAGATCAATGCTTAGGCTTGAAAACCTTGATCATCCCATATGATCTATGCGCCCCACTGCCCCACACCCTTGACATCCCAGCCATATCCTCGGCCATCGCCCCTAGTACACACACACACACACTCTCTCCTTCTCTTCTCCCATCGCATTCGCCACCTCTCTTCTCCCCTATCCACTCCAGGTACACTCTCATACACTTTGCTCCTTTGCCATTAGACTTCCATCCATCGTCTCAATATGGCTAAAGTAGACCTGTGCGCCGATTGATAAAACATCGGCGGCGGACGCCGGCTGAAATTGGGTCGCCGCCGGTAAAAGCCATCGGCTCGGCCCGCCGTCGGCGCGCCGAGCCGATGGCTTTTACCGGCGGCGTATTTACCCTGCCATAATGTAACATGTATTTCAGCATGTTATAGCATAATTATTCATTGTTTCTCATTATTTAATGTGTTAAATTGTTTATTTCATGTTAAAAACTTATTTTATTACATTTTTATTAACGCATGCGAGAAATTTCTTTTAGTTTTAAGTATTTAAGCAAATATCGTAATGTACAACTTCTATCAAACCTAATATTATACCCTTTCATTGCTAAATTTTATAGATAAATTCATGACTAATTTACCTGTTATCTCATATGCGAACGAAAAATTTCGTTGTAAACAGATATGCCCATTTCACTGTTATAATTTTATTTATAGTTTTTCAAATATGATGGAATACCATTCAAACGATCCTGTATATATTTTTATTGCCTCTTGCATTCATCTATGTACCACATTGTAAATTTTGAGAGCTGAGGATTTTATGGAAAAGGCCTCCCGTTTTTTAGATTTTTATTAAAAATTTAATATTTATAGATTAATATCCGAATTAATCAGTCGAAAAAAAAGGCAATATTAAAAAATTTGACTCTTGGAATTCGAAGGATACTTCCAGAAACACAACACAAACTTTTGTAAAACATTTAATAAGGAACTATAGGTGTACCAACCCCATAACCTTCGATTTAGACAAGAAAATGGGAAACTGGAACTTAACAATCAAGACAATGGCTGAGAATTTGATAATTATTTCGAAATACTTCCGAACTGCCCAGAATCCAAGGAAAGATTCCCAACAAAAGATCCCAATGAAAACAACCCTAATTCACAAGCACCAGATAAAGAAGAAACCACAAGAAAATTAAAAGCCCCAAAACATTAAAGCATCAGGTGAAGATGAAATCATAGCAGAACACGTGATAGCAGCTGGACCAAAAACCATAGCAGAAATAACACAAAATACAAAATTTTGGCGAACTGAAAAAATCCGTAATGACAGGGAAAAAGTCGTTATTCATCCATTTTATTAAAAAAAAAGAGAGAGAACAGATGTAAACAACTACACAGGAATTCCACTCCTTCCTGTCACATATAAAATTCTCTCACGATGCTTTCTTGTTCAGTAACAACTTAAATCCAAAATTGCCGAATATCAAGCAGACGTCAGGCCAGGTAGATCACTCCCGGAACAAATTCTAAATCAGAAACCAACAATTCGGTACCAAAAGATGTACTGCAAGAATATTATCTGCACCTTCCTTGACTTCAAAAAAGCCTTTGATTCAGTCGATCGCGAATCTCTTGATCAAATGTTGACAAGGGCACGACCCTAAAACACTTGCAACCATTAGAGAGACGCTCACTGACAAATAAAAGTTAAGTAAAATTCAGGGGAAAAATTTCGGAACCCTTCGAAATCAGAACAGGAGTAAGTCAAAGAGATGTACTCTCAACTTTACTCTTAATTTACGTCCTAGAAAAAGTAACTCCAGAATGGTGTAAAGACAATTGAAGTCTAAAAATTGATCAACCAATCAAATTAGGAATAAAAAATGTAACAATTGGCAACCTGGTTTTAGCAGAAACCGTCATTCCCAGGTGATGTCTTGCACTTCTGCAGGGGATACTCGGCAGTGGCCGATGACCCATCATCAAGGATACGACGTTTGGATTTTCCATGTTTTTGTTCCTCTCCCAGGATTTCCCAAGCCTTTACGGTCTTTGTTACCCACCCCTCACCAGCAGCGGCGAACGATCCATCTACACTGTAGACTCTACAGATATCTGCATGTAGATTCTATTGACATCCGACTTAAACCTTTTGGACATTCAATGTTCTTGTTTGTGATTTCCCCTTACCTCCCCAGCACACGCCCCTTTCCCAGGGTTTCTCCGGACGGTTTCTCTTTTCCAGCCCCACACCCTTCTGAAACTACATTGTTTGACGTATATCTCTTCTGTCACCCACATTTTTCATAAATATATTTTATACACAAATCTTTAATAGTAATATGATGATGACATAATATCAGCACTAGTCGAGTTAAATCTTTCATTAAGTGAAACTGTAAGTGTTTTCTCTGTAATTATGGAACTTTTTCACCACATCACATCTAAATCTGCATTTGATATAGTTGACGACCTCGTAGTCAAAAATTATCGGAAGGGCATTCAATTAGAGCAGAAAACATAGTAACGACCTAAGTAAAAATATCACCGTATATTTAGTGCTATGTTCAATTAGAACAAAAAAGTCGAAGTCAAAATGAAATTAATAAGTTGGTTCATTAATGTTTCAATTGACAATGCAGTACCACAAATGTCAAAATAAGTTAGATATCCTGCCTTTCATCTTCTATACTTCAACGATTGTTCGAAAAGTGCGGGAGTATCTATCACCAATTCCTTTTATGGTCACCCATAATATGACCACCACGTTTTTTTAATCGAAAGGCACTCCGTCGAAAAAAACAGGGCTGCAAAACGAAACAGGAACCAATGAGTAGTTTCGTACCGGAACAAAACTATAAGCTTTCTTATTCAATGTGACTTCGTTTCAGATTTTAACCTTAAGTCGGGCTTGGTTTTAGTTTTGTTTCAGAATGAATGTAGAAATTGAACCAAATATGACATTCCGGAACTGTTACTGCTCTCGAATAGTTTCGATTTGAGTGAGTGGGAGCTATGATTGATTTATGATACTCTTATGATAGACCGTCGACAGTAAAACGACTTGTCTCAATGAAGACCACAGCGCAAGTGTCTATATTTGTCCCTTCTCCTGCACGCAAACACCACCATCAGATTTTCGACGACCCAATCATCTTTGGAGCAGACATGGGCCTGCTTCCTCCATTTAGGGAATGCCCAGTGCCTGGGAACTCCGAAGGAAAAGCGGCGCGCCTACCTTGAACCACTGCACCGCTCCCCCTCTGCCAATATCACGTCCTAGGTATCAAAACTGCCCCTTTAGAGGGGCATTTTCAGTGGTCATCGACCTCAAGGACGATGCGGACAGAATCTTTCTATAACACCTTAGGTAAAACAAAAGACGAAGAACGAGAGGGGACATTATTGCTTAAGAGCCATGCGTGGAATCTGATAGGCGCATTTATTCTTCTCTTTGGGTGCCGCATATCGGATAAACTTGTCAGTTTAAATGGTCAGGACCTCTTCCTTCTCCTTTTGTGTTTCTAAAGAGACCTCCACCCCTCCAATCGATCAAACAAAAATCGTACCCACAGTCTCTTTGCATCGGGACCGAGACAACTTTTCTCTATCTCAGACTGCCGCTGGAAAGTTTATCTTATAACCGTCCTTCCAATCACGCTTATTATCTTTCTAATTAAGATCCATTACCTGTACTTGAGCACTTGCTTCATCCGCAGAGAAAAATTCATAAGGCTCCCCTTTTATTACCCATTAAGACTGACCCGCCAAACTCAAGCCGGGGAATCCCAGTTGGTGGGGAGAGGGGAGAGTGAGGAGGGGACGTTACAGTAAAAAATTCCGAAGAACAGGCAGCTGTTATTAATCAGAATATAAAACTGGAAAAATACGTTTCATATAATTCGTTGCGTGAATTAATGTACATATTTGAGTGAATATCGAAATTCTTAAAGTTTAAGAGCGGTAAAAGAAAGAGGACATATTTTACTTGTTTCAAACTCCGCAGAAGAAGAAAATATTCATGTCACCGCTTTGATCCCCCTAGCTTAACCATCCATTACAGCCTTTCCGAAGATCCTTAAAATAGCTTGCCCATTTCATGGTTTTTCAGAATTTTTATAGGTTTAAGATGAAAAGTAAAGTAAGGGCACAGCGATACAAAACTATAACTATGCGTTAACCAGACTTTTAAGTTAACCAAATGTAGGTGATTCAGGTTTCTCTTCATGCTATTTTAGTGCTTATTTACGTGAAATTTGGAATCGATTCAGATACTATTTGCATTATGTAAATGGCATTTCATGGAAGATAAATATCTATGCCGAAGGAAATAAAAACCTCGTATGCAATTTCATGACGCCGATTCCTTCTCCCATCTCAATGAGAAATGGCGAATTCACTCGCCATCCTCCTATACTATACACTACGATTGCATTGTTGATCTACTTCCTTGAACTTCGTTTACCTACGATCAAAGTGCAAAAGGGTTATTGTATAAATACACGACTAGTGTTTTTATAGTGAACGTAGCTATTATTCGAGCCTCCACAGCATGTATTTAAACCAAATGGCTAAACTCCCGTTGTCAGACACATTTACATTGCATTGACTGGCTGGAAGACATGGAACCTTAGTAGGGAAAAAGGAACAAATAGAAGTCTTTGAGATGTAACTATGGAGGGAGAACAGAAAAAGCGCAATACACGGAAAGACTAACGAGAAGTTTCTTAGGTAGGTGAGTGAGGAAGGGAAATCTGGATATCACACGTCCTTAATACGCTTAGTATAAAGAAATGGAGCACTAAGGATATCCGTCACCTCGTTCGATTATTCGGCCTGTTATATCATTATTTGAATCTCCTATTTCACAATGTTGATCGGACGGCATCAAGCGGGAAATTGAGGATAACGCACTCATGGGGCACTGAAGGCTTGGGCAGAGTAAAACCCATGCCGAGGAAGCGTGGACGTGTGGTTGCTGGGTAAAAACGAAATGGTAACTTTGCTAATTCCTATCGCACAGATTTAATTGAAAGACTATTTTCAATAGCACATCATATATGGCCAGAAGAGCTGTTCTCTTTTTTCATTAGTTATTAAGTTTTACGTTATTATGAGGAGTCCGCAGTAATAAGTGAATATAAGTATAGTTCCGACGCATCGGGGGCAATGGTCGGTAAATGACCACCTATGACGGCGGCGCTATCGGCGGCGCGCCGTACATAGTCCATCGGCGGCGGCGCACAGGTTTAGGCTCAAGCACACTCTTTCCATGCATGTGTATACATTACCGCTGCGTTCATTCCAAAAATTTTTTATTACCTGCTTATTCGTAACCATTTCCCTTCTGTTGGTTCTGCAGACCCCAATGCATACCGATCATTACACACTCAAGTTCCGCCACTATCTCGCCAGGAAGTGAGATTTCTTTGCCGCAATTTCTGCTTCCTGAGACACGCCAGCTTTCTTTGTGGCCTTTTTCCTCCAAGTTTTTTTGGCCACATGTTTCCCCTTCTGTGCGGCCACATAGCTTCCCCCATTGGACAGAATCCACCGGAGGACTTGCGAACTCCGATGTGCGCGTTTTAACGATAACGCGCCGACGACGCCAACAGTGCAAGCGACTCGAAATTTCATGCGAATACTCCTCGAAATGGCAATAATTTCTCCCTTGCCAACGGTCATCTGTCGTTTATGCCGTGGTCGGCGCGGGAGATATTCAAGCGCCACTGTCAACGGCACGAAGGTAATGGCTCTCGCTATTCCGCGGTCGGAGACACGGATACTAGTTCCTGAAGCCCCAATCGAACCTACCTCAGCATGCATGTTCCCATATCACCCTTTCCTTCCTTCCGAGGCCACCATTCGTCTATACTACTTCGCTCTGGTTAGGCCACACCTCGAATACGCCGCGAGCATTTGGGACCCTGATTTAACCAAAAAAATTAATAAAATACAAAGGAAAGCAGCGCGCTTCGTTAAAAACTGCTACGAACTAACATATAGTGTTTCACAACTGTTAGAGGGATTAAGGTGGGAGCCCCTAGAGACTCGGAGGCTGCACTCTAGGCTTAGGCTGCTCGATAAATTCAGAACTGATATATTTCAGAGAGAATATTATCATGAAGCCTCACTACATTTCTAGGCCTGACAGATGCGATAAAATAAGAGAGATACTCTGCCGAATAGATAGGTACAAGAACTCGGTCTTTCCACGAACAATAAGCGACCACAATAAGAATGGAGCTCCACTAAATACACTCCCGTATAATTCAATGTCACCATTCCATTTCCAAAAAACTTACATCTTTACACGGCTGGTGACCTAACACCCCCTGCCACACGCCCGTGCGGCGGCTCGCAGGGTATTATGTAGATGTAGATGTATATCCGATAGTTAGCTGAATCCACCTCGCCTAACCGACAAACGCTTACCTTCAGCGAGTACCTGCTGGCAGTGCTCTCTGTCTCGGAGACTAGACAGAGAGGAATTCGCATCCCTTCCAGCGCTAGATCATTTTCTTCACGGAGAGCAACCTCTCCTCCAATTTTGTCATTCGTTCTGGACGGGAAGCTAAAAAACGTGTGGTTGGACCTTGAAAATGGGACTAATCTGAGAATAGATTGTAATATATCGAATACAGGAGAGAGGGAATGCAGGAGAGAGCAGTAAAACTTGTTAAAAGTGTTTAAGATAAACCCATCAGTGTTATCCATATGTTTAAGGAATTAGGGTGGAAACCTCTAACTGATCGAAAAGAAAAATATAGGTTAAATCTTTTACACAAGTCCTAAGCCAACAATTTTTTGGAATATCCAGAATCTTTTCTACGCCGGTAGAAGCGATCACAGGCATAAGATAAAGGAAATAAACCGCGAAGCCGATTGTTTTAAAATGTAATTTTTTCGAAGTGCAATAAGGGAGCACAATAGTTGCGATGGATCAGTTCTATGAAACTCCCACCGTTAATACCAGGTAGAGAAGGCTTAACACTTCGGATTTATAATATACCACCATTATTAACAACGCATAACGCTTGAAATGACCGGAATGATTTTTTTCTGCATGCTTTAGTTTTTCAGGGTCTTTCCCGTGTTCTAATTAGGCATTCGGCCAGTTGAGAAAAGTTTTTAAATATTTCACGCGCCACTTTGGAAAGATGTCTGACACGAGAAAAGTATTCATAGTTTTTATCATTTTGTCATCAAATACAATTTCTAGTGCATTCGTGTGCCGGAGATGAATTTTATGAATAATGTTCCTTAAGGCTATTTATCTTTGGATCATTTTAGATGGATTTGAACCCATTTAAGTGAACTTACATCTTTACACGGCTGGTGTATTATGTAAATCGATTCAGCATGAATTTTGAGTGTAGAACATCCATTGGAATGCCGAACACTCATTCCCGCGGAACACTCGGACATCAAGAGAAATCGATCAGACGGAAAACGGCGGCATTCGCCGATCGCCTCCCCTTTCAGACCGCTTAACCTCCAAGTTTCTTTAACCTGTGAATGGAAAACCCCCGGCGAAAACAAATGACTTGCTTAAACCGAAGCGAGCAATATGCCGTTCTAGTATCCTCAAGTCCGCATTGATTCTAAACATTTATGATTCCGAAAAAGCAAACGAAAATAAAATTATAAAAGAATATTAAAGCTGTGGGTTTTGGGTGGAGAAATAAATTCTTCACGCTGAAATAAATAACATTTGTATATTTTGACATATTTTGGAATGGAGAGCATTAATTTTTATGTCATTATGTAAATAACAATGGGTATAGTCCCGTATTTCTATGGGCTCGACATTTAAACTCTCAGAAATTTTTATTTAAGTCGTATCATAGAAGCTTTTAGCGACTCATACAATTTTAATAAGTTGAGTAAAATAAGTGAAGGAAAATTAAAATCACAACAACCCATCCAATCAGGAACCATTGATTTTACGTCACTTACAAATTTATATGCTTACGCTTCTCAATACTAGAAGTGTAGAAATGGTAAATAATTCTATTCCATAATCCATAATTCCATATTCCAAGCAATCTTTTCTAAATAACTTTCGAAGATAAAATTTATAATATGCTTTCCTAAAAACCTTGTTTGAAAGATTTCTTAAAGAAAAGAGTCAGAGAAGCACAGTTGAGATGATGAAGACACAGCGTATGCTTATGTAATGAATAAAGTTTATCCACATTTAAACTCTAATATTATTAAATATTGAGGGAAAAGTCCCCAGAGGAAGACCCAAGGTTAAATTAAATGAACCAAAGAAAAAGGAAAGTACATAGGAAGTGCAACCAGGAAGTAAGAGACCTTGCATTAGATAGGGAAGGGTGGAGGGCTGCAGCAAACCAATCTTGGTTCGAACTTGGTTGGATCGAACGACCAATGAATAAGTATTAAATATATTCTTGGCATAAAAATGAAGCTGATACGGTCCCCCATCGATAAACTCATGTCAACAAACAAACAGTCTGATTTAATATACAAAACCTGACCTCTCATTGAACAGCGAGTTAACCAAAAGGCTTCATAAGGTCCAAGTAAACCAGAGGGGGAAAACCGGGTGTTCACGTCTTTAATCACGAGGAGTTAGCAACCATCCCATTAGAACCACCTCTGATTTCATAAATTGGTTTCAAAATCTTGAGAAGAGAGAAGAAATATCTCTCGTGGCCATAAGGGGCTAAGTACCCACATTTCATCTGATTTTTTCAAAAATCTATGTATATACGCTTCCTATGGCTATTGCAAACTATTTTCACTCCACGACAATGATTTAATATTGAGAATTAGTGGAATTGGAGGCAGGTTACGATGACTCGAATGTGACCACCGACGTACCTCAGTCAGGTATCCTCGCACCGTTTGGTCGGAGATCGCTCTCTTCTGCGGAGGGTAAGCGGAGGCCACCGACGGGAAGTCGAACACGAATCCCGACGCTGGCAGCAGAAGCCCCATCCAGGCCACACTCAGCTGTGCAGCCGATAAAAACAGACGAAATAAATTGGATTATTGCAGCTTTTGCTTCGCCTTCTATGATCTCTCCCGTTCATCTGTTGCACGTTTCCACGTCTAAAACTAACAAGGGGAGACTACGTACCTTGCTACGCCTTATTTTTTATGCTAAGCGAAATGCCATATGTTGCTGGAAACACGTCGTGGATTGGTTGAATAAGCTTTAGTTTTACTGCAATTAGTTATTTTTCATCCGTTATTTTTTGCATACCATATAGATACACGTGAGATTTCAATGTTATTTTAAAAATCAGGTGATGCAGTGGTAGAGGCGGCGGAGCATCCGGGAGGGTTAGCGTAGTGTCGCTCCCAAGGGGATGAATTTTTTTTCGTCTCGATTCCAATTATTTTCGTTAGTTTCCGAATAATTGTCATTTGCAGTTTGTCTAATGGACGATGGAACATTTTTTTAAATAGTTACATTCGATTTATGCCGTGTTCCGAACTCGGAACCATGACAGCTACAGTAGCTATGCAAGGGTGCGCTCACTATTCAATGTGCCCATTGCTTATAATGAACAACTTCCTAATCGCCATAGAATACGACGATATCATGTGGTTGGATTCACATTAACGCTTGCGGAATAAGGCATTGAGCAGCAGATTGGGTAAATTAAATTGAGAAGAACGTGGAACGGATAAAAATTACCGTATCTTCTTGACCGCTCTTGTCGCCAAATTACTGTAAAAGAAATTATGTAACTTGATATGTAAATAATAAAAGGAAACTATGGGAAACATTGTATAGTCCGCAAAATATATAATTATCACAAGCAACATTTCTGAAGGAATTAAACTGACATTCATTTCCGAAGATTCCGGCGATATTGTGAGTAATTACAAATCGAAAAGACGAGACAAAATTTGCCCCTGATTTTTACAATAACAATGAAATCTCACGTGCATCTATATGGTATGCAAAAAATAACGAATGAAAAATAATAAATTGCAGTTAAACTTCAGCTTATTCAACCACTCCACGACGTGTTCCCAGCAGTATATGGTATTTCGCTCAGCATAAAAAATATGGCATTCCAAAAGGCGTAGCAAGGTACGTAGTCACCCCTTGTAAATGACCTAAGACATTTAAATGAAATCTGAAACACAGTAATACGTGATACTTTCGTGCGAACATTGCACGGTGAATTTAATTAATATTCAGTCATTTATTCGACATGACATATATTTTTAAATGTTTTGAATATCTGCAAATTGATCAACTGCAAAGATAAAATTTTCTCTTCTTGCATTATGAAATATCAGTATGTATTTTAAGAGAGTTTTTACTATCTAAGATACAAAATTTTAGTAACGATTTTTTCCTCATTCGTAACATATATCTTCAAAATTAGAAATTTCAAAAAAATATTTTATAACTACCTTACGCATAACAATTCTCTCAGCTTTTTAATCTATGTCAATTGTTGTCGGGTCGCTAGAACGTTGGATTAGTGTAACGAACACCGAACAAATCTTATTCTTCCGACGACCCTCACAGTAAGGGGAGCGAAACGTTTAACTTTAAAAACGGACAACACAAAATAAATTTCAAAAAAAACACAAAAAAATCATATATAATATATAAATAAATAATTAAGTATCTTTGGTGGAAGTTAATATTTCAGAAGGAAGAACAATCCCCTTTTAACGGATATAAATTACAAATTCTGGAGGATCTGCAGGAGACAGCACGAGACCCGAATCGCAAACAGTTGGTATAAATCACTTTGCAAAGGACCCCTTCCGACAGAAGACAAAAAAACGACATTTACGTCTGTGAGTGTGTGTGTGATACATATACATGTATAAAACATATAAACATACATATAGATGTATAACACACACAAACACATGTACATATTTATTTTTTCCTCCAATTGCGGAAAGGGGTGCGGTCTGTCACGAGAGGCGGGGGGTGGGTGAAGGGGGATGAAAGTGACTTTCTATCTCTTCCTCCTCACCTGATACTTCATCCTCGCTTTGCTCGTGCGTAGCTCAGCAGCAGCCGGACCCGCGCCTCTCCGTTCCAATCCTCTCGCCTCGACTGACTTTGCCCACTGCCACTCGCTCCGGAGTCCGTCGTCGTGGAGACGCCCCGCCCACTCCATTCCCTCCCTCCCTCCCCCTCTCCTCCCCCCCACCCCCTACCCAATTCCACCCTCCCTCCCCCTCTCCTCCCTCTCCCCTCCCTCCCCCCCCCCCTCCGACGCCATCTGCCGGCGCCAAACCGTCTCTCTCTCTCTCTCTCTCTCCACAAGAAGCGCATCTCTCCCTCCTGCAGGGGGTGGGGGAGGGTGGTTCATTGAGGGTGGGTTGGTGGATGGGTCGGGTGCGGAGTGCAGTGTTATGTGGTTTGGGGGGGGGGGAGGGGGCTTGTTTGGAGACTGAGGCTGTGCCCTGCTCGGTTTGGCCACGGGGAAGAGATGCAAAAGAGGAGGGGAGACGGTCGCACACGGATGCCTCTTCTGCCAGGCACCTCCCTCCTCCCCCTCCCCCCCCGCCCCCCTCAGGAGCGCGTAAATACAAGAATTGCGCTTTGGCAGTCACGAGACAGACTACAGAATAAAATCGTTCGCGATCTTCGCGAACTTTATACTATTCGATCACAAATATTGATCAACTTAATGAGGGGAGAAGAGAGATATTCATGAGACAAGAGACTTGGGAGAAGAGGAATGCCCATACAATAGCGGATAGAATGAGGGAATTAGAGGGTGGCAGATATTTGTTAATAAGGTTAACATCAGGATCACGACAGCGTTTTTTGAAAAACCGAGCTGATGTAAAGCATTGAGCACTCGTCATTTATCATCAAAATGCAGGAAACTCACTTTAAAATCACTATTGTGGCCAAAGGCTAAATGATGTTTACCAAAGTCACTCTTTTCGTCATGATTGTTTTCAAAATCCCTATACTGTTCATTTGCTCTTGTCTGGAAATTTCTCGACATCTGCCCATCGTAGACTCCCTCACAATCATTAAACAAAAATCATACATCCCACTTCCCCGCAATACGTCCACTTCATATTAACAAAGTGCCAGAATGTTTTTGCGAGAATTGGGGGACTTATGTGATGCATAAAATCTCAAACTAGGGAATGCCTCCACAATAATTCCCATACCATGACCGAGGTACTTCATGAAGCACCATGTTTTACAGCTCATTTTACAATTACTACCAGAAATTTTTCAAATTTACAAATGTTTCTACTTTTTTTCTAATTAGCTTCTCTATTATCCCAGGTTAATAACCGTTAGCCAAGGCTATATGCTTAATTATGTCCCTTTCTTTGTCAAATTCAACCTTGTAAAATGACACATTTAGTAGCCGGTGAATCAAAGCATGAAATGCTGCCAATTTTGTGAGTGGCAATGTGCAATGCAATCATTGTTATGATCGGACAATTTCCGCTCGGTACCATTCCATGAAATCAAAATATCGTCAGCAAATCGATAACAATATTTAATATGCTGTATCCCGAGTAAAAAAAATTATTTTCATGATAATCTAGAAAAATGTCTGCAAGTAAAAGATTGATCGGGGCACTAAACCCTCTGTCTTTTGATAAAAACAATTATTAAAAAGGAAATAGTTCTCACTGACACTGATATTTAATAACACTGATTGTTCCTTTACAACTCTGTCTATTGCTCCCGCTGATTTTGGAAGGTCAATTGTAATTTTTACTGCTTCGTAAGGTGGCATTGGTAAAAACGTGGCGTAAAACGTAAGGTGGGGGCATTGGTGGCGTAAGGTGGCAGGGGCACTGGTAAAAACACTTACAATGTCGAAAGAGACAAGTCATTCATTGTTGGGGGGGCAATAACCTCTTTGATTTTATCAAAATCAATGAAGTTCAGGAAGGTCTTAATACAATGCTTTGGTATAAAGGCCGTATATTGCGTCGATAGTCTATTTCGATGACGTGTCAGCTTATTACTTGGTCCAACAACGCCGGAGACGACAGGACTGATGGAATATCCGGACTAGCATATCTTTATGAGCCCATAAAAGCGTGATAGTCCGGTAAAATTAAGTTGAGACCGGGACGAAAATAATTACCGAGTAGGACATTTTCCAATGTCTTAGGGAACCCTCTCAAAAAGTCCCACGAGCTCCTGACTTGGATAGCGAAGTAATCCAGGAAAACCTGGAGATTTCCTGGAAAATCCTAAATTGGTTAAAAATTCAGTTAGAGCGATGATTATTTTTCATTTTGCCAGAAATTAAATGGCGAAGACAACCGAAGTCTTAAATTTCACTCCTGACCCATTGGAAAATATATAATCCTGTAAAACTTGGAATTTCCTTGAAATTAATTCATCATCCATACTTAGAGAATACAATTTCGTACTTTTCCACAGAATTTTACTTTGTGTGGTACAACGCGTTTCACCGACTTGCGGCATCATCAGTACGAAATGGTATCCTCTAAGTATGGATGCTATTAACTTCCACGAAGTGAAGCCTGAAATTGTAGAGTAATTCATCTTGTTAATTGTGTCGCCGGATTTCACTATACTCTGTGATTTCATGATTGATGGCATTGCGAATGAAGCTAGGCAGATTCAAGTCGTCTCTCAACCGTGTCCAGATTACAGGCTGCCTGGAATTCCCCTGGAATACACCTGGAATCTCATTGTCTCACCTAGTGTTTTTCTAAGATGGAAAGATTCGCTGCTATAAGTGTTAAGCGGAAAGGATGAACACAGACTAGAACTTGTGTCGGAAACTGCTTTTATTTCTGGTGGTCATAGATATTTAAAAAAATATAAATCATGTTGCGATATCGCAAAGTTTTTAAACAACAAAAAACAACGACAGGAGTTGGTTACTACACCAACTTGCGTCGCCTTGCCGCCGCGCGATTCGTGGGACACAAATGGCAAATATCTTTTTGTCAAAATAACACTTCTGAAGAACTAAGTGCAGTTTTATACGGAATTATGAACTTTAGGTATCGAGTTTTTAGGTTAAACACTTAAGAGAGTTAGCGATTTTAAAGTGAGTATCCTAGATTTTGCGGATGGTCGATGTGTGCTCAATGCTTTATAACAGCCTGAATTTCTACAACGATGCCGTGATCCTGATGTTAACCTTATTAGCGGATGTCTGCTACCCGACAATTCCCTCATTCTACCCGCTATTGTGTGAGTATTCCTCTTCTCCCAACATTTCTCCTCTCCCCTCCATCCTTTCCTTCTACTTACTGTTAATATATGAGGAAGAGTTGTATATTTGTTAGTCAATACGTACTGATTAGACATCGAAACCCGGGTCGTGGTGGAATCTGTTTTTAATTCTACGGTTTGTAAAAGTTCCATAAAGTTCATAAAAACTACGAGATTTCACGAATTTTGCTCTACAGCGACTAGTCATTATATTATAGCTATAACCATTACGGAGTCACCCGCATAATTACGATATTCCACCGAGAAAAGAATCATCCGCCTTGACTGGGAATCGAACCCGGAACCCAATCGAGGGATACGCGATCGAGTCCCGGTCCACGGGTAGTTGTATTCGAAGTCCCTCGGCATTCCTCCTCGCAAATAACCATGTGGTCACATGGTATATACAACAAAGAACAGCTAAATATGTTGATGAGTTGTATCCGCTCGGATGGATAAATTAAGCGTCCGCTATTTCATTGATTGAGTCTCTAACCACGGTATTAAACTCCATCAACAATGGTTGGAGCGAAGGCTTCTACAGTGGCTTGTCAACATGCTGGAGATGTTCCGGAAGAAGATCCACTATCAATCAATTATATTTCCACGAGAAAAACTCGATCGGAAGGGCTGCGTGAGGCTTTTACAAGTGATTTGAATTAATCAAAATCTCGAACCCTTTGTGCTTGTACCACGTGACTCCTCAATTGCGTGATCGGGATCATTCAGAGTGGTTTCCATCGCTACCCCAATGCCGAAGTCAGAGGCCAGTTGATACAGTCGATTAGATTAGCGGACGATGATTTGTTGGTTATTCGATCATTGAAGGATCTGCAGGTGCATTAGTGATTTAGTGCGGAAAATATGGAATGAAAATAAACCACGAGAAAACAAAAGTGATGAGATTCTCTGGCACAAAATGTAGAGGTTGATCCTAAAAAGGGGGATCACTAAGAAGAGCATGTTGAGCAGTTTAATTACTTGATATACTATTTTATTTACTTTAGGATCTTAAGAAGAATATAGGTGAAGAGTTGCATATAGAGTGTAGAGTTGTATGGAGCAGAAACGTGGACTCGGAGATACGGAGACGAGAATAGGTTGTAGGCGTTCGAGAATTGGGTGTGTAGGAGGATGAGGAGGGTGCAATGGGAGGAAAGGAAGATAAGGGAGGACGTCCTTGGTATGGCAAGTGAGGAAAGATAAATTCTGGATGGGATGATGAGGGGCAAAGTAGGTAATTTGGAAGAGGGATGAAGGAGGGACGAATAAGGAATGAAGGGTTGCTTAAGGCCGCGGTAGAGGGAAGAACGTTGAGTAAGCGGGGAAAGGGAAGAAGGAGAATATATTTTATGGACAGTATGGAGAAGGGTAGGATGTATGATGAATTGAAGAAAGAAATGTTAAAGTTAGATTGGGCCCTGCACAAGTAAAAACCAAGGTGATTTTCTTGACCTCCAGCATTACCGGTAGACAACCTTAATGATATTGACGATCTGCCAGTAGGTTGAATCTCAATAACATACGCCAGTAATTATTAATGCTACACGTATTACAAAGACTAGGTCTATTTATGCATATTGAAACTACATCATAGAAAACAATGGGTTCCCATTCATGATGCATTTCCGAAGAATGCAAGCTTGAGCTCTTGCTTATAAGTAGAAAAATGTTCTAAGGGACATAAAGTAAATATTGGATTTCAATTGACATACGGTCAAATAGGTGGAGTCAGAAAATAAAAAAAAATCTTTCAATTTACATTCTTTTCTTCAGGTTACGTTTTTAAAACCATTACAACAAAAAAATCAAAGCCTACCTTTCCATCTCATTACCGCGAGCAGTTGATCACTTCAGTCAATTCAAAGCCAAGATAAGGTTTTGAGCCAATCCGAAAAAAGAGCACATTTTCGATTCGTGGAAATTGCCACGAGGAAAAATCAGTCTGGATTGTAAATCGAACCGCGAACCTTTTGGTTCGCGGATCCCTAATTCTCGAGGCAATTCAGGGTTATGCAAGGAAACTAGAAGCTATGCACTTGCCGTCCAACGTAAGGGAGGAGAAAGACTTCCAAGAAGCCACCACCCGTACAAGAATTAAGCCGTTCTTAACCGCGTATAAGATAACTCATTCCTGCCGAAAATTCGGAGATATATGGAAAAATATCAGCCTGAATCGGAAATCGAACCTCAAAACTTTGCCAAGCCAGGCCAATGTGCAGACAATTACACAACCCACACTTGCTAATGTTCGCGCAATTTCTACGCTAATTAGAGAAGCTCGGGTACCTTAGAGGCCGTTTGGGTCAGCCGAAGGCCCGCGGTCCGATTCCTGGTCGAAGCTGATTTTTTTCTCGTGGCATTTTCTACGCATTTCATCGCCGTATTTTTTACAGGAATGAAGCTTCATATCATCTTTAAGAGTTCATTTCTTCACAAGAATTAACGACTTAATTATGAATTGAAACAAAATATTCCTTTATGAAACCCGTTTAATGTATTAAATTAACTTAATTTTTGTGACTTTTGAATAAAATACCATTTTCATATATTTTGAATTTCAATTTGAGTAAAAGCTGAAGCAAAATGAAAGATCAGATTCTTGCTCGCGTTCACTTTATGGTCCTGGCGGCTTACACCGTATTTAATTACATAGCAAATGCCTACCTCACGAGAAGATTAATCGATCACTTAATTAAAATTATACAATAACATTACAAATGTAATCACATAATTCACCTCTTGACCTTTACTCTTCACCAATTTTGAGCCCAGCTCTATGATTGGGAGCAACAAATGCAAGCCTGCTAAAATCCACTTTTTCTGATCCAAGGCCATAATCCAGCCCTTTTATGTCAAGATAACCTTTCTCGTACGGGAAATCGATCGCTGAATCTTCGCTATTGTAATCTCCTCTGTCCCACTCTTCATTACCATCCTTTTCCCTCTGATCTATCTCGTCGTCCTGACCTTTGAATTTACTCCTCCGCAGTTCGTATGGACGCCTCATGTCCCGCACCATGCTGCTTCTCGACTCCCGATGGTATCCTTGGCTTCCTTGTTCTTGCGGAGAACCGTTGGAATTGGACCTTGCGCCTTCACTGACTTCAGCAGCGACTCCGTCCTCTGCATCTTCTGCATTCTCCGGATGGGACATAGGGTAAGAATCCTCGTCAGCAATGGACGAAGCGCCGGCATCGTTTCCTTCCGCTTCCTCTCCTTCCTCAATCACGCCGTAGGCTTCACCTTCGACATTAGACGAGTCTGCATTCAAGCCCTCCTCGCCTTCAGCGTTCATATGATTGCCATACCTGGAAGTGCCGTCGGCTTCATTCAAATACGCCTCGTCAGGGGCTGATATTCCGGCATATTTTCCGTCGTCTCCTTCAAATTCGTACTCCTCCTCAACTTCCTCTAACGGCATTGAAGACCTCTTTGCTTTCAACTGGTAGCTGCCGCAATCTTCTTCAATCCCCGATGAACCTTCGCCGTTCCCGCGAGTCATCCTCGAGACATTTTGCACCTCGCTGAAATCGGCGGCCCCTTGTGCGTATTCACGGAGACCATGTTGTATATTACCGGAAAGTCTCTCATTTTTATCAGAGCCGTGTCTCTCGCTGCCCCTGTTGTACCTGCGGTGCCCTTTGGTGCTGGACAGGACGTCCGATGTCTGTGACTCATAATTTCTCTTCTCTGAGTCTCTAAATGTTTCTGTCTGTGGGTCAGACTTCATTGCCCAGGCGCGAGCAGGACTATGGGAGAGAGCGATTATTACAGTAAACGACCACCTCAAGAATCGCTTGAATTTATATGATTAGTTAATGAAAACAGGTTCCTTGGGAATGTTTTATTGCACAATGATTGTTTTAAAGGAGACGTATTTGAGGTATTTCGGCGAATGATGAACTTATAATTCACATTTAAAAAACCAAACAACTCATAAAAGTACCGAATCCTTTAGTATTTTTAAATAATTTCATGACGATCAACTGATTGGTACCCTCACAGCAAAGTAATAAAATAAACATGAATAACTTAGGATATCGATATATTTGAACCGATGTCTAATACAATTAAACGTTTAGCATACCAGAGTTTGACATGATTGCATCAAAACTTCCAAACTATATTTAAACGGTGTTAACAATATGAATCGACGAGAGGCGATAGAGTATTTTTACTGCAAACTAACATTTAAGCTACTTACTCTTTCAATCTATTTTCCCGTTTGCGATGCCGCAATGGTTTGGCTAAAATTGGCGAACTGAGTAATGCCAATAAAATTAAAGTTTTGTGCAATACGATATTCATGTTTCAAGAATAATATCGTATTGGACTCCCAACTTAATATGCAAGTCACTTGAGCAAGCAAACTGACGAAACTCAATTGGTTACCAAAACAACAACAATGCCGGCCTAATAAAGTTAGCACTCAGAAAGTATGTAAATAAATTAGATTGCGTGAATATTAAAGGTAATTATCCAGTTGAATTTTGTCGCAGAATAAAAGAAATAACAAAATTTCTTGGATCAATATTGCTTTTAAGATTTTCGTAATTTCGTTCGATCATCCGAAGATTTATTCTTGTTCATCTGTGCTCGCACTCGTGTATGTGCAGTGTATTCTCAACTGTTCTCAACCATGAAATTTATTGAAGAAATATTGGTACATTTATGGCATTGAATTACCACTATTCTTAATAGTAAATTCTTCTCTCTTCGAATAGTTAGTACTACTGCATTTACAATACAAATGGCGTTCTATTTTTTTAACTGCCGCTTCTGAGTTACAAAACTTCTTTCACAAGCGTGCAAGCAAAGCATTTGACAGTTTTTTCCCCCTCAGTCTTCTCAGAGAAAATTTAATCGGTGCTTGATTTGAATGACTTGACATGATTCACTTAGGTGGAATAAAAACATTGGCATTAACGGTCAATAAATAATTGTTAATAATATCAGAAATTTGTAATGACACCCAAAGATATAAATTAACTTTGGATGAATCAATTGGATTTCGTATGCCTTTGCCCAATAGCGGTCCTGTACAGACAAATATTAACTATACCCTTCATTAATTAGGAACAATTAGCAAACTCGAGTTTGCTAATTTAAGAAGATTCTTTGAAACAAACATTTCTAAATTGATATAATATAATATTTATTTTTAAGGGCATGTCGCCCTTTTCCAAAATACAAAGTATGGAAATACAAAGACAATTGTACAATAACTGAACTTCCAAACCTACGGAAAACTGTAAACACACATACAGGTACTCAGGGGCGGCATGGGTGCTCAGGGGCCCGGGCCGCTGCAGCTCGAACAGCTTGAGAATGCTTTCCCTACATCTTGAGAGTGGTCCCTGAACAGTGCAATTTGAATGGTTCATAACACTTCAATGGAGCCAAACTACAGTTCATGAACACTTAGGCAACAGCTTTGAAACACTTTATAGAACACTTCCTGAACAGCTTGATTTGAATGGTTTGTAACGCTTCAATTGGGCCAAAATACAGTTCGTGAACCATTCCTCAACAGTTCATGAACACTTTGGCAACAGTTTCCAAAAGCTTGCTGTCACACTTCTGGAACAGTTCATGGACAACTTTTTCACCAGGGTGGTGTACTACCGATCCCTTACTGATGAGTTTCTCAAGGATAATTCAGTGGTGCTTAGATAAGAGGTGCGCCAGAAATGATTTAATTTTCATGGGTCGAAATAATAGGAATTTAAATGTCAGATTTTGAAAGTAATTTCTTGTATGTGCCATTTCATGATCACTGGAAAACTTGCTCAAGAAATCTGTGGGAGTCACACTAAAGCAGCCATTAATTAAGCTACCAGAAGTAAGTGAGAGTGACCCCCCCACCCCTGGTGGCCTGTTCATTGAAAAGATTTCAAAATCTAGATTAAATCCATGTAAAATCCCAGATTAAATCTCAAAAAAATCTATATAAAATCTAGATTTAATACGTCATGTAGAGGACATATTACCAACTTCAATCTAGATTAAATCTAGATTTTTTCTGGATCCAATGTTGGCAAGTATCTATATTAAATCTGGATTTATCTTTTCCTGATTTGTAGGGAAACCTCTACCTAATATAGACAGAAGTGGTCCATTATAATATGTCCTTATACATGAAAGGTGTCCTTAAGTTAGGAATTTAACTAGCACATTGATATATACATTGTCTCTTGAATGAAACTGTTTCGAAATCTGAAAAGGAATTTTGGGTAAATAAGTTAAATACCAAAATAGTGGTTTTGACAATGGGAATGGGAGGAGTGATTATATGATAAGGATTGTGGTGAAATAATTGAGCAAGTGGAAGTCTACATGTGCCATGGCTAAGTAATTGAGAAAGATGGTAGGATATATGAAGGAATGAAGAGGATTGCAGATGCTGGGAGGATAGATATGGTAGTTAATGGTAGTATGTCACAAATACTAAGGTGAATGCACACCTTACCTCTTAATATTATATGGTGGCAAAACTCTGGCGAACCAGAATATGCATTAAATTAGGTTGAATGTAGTGGATATGTCATATTCTGGAATTTATTACAAGAGAAGGGTGCAGAGGTGGATTAAGGTCAGTTGAGGCCCCAGATACAGAAGAAAAGGGACTATGCAGTGTAATGTGTCTGTAGTATGCAGCATAGTAATGAAACAATAAAAATAAGCAAATCTGTATTGTCAGGTTTTACTGTAAATCGTAAACTTGCTTGTTGTTAGAATTGCATATGTGAAGCCATACTTGGTGCCATTAGAGGGAAGTAAAAATTTTTGATACAACTGGGTTACGGCCCAGGGCTTGCGTCAGCCATTAAGTCAGCCTTTGCCTGGGGGATTAGGAATCAACATCTTCATGCCACCCAGCAAGCCAATGCAGAGGCAGGTGGCATGGGGTGTAAGGACACCAGCAGTTGAGAGAGGAGGGAATACGGAAAAGGAGGGGGGAGAGGACCACGGGAAATTGATGTGTTCTATGCTAGTGTCATGCTCTTTTTGTTGTGATCTTTATTCGTGCAAGGCTAGGAGGAAATTTTTACCCATGGCTTTGGCAAGTTGCCTCTTATTTTGTTACTTCTCTCAGTTCCATAGGCATGGCCAAAATAATATCCTTCATATCATACTGAAACATATTAGATTTGAAATTTTCAAGTAGTCTCAGCATTTGCATTTCTAGCGGCTACTCTTCTAGCCCTCCCATCAGATGTTGAAATCATACCATGATAAAATCATACCATGACACTTTCTGTTGGATAAACGTGACTGGGGCAGGCATTGCATGGAAGAAGTTTTTATGAATGTATCCAAAGTAACTTAAGATAATAAAATGATAACTGCCTTTCTCAGCCCTCCCAAAAAGTTGGCATATTCTTCACTCCCCATGTAACTATTACAACAGAAAACAAAAACTAAACAAACATTGTAAAATGCTGGAAAATGGTGAACATATAGCACAAAAAATTGTATCAAAGTACTGATTGTTTTTATAATTATGGATATGTACTCTTGTTTGCTCATAGTAATTTTTAGCCAAAAATAAGCGTTCAGGTTTCATTTGTACCCTATTTACTTCAGTAATTAAGTCCATCTGTGCAGGGTCTCAAATGCTTGCAGCAAATTCTAGATGTAGACCGAGGTAGGGATGAGAGGATAAAAGAATCGATGATGCATGAGAAAGAGATGGATGTTCTGGTGAGGGATATTAGTGAAATGGGGCATCCTTTGTTCATTTTGCCAAGTTGAAAGACTGAATAAGGGTTGAATAACAAAGCATGTGAATGGAGGAGAGGATTGGGCCAAGAGGAAGGAATGGACAGCGAAAATTAAGGGTGAATGTGGTGGAACATAATTTTAAGTCAAGTAATCTTAAGATGAGGAGGGATGCATATGGAAGAGTGTATCATCATCATCGACTGGTATTCTGCCTCCTTGCAGGTCCCAAACACCAAAGTTGTCTCCAATTCGTCCTGTCCTGAGCCTCTTCCTTGGTTTCCTTGTAACTTCTTTTTATCTTCACTTCATCTGTCATTTTCAGCCTCCTTCTTCCTCTTCTCAGTTCTCCCTCCTCTGTTCCCTCGACTGCTGTATTTAAAATCCCCTTTCCTCTCAAAATGTGTCCGATCCAGGTTCCCTTTCTCCCCTGTATTGTCTTCAGTAGCGTTCTTTCCTCCCTAACTCTTCCCAGCACATCCTCATTTCTCATTCTATACACCCATTTCTATCTATCTCCTCCACTCCCACATCTCAAAAGCTTTGATCTGATCTTTCTCTGTTCTCCCCAATATATGGTGTATATACATGTGTAAGTAATTGAAGCAAAATAGGTAATATGCAAGGATGGAGCAAGTATGCAAGGACAATATTGAAACAGTTAGTTTTTTGTAGTCGTAATCCTTTTTTTGGATATGCTTACCTCACAAGGTAACAGTGAGGTGGGCATTTACATGAGTCAAATGTAGTCTCTCAAAATTCATAGTTCAGATGAGCCAATGATTCTATGATGAGGTGTTTTAGGGGAAAAACCTCTTCCTCCCAAGGTTGAAGTTCTTGCTTATCACCAGAAAGATGGAGGAATAGAAGGAAGGGAAGGCAAAGAGGATTTTCACTCGAGACCATAAAAGGGCCAGTGGGAAAATTACTGGCAAAATAGCTTTAATGTCTCAGCATATGCTCCGCTGAATCCTATCAGAGGAGAGAAGACAGTGCTTTGCATCCAATCTGTGAGAGAATGGTCTGCCAAGACTTTTATGACCACTGAAATAAGAACACAATGTAGTAGAATTGTGATATCTTAGTAGCCCTCTGACACAATGTCTTCAACATTGAATAAAGAGGCTGAATCATGGTTCATGCATATTTATCACCTCCAAAGTACCTGAGATAAGGAAAGAGGGTGAAGTTGGCATGGGTTTCATATCAAGGATCTTTTTTTGGTCTGAAACAGCGTTTACTATAAGAAATGGCTCATAAGTAACTTGATCACAGATCCATTTCTCTTGGGGAGCTCTGCAGAAAGATGTAATCCTCAAGTTCTTTAAAACTTCACCAAGGGAAATCAAGATCTTGTGAGTTTTGGGTCAATGTGGCAGATGCCATTTCACAGGCCACCTCCACATCTCTGGTACAGACCGAACTGACTAAATTAGAGAGATGGATCATCAAACATATGTTCTAGAATTCTTTCTCCTGTGCACCATCCATGACGTCAACAATCATGAGCAGGGCTCTGAGCCATGTCAGAATTACAAAAGCCAAAATAAAGAAATTACGTTATACTCAAGGCATTATAATGTCAAAGATCCTCAAAAGGGTGGTTAAAAGGTATGGGGAAAATATTTGTTTTGGTTATCATCCTTAAGACCCTCCTTAAACTGCCAATTGGCTTGAAAATTAGAATGGCAAATTTTCAGCTTGAGTAAAAATTTTTACCTATGCCTCATTGTGATTTAAATTTATAAACACTGCAGTTTTTAGCAAAAATTCCAGTTTTTCCTTCATAAAATACAAATTAGTATTCCAATAAACTTGAATTTAGTCTCATTTCATGGGAAATTTCTTATCTTTAAGTTTTACACTTCCTTTTTTTCTGGATGAAACTTAAATATTTAGCATTATTTAGGATTTTCAGGTCAGGTCCTGGTTTCTATCATCAAAAGTGACTTTTCATGCAGACAGTTGAATATATTGCAACATTCAATTACAAATTCTTTCAATTTTGTATTTTTCATTTCATTCATTACAAAAGGTTTATTGAAATGCAGGGGAAGTAAATGTTCTAAATTTGAAAATGAAGGAATCAGGGGAGAGAATAGCAAGGAATATAAAAAATTAGAGTTAATGTATTTGAATAGATTTTATTTGAATAAAAATTATTATTATTAATATTTTTCAGATTAAAGTGGTATTGGCAATGAATTACCTAGATAAGGCAACTTTTGAAGATTATGGAAAAGTTTGACTAACTTCAGATGGAATTTGTAGTAGAAACTACCATTGTTATCAGTCTTTTGTTGAACAGGAATTGAAATCTTGGTTTAATTTAACCCAAGAAAAATCCCATTAAAGGAAATAGTCCAAACTAAATATTTCATGAGATTTAATAACTCAGTTTAATATAATTGAAAATACAAAAAGAAAACAATACTGACTGAAAATGTAATGTGGACCTCCATGTGAGAACTTCAGTTAAAATGCTTGAGTTTACTAGCCGGTGTACTAAAATTAGAGTTGTGCCTGTTTTCACTTGAATTGATATTCTCACTTATGACTCCATTTTAAAATATATATACTTACTCTGATGTATTCTAAATGCTCTAACTCTGAATGGGCACTTTAATCAGCATACTAAGCAGATAAACATAAGGTTGTTATAATGGGAGGAATCATATATTATGATAAGTTAGAAGTTGCCGAGTATGTGTTTTTACCAGACAGTCCCTCCATGCATGTATGTAGTTTCTCCTTAGATTTCTTCATAATAGATAACATTTAAAGAAAGTTGTTCAAAACTTGTCTTGAGGATAGAAATTTTAATTTCTAGGTCAAGTCCAGGATACACTAATACTCAAGAGCATCAAAAAGATGGTTTCAATTAGATGCATGACAAATTTTTACTGTTTTTATTCATTATTACAAATGGATGCCTATTCTTTATAAGGAGTTCACATACCATACCCAATCTTGCAAATTGCTGCTGCATTGGGAAAGAAGGTAAAAATATAAGTTGGTAATAGCAATATTGAGTTAAATGACAGATTACCAGAGTTTAGGAGTCCTGCTCTATTCCCTGCCCACCACCAACTGCCTTGTATAGCATGACACTGATGTGCAATTTCTACCCAGAGATAAATAATCAAAAATATCACATCATCAGCAGCCATAAATCAGAGGATTGATGGAGTTACCCCCCACTCCATTTTATACTCGGCTAACTCCCTTATTCCTACATACATGCAACAAAAAGCATTAATGCTTTGAATAATGGTGCACCCACTTAAATTGCTGCATTGATGCCTCTTTAAGAGTCAGACCCCTTATGGAAATTTCAGATCAGGTCTGATCTGATGCAGATCAGGACTGATCTGACCTGATCAGGTCTGATCTGATCCAGATCAGATCTGATCTGACCTGATATGAACCACATCAGGTCTGATGTGGACCAGATGAGGTCTGATCTGATCCAGATCAGGTCTGATCTGAACCACTTCAGGACTGATCTGGACCAGATGAGGCGTCTGATCTGAACCACTTCAGGTCTGATATGAGGATCGGTCACCGGTCCATGAACTAAACGCAATCAGATATGTCCTGAAAATCAGGACAGGTAATTGATATAAATCTCAACTTCAGTTTGATCCAACTCAGCATATCAATTCATAAATAAAGAAAATAAGTTCCAATCTGACCAATAGGACAAATTTATTTTTTAATTATTTAATACATATAAGCATCAATACGATCACCTGTGGGTAAATGAGTATGGGACAGGTGTTTTCGTACTAGGGACACTGACTTAATTCTGGGTCAGATATATGAAATATGGTACATACTCTTTATTAATATTTATTTTATTTACTTATAATTTAAGGGACAACTTAATATCCTAGACTACGTAAACCTGGTCCACTGCTTTTTAGAAGAGGGTGTTACACAAATGCTTGTAATGATACGTAGAATATTAGTATACATATAATGCTCTATAATTGCCATATAATATACATTCGATGGAAAAGGTTTTCACCATTTATGAGATGGCACGTAGTATATGATAGTTCCTTTAATAAGACTGAATCAGTTTCTGTGGAATGTAAACTGTTAAATTTAACTTTTAATGTGTTAGTACTACTATACATCAGCTCATCTTCTAATTAGGTTTTCCAGATCAGACCTGATCTGGTTTGCCAGATCAGACCTGATCAGGATTTTAATCAGCTCATTTCCTGATCTGGAATTTTCAGATCAGACCTGATCTGAAATTTCCATAAGGGACTATGATGAGTTTATGGATGTTTGTAAATATTCACACAAGATGAAGAAGAAAGAGAAGGGTGTAATGATTAGGGGAAGAAGGAGAGTGTAGGAAGGGAGAGGGCCGAGAGAAATGCAGGAGCAATTGACATATTTTTGAATTTACTCTGCCAATTATCTCTAACTCCTCCAATGTATTTAAACTGAGCCCCTTAGTTCCTAAGCGTGAAACACAGGGCATAAAATCGCTATTAACTCAATATTCCAGCAAAAGTTTGTCAAAATACAATTTTAGAGGTTGTAGGTGTTGAGGGAAGCACTTTGTTCCAATTACCCCTTCCCATCACTCCCCTTCTGGCTGATGCAGAGAGCATCACTGTTTCCACATTTTAGGGAATTCGCAGAGTTATCTTGCTCATAGTTCAGCCTGGATATGTTCACAAGGTGTGCTTATTGTAAAATGCTCCTCTTATCTCATCATTGGGAATTATCCACTGTACTTCAGGAATAATCCAAGGAAAAGGATTTGGCACCATTCTGGTGAACCAAACACATATCTCTTTTCAAGTTATTCGAGTTCCCTGTCACCTAGGGCAGGGGTTCTCTAGCAATTACGAATTCCCTCCCTCTTGGGGTTACTAGGGAATTGACACCATTATTAAGCAAATTTTAATGCTCCATGGATATTGCAAAATCTATGAAATTGTAGCGTGTTTTAATTCATCCTGTAGGATTTGAATGAGAATTGAATTTCATTGTACAATATATATTTGTTTGTTCACTCATTTGTTTACTTTTTGATGCATGTTTTGAGCAAGACTATTATTGAAAAAACTCATTTATAAATTGCATTCATGCAGAGTTAATTTAAAAAAAAAGTAAACTGGATAAGGGACTATTATTTATAAAAGTCATTTATAAATTGTATTCATGCAGAGTTAATAAAGAAATAGTGAACTGGATAAGGGGCTTCCTCAGTGATCGAAAACAAAAAGTAGTTATTGATAGTTTTAGCTCTGATATGGTCGAAGTCACATCTTTCTCGAATTAGTAGTAAATTGAGATTATTTGCAGACAATACAGTAATCTACCGTGAAATAAGCGAAGACGCGGACTTAGAAGTTCCGTCATCTGACCTTAACAACATTCATTCGTGGTGCTAGGAGTAGGGTTTAGAACTAAATATTAGTAAATGCACCACAGTTCACTTCCTCCGAAAGTCATCTCATGACAGCCATACCTACACATAAATAAAGTAAACATAAAATCTTCAAATACAGTAAAATATCTTGGAATTATCTTAACTTCAGATACATCGTGGGGAACACACATACAAAACATGTGCGGTACAGCATTAAAGGAACTAGGTTTTGTTAAGTGTATAATAGGAAGGTCCTCGGATGAAAAAGTAAAAGAGAGATGCCACTTCGCTCTGGTTAGGCCACACCTCGAATATGCCACAAGCATTTGGGACCCTGGTCATAAAGATTTATCCAAAAAAATTCACAAACAACAAAAATCAGCACGCTTCATTAAAAACTGCTACGAATGAACATATAGTGTTACACAACTGTTAGAGGGATTAAGGTGGGAGCCCCTAGAGACTCGGAGGCTGCACGCTAGGCTTAGGTTGCTTGAGAAATTCAGAACTGATATTTTTCCGAGCGACACAGAGAATATTATCATGAAGCCTCACTACATTTCTAGGTCTGACAGATGTGATAAAATATGAGAGATACTCTGCCGAACAGATAGGTACAAAAACTCATTTTTTCCGCACACAATAAGCGACCACAATAAAAACCGAGCCCCTCCAAATAGACTCTCATAGGACATGTCACCATTTCAGCTCCAAAACTGTTACATCTTTACACGGCTGGTGACCTACCACCCCCTGCCACATGCCCAAGCGGCGGCTCGCGGGGTAGTATGTAGATGTAGATTATTAAAAGAGGGAATGATTTCTGGAGAGCATAATAATGAAAGGAGGGAATCGATGCAAAAAAGGTTGTGAGCAAGTGTCCAGTTACTTTTAACTGCAGCAGTTGTAGGTTGTCACCTGTCATATGTTTTATAGTTCCCTTTGCACATTGGCTTTAGACACACTTATGAGCCATAGCCTGTGTCTGATGGATTGAAGGGGCTCTGTTTCTGCTAGATTCTGTGAATTGACTTTTGGTGAAAGAAACCATCAGAGTAGGATTGCTTGTGGCCTTGACTTATAGTGCTCTCTTCTCTCACTCCACTTACTCTTGCCTTCAAAAACATCTTGATTACATTAACGTTCTGCCTTTTCATGTAGTCTCACCTTATGATGTTGCTATACAATTGAACCATGATTGTGAGTGATAATATAACATTGGTCAAATAAGATAATTTTCTTCAAGAAAATTTGGCAAAAAGGCATTCTACTTTATTTTCACTTCTGAATTAAAAAAAAATTCTTGAAAAGCTGTAACTCACAGTTATTTGTTATCAGGACTAAACCCTACTAAAAAATACTCAAAACTTACATTATCTTTAAAATAATACTTTAATGCACAATGAATCACTGTTAAGCAATATATTTACACATTAAGCATATATGATTGCTTTTAGCCTGCCTGCATTGTAATAGAACATGTTAAAGTAAACAATTTGATGAATAATTATAATTTTTACGTTTAAAACCTTATTTTTTTCCTTTGAGCACAAAGTACTCTTCTTTCTTCCAAGCCAGCCCTTCATTGCTGGATCCCACGGAATTCATCCTCTGTATGGATTTCCATTATTGTAGGATTTGGCTCTATTCTGGCGAATAATACTCAAAGGCTACAAGACTGCTCAGGTTATGGAGGTTTACAACCATGGAAATGTAAATTGAAGTCTTGATGTGAATTACTTTTTGTAGGGCATCATTTTGCATACACATACTATCCATTTCTTTCGTAAACAAATAAATGCCAATAAAAAGCTGTTTTGGAAGTGAGTAAAAAGGGTTAAGATTGGTGAAGGTAGGGGAATGAATGCGGTAAAGAACAAAAGTGGAGAGATCATGTGGGATAAGAGCAATATCAGGGACTGCTGGAGGGAGTATTTTGAAGAATTTTACAATAATGTTGCAGGCGCTGAGGATGAGCCTTGTGAAGTAGTATGTAAGAATGTGATGATGGAAAAGGAGATAAAAGAGAATGAGGTCATAATGGCTGCGAGAATATTGAAAAATGGGAAGGCTGCAGGCATAGATGGGATATCAAGTGAAATGTAGAAGTGTGGGTGTAATTTACTCATTTGTCGGCAGTGTGAACTACGAAATTTACGCTCACAGGCTTCCGTAGTTCCAGTGGATTGGAAGAGTGCAATCATTGATCCATAGTACAAAGGGAAGGGAGGAAAGACTGAATATAATAACTATAAGGCCATTGGTTTATTGAGCATTCTGGGAAAAGCATTCAGCAAAATTTTAATTGAAAGAGAGAGGAATATTACTTGTGACAGAATATGGGTTGTGCAGTGTGGGTTAATGCCTGGGAGAGGATGTAGTGACCAACGTTTCAGCAAGCAATAGAAAAATGAGGGGGCGTCCCAAAGAAAGTGTATTGTGCGTTTGTGGTTTAGAGAAGGCATATGACAGGGTAAATATTAAGAAGTTGTGGAAGGTTTTGAAGGACTATGGAGTGAATGGGCAGTTATTGAATGTTATGATGGCGATGTATGATAATCGTAAGGCAAGTGTGAGAGTTAATGGGGTTCTGAGTAATTGGTTTGCAATAAAACAGGGCGTAAAGCAAGGATGCGTAATGTCACCATGGCTGTTTAATGTATTTATGGATAAATGAGTTAGAGATGCATGTAGTGAAAATGATGGTGTTCTGATTGGAAATGTTAATGTGAGAGTTCTACTGTATGTGGATGATGCTGTTTTGATCTCAGAGAGCTAATAGGAATTACAGAAGCTCCTAGATAATTCATTTTAAAGAATAAACCAATGGTAACTTCCACACAAGATTTATTTAAACCGATCCAGGTTTCGACACACCATGTGTCATTATCAAGGTAGTTCGAAGCATTGGTCGAGAGCCTTAAATAGTGGACATTTACATGGCCATGACTCCAAAGTGACGGGAGGGGGGTGGGTGAAACAGGAGTGGGGAGGGGGTTTGGAAAGGGACTATGAAGAGGGTATGAGTCACTTAGGAGGGCGAATATTGAGGAGAGGAGAATGTGTGAGGAACACAATGTCATTACATAAGGGCATATTTTTCTGGGGTATTCACAATCTCGAACTGTTCAAGAAAGTCCAATTTCATACTTTGGTCACAAACATGTAAAATATTCACTTCAAAATCACTGAAATGGCCTGACTCATGTAAATGTTTTGAGAACGCTGATTTTTTTTCCTTTTTTGCCTTCTGTCCTCAGTGAGCTCCTAGATAAGTTTTGTGAATCAAAAGAGAGAATGGAATTGAGGGTAAATGTGTGCAAGACTAAAGTAGTAGTTTTTTATACAGGGAATGGGGAGAATAACTGTGTGATGAGGGAGAATGGTGAATTAATTGAACAAATGGATGGTTTTGTGTACTTAGGTAAGATGTTTGCGAAAGATAGATGGATAGATGGAGATAAAGAGACGAGCAAATGCTGGAAGGAAAGTGGTAGGTAGCATGTGGAGCATATCAAGGAATGAGTGCCTGTCTAAGGAAGTGAAAACCGCCTTGTATAAAAGTGTACTTCTCCCCACTTTATTGTATGGTAGTGAAACATGGGTATGTCAGGATACACATAAGAGTAGACTAAACGCCGTGGGTATGAGTTATCTGAGGAGTGTTTGTGGGAAAAGTAGGATGGATAGGGTAAGGGTGGGGTCAATGAGTGGGTAATAAATGAACGTGGATTAGATGATCCAGTAATGGACATATATGGAGTGTGCTTCGCTGGTTTGGCCATGCTGAGAGAATGGATGACAGTCAAATAACAAAACAGATATATAAGAGTGAAATGAATGGTGCGAGAGGAAGAGGTAGGCCGAGAAAATTGTGGTTGAGGAAATTCTTAGGAGGAGGAATATTAGGAGTCTTAAAAACAGGAGGGCGTGTATGGGAATAAATGAGGCAAAAGAGGTTTGCAAGGATAGGTCAGTATGGAGGAAATCATTGAAGCAGAGCTAGGTAGAGTACAAATATTTACTTATGATTGGAACTTAGTGACCCTGCCTACCCACGAAGGGAACGGAGTGATTGGTATGTATGTATGTATAAATGCCGACAAATGAAGTACCCACTAAAATACATTGCTGGGTCTTTTTCCAGCAAACTAATTTGAGTTTATTGGTTAAAAGTATACTGAAAATACATAGACCTCATCAAGAAAAGGTAAAAGTGTACATAAATGTACAAAAAATATGCAATGAAATTTTACCAGACATATCAGAATACATTATCACACATGGTATGAGTAAAAAACTCATCCACAGAATAAAATGCATGTAAGGCAAGCCAGAAGTGAATCACATGCTTGAATTTATCCAAGCCAGTTGTTGCCAGCTGAAATTGGTAAATGACTGAATAGTCTGATACCTTGATAAAGCAGAGGGTGTTGGGTTTTAGTTAACCTGCATTGGTATAAGGGAGAGGGTATTATATTTTCTAGTGCTGTAGTTGTGAGTTGCCCATCTTGTAGGGAAGAGAGCAAGGATTTCCTTTACATAAATTAAAACTCTGTATACATATGTACAATAAAGTTAAAATTTTCAATTTTGTAAACAATGGGCAACAGTATTCCCAATATGAGTATTTTGTGAGTATCCTAATGGCCTTCTTTTTGCACCAGAAATACAGATTTTTATATCTGTAGTATTCCCCCATAATTCTAAGCCATAGTCAAAGTGGATGTTAAAAAAAATCTCATAAAGTTAGACAGGACTAACAAGCTTAGCTTTCTTAAAATAAACTGAGCTTTAGAAAGCTTCCTATTTACCTCAGTAATATGATATTTCCAGCTTAGTTTAGGTTCAAGATAATACCCAAGTACTTCTGTTGGCTTCTTATTACCTGAAGCAGATTTTAGGCAGCAAATTAACTTTTGAGTTTTTTTAACATTTAACATTTTTTAACATTTTAACATAACCATTCCCTCCAAACCAATCATTAGCCAGTGCTAATGAATGATGGTTAACTGCACTTTCAGCTGCAATGGTAGTACTTTAACAAACATCCATCAAGGTTGCATCATCAGCATAGAGAAATGAATTTGTAGGAATGTTATATGGAGGTTCAATTGATCATTATTAATAAAAATAAAATGGGGCCCAGGACAGACCCCCTGAGGAACACCATATTTAGTGGGGAAGGGAGAGAACTTCACTCCCTCCACTTCAACACATTGAAGATGCTGAGAAAGATATGATTGGAAAACAGGCAACTCAACTCCTGAGATCCCATAGTATTCCAGTTTTTCCATTGGTATGGTGTGAGAAACTCTGTCATAAGCCTTGGTAAGGTCACAAAGGGTTACAGCAACACATAATTGGTCTTCATGAGAGTTGTGGATATATTATGTAGATCATTTGTGGCAGTTTAATCATTACGGAAACCTAATTGGGATCAACTAAAAAAGGCCACTATTTTCCAAGAAGTTGTACAACTGAGATTTAATAATTACCTCAAATATATAACCAAGGATTGGTATGACCGAAATTGAGCTATATGAGTAAGGGTCATCTCTAGGGTCTGTCTCGTGCACTGGAATCACCCTCAAATATTTGAGATGATGTACGTTGGTAATGAGTGGGCTATCAATCCCACATGCAGTCTAGAGATCATCAATTTATTCATGCAATGTGATTTATCACTGACCTGAGATGCCACCAGCATACAAATAATAAATTGGTCTATTTTACACGAATGAGCTAAACGTTGAACGTAATGAACCCATTTATGTATACCAATATCAACTCTTTCCACCTTAGAGGTCTGTGATTACCCATGGAAATGCTTCAAACGCATGAGCTACAGGGCAACTATTAAAGGAGTTACCCCAGTGTGTGTTGCAACCTTCTTTCTCAATGTACAGTCAAATAAAAAAAGCTTTAAAAGTCCCTTAAAAGCAAACATTATCTCAAGGGCTGCTGAGAAGAGTGAAATTTGGCATGAGGGAAAATTGAGTTGGGAAAAGGGAGCGAAGAATAAACAATGCTGAGGTAATGAGTCAACGTTCAATGGGAGCTTGTATTTTCTAGTAGACTGGGGTAAGGGACAGTTTATGAGGGGAGATTTCAGATCTTAAAATTACTGGATTTAAACAAACTGTTTTCACTCAAACAGTCAAAGGGATAGTCATAAACACATCATAGGGATCCAAGAAAGAAGAGTGCCTGAGTCCATCAATAAAATGATTTGTGGATCAAAGTATTGGGACTTTTTAATGTATCCATTTATAGTCACCACTTTTACATCTTTGTAATGCCATTTAATTGGACACTAATTCATTTCACTAGCCTCAATCTACTTAGTAGGACTTAACAATCATCACACTGATGCAAATGCAACACTTTTGTTTTTTATTTTATTGTTTGTTTGTAATAATTGACAATTTATTGAAGTGTTGACTCCTATATTCCCTTGTAATTTGACCTGTCCTATACTTGTAAAATACTTGCCCCGGGACCAATTAAGATTTTGATTTCATATTGATTTAATTTGTATTTCAAAGTTTAGAGTTCTATGTGCAAAACCCATTCCCTTCCCTGACCCCATAGGAATGCATATGTGATCTGCACATGTCTCCTAATTGCCTAAATGTTATTTCTTTGCAACTCTCCCTCTTTGACTAGTTTACCTTTGATCCCAAATTTGCCATTAAACATCAGCTATCAGCTAAACTCTTGGAGCCAAGTTTCCAAGAGTATGGCTTCCAAGGAATGTTCAAAACAGTTTTAACCAAATTGTATATGCAGAATGACTCCCTTGAATTTGAATGGTGTTTCAAATATGAGCGGAGCTGTGCTAAGTACCTACTTTGCATGACTGTGAACATCTGAATTTTGGCCAAAATTTCTGAGATTGTTAAAACTCATATCAGAATAGAAGAGGCAATGAGCGGGCATCTGATATTAGGGGTGACATAGCATGCACCAGTACAGGGAGGGGAAAAAAGAGGTGTAGAGTCTTGGAGGGGAAGGAAATGGTGCGGGCTATTCCACAGTGATGCAAGCAGCAAATGAGCTGGGCTCAATATTAGATATGCAGAGAGATACATAAAATATGATGAAATTTTGGCCCTGAAGTTATTTACTCTTGTATTTTGCAAAGGAGGAAAGCTTTTTCCACCTGAAAATGCATATTTAGTTTCGAAATATTTAGGGCCCTTGGAGCAAGGGTTCCTGAAAACAAAGAGTGATGAAATTTTAGCAAGTGAATTAACACTCCACAACAATCATTTTAACAGGTAGAAAACATTACTTTTCACAATTCTGAAAAATAAGTGCCACCCTAATGTAGTGAAGGGAAATTCCTTCTTTATTGGTACACCATTTATTTCAAGCAGGAAAAATTTATCCCAAGTACACCTAAAGCTATCAGTTCTAAGACTGTTGACCTCAGAACAGGAGAACACACTCAAATTTGGAGACCTCTATGATTAGTTTCACCCATATTGTACACATTATCACTTGACGTCCTCCATTTGTTTATTCATCCATTACTAGTGAAGAGGAAATTCAGAATCTTATTGGATGGAAGAGATGGAAGAGTGGGAAGTGTCCATGGAACCTGACAGTAAGAGTTAGGGAGTGAGATTGATTTGCCTATCAGAGGTCATTCCGAAGACTCAAGCACTGAATACAAGGAACTAGGAAGGGCGAGTGACATTCCTCATCCGTGGATTTGGGATGATAAGAAAAAAAGATATGAAGATATTGTTTTAGAGAACGGTAGATATGCAGATAATTACTGGAAAATAACCTACTATGTACTTCATTTGAATCGAACTAATAGAAGCCAACTGATGCATGGGAAATTTGAGTATCTTGGGAAAATAATCCTGTAAGGCTTTGTACAAAAACTCATTATAAATTCACAATTTTCATGAAATCCTTTCCAGGAAACTAAAATTAACTGTGACTTGATTTCCCAGGATGTATTTAAAAGTACGTATCTCTAAGTTCTTGCATATTTCAGATAGTTCTAAAATAGTTGATTATAATGGCAAAAAAAACTTTTCAAAATTAAACCACTAACTACTTAAAAATTAATCTGAAATCATATAGGTACTTAAGTGCCTAAGGAAACTATAGTCATTGATGAGTTGCTAACTTATACTAGGGTATTTTTCAATCATACATTCAAACATATCATTGAAGTCATCAAAATTGTGCAAAAATATATTCTAACTCAATGTATCTGAAACCGGCTTTATATTGAGTTTTACAGTTTATTCAGTTACTGATTTAGGATTTCCATCAGAATATAATCCTGATAGACTGAATCAGCAATGGTTATATAGTTGGTGGAATGTAAGTTTGGAAAAGGCAATTATCAGTGGATGAAAAGTATTATAATTCACCAGAAATGGCAGAATATTTAGTTGAATCATGGTGCAAACATACCTGGAGCATTGGGAATATTCCGAAAAAAGAACTACTAATAAAAAAACCTTTGAGTGGTCTGAAATATTCAGATAATATTAGCTTGCTGCAACATTTACATGCTCTTCCAATCAGACATTGACTTAAAAGCTAATCTTTCAGAGATCTAGTCCAAATCATGTCTCTAAGCATAGACCTACACCACAATCAAGGCACCAGTGGAAAGTGTCTCTGGTGCTTTGCCTTTAGCTGAGCACACTCTCATCTTTGATACCTGAACTTCTTCCTAGTGCTGAGATGGCAAACCTATGACATAAAAAATTTACAAAATAAGAACTAAATTTGCAATCCAACATTCTACCCCATTAGGCAATTCAGTACTCAATTGACTTCATTTTCATTAACGAGGAAGGGGCAGAAGAGAAGTCAGCTGCACTAGCTATGGCTTGCAGTGTACAGAATACAAACCTTTAAAGCTTTAGAAAATGAAATGCAGCAACAATAAAGAGAAATATAAAAAATTGTGATTGCTTTTTTAATGAGTACACATATTAAAAGTACAACTAATATTATACCAGAGCGACAAATATCACGGCAATATGAATATTTATAGATGTGACAAAGCACTCAAGTTAGGCTAGGTTTTCTAAGAGTTTGGACGCGTGAAGCTCAAAAGGCAGAGCCATCACTCTCCTAGTGGATGGTCCATTTTCAGGGCAGGGCCTCCCACCTAAACAACATGGTGTTCGTCAAATGGGTGGTGTGTTTGAGGGAGTTTTGTAACTTTTTAGTTGTAAAGTTAACAGAAGACAAAAGCTCAGATGATGTCTTTTTGCACTGTGAATGGATGCATTCAGTAACCACCAAAATAATTTCATGTTACTATAACTTTGGAGCTGTGAGAAGAGACAATACGAGAGCAATGCATAGCCAAAATGATGAGGTAAAAAAATCCTTCTCTCCATGTAAAATTGCAGTGACTACAACCAAAACAGAGGCACACCAATACACAGTGAACACGTACAGTGCACGTTCATTCTTTTCCTCTCCCAGTCTCTTTCCCATATTTCCTCCCCTTTAATGACTGTAGGCCTCACACCCCCTGCCACACGCCCCTCCAGCAGCCCTCAGGGTGTTACATTCATCTAAGAGCAGCTAATATTGAATATTTTATTTGATAAATATTTTACAATTCATGGAATCAAATACATATCACAAAATGGGAATTAATATACAAGTATTAAAACAATTTAAATAATGGATCTGAAAAGCCACAAGGGTTAATTCATACCTTATAAATATATACCTCAACTTTAAAAAAACACTGGAAAATTCACTGGCAGAGATGCTTGTGTATGTTAAAACTTAACAGGGGATGTTTTGAGCGACAATAATATAATTTGCACATAATATGTCATAACAACATGATTTTTCGATTGAAACTTCACAAATCATAACTAAGGACTATAAAATACTCGAGAGTTCATATGCATCAATCTCCTAATTCTTTGCAGAAGAAAACATTACACATGCAAGTTCATTAAAACCAGATCACTACATCGTGTCTCACGTGAGAGAGGAAAAGCTCACATTTTCTCATAGGTCTCCTCAAAATTACAAGTTATACATTTCTTTGTATAATTATCATCCTCTTCATTGTACTCCTCAGGGCCAAACTCATGTTGATGATTTGAAGATGTTCTGTTATACAGGCTACTCCTTACGTTCATCCTCAGAGCTGTAAACAGAAATGAAATAACATAACCTAACAGGTTTGAAAGATATTTCTTTTTCTTTATAAAAGGAAACAAAACAAATTTAACTTGCTTAACTCATCATGGTTCAAAACCATTTAACATTCATTTGCATAGAAATTTCTGGCAAATGTAGCACTACTAATCCCATTTAAACCAAGCACACATTGTGAGCAGGATTTTCCATTTTGTAAAATAATTTTAACAATGAATATTTATAGTGTATAAATATTTGTAATAATTTATATGAACATATATTAGATATAGAATCATTATACTAAGACATTTATTTTGCCTTACACCTCCACTTAAGAAAAAATATCAATTATTTGTCACCATCAATTGAATAAACTTGATGGTTGAAGGCATAACTTTGTGGAGTGACACTACAGACATGGCGAAAAAGAAAGAATTCTTAGTATTTTTCCACGCTTAAAACTTTTATTCCTGACCCAGGTTTCGATTGCCTAGCAAACATTTTCAAAGGTTTGAAAATGATCATCAATTGCTTTATCTCTTTCTATCTAGTTTTTAGATATTTTTCTACTCCTAGAGATACTTTAGAAATTTTCCTGAGCTTGGTGAGATGCTTGCAGTGAAGTGAAGACGCTGAAAAGCAACCTCTACCATGTTAAACCTTGAACACCAAAAGCAATGTTCCTGCCACACACTTAGTCTTTATGGGATCATCATCAACTTAACTTCAACTTTTTACATAAGCATACTATAGAAAGTGTTAATAGCTATACATAATAATAATATATTTATTAACGGGCATTGGTGCCCTTTTACCAAATATTACATTGAAATTTACATCAAATGACTACATAAGCATAACTATTAACACTTTCAGTGAAGATGACATGATAGCATATGCGCACTGCTGATGGGTGATGTCTTAAGATGTCACCAAGCTATTACGTTCAAAATATTCCACACATGGGAAGAACTTCAAAGAAAATAGTAGCATTGAATGGGTAAAAAAACTGCACACAATAGATAACACTCTTACTAGATCAGATACAATCTTGAACATAATCTTTCAAGGACATATGACTGCAAGAATAGCTACTTTGGCAATAAACCCTTATTTTTAAACACATCCATGATAACTTTTTCTTTGACAAAGTTAATATATTTTTTGTTGGGAATCAGGCAATATAAAAACAAATTTGATAATGGGATTTTGGGACTTCCAAGAAGAAAAGAAGTAGACTTCAGCAAATTTATCAAAATTTATCTTTTGAAATATGAAATCAACTTCTTGTCTACATCTTTAAAAGTAAGCTGAAAATGTCATTCATGGGTATTACGTCTGTATAAAAAATTTGAAATATTATTGGAAATTCTAATTTCCCCAGAGGAAACAATAAAACATGTACTTATAATTTACCTTTGATTTGCTTGTTGTACTTCTTAATTTTTGCCTTATCTTTGGCTTCCTGCCGTCTCTCTCTTTCTTCTTCCAATTTCTCCTCTGATTCCCAAACTTCCAGTGCTCTTTTCTCGACCTTTAAATAAATGTACAATTTTATTCAATGGGTCAGTCCCTACAAACGTGGAGGAATAGGAGTTAACATGGATGCACCCTCTAGACATATTCCACTATTTAACAGATTAATAAGAGAAAGCAGGCTTATTAACAATTTCTCGGTGGAATTTAGTCAAAGGCATAGTACCTGTAACTGCAGGTAGAGCTTCATGTCACCCCAATTAGAGTTATGAGGATTCTTTCTCACTATAAATTTTAGAGCTGGTTCTCGTTTGTCAAAATCACAATCCTTCAATAGGTAGTAATTTTTTGCCTCCGTTTTCGTTATAAGGCTGTGCTTATCCTCGTTGTCCCTAAATAAATGAAAATGCGTTTGTCACAAAAAATATTCTGAGAAAGGTCTACCCATAGCTCCTTTTAAATTGCACGAGCAAACAATTTTTTAATACAAATAATGGAAAAGTTAAGCTTAACCTTACAAGAAAGAACTTCCACCACTTACTTGCACGTTGTCATACAGTATTCTTGACTCTGTTAAAGAAATTTAGATTCGACCATACCACTTCTGGAATCCTAATCATACACACCTGCATTTATCACAGACGGAATATTCAAAATGCTGGAAAAGAAACGAATCGTAGAATTCCTCACAACATTCAATACAACTTGGTCTATCTGGTTCTATAATTGGTGGCGGTTGGCTTGTAATGGTCACCTGAAACGCCATGACAATACATAAGAGCAGGATTCTCTTGTTATTCATAACTAATAACATTTAATCATACAGGTTCCTCAGGTTCGGCCAGGTCTTTCTCTTCCAAAAGGAATCCTCCTCCGGTATCAATGAACTTGTTTCCCTGTACCCGAATAATACTTTTCTCTGCCGCTGAGCAAAATCTACAATCAGAAAATTGAGAAATTAGCCATTGGCGTTTCCACGTGCAGGGATCCCGAGATAAAGCAAAATAATACTCGCTCTGTAGGATACGGCTGAGCTTTCTGCCTTGCTTGCTTGATGAGTAACGCCCGGTGCCTGTTTTTGTCCATTCGCGCCAGTTGGGCGGGTGTTAGCTTGCATTCTTCATTAGAAACGGCACCTGTATTGCTACTCTTAGCACTTTTTAAATCACCATCATCATCACGACCTTCCATTTAGAGATAAATCCTTTGCCGACTGGATTTTGGAAAATCTCAGTAACTCGAGTAAACACCTCACTCAATACGTTAGTCAATTGGTGTGGCATTGATCACTGCCGCCATCTCTGAGCAGCATTTCACATGCTTGTTGGAATGAAGTGAGCATCGTTACTTCTAAGGAAGGGAGTTTTCTGTAATCAGCTGAATTTTGGACTGTGAAAGGTAAGGTTATAATATGTTTTTTATCTTTAAAGCTCATCATGTGTATCAGCCGGCCAAATCTTTTGTTAGCCTCTGCGATTGGAGGGCACAGTGAGGATCGATTCTTTAAGCCAAGCCTGATGTCATCTGTTAAAACTCTAGTTCTTCTTAAATGAAGACATTTATCGTTTTCCTAACCATCGTAATTAGCATGCACATATTCATATAATAACCTAAAATTGAATATCATTGGACATGTCTCCGGTTAATAGTATTGGCTACCTTTCGTAAATTTGAAGCTGTGCCTCCGACCCTCCACATATGTGTTGGTTTTTGACGTTACTTATGGCCATATAACGTTTATATACTCCTTATTGACGGAATGCGGTAGTTTGAAATGCAGATTTACACAAGAATTGCCTCAGTTCTTCATCATCTGGCAGCTGAGGATGTTTCATATTAATTCGCTCGCAGTTGAGCAATTAACTAATTCCGCTCACCCTTTGTACAAAACTATGTTTGATAGGATTTTTCTTTGCTTTGTATTGCGTTGTTGAAATATTGCTTATGGAGTGACTAGAGTGCTAGAAATTTGGGAAAATATATCGAATAGTACGTGTAATTATAAGGTGTTTGATTTCGATAATGCTGGAATCAGAATGCCATCCATATTCCGTGTTTGGCACCTTTAAAGTCTTATTTCTTGCCCGTGCAAGGGAAAATTGCATGGTAAATAAGATACCAATGAATTGTTTCACTACTATGCCAGTTTTTTGTATGAGCGTTATTTAAGAGATACCTGATCCCAAAGTTGCCAGGTGTATTCCCATGCGCGGAAGCTAGGTGAATGTTATTTGCCTAATCTTTCGAAGCGACGGATCATTTTCCAATCTTCTTTTAAAAAATTACAATTTGTAAGAGATATTATCATATTGCCTAATTTCACTCGGTGTATTTGTGAGTCCACCATTTTTTGCATTTTATATTAATTACCTAGATCTATTCTCAATTATCTTTCTTATTACTGTGATGAGCCTTCAATTTACGTGGTGCTATCCGATTTTTTAGTTCGATTACTCTGAGCATGAGTAGCAGCTGTTGATATTGAGGTGAAGATGCTTGCATTTTAATATTTGGAAATGCTTCAGGTCAATTTGTTTAAGTTAATGATTAGGGAGACTGTTTATCGCGGCCGCAAACGCGTCTGCAGACGTCAGTGCGCTTTTATTTAGCGATTCAGTTTTCCTATTCGTACTATCTAGAAAATTGAGGCCAGCGGTGAGTACGATGTTTTTTCTACAAAATTACCGCTTGATCTGTTGCGCCGCGGTCGGTCATCTTATGAGTGACCGTGTGAAAATATATTTGCGAAAATCTGGAATAAGACAATTCTAAATAGTTATTAATTTTTATTGTATTCGTGAAAACTCATCTTGTGAATGGCAAGCAATACTCGTCTGCAGCAAAGACTCTTTACTTTCGGTACTTTCAGTGATATTATCCAAGTCGGGTCCAAAACCATGTTCCGTTAGAATAATAGTGGAAGGATCTTCACTCACAGTAGCAGAGTTCTCAATTCTGCCTTGCCCAAATTCCACAACATGATTTTCAATCTCTTCATCATCTGGAAACTCATCATTCATGTAGTTCATCGTCCTCAGAGACATCCCTCATGAGTAGAATGTCTCTAAATTCATCTCATTATAATCTGGACATCTGTATTTGTTCAATTTTATCAATTTACCAATAATACTTGCACACCAGTCTTTTTATACATATTTTATACCGTATAAATGTCAGTGTGGTGTGTGGGCAGGTTTAGTCACTATCTCCCATTGGGTCCATATGGAACCAAATACGTATAACCACTCAGCACTAAGAATTCAAATGCTGTATGGCGATTCATGAACTAAAAGACATACCCTAAAAGAAGATATTTTTTTTCAAATCAGAAAATTCAAGAGTATACCTTGCATTTACTGCAGAGTAGCAGGCGTGAAACAGAATGGGGTGGGATGAGGTATGATGCAAAAGTTCTACAGTTTCATGATGAAAGCTTTTGAATGCGAGAGCAATCGCCTGTGTCTAGCCGATGAGGACTTTCAATGCCCGACTTCGCCAACCATTTCCAACCATTTCGCTTTCCAACCATTGATTTTACCTCAATGCTTCCGTCGTATTCTTTCCCTGATAAGTGGGAAGTAAATGCTAAATGTGATATAAATATTTTGAAATTAATTTGACGTCGTCGTCGGGTGACATTTTGGCTAGAACATAATCACAGTTGTTACTTGAAAGTAATGCTTACTTCATTAAATGTTAGCCGTGTGAAAATTATTGGCAATTTTCTGTACATCGTCGGATTGATAGGAGTCGGAAAATAGTTTATAGGCTACTAGTTCATTAATTGCTCACTCATTTCAAGTTTTTATTTTCAATATCATTTTACATTAATCTAGCTTTCTTGCCGATTCTCACTCTTCTATTGACTGGAAAATGTTTTTAACTTTCAATTTGAATTTTATATTTAGGTTATTTATGACGAATATAAGGGAACTTAATTAATTGCGAGTTTTCAATTTTTAACGGTTTCAGTCACCAAAAAATCAATGCATTCACTAAATATGCAGATGTTTACTCTTCTGCATATTATGAGTTTGAAGTAGTTACTTAGCGGAACATATTTCTCTTCAATTCACGAGAGGCATTACTGTGATGTCGAGAGTTGTGAGACGAACCCTGCGCACCACCAGAGGTCGTAGAATTTCGCGGTTGGGTGGATCAATTGCTGTCAATCGCACGCTGGATCAAAACTTAATTCCATATTACTATGTTTGAATGATTGTTAACAATTTCTGCGTAATTGATGAATAGTAGATTTTATAATGAAATATGGTTGCATAAAACGTTCCTGGTGCGGCACAATGAAAAAATAAACTTTGCAGTAAACCTTTTTTTCATTCTCTCTCCATGGCACAGTTTCACTTACTTAGTGGAACCGGAGGAGGCGGTGCCATGGACATAAGGTTCTAAACGTGGGAGACGAAACTCTCGAAATGCTGCGGAACAGGCGAGGTAGGTTGTTCATGGAGTGGAGGGTCAACCAGAAAAATCTTTCTCATTGCTGACAGCACAGCGCTTCGAGAAGTAGGATTACTCGCCATACCAGTCGTCCAGTCTGGACTCTTCTGTCGAAATTAAACAGCAAAGAGAAGTCGCCGGGCCACATTCTGAACGATGACATAGTCGGTTCCGTAAAGATTTGCGTGACACTTTGAATGCGTGTACTTATTTGTAATGTGGTCTGGATCAAAGTGAGGAGAAGAATCGCATACTACCGATTTGATTAATTGGCAATTTATTGATTTTTGTTACTTGTAGCCTTATGGCACTTTGACATTCATACATTTCCAGATATGTTATGTTCAGATTTTCCACTAATCAAGAAATTATACGTTTCGTATTAGAATAATGTAAGAAACACGCATCTACATATGACCTTCGCTTAAATTTCGAACCCAGCGCTACAAACTCAAGTAACAGCATTGCATTAATAAAGACGAAAATTGTAAAATATAATTCTTTGATCGTTTACATTATTACAAGTGTGGTTAATTATGCCATGTAAAAAGGTGAACTTAAGTGAGGTTTGGTTCTAGAATTTTTTTGTCTTACGTGAAAAGCTATGAAAAGAATGCACTGAATGACTCACTGCTATACCGCTTTGGTCATGTGAAGTGCCTCGAGCTGTTTTCGCGGAGTAGTTCGATTCCCATGCTTCGCTTTCCGTCTTCCTCTCTTCCCCTCCCTCGTTGTTTCTCCTCCTCCACTTCTACTGTACCTCCGTGCCGCACAGGTCCGTACCAAGAACTTAAGCGAACCGAGCTAGACATCTACATCTGCGTCATACCCTGCAAGCCACCCAAAGGGTGTGTGGCAGGGGGTGCTTCCACACCAGGCTTGCATGAATTATACAGCAGAACACCGAAATTACATTGAAACCAGCTCATGCAACGCGCCAATTAAAAATCTTCTAACCAAGAAAAATTCCATCGTCAATCCTTCCAACATGCAAGGGATACAAAGACTATTACTACAGATTCAAAATATCATGCATAAATAAGAACATCAATATTTACATCATGCATAAATAAGAACGTAGAGTAGATAAAGAGAAATATCTACAGTCTATCTAATGCCACTATTCGCTCTATTCATGACGACGATCACAGCTGTTAGGGTCCCGAATGGTACGCGGAAAAAATGACATTTTATACCTATCGGTTCTACAATCTATCTCTCTAATTTTATTGGCGCAATCTAATCTGGCGTGGTACGAGGGGGTTAATAGTATGTTTTTTACGTCGTCAGAGAAATGTTTTTCCTGAAACTGAGTTAAGAGGTTAAGCCTAAAAGTTAATCTACGCCGTGATAGCGATTCCCATCCCAATTCTTTAACAATCCAGGCACAGTAGCCAAATTATCGTAGCATCGTTTTACAAACCTAGCTCCTCTTCGCTGCACGCGATCTAATTCCGATATCAACCCCGTTTCTTGTGGATCCCATACACTGGCAGCATATTCCAGATGAGGCCTAACGATTGAAAAATAACAACGTTCTTTCACTTTCTCATCACATTTTCCGAGTGTTCTCTTGATAAAGCCTAGCTTCCTGTATGCTTGACCGCATATTTCCCGAATATGTTTTCCCCAAGATATGTCGTGAGTAATTGTGACCCCTAAGTACTTAACAGACTCGGCGTGAATAATTTCCGTACTATTAATTCTGTAAGCCCTACCTGGCCTATTTTTCTTTTTCCAAAAACTGACTGTTACGAACTTTTTTATGTTCAGTTCCATCTGCCACTTTTCACACCAAGCATGAATAGCAAGTAGGTCGATTGTTAACGAGTCGCTATCTTCGGAATAGGTAATATCCCTATACACAACCACGTCGTCTGCGAAGAGTCTATGCTTACTTTTATCGGCGTTGCTAATATTTTTTTTGTATAAGAGAAATAAAAGTGGATCAATGACTCTTCCCTGAGGAACACGTTTGCTGTATCTGACATGATACCATATATGACAACCCTTTGTTCCCGCCCGTGAAAGAACTGAATAATCGAACTAGTAATGTTTATATCTATTCCATATGCTTCTAGTTTTGAGAGTAACTTAACGTGAGGTACCTTATCGAAAGCCTTCTTAAAATCGAGGAATATCGCGTCTACTTGAACATTATTTTCACCCGAGAGTATGATGCCATGAACGAAGAGAGCCAATTGGACTTCGCAAGATTTACCCTTTCGAAATCCGTGTTGGTTATGTATTAATAATTCCTCCCTATCTAAATGACTCATAATGGAGCTTACGATTATGTGTTCAAATACCTTACACGAAATGGATGTGAGAGAAATAGGCCTATAGTTACTAGGGTCTTCCCTGTCGCCGCTTTTGAATATAGGTGTGATATTTGCTACTCTCCAGTCCTTAGGCACTATGTGATCTACTAAAGATTTGGTAAATATTAATTCTAAGTAAGGCGCCATATCTGATGCCAATGTTTTATATACGCGAGCAGGTATGTGATCTGGACCGGGGGATTTGTTGGGGTTGATATTTTTTAGCTGATGTTCTATGCCGCGACAATTTATAATAATTTCAGGCATAAATGTTTGGGAACGAACAGGCTGCGGATCGAAAAGATGTGGTGTACAAGTAGTGAAAATGCTTTTGAAGAATGAGTTTAACGAATTGACTTTTTGTTGACTGTTGGTTAGCTTTTCCCCATTGATGTTCTTAAGCGCGTGACATGGCGACATGTTGACGAACCTGGTGCTGCCACGCCCCCGAATCGTTCGCCTCCTTCCACGTCCGGTTGCGGCGTCCAAACGAGTGTTGCCAGGAAGTAATGCGGAGGAGTCAAGTGCCCAATCTAACCCAATTGGGGAAAACACTTCGAGAGCGGTCCACCACAAGTTGACGTTCCGGGCGCACGTGGCGAACCGTTGTTTCCTGTGTCAATCTCCATTACACCAATGTGGGTTATGTGTTGCCAATGGCCGCTGTAATATTCATATCGTGCTCTATAATGCTGGGAATGAGAAAACTGTGGTAAATTTCCACTCACACTCATTGTCATGATGAAGGCATCAACTAAAGAATTTTTCCACAAAATTACGCCTGAGACACTTTCACATGTTCATACGGTGTGGTGCATTGTATCTCCTCAGTGCCCGTCTGGGAGTCTTCCACTGTCCAAATATCATTCCATGAGGTTAGTTGTTTACATAGGGTTTTCTAGGTGGTCTAGAGTAGGGTGACTGGATGTCCAGTTTTTAAGGATTGTCTCTCTTTTCGCCATGTATCCCGTTGCCCCGGCAATTATTAACGGGACGCCAATCCGTATGTACTTGTTTTAACTTGACTTTTTATTTTCGCTTTGTTTTGTGTTTTTATTTGTTTTTGGCATTTCGGTCTCATTCTGAAGAAAAATTTGTATTGTCTTGTATAAACCTTTTTACTGACGTATGTAAACAAAGTTTCTATGATTCAACGGATACCCTGTATTTAGTGTCCTGTATTTTTTTATTTCCTAAGTTCAGAAATTTCCTCTTTTGTGACTTAAAAATTCTAGTCACCCTAGCCGAGAGGTGAACGCTCGAAATCGAAGTGTGGCAACAGTGGTCTGTATTGGCATATACCACTTCAACTGAATGTGGCATAAGTCGCCAAATAGGGAGGTCCTCCTTCGGGGCGGGAATGAGGAGGGAGGGGGGAGAGGGAAAACTGGAGCCGTCCGAGACCGTTTGTATTTTTTGGGAATTCCTCTGCGTCCTTGAGTTCAATGGGAGCGCCATCAACTGTCGCCCTCTAGCCTCGGAGCGAGGCTAGCTGGCGACAAAAGAATGGAGCCATGCCCGCTCGAAAAGAATGGAACCATGCACGGAGAACATGTGACACAACATGGCGCCCCATCACTCGGAACTGCTAAAACAATTCTGCTGAATTAGAGTGGGATTATGTCCTCCATTTGGATTATTAACAACATCGCAGTGGACGGGAATTATTTCCGCTGCAAACAAGATTGTATTCTCAAACTGCATATTCACTATGGATGGATGTAAATTTCTTACTTGACTCCATTCTTTCGTTGCTGAGAAATAAACAATCGGAGCTCTCATATCCATCACTTATTTCTGCATAACTCGGGAGTCGTACGCTGATCGTGTCACTTGGATTACTTTGTGCACAGAGCGGATCATTTTGGTCACGGGGCTAGTGATGCAGTGCCATGGGGTTGATTCTGTATACACAGGTTTTTCCTAAACCGAAATAATACGTTTCATGAGATTGTGATGGCTGATTGCTAATGAATAATTTGGTGGCGAGTCCTGCCTGATCGTATTACCCCAATTCCCGCGTATCTAAAAGTAACCAGATTTGTTTTCAGTCGTGTTTCCTTTGTGGGATTCATTTCTGCATTCAGCTGAGAGTTATCGCAGCAGCTCATCCCACTACGTGCTCGTTCTGAGAATGTTTTTCGTATCGTTTTCCGGTGGCCATAGGCAACGAAAGGATTTAAACTCTGCGACCCCGCCCCAACTCTTTAAATGGTTGAAACCTATAATCGTAAAATCTCTCTCGCTAATTCATTAGGTGTCGAATTATTTAAAAAAATAGTTAATTCTTTCGTATACTATGAATTCATGCTATCATTAAAGTAACATTATCCTGTAAATAATTACAGTGTAATGAATTTCAGAGTGGCTTTTCTGAGACAGAGTGGTTGACGTTGCATTATATTTTTCCCATTCCCGTCGAGTTTCCCATTCCCCAAATCCAAGTGTAGTATTCTCTTCAGCGGGCTGAGTTCTTCCGCTTCTTACAGTTTGAGCGAGAGATCACCCCACGTTAATTTATATGAATACGCACTATATACTTCATAATACCAATACAAAGATCTTATACATGTTTCTAACGATGCCAAAGAATCTTACTGCGGGGATCGGGTTGGTGTTGGGTGGCTAGAGTACTCGCCTACCACACGGGCGGTCAGGGTTCAAATCCCTGCAGAGGAGGATGTTTTTCAGAGGGAATCCGATCCCTACTAGAGTGTCTTGTGGAAGACATTGCCAGTAGAGTGCTCCGTATGTCGGATGAGACGTTACGGCGTGGTCCCCTTGGCGCCTTTCGTTAAGAGCAGGCTAATGCCGACGCCGGGTTTCTATCCACCCTTCCTAGTCCCTTACCTATCCCCAAGGGCGCCTCCCCAAGTATCCAATCCAATCGGATCACACTGCAATGCGATAAGTTCCCGGCAGCGTACACTCGTGATGTTTGCCTCAAGAAACAGAGGCATCTTTTTCAATGGGAAATTTGCTTCAGAGAGAGATTATTAAACAACGTGGAAGTTATTACAACGCAAAACACATCAGAAAAATCATGTTGTGCATTTCGCGTATTTGACTACATCATTAAGACTAAATAATATGTTGCAAACTTTTCGTTTGTCTGTTGTTTTGTCTGTTAAAATGCATTGACAATTTAAAGTAATTTGTTTTCAGCCGCCCCCAGATTTTTCTGGGTAGGAACAGTTATTAACGTGCTGCGAAAAAGCGGATAAGCTTTGTTTTAGCGAATGATCGGATCTTTGAACAGGTCATTGTGTACATGATGACAAAATTCGAGGAGAACGATTCTCTCGTAAAGTAGAAGCGCGCCGTCTGTGTTAGTTCATCCGTAGAACGTGGATACGTGGTTTAGTAATTAGTGTAGCTGTTAATTGATAACTTTAATGCCTTTTGAAATGAGTCTGTCTGCAAAATTTCATAGCTCTGCGTCATCGGGAAGCATGTTGCAGTTTAATTGCCAGACATGACCCAGACAACGTGCGGGACTCGGAAACCCCTTTTGTCAGAGAAAAGATCTTCGTCCATGAAGGAGTTTAAAGCGCTCGGCGAGAAACGTGAAATGAGTGGTCTAATGTGTTTTTCGGTTAATTACTGGAAGTTCCTTCACATAAACTAAATTTTTTGTAATTAATACATCTGCATTAACCTTTTAGGTACTCCGTAAAACTACGTAAATGTAAATATAAAATGAAATGTTGTGTTGTGTTGTATTGTGATTAGAAAGTACCTAATCTGGTTCTGATAGTCTGAGGAAGGTCTGTCTGTTGAGGATTTTCCCATTCGTACGGACTCAAATGTGGATGGAGCGATTTTGGTTTATGTACAGATTTGCGGGAAACTTTGCATTCGCGCACTAATTAGAGATAGATGTCGATAAAAGTGAAAAAGTAGCATGTAAACGATTTGATTTTATTGCAATTTCATACTGTTTTAATGCGTATCCTTATGGAATTTTATGAATATGTATTTCGAAATATTTAGATTCTGTATGTACAAGTTTTTTCCTAAACCGAAATAATACGTTTCACGATATTGTGATGGCTGATTGCAAATAATATCTTGTGAGTAAATAGGTATGAATGTTACTTTGTCTTTTGAGTTCCGCGCCGTACGCCAAAGTCATGAAAATTCTCAAAAGAAGCGAAAGTCTCAATAATTCTAGTATTATTTATATTGCTTAACACGAACGGTGATTTCCGCCGTGGAATCAGATGTACTTAAGAGGTGTGGTCCAGGAATTCTCTTCGGCTTCGTTGAAAAGCTGTTAAAATGTGCGCCCAGTGACTCTCGATTGTCGCTCACGCCCCCTTCATATTCCGGAATCGCGACGGCTGCTATTGCTATGAGACGTTCGTTCTGTTGATTCGTGTGCGGCCGAGTGCGGAGTGGTGTGGTGGAAGAGCGAGTAGTTACTCCGCGGCCCAACGGGAGGGCGTTGGTGAGACGCCGCCGGTTTAATGGGTAGGGGAGAGAGTTTCCCCGAGATGCAGCCGTTCCAGGGTTCTCTCAGAGATCACAATCGAGAGTCACTGGGCGCACATTTTAACTGCTTTTCAACGAAGCCGAAAAGAATTCCTGGACCACACCTCTTAAGTACATCTGATTACACGGCGGAAATCACCGTTCGTGTTAAGCAATATAAATAATGCTAGAATTATTGAGACTTTCGCTTCTTTTGAGCATTTTTATGACTTTGGCGTACGGCGCGGAACTTAAAAGATAAAGTAACATCCATTGGAGTTGTAATAGTAAGTTGGAGTGTCCAATAGTAAGAGTTATAAACGAGTTTGGCCCGGTTGGCAGCGTGCTCACTGTCGAAATCCAAGATCAATGGTTAAATTTTAAGCGTGGTTTAAGTTTTTCCTGACCCTACTGTAACGTTATTTACAATGAGAAGTAAATATTTTTATTGAAATGAAGGTTTTTGAGGAAAATTTTTCGACCTCAATTTTCGAATAAATTTCTAAATCGTCTTTCTGCCAGCGAGATAATTAGAGATTGGACAATGAGAGGTAAGTTCCAAACTGAGGGGAGGGATGGATCTCGACGCTAGGTCAGAAAAATGGCATTAACGCGGTTGTAGCCAATCGCCTGCATTGTAATTTACATTTCTTAATTTTGAAAGAGATACGCAGTTCTCCACTTGTACCCGTGAAATAGCTACAATGTAAGCCATACGTACTCGGAGTTCTAGCTTTCTAGAGTTCTAGTATGTCATGTGGCCAGCACCAATTCATTATTTTAACAGAAACTGCACATACCTGCATAACAATATGTTTGCCCTCAATCGCCCCGATGCAATTTGGGAAATTCCAACTCTCCCAAAATTGTGAAGATATCCTCCTCCAGTTCCCAATGGAGGGAACAGGAAAGACTCAATCCTTCAGAGCTGTCCATATTGCCTCGGAAGTTTCATGTACGATCTTGCTCATGGTTGATTTACCAATTCTATACTGATAGCATAGACTTGTAACGCTATCTCCAGCCGCTAAGTATCTAAAATTCATTACAGATTCGGGCTGTATAAATTCAGGCATACTTGTGCTGTAATCAGAATTTTATTTTTAAGCACAAGCCCCCATAAAAGTACAAGCAGATGATAGTAAAAAGAGGAATAATTACCTCAAAGTGGCACTGAAACGTTCACCAGGCGATATTAATTCTCTCGCCCATGATGACTTAACGATAGAAGGACCAACAAGTCTTAATAAACTGTCCAAAATCTCAACTGACATCCTACAGTAATTAAAAAACAGATCTGTGTCTGGAAGTCTCATTTCTTGTAGAAGATGGTGGAAATCGCCTTGGTTTCTCCTTTCTTGGAAAATTGGACGGATCCACCACCTTCTGCGGGCAAACCGTCTTCTCCTTGAGAAGAGGGCTAATAATGCATTGAACCGCCAACGCATCTGAATTGGATCAAGAGGCAGTTTAACATCCATTCTGTTATCGAAACAAGCGGTCTCACTTCGTTGATTCGAAATCAGCTTCAACGAGCAATGATGTGCATGGAGTTCAACGGTACGCACGCAGATCTTCTATTTTTCACATCTTCCGCTATCCGCCGATACCTGTCGCCTTGTGCAGTCGACGCATATCACGACGTCGACAACGCTTGCATGTGAACCTTTCGCACAGTTTCGCGGTTTCGCACGAAACTGCGCGCACGCGCCGCGTGAAACGCTTGAATGTGAACGGGCCTTTATCTTCGTCAAATTCGAATTCTATTCTTTGGAGTGAGGGGAGAGCATAGTTTTTTTCCTTATTCTCGTCTTTGTCGTCAAAAAAATGTTTAGCCGAATTCACCTCGTGGATGTGTACCTACGTGTTTTTTCACCCTTACAGGAAATGGGAATAGGATTAGCAATTAATGAGATGATTTTGAAATCACGTGTTTGTTACTAATATTTTCCTTCTCCTACAAAATTCACCTTCCTTATCTCCCAGATCATTTAATTGTCCTCAGCGCATTTCCCCCCCCTTTCAAATCCATCCCGATCTTCCCCCATTACCACTGCATTCCGATCGCCCATTACTATCAGTTTTTTTCCTCTTATAATCTCGGGCATGAGTATATGTATATTATGGATTCGGATCTCGTTGCTAAAAAGCGTTGTCTAGAATTCCAGTAAAAAAACAACTTTTTGGAAAGTGGTTCCGCCTAGTGATGAAAGATGGAAGTTCAAATGTAAATACAGTCGACAGATTGTAAATAAAGACGTCTTACCGGATTTACCATGAATGTACATGGGTTTTACTTACAATTAATCATAATGCAGTGGGAAGTGGATAAAAAATGTTGTACTACACGCGGGACGTAATTATACACTTGTTTAATGTCGTCCGGTCTACAGATATATTTAATTCCTCTCCAAATTTAATTACACAAATGCACAATTAACTTCTTAGCACTTCGTCAATATCGCTATACGGAAATTTAATAATAATGCGAGGTGACTTCATGAGTATTCCCAATGGCCATCAATGCAGTGTAGGTAAAAAGGAATGCATATAGCGCCGCCTTGAACAGATTTTCAATCCACGTCTCCTATTTTGGGCCCTCGTAGACTCACCCTGTTTTGCAGCCTGATACGATGCAAGTTCTGTTCAAACAAGGCATTTTGACAAGACATGTATCATGGCCATTTGCACCACGCTGAAACGGTGAATGGAGGTACTTGTGATTAAAGAGAATGCGACTGGACTAAAATATTAGGGACTCATCCATCCACCCATTCTTAAATTAAAATGGAAAAATTTACCATGAATATTTCACCTCCAGAGCGATCCACAAAGTCACACAAAATTCACCTATCCATGCTTGACACTTCATGAACACTGTGCGTCACGAACGAACCAGATCACAGAGGCCGGTACGGCAGGTACGACTTGACTCCGGACATGGGTAATGGCATCCTAGTTTAAGGACAGTTATGATCCCTGTGACGATCTTCAGCCTCGTGATCACCAAACCGGTACATTTTACTGTCTTACATACACTTACCTTCTCCACAAATAGGGAAGGATTGTCTTATAAGTGTTGTCTTGGTTTCATAAAGCATTGTTGATTTCGACGAGCCAGCGGCGAGACGACGCAAGTTGGCATAGTAACCGATTCCTGTTGTTGTTTTTTTGTTGTTTAAAAACATTGAGATATTGCAACATAATTAATATGTTATTTTAACGTCTATGACCACCAGAAATAAATGCAGTCACTGGCACAAATTCTAGTCTGTGTTCATCCTTTCCGCTTAACACTTATAACAGCGAATCTTTCCTTCTTAGAAAAACTCTGGATAAGACAATCAAATTCCACGTGTATTCCAGGGGTATTCCAGGCAGCCTGTAATCTGGACACGGTTGAGTGACGACCTGAATGTGCCTAGCTTCATTCGCAATGCCATTAATCATGAAATCACAGGGTACAGTGAAATCCGGCGCTACATTTTGCATGATGAATTAATTTCAAGGAAATTCCAAGTTTTTCTGGATTATATATTTTCCAGCGGGTCAATAGTGAAATTTAAGACTTCGGTTGCCTTTGTCATTAAATTCCTGACAAAGTGATATAAAAATCATCGCTCTAACTGAATTTTTAACTAATTTAGGATTTTTCCAGGAAATCTCCAGGTTTTTCCATGTTTTCCTGGATAACTTCGCTATCCCAATCAGGAGCTCTTGGGACTTTTTTGAGAGTCATCCTGGAAAGTTCCCTAAGACATTGGAAAAGGTTTTACTCGGTAATTATTTTTGTCCGGGTCGCAACCTAATTTTACCGGACTATAATGCATTCCAATTATAATCGGATTATGGCAAACATCGTAATCGGCACACGATGAACGTTTTATAAACCTTTTTCACATTTCCTGTAATAGATATTTCCTCTCTAGCATTTAAAAAGTAATTTTAGATAACAAAAATAGCAGGATATTATTCAAAGCATCAAATAATCCATATCTCCTCGATCGTTATTGAATATTTACCACAGTCTCACGTAAGCAACAATCAACTACGTCTATTTACAATAACAACAGAAAAGACTCTAATCGGAGAAGCCCCAAGGACTGGGTGAAGTAAAAGTGGAAATTTAGGCAACACGTAGCCTAGGCAACAATGCCAAACATCCGAATCCATAGTATATATTCATGATCTCGGGAATTCTCTAATAATCTTCTTGTTGTTAGTAACTCTTTCCACGTATGATTTCTTGTTGACATTTACACCTGTACCAATTCGAAAATTTTCGGGCGTGATCTATATCTACCGCCAGTATCCTGTCGCTCACCTGTTAAATGTTTACTTTCCACTTCCATAGTTCAGCATTCGGCACTATCTGTTCGTAAGAGAATAATACGGACCGTGGATCTTGGGAATCAACTGACAGCCTCACCCGGATATCAGCTGTTTCCTGTTTTTTTACAATCAAAAATGCCGAAGACGGAACTGGAGAGTTGTGCGGTATGAGCTCAAGTGTCTCGAGTTCATGAACAATCAAATAAGTGGGGAGTGTGAATTTTTAGGAAATGAATCATTCCGTCAACGAATGTATTTAACGAAGAGAGGGGAAGGGCGATAAACAATACGCGAATGTACCCCTCACTTCAACCTTGCGCTGACGTGACGCGTTACCTTCGGTTCGCTGAAGAGTGCTACTTTGTAGCTGAAATACGCGTATTAAAACATTGGCGTACTGTTTATCGCCCTTCCCCCTCCCCTCTCTTACCCTATTGGATGTCGTCTCTTCCCCCCTTCTCCTCAGTTTACCTTTATTTACAACTTGGATGTCTTGACCCTTCCTCACTTCAACCTTGCGTTGACGTGACGCGTTACCTTCGGTTCGCTGAAGAGGTCTACTTTGTAGCCGAAATACGCGTATTCGACCCCCACCCTCGTCCGTTCCTGTTGTGTAGATTTGGCCACGCTCTTTTGGAGCTGATTCTCCCATAAGTTGGGCCCATTTTTGTGTGTGAGTGAGTGATTTTGTGTCCTTGTGAGTGTGCTTGCGTAAATAACTGGGCATCCTTAGCGGGGTCTCATTAGCCCTGTGAAGGATCCCAAGTTATAACCCAAACATCCTTAGCCAGGTCCCATTAGCCCTTGCAAAGGATCCTATTTGGGTTGTGTGTGTGCCTCGGTGTTTGGTCCCTGGCGAGGAAGTAACATTCCTGTAAACCATCACAGGGTGGTATTCTTGGTTGAGAGGCTGTGGATGGTCGCTGCTGTGGTTTCCCAGCATACCAACACAGTAAGTTTGGTGTTTTCTGACGAAGGGTACCAATTGTTTACGGCTTTTAGAGACTTTCTTTGTTTTATTTTAATTGATACGCAAGATTTATTATTAGCTTCCATTTCGAGTCCTTGCCTCAATATATTCAGCGGAATAAACGACTTTTTCATCCAAGTTTTCCCAATGACCCGTCCTTGCTTGTACCTTAAAGGTAAATTTTGTACTAAAAATAGGGTTGATCATTCACTCATACATTGAATACATGAGGCAATTTGGCACTGACGCTTGGTTGCGGAAGATGACGAGAGAAACTCATGTAATATTGTGAGCTACAATGAGCTGTATAAAAGCGGCAAGTGGACTGGATCACTTAACTACTATTCTAATTAACCTGCGTTCATTCGAGTTAAAAATGATGTTAACCAGCGCCAACCCTAGTAACTCCAGCTTGGTTAAAAAGTTAACTAGGGTTAGCGGCAACCTGCGTTCCGACGGTGAACTTTTACTGGGTTATTAATTAACCCGGTTAGAAAGCTAGAATCCTTTTCAAATATATATCTTTGCGACTGAGAGGCAGCCTTAAGGTTTTTTCGGGGACTGAGGGAAGAGGTCACGTGACTTCGCAAAAACCAACCAGAATGCAGTACTAGGCGGAGCCTAGCCTCCCGGAAATTCAGTCGCTCTCACTCAGACCTCCGTCGTGTACACTTCACGAGTCGATTAACTGTGTTGCCAAACCTCCGTTGCATTCGTACGTTTGATGTGCTGTGGTGATCTTCCCGAGAGAAAACACGGCAACGTCCACCTCCCTCCCTCTCTCCCCTTTCCCTCCCTTCTGGTGTCTAATGGCCCCCCACCTCCTCCTCCTTCTGCCGCGACGACGCCGCCCGAACCGTTCCGAGCACGCACGAAGGGCCAGTCGCGAAGATATTTGGTAAAGGACAATAGTAATGTGAAGAGGGCATTAGGAGCGGAGCGGAAAAGGACGTGGCATTTAATCTTGTGGCCGTCGCTTCACTCTCGCCGTGTCGAGCCGCACCACTGTGAGTCGAGATGAATGAAGAGTGGTGAGACTCCCGCATGACTTTGCGGCGCGGCAAGGAGCAGAGGTGAAAGTGGAGGGTGGGATGAAGTGAGAGGAGGGGGGGGAGGAAAGAAATATGGAGAGGCAGCGAGGGAGGGAGTGAGGCAGGGGAGGCAAAATAAAGGCGAGATATTTAAGGCGCCACGCACTTAAAATGGCGATTAAAATCAAACTTTACCTGAGACTCTATTTCGGAGTCTAATCGTGAGATGAGTGGAGAAGGACGGTGGTGCGTAATCCAGCTCCCCTCGAAGTGTTGGCAGCAGCAGCGGTGAGGAAGCTCTTCTGGCTGACCCTCCCTTCCATTCCTATTAACTACCCCCCTCCCCCGTTTTGAAATCTCTTGAAATTTCTGTGGCCCATGCCTCAAACTCGTCCGCTGCCCTGCTGCTGCAGGGTCTTAGGTTGGGATCATACGTGCGCCGTAACATAGAGTAAGTACATAAACAATTTACTTCGTTTTTGGTAATCGCGTGTCTTATCATCTATAGCCGGCCTCGGTGGCGGCGGGGTCAAGTCCTCGGATAAAAATCCTCGCCTGCCAAACCGAAGGTCGCGGGTTCGAGTCCCGCCTGGGTAGGATATTTGCACCTCCCTGGGCATGGTTGTGTGTTCGTCCATACATTAAATACGTAGTAATTGGCTTCGGCTGTTACATATACAGAAATTATAATTTTTTTTTATCTTCTGTAACTTTCCCCTCCGAGTCCCCGGCTAACATCGGGTTTCGTTGCCGTCATAATGGCCGAGAAATCGAGAGGGGCGGTGCATAGTTCGTAGCCGCTTCCGATTAACCCATCGGATCAGCGGCTACGCTGCGTTCGGGTCGTGCGCACGAGGCAGACGGAGCGACCCCAAGAGGACGGCCTTCTGCATGCAGGCTGCAAGGGATTCCGCCTGTGCCACGCAAGCAGGAATACACTTGATGCTCTGTATCAGCGAGCCCTTGATTCCACCGAGCACACCTATGACTATGACTACTAGTTTTACAGAGTGTCCCGGGTACATCTGCCGAAGTTCGAACAGCAGGTCTTGATATTTCGTCTGTTTTTCCGCCTCTTTCGAGTCCAAGTTCGTATCGGCCGGAGCCGAAAACTCAATTACGAACATGGAACGAGATTGGCGGTCGAAGAGAACGATGTCAGGCTTGTTCGCCTCCAACTGCCTGGTGGTGGGTAATGAGTAATTCCACCAGATTTTTATTTTGTCGTTCTCCACGACGGACTCAATATCTCCAGGGGCATAGGGCAGCACATGTACTTCGTCGATGCCGTAATGATGTCGGAGGTGGAAATACAACACCCGCAGAGCTGCGTTGTGCCGAGCTAAATACGCTGACTGCGCGTAATAACGGCAGCCGGAGAGAAGGTGACTCAAAGTCTCCGGCTTGGTTCGACACGCTCTGCATCTCGTGTCCGCCACCTCCGCCTTGAATATCATTCGGCGGTACACGAGAGTGTTGATGACACCATCCTGGCACGCGAGAACGAAACCCTCTGTTTCGGACCTGAGACTCGCGGAACGGAGGAAGGCAAACGTCAGCTCCTTCGATAGCCCATGTTTTCCATGTTTCGGTAGAAACATCCATGCATGGGCTTATCGGTATGTGTCTTGAGCAAGATCTTCTGCTCAGCCTTTTTGACCTCGAGCTTTAAGACGTCTGCCCTCAGTGACACAATTGACGTGCCACTGTCGTTACCGTCGGATGACAGGTCAAAGTCCAGACCGATTTCGTCCGCTGCCCTCTTCGCCGCCTGGAAGAGGAACCCCGGCACCTTCGTGCTCCCTTACGAGAGTGAGCAGGGGGTCCGTGCTGTTGAACACACGGCAAAATGTACCCAAGACAACTCTGTTATGTAGACACTCCAGGCTCAACATACCTCTACCGCCTACACTGCGAGGGAGATACAATCTGGCGACGGAAGATTTCGGATGAAGACTTCTATAGATGGTTAGCATCTTCCTCGTTCTCCGGTCGAGGTTTTGCAACTCGATGACATTCCATTTCATGCAACCGAAGGTGTACAGCAGTGTCGGAACCGCGAACATGTTCGTGGCAAGAACCTTGTTCTTGCTAGACAGCTCAGAACTCCATATTTTTTCTGAGAGTCTGTCTGTACTTGGCGGTGAGTCTTTCCTTCACTGCTGCTACCTCCTGCATTCGACGATGAGGGACGCCGAGGTATTCGTAGCATTCGTCATCTTGCAGATGACGAACGACGTTCCCGTCAACGAGATGCGAGTCTTCCTTGCCCTCCGATATTCTTCCTTTCGCCAGGTGGATGGATGCACACTTGTCCAATCCGAATTCCATCCCTATAGCCTCACTGTATTGATGTACAGTGTCCAATGCAACGCGCAGTTCTTTGGCGTTGGAAGCATACAATTTAAGGTCATCCATGTAAAACAAATGAGTGACCTTGTGCTTCCTGTCACCAGGAACGCCGCACATGTATCCTCGGCCTCGTCTCAGCTTGAAGGAGAGGGGGAGGAGGGAGATACAGAACAGGAGGGGGCTCAGGCTGTCGCCTTGAAAAACTCCACGGTGGTATGTTACCAACTCAGTGGAGACGGTCCGTTTGCCCGATGTCAAGACGAAGCGCGTTCTCCAGAGTGGTAACAGGCGTTGGATGCAGGGCACAACCTCTGGGTGGACTTTCATCAACTTCAGCAGGGCGATGAGAAGCTCATGCGAAGTGGTGTCGAAAGCCTTGCGATAGTCCACCCAGGCCATTGATAGGTTTCGCTTATGTCAGGCGGCATCCTGACATATGCACCTGTCAATGAGCAGGTTGTCCTTGCATCCCGCGATTCCTCGTTTGCTCCCCCTTTGCTCGTACACCTCCTCCCACACAGGCTGGATCTGCCGGAGGATAAGGTCGCTCAAGATCGTGGTGAACGCCTTGTATACAGTTTAGACAGGTTATAGGGCGATAGTCCTTCGGATTGGACAAGTCTCCCTTTTTCGGAATGAGAACCGTGCGTCCCTCAGTCAGCCAACGTGGAAATGGTTCTCTACCTGTGATGAGGGACGTGAAGATTCTGGCCAGATGTTTGTGGGTAGAAGTGAACTTCTTCCACCAGAAGCTATTCACGGCATCCATTCCTGGAGCCGCGAAATTCTTCTTGCCAGAGAAAGCGTGCTTTACGTCACTTTCCGTGACTGAAAGGGGTCCATCCACATTGTGTAGGTGGCGGTCGCAGAACTCTTTAAAGAGACCGATGGCCGGAGTGTCTCCATTGAATGGCTTCGACGTTTCGTAGATATCCTTCCAGAAACGCTCGACCTCATGAACGGGTGGCGGGGATTCAACAACAGGCGGAGGAGGCCGAAAGAGACGGGACGGCTGAAGGAGAAAGGTGGAATTCTCCCTTACGCCTCTACTCCTTTTCAGGAGTTTTTTCTTGGCCGTGGTAAGCGCCCGTACCCTATCAACCTCGTGCTGTTTAATAGTAAGCAGCACGTTTTTGTTCAGTGTGTGATGGTTGAACCTGAGGCTGCGCGCAATGCGCCGAACTTTGGATGTAAAGGTTCGCCTGGTAGTGATGTACTCAATCACACACTGAATCTTCGACGCCTGCTGTCGCGCCAGCGTGATCTTGGCATCCAGCTTTTTCAGCCTTGTTTCTGCTTTATACTCCCGAGAGGAGTCCTTTCGGGAGGTTGCCAAAACCTTGGCCGCAGCGTAGACCACGCAATTCACCGTCCAGAGATCTGACGTCTCTTTCAGGATCTCGTCGATGAGTCCATTCATTTGGGGCAGGTGGTTACCCCGCAGAGAGATCTTTCGATGGATGCTTAGTGCTGCCTAGTGGGTCCTTCGTCGTAGCTAATTGTGCTTCTTAACCGCGATCGTAATAGTTCAGAGTCAGTCTGACCTACATCCTCCCTCTTTGCAGGAGATACCGACAAACGTGCGGTACTCACGTCAGCTATTATTATTATTGACGTGAATTCGATTCATTATAGACGATGTTCATTAATGCACCTTAAGATACATGTTTAATTTGGTCTCGATTACTCAATAAGATTTGTTTCCGTTGCTATGGGTCGATTAGTAAACATCCAGGGACCGAAACCATCATAAGAACAGCATGTAAGTTATGCGCCACTAAATGAAGTGTCCGTGTGAAATTGCTAATTTGTTATGGCTTTTCGTACAATTTCGATACTCCTGTTCCATCTATCGGCCAAAGTATTATTTAAAAACTTATATCCGAATCTCCCTATATCTTTGCCACTCTATATATATAGTTACTCTATGGTCGTAACGTATGGATTCCCATCCTCAAGTGGGACACGCTCCTCGCGCGCCCTCAGACTCCCTCCCCTCCCAGCCCCACCACCTCTCCACGCACCCCCACATTAACTTCTCCTCCAACTTACTCCGTTTTCTAACGAACAAAACTTTTTTCTTGCGGTCTATTAACTCTCTCGAGGTTTATATAGGGCTCGCCCGTCCCTTTCAATGTATCTTCCTTCTCCTCGGTTCATCTTAACGTCTCTCCCTTCTACCCCGTGTTAGCGAATTCTTTTGTGCCCTCCGCATTTTTTGGTTCCGCGGAGGATATTAGGTTAGGATCTCGGTGAGGGCTTTGTTTCGCGGTGTCGGGATATCGTGAGGCTTAGAGGGAGTTTCTAGCCTGGGATTTGAGTCAAAACGTTCACTATATTACTTAATTATATATATATATATATATATATATATATATATATATATATATATATATATATATATATATATATATATATATATATATATATATATATATATATATATATATATATATATATATAATATAAAGCTTCGTCACAGGGTGACACTAAACACAAAACATATAAAATGGAAACTCACGAGTTTAAAATTTTCGGTGGGTCGCCCGCACCTTCATCAGTGATAGAATGATGAAGGTGCGGGCGGGCCTTCATTCTATCACTGATGAAGGTGCGGGCGACCCACCGAAAATTTTAAACTCGTGAGTTTCCATTTTATATGTTTTGTGTTTAGTGTCACCCTGTGACGAAGCTTTATATTGTTTGCCACGTTCGTGGAATCTTCGCAAGAACTATATATATATATATATATATATATATATATATATTGGTTTTAAAATCCTGCGTCGCTGAAGAAAAGGGTTGCCATTGAATAACTAAAATTAATACACCAATTACGAGGTCTGTTCAAAAAGTTGACGCATCCTCCGTCCCGTTTCCCTCGGCCGCTGCCTTGCGGTCCTTCGTTTTGCCCATGGTGAGAGCAGGGAGGGGAGGAGGTGGGGGCGCAGTCCCGCGAGTATCGAGGAGAGAGATGAATTACAAAAGAAAAAAGAAATCTAAAGACACCTTTCGTTTTTAACACAAAATCCCAACATTCGTTTTATTAATGAAAAAACAAGACAAAACAAAAAAAAATTAAACAAATCAGGAATTTAAAAAAAGAAAAATAAAAAAAAAAGGAATTTAAAATAAAAGCAATAAAGGAAAAAATCGAACACAAAAATAACACACAACGCCAACACACCCTATGTCCATGTCCTTTTCTAATATCGTCTATACACACACTCCAAAAAACACTAAAAAAACGCCGATTTTACCCCATCTATCAAGATAGGTCCTTATCCGCGCCCGAATAAAACCCGAGCCACACGGGGGTCGCGTGGCCGGAGCCGGATGGACTTGCCGAGCAAGGAGTAGGGGGAAGCACCGAGAGAGAGAGGCCGCAGGTCCCACGGCCGGGATTCTTCGTGGGGGCGCCCGCGAAGGGTCTCCCGCGAGTCCCTCGGCGTGGCGAGGCGCTCCGGGGTCTCGGGAGGGCCGATCTCCCGCACGTCCCTCGGCGTGACGGGGCGCTCGGGGGTGTGGATCACCCGGAGGTCAGGGGGTGAGGCGTTGGGGGGAGGGTCGTCGGCTGCGGCGGCGAGGCGCTCCGGGGTTACGGGAGGGCTGATGGGCGCCGGTGGTGTTTCCCGGAGGAGGAGGCAAGCCTCAAGTACCACGGGCCAAGGCACCCGCTCTCGGCGGTAAGCCCGTCTCCGTCTCCTGGGCGGGTCCGCTTGCATCCGCTCCGATGATGGGCGCGGCTCGGCGCCCGCTCACGTCTCGAGGAGGTAGACGGGAAGGGTTCCTCGTCGGCTGGGTCCGTGCCGAGGAATGGGTGCAGAGGGTGCGGGAAAGGATGCAAGGACGGGAAAACCCTCGTCGGCTGTGTCCGTTCGGAGGGGGGGAGAGAGGAATTCCTCGTCGGCTGGGTCCGTGCCGAGGAATGGGTGCAGAGGGTGCGGGAAAAGGGCGCGAGATGCGAGCGGACTCCGGCGTTGCTCCGAAGGCGGCTACTTCTCGGGCGGCAAGCGGTCTCCGTGGACAACTGGCTAGTGGGCAGCGGCTCGAGGAGAGGGCGGCGGCGGGCAGGACCGTCGAAGGGTGTCTCCACCCTGGCTGTCTCACTTTTTGCGCCGAAGAGAACCCTTTTTATACGAATTCTCTCCGGCACGGAGCGGAGTTCGTTTGCATCCCCCAGCCAATGAGCGTTGTCACAGTCTCTTTTAAAAATGTTCGTTAACGTTCATTGGAGGGGGTGGGGAAAGTGGGTGGTAGAAGGAAAAACGTTGACACTGGGGGAGGGAGAAGGGGTGCTCCAGATGTTTCTCCCGATTGTTTCTCCCGTTTTCTTTTCCCGGAGCGGAGTTCGAAAACGAGAGGAGTCGTCGAACGCCGAGATTCGAGGAAGGGTCAAGCGTCCGACACAGCGCGGTCCAGGGTGACGGCTTCTGACAAATGAGGGAGCGAGGGGGGGTGAGAACCCTTAGGGCCCCACGTGCTCTCGTCCCTCCGTCTTGAGGCACACGGAAGCGAGGAAAGGGGGGGGGGTGTGGCGTGCCCGGGGAGGAGTTGAGGGGGCGGGGGGTACGGCCCTAGGGGTGAGGGTCTGGAGTTGTCTTTATGACCCTTTCTGAGGGGGGGAAAAAAAACACAACGGTGGGTGGGAAGAAGTTCCCCCCCTTTTTTTTTCTTGCACTTTCTTTCTATGAACGAAGCGCTGCATCAAAGTTCCCGAACTTTTTGGATAACGCGCCTCCAGTTGATTATTTCCGCTTTATTATAATCCGCTTTGAGGCGTTGTGTCCACGAAAACTTCCCAAATAACCTCCTTTAACCACTTTGTTGATATCTTGTTATGTTGCCTAGTTACGATCGTTTATGTGAAGGGGTGTTCGTGGAGTGCGGCGAAAAATCGGATCCGCGAGAATGAGCTCTTTGAAGGAGCAGCGTTGTTCTGTGAAATTTTGCGTGAAACTGTGCAAATCCTTCACGGTAACTTTTGAGTTGATTACCAAAGCTTATGGTGAGGATGCGATGAAACGTACCGCGTGTTATGAGTGGTTTATCCGGTTCTTAAAGGGACGGCGATCAGTGGAAGACTACGAGCGTTCCGGAAGACCATCAACGTCGACTGATGACCCCCACATTGAGAAAGTGAACGATCTCGTTTGTGCAAATCAATGCTTGACTGTCAGGGAACTTGCAGAAGTGTGGCATCTTGATTGGTTCATGCTATGAAATCTTTACTGAAAAATTGAGGATGCATCGAGTCGCCGCCAAATTCGTGCCTCGCCTGATGACAGCAGGCCATAAACAACATCGAGTTCAAATCCGTCAGAAACTGTTAGATCGAGCTGAAGAGGATGATACCGTTTTGTCCAGGTACATAACAGGGGATAGTCATGGGTTTATGGACATGGCATCGATACAAAAGTGCAATCTTCACACTGGATTGGTGAAACAATTCCCCGCCCAATAAAAGCTCGACAAGTTCGCTCGAATGTCAAGGTTATGTTGACTGTTTTTTTTTATGCAAAGTAGGTTGTGAATCACAAATACCTATCTAAAGGTCAGACAGTCAACACGGAGTACTACCCGAGGGTTATATAACTCCTAAGAGTGAGAATCAGGCGAAAACGGCCCGAAATTTGGAGGAGCGGCGAGTAGTTTTTTCACCACAACATCGCGCCAGGTCATTCGTCTCTCAGAATGCGAGAGTTATTAGCCAAAAACAAGACCTTTGTGCTTCCCCACCCACCCTACTCACCAGACCTGGCCCCAAGTGACTTTCTCTTGTTCCCTATACTAAAAACCTCGCCCAAAGGAAAAAGATTTGCCACCATTCCAGAGGTAGAGAAAAATTCGGCGGAGGAGCTTATGAGCATTCCAGAAGAGGAGTTGAAGGACTGTTTCAAAAAGTTGAAACACCGTTGGGATAAGTGTATAAGTTGGGGAGGATACTCCTTTGAAGGGGACACTGACCAATAATTTGATAGTGAAATATTTTTTTTGTAATAAATAAAGTTCGGGAACTTTTTAAAAGGACCTTGTATAATACATGTCACCATTTCACCTCCCAAAAACTTACATCCTTAATCGGCTGGTGGCCTAACCTAACACCTCTTGCCACACGCCTATGCGGGGGATCGCAGGGTATTATGTAGATGTAGAATATAAGGAAACCCTGAGTTACGTCCTATAGGTAGTCGCATTGTACCAAAATGTCTTATCCTTGGTTATAGTCGTCAGTAGCATTCGCAACAATCACGGACTGGTCGAAATGTCGTTCGTCGACCAGAGTTTCCCTCAGAATTGGGATTTGCTACCCGGCAGCGGTGCAAAGGTCAAGAGAATTCTTCCTACACCGTATATGGATTTAGTGCTTCAGAAATTTTGGGTTTGTGATAGTTCGTGATGCCCCCGGGTCCAAGGTTGTATCGCAGAATTTCTCGTCAATGAGACCTTCCTTTACTAAGCGTGGGCCCCCACTCAACTTTAAAAGGGTTAATATCGGCGCTGATGATCGTTCCGAACCACTGGCCCATCCACAGAGATCTTTACCAGGCTGGTTTTATTGCTGCATCCACTGTTTCGCGATAGGCTCGTCGCACCAGCTTTTCCACCTCCTAACCCCAAAGCTTGAGTCCGTGGCGCGAGAATCCACATACGTAAAGTCATCCGCCTTGACGGGGACTCGAACCTGGGTCCCTCGATTTCCGGCTGAGTGCTTTGGCCAATTAGGGCTACCGAGGCGTCCTCTTCCCTTCCCTGTGGATATTTGTGGGCTCCCAAAGCTGAAGTCCGTGGCGCGAGAATCCACAGACGGAAAGTCATCCGCCTTGACGGGGACTCGAACCTGGGTCCCTCGATTTCCGGCTGAGTGCTTTGGCCAGTTAGGGCTACTGAGGCGTCCTCTTCCCTTCACTGTGGATATTTGTGGGCTCTGAGGGATTATACGTTCCAGATTGCAGGGCATTCTATTCGACGAGGAGTCCCAAGTCGTGCGCGAAGCGCTTCAGTCCGAGGGGTAAGCTCCGATCTTAGAACACTGAGAGGTGTTCGCTCTTTTGATCGGTTGTGAATACACCGGGACTAGCCACGGATAAATTAATGGGATCACCCGCGATGCACAAAGGTCGGAATTTTCGCAGAGGAAAAATCATCCACCTTGACCAGGACTCGAACCTAGGTCCCTCGATTTCTGGCCGAGTGCTTTCCGGGTCCAGGTCCGGGGTCGAGTTTGACTCCCGGTGAAAGCGGATGATTTTTTCTCTGTGGAAATTCCCACATTTGTGCATTGCGGGTGACTCCGTAATGTTATGCGTGGCTAGTCCCGGTAGACTCAAAATCGGTCTGAAGTCCTTCATCGTCTCCTGGCATCGGTCTCGGAGTTGAGCGCGGTAGGAATGCCACGGATGGTTCTCCCCATACCGTCCCTCTTCCTGTTGGGAGTCAAAATTCCCCCCTCCCTTGGTGGGGCCTGTTGAACCTCCAAAGCTTGGCCTCGTGGCGCTAGCGTCAACGTCGTCAATTTTCCCCCCTCCCTGTCCAGTTATATCTACATCTATATATACGTAATACCCTGCGAGCCACCACGAGGGTGTGTGGCAGGGGGTGAAGATCACCAAGCATGCACTATTGACATGCAACTAGGATATTTATACAGCTTCAAACTGGCTTTGGAGGCAGACCAATTTGTCGTGCCAATGGAGGCTAACTAGTGAAGGGACAAACTGAACTGCCTGAACCTCAAGGCGTGACTTGGTGGAACTGCATTTTGATGAAAATAAATAAACTTTGTATAATCCACACAAAAATGTTTAATACACCGACCCGGGTTTCATCAACACCGTAGACATCATAAAGGGTGAAAAATGACAAGTGGCAAGCTCTTATATCTTTTGGGGGGGGGTGGTGTAGGCAGGGAAGGAGGGATATATGTGGTGGGGGGGGGGGAAGATGTGGAAGGAGGGCAGTCAGTTAAGAGAATAGTGGCCAGGAAGAACTAATTGTTATTGTCAAGGACAGGGTTTCTTTGGGAAGAAGGAAAGCTATGGAGAGCAATGAGGAATGAGAAGGGAAAACAAAGTCGTTTAAAAGGTTTACACTATGGTCATTTAATGCTTCTTTTATCTCCAATTGTTCAAGGAAGTCTAACTTTCCCCACTGACGTATCCAACCGTTCAAGGCGACTGTCATGTTTCTCCAACTCTGCGTCATACTTGGATTCCGCACTTTCTACTCCATTTCAATGTGATTTTGGTGTTCTGCCGTATAATTCATGCATGCCTGGTGTGGAAGCACCCCCTGCCTCACACCGTTTGGGTGGCTTGCGGGGTATGACGTAGACGTACTAGGGATCCGTAAATCTCTGTGCGCATACCTTCCAAGCGTCCAGCGTGCTCTGAGTGCAGCTCAGGAATCTCCCACAGTAACACGTTCAGGTCCGCAACAGGCAACGGTGTGCCCCTCCCGACTTCTTTTCCCGCAGAGGGATCTTCTCCTTCCTTAATGGGAGGAGATCCTTATCGACTTATCCACGAAGGCAGGAGCAGCTTGGCCTCTAGTCCTGCGTTGCGGCTCCTCTTGAGGTGTAACAGGCATCCACGGTCCTACTACGGACACCGAAATGTTACGACTCCGGAGGCAGGGGTCGTACAATGGATCGGAAGCCTCCTATTCGTACACCACTATCTTCAGTCTTGTCCCCCCTCTACTCTCGGGTCATCCAAACCGCCGTGCCGCACTTTCTCTCTAGTCACGTCCTCTCCGCTACCTGGTCTCCCACGCTAACGTACGGTCTCACAGACTCATCGCACTGACCTTTTCAACTGATTGGAGCGGAATTCCAGTTCTCGCGGGCGCTCGGAGCTAATATCCTCGCCCGTATTCCTTCTGGAACCTTCCACGGGTTCTCGAAGGTTCCAGCCTAATGATGGGTCTCCTCTGCTCTTCATCGGCTCTCAGTTGCTGTCTTGCCCTGGAACCCTTCGGAGGCCCCATTCGAGGACCCCTTTTGCTATCTCCACCGCGAGTGACAGTTCTTTTCAGACTATTGTTTTACGATCGGTGGTACACTTAACGAATTTTTGCTTGTTGCGTGTTTAAATTCATTAACAATTCGCAATTTCTTTTGTAGCAATACACATGTGCAAGTCCATCGTTCTAAGTTGGGTATTTGTTATTAACTCTATCATGTCTTAAGGAAAGTCATAATATTCACTTAAAAGCTCGCGAAGAAAATGGATTATTCATTGCGATGGAATTCAGTGACAGCGCATATTTTTGTTCGTAGTTTACGTAGTGACGTAGTTGACGTATCATTCCTGTGGCGATGCTCAAATCTTTTTAAAGCTTAACTCAGTTTAATAAACGAATTTCAAAGTTGCCGTATTTCAGTTTTCATAATTCCTGGAATAAGCGACCCTAAGACCAATAATAATCGTTCGAATGAAGTATTTTCATCGGTGAGCACCCTTAAAGTTATTTCCAAGTTGTTACTGCTTTGTGTTGTCAGTGGAAAAGGAGTCTCTCTCTCTCTCATTCATTCATATTCCCATATTCTCCTCTTTGACTGTTAATTATGCCCTTTGACCTAGTCTGCGTCCATCATACTCATTGGATGCTCAAGCTTCAATATACAGCTACGAAGTACCGTGCAAGCCACCACTAGGGCGTGTGGCACGGAGTGATGATGTGACGTTAAATGTTCTTATTTAATTAATAATATATGTACTAAGATCTTACCCTTGGTGGAAAGTGAGCGTTCAGCTTCATTGGATATTCCTTTTAAAATGTATTACTTTAACAATGAGTCCTAGGCCAGTGTCGTATGTTGTTTGTACCACTTTCTGTTTTCCTCTCAGGAAGAATCTTCATCTTCAGTGGACCATTGTTCGGAGGACGCTGTGACGGTGAGTCATGCTTTCTATTTCCCCGTCTTATATTTCGTTCGGTTCGAACAAAGTTCTAATCGCTCGAATGACGGTTGAGTTGTTCTTCTAATTAATGCAACTCTCGATGGATTTGATCGCGAATTCGTTTTCATCATGCATTTTTGATTAGACGGAAGTGAAAATTTTCTTTCTTCGAGTCGCTGGTGAACACCCAACCTGGTGTGAGGATTTTGTTTCGGGTAACCGTGACTTTGGTTTCGGTGAAAGTTGAAAACTCATCCACTTGAGTTTCGCTCTTCCGTTTTGGGATAATGAACGATGACTCATCGCGTTATTAAGGTGCCAGTTAATTGTGGTCTTTCGGCAATGAAGTACAAACGCATTCCTATGTTATACATCTACGTCATACCCTGCAAGCCACCCAGAAGGTGTGCGGCATTCATGCCTGATGTAAGAGCCACACACCCAGAGGGCAGAACACCGAAACTATATTAAAACCAACGTACCACAAATGCAACGCGCACAGTATAAATCTATTACCAAGAAACATTCTATCGTCCATCGTTCCAACGAGCAAGGGGTACAAGGACTACTACTACAGATTCAAAATATCATGCATAAATAAGAACATAAATATTTACATCATGCATAAATTAGAACGTAGAGTAGATAAAGAGAAATATCTACAGTCTATCTAATGCCACTATTCGCTCTATTCATGACGACGATCACAGCTGTTAGGGTCCCGAATGGTACGCGGAAAAAATGACATTTTATACCTATCGGTTCTACAATCTATCTCTCTAATTTTATTGGCGCAATCTAATCTGGCGTGGTACGAGGGGGTTAATAGTATGTTTTTTACGTCGTCAGAGAAATGTTTTTCCTGAAACTGAGTTAAGAGGTTAAGCCTAAAAGTTAATCTACGCCGTGATAGCGATTCCCATCCCAATTCTTTAACAATCCAGGCACAGTAGCCAAATTATCGTAGCATCGTTTTACAAACCTAGCTCCTCTTCGCTGCACGCGATCTAATTCCGATATCAACCCCGTTTCTTGTGGATCCCATACACTGGCAGCATATTCCAGATGAGGCCTAACGATTGAAAAATAACAACGTTCTTTCACTTTCTCATCACATTTTCCGAGTGTTCTCTTGATAAAGCCTAGCTTCCTGTATGCTTGACCGCATATTTCCCGAATATGTTTTCCCCAAGATATGTCGTGAGTAATTGTGACCCCTAAGTACTTAACAGACTCGGCGTGAATAATTTCCGTACTATTAATTCTGTAAGCCCTACCTGGCCTATTTTTCTTTTTCCAAAAACTGACTGTTACGAACTTTTTTATGTTCAGTTCCATCTGCCACTTTTCACACCAAGCACGAATATATTATTATATATATATATATTATAATGAAAAAGTGCTGAAGTACCTATTTACCTGTCCTAAAAAATGATGCTGTGAGAGAAGCAAGGGTTGTAATGAAATCTATCTTCGGCTTTCACCATGTAGAACGCGTCAATGTCCGCCTCTGCCAAGGTAGCCTCGGTGGTTCTCTTCCGGGGTATCGCACGAGAATGAAGCGGACGGAATAAAATGGAGTGTTTCTTTCTCTCTGTGTGTGTCGCGTTTATACCTACGGTTTTCTTACCCACGTCAGTTACTGCGTGATTCGAAATTGATAGCAGTATTTTATATTCACATCGGATTTTCAATGAGCAAACATAAAAATACCTGATAATATTTTATTAATGGATGCATTTTGTCTTTACTTATGTTCTGTATAAATTATTTGGGATATTATAATAAATCGAATTTCCTCCTCAGGTTATGGGAAGAAACTAAATTACAACCCAGTAGTTGGTTAGTTACCGCTAAATTCGTAGGCTACCAGGTAACAAAGCCTCGTCAGTTGCTGTTATAATATTAATGCCGAAATTTCCATTGGAATCGTTATATAATGAATAACGTATCAGTGTGTAAGCTCCCACATTATTTTTGTCTCGCCCTTTAATAATTGTCTCTTGGCCTCTATTCTACACTGGCTATTTTTTAACGATGCACTATCTGATCCGAGAAACTGTTTTATTCTCGTTCCATCGTTGAAGTATGTCCCGTCGATAATTAGACTTTCTATTAGCGATTTCGAATGAGCGATTTAGACGTTCTCTGTCGTGGATTTATGGTACTCCATTAGTAAGTAATAGAAAACTTTGTGTAGTCCATTATTGGTTGTGTTAACTGTGGTATTTTAAATCTGAAGTGTAATTAAAACCTGACGGAAGATGATTGGAAAAAATTCCATAGATGTATTGCAATCAGGGTCGTTGTTTCTTTATGTGCACTGCAGTCCTTTTTTGAGAGTAAAGGAGAGCTCTGATTGCATATGGTCTGTTAAACGACGAAGGGCGTAGGTAAGCGTCGGTACATCATGACTACCTGATATTTGCTGTATACCTATCTTGTACAGCCATATAACTTGTCTTTAATTTTATGATACAAATCGATGGCGTTTTGCTATAATACCACTTACAAGTCACTTAATTCATTTTGGCGAACTTGCCTTTTTCTCTATTGACGAGGGTTTTTTCCCGTTTGCGGATCGCGTCCTTTTGGAGGTCGGCCGTCATTTGCACACATCTCCTCCTCCTCCTCCTACCCCTCCACCTCCTCCTCGCCCCATTCCTTTAATGCCTTTGCGTTCGAAGCGATATGCGAGCGTTTACCTCTTTATGCATTTGAACTTTTCATCTTTGGAAGTTACTACTACTTAATAATATATAGGCCTTTTAGCGCAACGTCAGGGACCTCGCCGCGTGTCACGTGACCACACCAGCCAACTCAAGAATCTAGTAAATTATTTTGCTCCAATTTCGAAAGTAGAAGCGAGCGAGATTGCATCGTGGTGGTGTGCGGAAGGCGGGCGTGGGAGTGAAAGGTGCAGATAAATGTGTCGAGTGTGTGCGTGCCATTTTTCGCCTCCGTGAACGTCGACCTTCCCGTGCTTGTGGCGGTCACGTGACCCCCCGTCGTTTACCTCTCGTACGCCGCTAAGCCTTTTCACGCTCCAGGGCTAGCCTCCGTAGAAAATGGACTCTCGCCGCCCGCCCCGCGCGACCCCCTCCCGACAGGGCTCGTCGGGAAGAAAAGCAAAATTATTTCCACCCCCCTCCTTCTCGCCCGATGCCCACGTCCACTCGTTTGCGACCCTCATCTTTTTTTTATCACCGCCCCGGAGCGGAGACTGAAGCTGCGTCCCAACTCGTCGAGCAGTAGGGTGCATGCGATAAGGTGCCTAAGTATTTGGCTGCCTTGGGCGAAGTGAGCTTGAGTTGGGACACCCTTCGCAAGTAACGCCATCTACTGAGCCGGGAAGAAATAAAAAACAAAGGAATTATGAAAGGGATTTGAAATAAATAAACGTGATATCCGTGATCGCAGATAGTAGAAATATTCTCAATAGTCCGTGTTATGACGATATTCATAATACTATTGGCGCCTTCGGCTACTTATGGCTGAATTTTGGGAATAAGATAGGGAATAATTTTCATGGTTTAGAGAATTATTATCTCAAGTTATCATTTATTGGGGTACTGCTAGTCTACATCTACGAAATATCGTGCAAGCCACCACTACGGCGTGTGGCACGGGGTGGTTCCACACTGGGCATGCAGCACTCATCCCAGTCCAAATCAGAACCGCGACGTTCCTCCGAATGCCATGCCATGCGCAGGCCAAAAGCAGCCAGACCACAAACCAGGCGAGTGATACGTAGAAGAACATGCTACTATGCAGCACACTACTAAAGATATAACAACTGGTTAGTATTATTAATGCGACAAATAAATAGCACTACAAGGTACTTAAACATGCTAGAGTATATCGTGCCGGAGATTGCATGAGAGGTTAATATCTACAATTCATGTTAGGATATTTAGCACTACTCAAAAAATCTATTTAACCTAGTCAGTATCCTAGAACTGATCTATCACAACTAGTGTGTGTTTGCTGGGTGATCAATTCGAAATTTGGTAGCTAACTGCATAGGTTTTGTCAATTGCATGGGGAAAAATACCGTTAAAAACTAGAAGTTATTTCGGACGTATAATAGTTGCTATTAAAAATCCTAGAAGATATAGTTAAAGGTAGATTGGTTGGCATTTCAAGCATCAAATACTTATCACTATTGCAGTAAATTCTTCTCGGGTTTCCGTCCGGGTGAGATCCACTGTCAGTGGAGCAGATGGAGCATCTCATCCGGACGGAAACCCGAGAAGAATTTACTACAGTCATTCGCCGGGAAAGGTTAAATCCTACTTATCACTATTACTATTTAGCATTTTTAGCAGTAACTACTTTAAGTTTATTAGTTTTTGGGAATTATTTATTGCTAACCATTAAATTCTGAATTGTGTTTTTACAGTTTACTACTGACTTCTCTGTGGTAAGCTAAATTTTAGTATTTTTATATCCCAGGCTGAGAGGACACAGAAAGTGAGGAAAACCAGGAGTTTATCTGAATTTCAACAAACCTTCCTTTTACCTGTAGGATACTTAAAAAAATGATTGTAGTAGGGTGTAGTAGTTCCTCAGTTTGTATGAGAGGTCTAGTGTTCATTTATTAAACCATTTATGTCAGATATGCATGCTATATACTTAATCATTTTAATGTTTTCTTTGAATAGTGAATAGCGTCTCGTTTTTTTATTCGTAAAAGGTTTGATAGCTTTTTCTATTTTCTTTTTACTGGTAACATTTTATAAATTACATATTTACGTAGTATTACATATTTGGCGTGAGGCATATTCATATTATAACAAGCCCGCTTCTATTTCAAGTCTCAATTGTGTTCTCATTAAAGTGTCAGGTAGTTCTCTTTAGTTTTACTATACGTCGACATTTTCAACTTCAATTAAGTGTAGGTAACTTTTTCTCTCGGAGCGCACGGTAGCCGTGTGTTTTTTGTGGTAGGAGAGGAAATAACTACGACCGGTGTTTTTTCAGGCGTATGCAGCACTTTGCGTTATGGGAAATTCAATATGGCGGCGCATTTAGAATGAACTCCACCTATCCTAAAACCGACGCACGAAAAAGGCAACTAAATCCTCTCCCTCATGATGCGCTGGGACACACTTCAAGATGGCGTCCTCCCTAAATTTACCGATTTAGGCGCCTAATTGGTGAGTTGTGGGGGCAACATGAGACGCCCGGAGTCTCTTTCTCCCCCACTTTCCCCTCCCTCCACCTCTCTCCCGCGCGTGTTTCCGATTGTGGAGATGCGAGAGGCGTACGCTTTCTGCTTTTGTTTTTTCTTTTGTTTGAACGACCGCCGTCCAACCCTCGTCTCGCGGTCATCGTGCGTGCATCAGGGTTGGCGTGTGCCGTATCTTGGCGCGTGGGAATCTCCGAGCGATTAGTGTGCCCTCTCGAGGGTTTCACGGCGGCGAGCCGCTTAAGTGTGCCCTGAAATATCATCGCATTGCGCCGGGAGTGATGATGAAAGGTTTTAGCGGCCGCCGAGCCGTCCGTGTGTAGCACGGCACACCGTGCGCAACCCGATCGTCACCCTTTTGGATAACAAAAGCGAAGCCCGGAGCGTGCCTTTGCCCACGAATCGTAATGCGAGTGCGACCCAGTGCGATGTGAATATCGAAATGCGAAATGACTCGGGTTAGAGTCCAGGGAACCTTTCACTCTCTTGCCCTTTTTGTACAACTAACCGTAGAAATCAGTGCTCGAAGGTCACCCATGGTCCAACGTCGGCCCCGGTGGCGGCGGGGTAAAGTCCTCGCCTGCCAACCCGAGGGTCGCGGGTTCGAGTCCCGCCTGGGTAAAATATTTTCTGCCCAGGACATGGGTGTTTGTGTCTCGTACGTTGTTACTGTTATTCACCCGACGTAAACTGGCCCATTGTGCTGTATTCGGGGTAGTAAAGATAAATAAATAAATAAACAGCCGGTCCATGCTTCTGCAGTGCCATGCATAAATACTTCTATCCATATCCTCTTTCCTCCTTACCTTCCCCATCCCACAAAGAGTGGCTGAATGCATTCTTTTCCCTTGCTCATGTAGAATTCACCGCGTAATGTTCGGTGGTGAAGACGCCTAGAGCGACAAATTACAGCTCTTTCGACCACTATTCCTACGAAATTGTGGTCACATACACATACGCATATGAAAATCAACTTGACGACTTCTAGCGATTTTATTTAACCGAACTTGATACGGAAGTATATGACCATCTTCAGCCAATTAAGGACTGAAGACGCCCAGAAATCATGTTATAATAATTTAAGTTTTTTAAAAGACTTTAGCGCGATTCTTTCCTGAACTTCTCCACGACTGCTATGTTTTATCGCTTGGTTTTAATACCTGACCCAAAGGTTATGTATCGGATGCATTTAGTCTTTCCCTATCAGATAAGTGATAGGTATATGGTGATAGTGTCTGATGAATTCAGTCGATTTGCGGCGCAGCCTTCAACACATCTTACCCATCCATGTGGTTCGCGTTGTGTCTGAAAGAGAAAGCGACAAAGGCTGACGGAAATGGTCAGTTTATTTCCTTTCTGGGAATATTTTGATTTTCCATCATAATTTCTGATTTTAGAAGTGCCTTCAAACTGTATTTATAACCAATTCACACATTCAACCCGAAAGACGCGAATGTGCGTCCGTGGTATTTACCAGGATGCCGGAGGAAGCACTTTCACGTTCATAACAAATGGTCAAATAATACCATCCGTCCTCTTGTCACATACGATTATTAACACAGCAGCTTCCCAGTATTCATGCATTGGAAATAAGAGGTAGGGCGCCGTTTAGATTTTGTCCATTAGATCCAAGCTTTAATGAACGAAAAGCCGAATTAAAAATTGCAGTCGTTAACTTATCGCTTTACAACTGTATCAATGTAATATGGTTCCTCTTAGGTACAATTATAGAGATAACTTCGCTCATTTGTTACTGAGATATACTTGAGTTTTCATTGTTATGAACAGTAATTTATTTTCACCTACAATCTGTCGACAAGGCATAATATTTATTTGCCTGATATGACACGCATTCAGACAGTTGTGAATATGATAACTTGGGTCGTTTCATGACAAATATCTATGCCTGCAATAAATATGAGAAGAAGGAAATTAGAAGGTAAATCATTTAATACAAGGTGATGCCAAACGCTTCCGCGGTATGAAACGGCCGGTAGATGGTGCTGACAGCCAAGGAGATTTCATTTCTCGGATACTATATTGAGCTAAGTGGACTTTTGGTCGCGTTTAATAAGCAATTAAAATGATTGATTCAGGACGCGATGGTGAAAAGAGCATAAACGCCAAATGGGCTCCTATCGGCCGCCAGACTTTTGATTAAATGTACATATGAATAGAGAGAGAGAGAGAGAGAGGGGAAATAATTATAAAATAATTGTAAAGCGTAGCCTCGTGGTACTTTTAACTTATGGCTTTTTACAAATCGAAATTTTGTGCCCTTTCGTACAAATTATAAAAGATTTTGTCATCAATTCACTATTCGTGTTAATTTTAGTTTCAACTTTTATCGATTAATTCCGTAGAACTAATCTCTAAAAAAAATAATAAATGCTTCAAATTGAAACTAGGTCGATCATTTCTAAACTCATGCACCTTTGAACAGAGCTCTTTTCCCCGAGCGTCTCGTACTGCAAAAGTGACGCTCTTGTTTAGAATTGATGAGCAGGCAGCTGGCCTGCTCACTCCTAGAGCAGGGGTGTGTACCCGCCCCAGAGCTATCAGCTATTCTCCTTTGTTGTTTTTAAAGCCATTTGAATAGTAGAGCACTGTTGTTTCTTTTGTTTCAACCTTTACACTCTTCCATTCTCCCTTTTAGCCTTTCTCCCTTGTCACTGTGTTTCCCAGCATCTGGTTGTTGCAACCACAAAATATAACTTACACCTTTGCACGGCTGGGAGCCTAACAACCCCTGCCACACGCCCAAGCAGCCGCTCATTTGGATCTTATTTAAACTAACTAAATACACTCCTTTTAATCCATGTCTCCATTTCATCTCCAAATATCTTACACCTCTGCACGGCTGGTGACCTAACACCCCCTGCCACACGCCCGATAAAAATCCAAAACTACTACCAAATCATGAAGACAGAGATTCTACATTCAATGCATCAAACCTCACTCTTCTACCTCCAAAATTGACGGACAAAGAGACAAAACGGATACAGAATGACGGAATGACTGACACGCTACAAAATGAAAATATAAAAAATCGTGGCATTCTCCTGTTTTACTCAGCTATAATTTTAGTTTTATTTTTTAATTTAGCAGATGAAAACCGCATAACATTATTTTTACCGAGTTTCGACATTCTTCTGCAGTAACATATGGAAACTAAACTGCAGGCCATTTGCATTTCAGAGGCTTTCCGCATTAATATAACATCGGGGCATTCTCCTGTTTTACAGGGGTCCAACTTTAATTATTCCACTTGAAATGAATTTTGCCAATGTTAGGCAAAAATATCCCTGAAAATATCGTCATCAGCAACATTTCAGTATACGGCCTATATTTCCACTGTAATACCTATTTCTAGATATAAAACCCAGCCACCATTGTAAAGGTCCCATTTTCCTTCTAAAGCTAATGCTAATTCCATGGTTACCAAGGATATATCCTATTGTTGACAGAAGTAAAATTCATGATTTTGACATTAAAAACGCGATTTCTAGGGAATTTCTATTCTTATAAAAAAATTGATGGAGAAATAAGAAACTGCAATCTTTTACCCATCTAATGGCGAAAACTATAGCCTTATATCTTTAGTAGAACTAATTAAAATGTGCAAAAAGAGAAACCTCTGCGCTTGTTTTATCTCCAAATATCTTACACCTTTGCACGGCTGGTGACCTAACACCCACTGCCACACGCCCAAGCTATAAAAATCCAAAACTACTACGAAATCATGAATGCAGAGATTCCACATTCAACGCACCAAACCTCACTCTTCTTGCTCAAAAATTGACGGAGAAAGAAACAAAACGGATACAGAATGACTGACACGCTACAAAATTTATGTGTATATATATATACGAGTAAATGGGTGCTTGCTGTTAGCAAGCAAGGGGGGTTTGTGCATTATTTTACACTTTATGTGTCAAAAAATGAATGCTTCATCCATACAAAACCAATGAAAGCTCTCAAGTATATGTGCTACATGCAGGAAAAGAAAAATATTATGGAATTCTCGAAATGAATTTCACGGTCTATGAGGTATGGATACCTGACAGTTCTAGTACAAATCATATTATATCTCATCCGGTAATTAAGGACATTTCAAAATACTATAGTCAGTGAAATGAAAGGAACGTGGAACCACTGCAAGTTCAACATAACTTTATTTGATGGCCTTTCTACGTTAGATATTCCTTTCAGTACAGCATAGGTACTTAATAAGGTCTAACATGAAAACATTATAATAGAACTTCGATCCGAATCGACAATTTTAATATGCTAATTTTCATGTTCAATTTTTCTTTTTCAATCTTTTACATGAATTGCACATGCTTTTGAATGAAAACTGAAATATCATGAAGATTGGTTGGTTAAAGTTGGTCATCAAAGCTACGGTAGAGGCCAGGAAGAAGTGGAAGAAATTATACCCAGCACTTAGCAGCGATGTATTAATAGCACCTGTCCATTTAATGATGCCTATATGGGTGCTTGCAATTTGCAAGCAGGGGGGGGGGGGGGCGCTCTCAAGTCTGCGTGCTACATGCAAGCAAAGATAAGTATAATTCTCGAAAATGAAATACGCGCCTCATGAGGTATGGATACCAGACAGTTCTAGTACAAACTTATATTGTATGTCATCCGGATATTAACGACTTTTCAAAATACTATAATCAGTACACTGAAACGAACGTGGAACCACTGAAAGATTATCATACCTCATTTGACGGCATATAAGACGTTCTTCTACGTTAGATATTTCATTTCAGTACAGCATACTTAATTAGAGCCCAAATGAAGAATTTTACTATATAAGTTCGATCGGAATCGAGATTTTTAATATACTAATTTTCATGTTCAATTTTTTTTTCTCTTCCAATCTTCTGCATGGACTGCATATTTTTTTAATGAAAACGACAATATCATGAAGCTTGGTTGATGGAAATTGGCCATCAAAGGTATGGTAGAGGCCAGGAAAAGTTTGAAGAAATTATACCCAGTATTTAGCAGTGCGAAAAATGGCATAGAGAAGAGTAAATTACATGCATTTAGGATACCTAACTCATATATGTAAAGCTATCGATTGCAATATCTCGAAGCCGTATCGACTTTTTTAACTTTTCCGATTTTACCCAAAATCAACACATAAATATAACCCTCCCTGCAACTGGCCCGCCTAGCTTAGTTCCAAACCTGAGTCGACACTCGGCTAGGCGACAATGGAATAAATCCATAGCAACGAAAGTGAAAAAATTTCTAAAATCCCATATAAAAGTTTAAAAATATCAGTTTGACGGTAGGTAGGAAAGAATCGATTGCAAGAATTAGATTTTTCAAACATTTATCCTCATACTTGTGAAAGAATCAGTCCTGTAACTTAATTATTTCATATTTTAATGAACGAAAGAAAAAAGGTCTACACTGAAATCTTTCGTTTTTCCCGTATAATCCGATGTAAAGCTATCGATTGCAATAAATCGAAGCCTAATCGACTTTTTTAACTTTTTCGATTTTTTCCCAACTCGACACATGACTCCAACTCTATCCTGAAAATTTCACCCACCTAGCTCGTTTAGAAATGCCCAGGAATTTTGATGAGTCAGTCAGTCAGTCAGTCAGTTTTGTAGCTTTATATATATTAATTATATATATTAATAACGAGTAAATTGGTGCTTGCTGTTAGCAAGCAAGGGGGGTATATGCATTATTTTACACTTAAAGTATCGAAAAATGAATGCATCATTTATACAAAACCAATGAAAGCTCTCAATTCTGCGTGCTACATGCAGGAAAAAAAAAATATTATGGAATTCTCGAAATGAATTTCACGGTTTATGAGGTAAGGACACCTGACAGTTGTAGTACATATCATATTATATCTCAACCGGTAATTAACGACATTTCAAAATACTATAGTCAGCCGCCCACCTACCGCTGCGATGTTGCCATTTTTCCGGCAGTGGATCACCACGTTTTTAGCTATGTTCGCAAAATTGTTCATTTTCATCGTAGAACGACGATTAAAAGATGTACTTACTCGTACAATTATCGGGAGTACGATGAAAACATTCATTTGTTGTTAATTGACGTAGTTTTAAAAGTTTAAACAATAGTGAGCACGGTTAGTTTTGGGGAGGGGGACCCCCGCTGCGTGGGTAGAGGAGAGAGGCCGGCAATGGGTGTCCGCGTCCGAGGAAGGGTTGGGGATCAGGACCGTCCGCGAGGTTGGCCCCACCTAACTCAAGACTAACTGAGATGTGGCCCCAGAAAATCGGTTTTCACTCAAAAAGTAGTTATTGATGGTTTTAGCTCTGATATGGTCGAAGTCACATCTGGTGTTCCTCAGGGAAGCGTGATCGGCCCTCTTTTATTCACTATTTTTATTAATGACCCAAGTTCTCGAATTAGCGGTAAATTAAGATTATTTGCAGACGATACAGTAATCTACCGTGAAATGAGCGAAGACTCGGACTTTGAAGTTCTGTCATCTGGCTTAGAGTGAAATTAGTGCGAGAGAGAGAGAGATATGTGTGTGAATATGAATGCTCACAATAGCGGTCGCGGCGATTCTCTCTCTTATTCTCTTTTCTTGGGATTCGATGCCACGGAGTGCTTTCCAATCGCATATCTGCGTTCATCTGTTAAGCGCAGAGCGTGTTCCGGTCGCATTTGTGATGTCATCTGTGATGAACTGATTGAAAAACATCTTCCCTGTGGTTCGTCTGCGTTACCTTGTGTACCAGCGGACGAAGCTTGTGTTGCCAGGGAAATACGTGGTAATGGAAACAGGAGTATCTCAATGTCTAACCTAACCGTGACGAAGGAAATGGTTCCAGGCTTGACTTTGTGAAAGTTATTCATAGTTGATTAAATAAAACTATCTTTAGTTCTATCTTTAGTATCTATAGTTTTATTGAATATACTAATTGTGACGATTACTGGAAAAAAATAAATATCAATTCAGAAATTGAATTTTAAAGATATGAGCTCAACCATTTCTTCAAAAAAGTTAATTATCGTGCCGTCAGTTTGTTAACACTTCAGCGTTGATCGTTCCAGTGGTCGACATAAATGCGCGCTCGTGTGGATTCCTGTGATTGTGCAGTGTGCTCGAACAGTCTGCGCAGTTAGTCGATTGTGAAGCACCCGAGGTCTCTCGCGTGTGGCCGGCAGGAATCGTGGGATTGGTGGAGTAGAGGCTGGGGGCAGAGCACACAATCGACGCCGGTGAGCCTCCTCCTTCGTCTCCACCTCCCCCACACATGTCGCTTCCGGGTGCGGAGGAGGTCGCGTGGCCCTTCGCTTCCCTCCCTGCCTACCCCCCCCCCCCACGCACCCTCCGAAGCCCCTTAAAAATCAGGTTTCTCGTCCGGAGGATGGTTGCCGACGCAGCGGCGTCAATATCGCGAATCCTCTCATCTCTCCTCTTTCCTGCCCTTTCCTTTGAACGCTTTGCTCTTGTGCCGTGTCCCAGTGAGTGAGTGACAAAGACATTCAAACACGTATCATCAGAATAAGATCGAATATTTTCTGCGAATTGACGCTTCCCCTTTGTTTATGACTTTTATTAATATTACACCCATTATGTACGATATTTAAAATAATTGTCGTTTTTGTTGTTTGTTGGTGCGGATTGTTGGAATACCCGTTTTGGAATTTCGTTGACGCATTCGCAGGGTGATACAAGTTGTTTACAAGTCACCTGCGACTGGTGTCGACTCTTTTGTAACTTTTCAAATTGCTTATAATTTAAGCTAATGATAAAGAAGCCATATTACGCCAATCAGTTAATGAACATGATTGAACTACTTCAGGGCGTAAGGTATCATTTTGTGAGCGTGCCTTTCGTGTTGCTTCTATGATACTATCCGGCGCGAATGGACTTCCGTGCGCCAAGGCCCTCTGCTCGGACTGCTGTTTGCATTTATTTAGAGGTTACCGTGAGTAATTCAGTGGACGTATTTATAACTTCTAGTGAGTCGACAAAATTTCTTGAATCAAATTTTAATTATGTACATCTAGGTATTCGTACGGAGTAAATCACCATGCATGTAGTGATCCTTTATCGATTCTAGGGTTATGTTTTAAAATTTAAATTATCGCCTTAATCAGAGCATTGTAATGATTACTTGGGATTAGGGTGCAGTATTCGAACTTTAAAGGTAGTTTGAGAGAAATATCGTTTTACTTAGAAATCAATGTATTTGGTCTCATTTTAAATAAAAATATCTCACCCTTTCAATTACACAAAAAATTCAACCCCTTATCACATTACTTTCCGTGATATTTGCCATAAAATTCCCTTTTACATGGGAAATTGTATGTGTATGCACTCCAGAGAGACATTATTTACAAAATGAGGCATTTCCTACACTTAGATGTCGTAAAAAAACTAACAGCGTGTAGTTTGTAAGTTTTCTCAAGTACATTTGCAAATTAATCATATTGCCACCGCAATAGGTTCTTGGGTATCATGAAGAAACCTTCCGTTTTGAAGGAGTTTCAAACGCACCGCGCGAAATAAATGAGTCAAGTCAAAGACTTATTTATATAGTTTCATTTAATTACTTACAATTATTTCTGTCATATTAAACTATATTATTGTATCATTAATAATGCAATATTTAATTGATGTGTCCAACAGCTGGTGAAATTGAAACGTATAATTTTAGAATATGGTCTCTATTATGACAATGGGAACTATCTCGCTCGGACTACCTTAAGCGTAAATCATATATTTATACGTCTCATGAACTCAGGATTTTGCTTTGATATTCGTCATCCACCACCATAATGATATGAAAGGTTTTATTTCCATTTATGAAGAATATATTTGCTCATTTAATCGAATTATTTCAGAATAATTAGTCGAGTGCCATCAAGGCCACATTTTTAAAAAGCAATAAATTACCAGGAAACCAAAATATAAAGTTGACATTTTTTTCCTATGTTTCTGTTCATATATCCCTAGTAAGTAGCTTCATGCAATGTTTCGCCCAAATCTTTACACGAGCGCAAATCTCTCTTTCAATCTCTTCTCCTTTTATATATCTCTTCGCTTTGCGTTTACCACATCGACGCGGGTGATGCACGAGGCTTGCCCAAAAAGTAATGCCCTACTTTTTTTTTCAAATAGTATTAATTGTACAAAAATGAAAGTTACACAAATGAAAGAATGATTTTTAATCTGCGCTCTCTATTTTTTCCAACATATTCTCTTTGGAAGTTCTATTGCCTTCCTCCTGCGATTTAATGGGTTGTGTGGAAAAGCACTTGGTGTAATTATTCAAAATGGTTTTGAAGGGAAGAGAAATTACGGAGCCATTCAAATTCTTCTACGTCTTTAGTTTGTGACTGACTGGTATTGTTGTGAGCCTAAATATCTTGCAGCCTGTCCTCTGCGACGGCGTCCGCGCAATTTGGTCCATAGCACACCCACGGGATATTGCGTATCGTCGTGATAATCTGATGATAAGATACTTAAAGCGACCGACGGAGAAAGATGTCTCCCTCTCTCTCAATGACCACCGCTTCAACTGTTCTCTGCTTTCTGTTGTTAGGTAATTGAAAAAACATGGGGAATATATATTAATATTAAGTCGAATGTAATGTCGTAACATTGGTATATATTTATATGAAGTCGGGAAGGGAGTTCTGTTGTCTCCGGGAGTATGGTTTGTCGTGTTTTCGTGGGAAAATGCTGGAATTACGGATGAATGCTGGTTTTATGGATGCGGAGTGTGACCTCGGCCAATTTCGCACCCGAGTTTTCCGTAACTTTAAACAAATGAAGTGAGTTGGAATATGCCTCTCGGAGTTGTGAAACAGAAAGACTCGCCGCGATGCGCGGAGAGCAACTTAGTATTCATGACTCGTAGCATTTTCCTCCCCGCTGTTAATTGAGATGGAAATGAGCTGTAACTTTTTGTCGAATCTTAAATATTCCTTATTTTACTTGTATTAAATTTTTGAGCATAACCTGTTGAGGCATTCCATAAATGTACCTCTTAGCTAAAAGTTTTATTACTGTTTAGTATCGTCCGAGTGATGAAGAATATCCTGGGCAGAGGCGAGGGTGGATGTCGACATTTTGAGACCTTTCTCATTCAAGCTTCAGAACTGAAATCCTTGTGCATTCATACTCTATATCTCTGATTAGGATTCTCTATGCAAGTGCCTACTTTTGAGACTTTTGAAAACGAGCCGTTGAAAATGTAACATTTGAAACGATTGCACTGTTGAAAAAATGGTCAAGTAATCCTTTGATGTGTCACACGTGTTCGTTGAAAGAAAAATACATGTTTTCTGTTTTTATTTTATTTTTAATTTTTATTTGATTTTTTTCCCAAAGGGATCTTAATTTTTGAGAGAACGACCCTTTTAATGACCGAACGGATTATTTTCGAACCATTATTTAAAATAGCGAGCGTGTGAGCGATGGGGAATTTATGTCTCGTGCAATGCCTCGTTTTACTCTTGTATGAAAGGCGAAATGATTGGAAGCCACGGATGCCGGACGTCCTCAGAAGGTGTCAGTGGGAGTATATACGTGCAGAGTAACCTCGCTTCACCGGACTGAGAGCGGGCGGAGTCGTTTCCCCTTAGCCCGTTTCTTTCAGATAATACTCCGAGTTTAATTTGATGAAAATATCTCCAACTGTAATTTTTTCTAACGTTACTGTAATAAAATCGTGAAAATCAACTACTTTTCATCACAAATCGTCATATCTCCTGAAAGAATCGGAAATTTTCTTTCGGATTATTCGGGTTTTCGTTATCGCGGTTTCGCAGAACGTGGTTCCACTGATGGGTCCTGACGTCCTCTGCGGAATGACTACACCACCTCGATTCTGCTTTCAGAAGCATCTTGTCATCATTTTGTGATATCCTTTTTCTTTCTATAGGAAACCAAGTTTTCTGACGCTGTCATTCCCAACGATTCACTTCACCACCTAAGTCGCAAGCCGTTAGCCTTCCTTGCCATGACCATTCGTTTAGTCAGTGTACCTATGGGTGACGCAAGTTTTACAAAGAATTTATTAGAATTTTACAAATTGCAACGAATAATGATGACAGTAATGACACCATTTTTTTAAATATTGGCCTGGAAGTTTAAACAGCTGGCCATACGCCCATTGACGACTATTACACCGATCCAGGACAATCCGCATCACGCTGGTGCCATTAGTTACCATATTTGCAAATTTGACGAGCGTGATAATGAAAACCGTGCTTGTGAAGGATTTTAATCGGTCCTTTTATTCTCCCTTAACCATAGGAAAATGTTATTTAATGCCAGATATGATTTTGATATTCACGGCGAAAGTGTAGTCTATGCCTTAAATTTCATTTCATGCGACGCTGGGTACAGTGACCAAACTAGGCGGAAATTTGCCAGAAGAATTAAGGAGCATAGAGATTGTTTTATTACCGGTGACGTTTATTCAATGTTTGCAAAACATTTATTAGACTGTACCCACGTGAGTGATTATAAACCGGACATTTTACGTTCACAGCGTAAAGGAAATAAAAATATAAATTTCCTATAACTTGATGAGATTTTAAATTCTGTGAAAAATAATTGTAACCTGGTTAATAACCTTTCACTTGTCTCACATTCATCGCTGATGTTAGTTATGTCTTAAAATGTATTTAAGTCATGTCATGTATTGTGTCTTCTTACGCCATCGTCTCTATGTTTCCTTCTCTCACGCCTTCGCACCTCTTTCCTTAAAATAGTAACACCTTCCCAATTATAGTCATGATCTTCCCTCCACCCCACCCTTCCCTCCCTCTCGTTCAGCCAATCATCTCGTTTTCTTCCCCTCGCCTCCAATCCCTCCCGCCACATGTCAAAAATTAAAGAATGATACCTTGATATTGACATTGTCGAAATCATGGTCGGTGTTAATAAAATGGTATGGAAAGTACAAAGCAACATTTTATTTCATAAGTATTTGTCCTTTACTTTATGCGGGTTCTTCTTGTTCTCTTAATAATGCCAGAATTATTTAGGGAAATCATCATCCAAATCCCACCATCATCCATCCCATTATTATTAGGGAATCGTACTTTTTCTCCTCAGTAATGAAATTGATGCTCTGTTTTCACCGAAGCATCTTTGCTGCGTTTTAATGAAATTTATGCGTAAAATATTCCATACAGAAGAACATACTGTTCTCTACAACAAAAGTTTGTAGTTGCCAAATCAAGTGTGTGATTTATTATTTTCGGAAATGAAGTTTTGATGAGTTCTTCGTGTTTAAAACCTCTACACCAAATTCCATTTGTTTGAAACTGAACATCTTGGTAGAATACGGGTAAATGACGTTTTTATGAAAAGAGAAGACGTTGGGACTCCATTGACTCCCCCTTGACTTCGATGTTTCAATGAGTCTGAAAGTCGTGCCAGCGTACCTTGTACCAAAAACTCCCTGCCGTCGCGTCGTTCCGAAACAGGGGCGCTCAGCAATGAGCTTGTCAAATAAGTGAGGAAAATACCATAGGTGTTCTTCACCGCGTAACGTGCTCTTCACAACTAAGCACGCCAACAACTTCCTTCCTAAAGATAGCTTCTACTTTCTCTCGTTTAAACCTTCGCGGAGATCCCGAGACTATGTGCTCATGTTACTATCCGATGGAAACATCGGAGAATCGGATGGCATTGCAGTGAAAAAAATAAGAAGCCAGAAGATGATTGTTGTTGTCCGAAGACCCTTCGTTCGTCCCACTTCTCAATCCTTCATTTCCTACCCTCTCGGTTATACTGCGCGTGCGCTTAAGGGGTGAGTCGTTCGCGAAGGAACGGATCCGTGGATTGAACCGAAGGACCGACGTCTTCGGAACGACCGGTCCTTTTGTTACTTTCATTCTTCGAACGGAAAAGGAGTTTACGTCTTTTTCCTCTAAATTCGAGGAAATTAATCTTAAAAATATACATCTTAAGATGCTGAAGTTAAAAAAATACGAAGAACAACAAGATTTTAAAACGCTGTAAAAATGTTAAGTATAAAAATTTGGCAATGTATTTGTATGAAAACACTCATTTTAGTATCGCTCAGGAATTTACAAAAGCTTTGTAAGTTTTACATGGAATATTTTTTGGACTGTCCAATAAATATTCTACGTAAAACTTACAAAGCTTTTGTTAATTCCTGAACATTCTGGAAAAGTTTTACAAAGATAATGCTGAAACTATTGAACTTACTTTAGTTCCCAAAACTATAGAAAACTAGTCAATTTTTCATATCGCTATTTTTATGAACACACATAAGGCCCAAAGTTCCCCAGACATCCTTTGATTCAATCGTTTTTTACTTTTGTAGACAATGTCATTATTTTGATACAAAGTAATGCGCTGATACAAAGTAATGCGTTATAACTACTGGCGAACGATAACGTAACTACTAGTTAATTTAGTGTCATTCTCTCCGTTGACAAATGTATATCGACAAGATAATCGAACCATCGCGTTGTGAGTTATGGTTCGCCGCCCCGCCCAGTAGTCCGTACGGGCGATCTGGCTGGACAACTTTTTCAAAGAAAATATGCTGTTTAAAAATAAAAGAAACTAATTGAGATTATAAATACATCTTTTTACAACATTGTAACACGTTTTTTGACAATAATGTCTTTTTGGGGAGCAGGAGTAGAACGAGTCATATGGGAGGGAGAACCCCTAAAATTCTTTTGTGTTACCTTGCGGTCTGATGAGTAATACTTTGAAATAAAACAGAAAATCTCCAAAAGCCGTAAACAATTGGTACCCTTCGTCAATAAACACCAAAATTTGATGTCTTACTTTGTAATACTTTGTTATGTTTCTAGCGGCGCCAGTCGGCTCTCTTCATTCGGCCACGCTCGCAGCTGAGGCCAATTTAATCGACTGAAATATTTTATGCACGCCTTGCCGGAGTCAAACAAATCAAGGCTTTCATAGCATATATTACTGTAATTTTTTGGATTCCATATTGAAAATCTATTCCACATCAATTAAAGAATATTTATAATACGCTTGTGAGCAAAATTTGTTTGGACTTTACATTATTTTTCTTCTTTTGTTTAATGTGTTTAAGTAACTTTTCTGCCTCGAAATTAAAATCAAAGTGTAGGGAGTTTATGTAAATAGCTCCTCGTTTTACTGGTTCCTGGGTATTCGCAAATACACATTTTATAGAATGCTTCTTGTCCCATGTCACCAGTTGAAACAATTATTTTTGTAAATCTGATAGAGCAGCCAAAAATCGAATTTTTGTGGGTAGTACTTGGAAGGACTAAACTTCTTGTGGGATGGGGATCGGCAAAGGTCTGGCTGCTATTCACTCAAGTCGCATATTTTTCCAGTTTGAAAATTTCCTATATGACTTAGGTTTGGCAATCTACGTTCCATCTTAATGCCCACTTTCTCCCGATATCACCATGATCTATTGTTTATTTCATACTTGGTTTCTCCTCGGGCTTCTCGCGTCAGGAATTAATTACTTATAATATACCTTATTTTGATTTATTTTTTAAAGGTGTTAATTTGTATTTAATTATAATTTATTCAATATTGTATAACACGATTATTACAGAATACAATTTATTTCTAGTTTCTTATTTTATTTTTTATGAGTGCTAAATACATGCTGAAAATAAAAATAAATGATCATTAATAAAAAACGGAACGGAGAACGAGTAAAAAAGGAATGGGTCCCAAAAAGGACTAGTGCGCAGTGGTGCGCAGTGAACGAGTTCCCAGAAATGAACGCGTCTCTAGCGTGCGCACCAATAATTCTTTTTCCTCTCCCTCCCGTCCCCTCCCCCCTTTCGCCCCCTCCAGTCGATTAGTCTCGGAGACGCGAGATGGCACGGGTCAAGCGGCGGCGACAGCAACTGTATCGACAATGATGAATGAGTTGTCATTGTCACCTTTTGCCACTCACTCACGGCTCGGGAGCCATTTTGTTTTTGAATTGTTGACGACGTATTCACGTAATGGCCGTAGAGCACATTTTCTATTCCTGCAATCGCATCGGGTCACGAGTTTTAGGGACGGTTTTGTTTTATTTTCATTTTTAACGGCAGGTTTACGGTAACCGTCAAATAACTTACAGTTGTACACGTATGTATTGCCATTACTTTGATGTTAACGGGAAGTTCAGGTATTATATAGTGATTCATTTTATGTGTCAGTTGATGCGGATGATATCGGTAGGAAACCGCTTCCACGCAGGTTATCGAGAATAGAATATTTGAACCAGACATTTTACGAATTCGCATTGGTGTATTTTCAGTCTGGGACTCGGTGGCCGAATCGAGACGCGCGAGAGACGTAATCGGCGTTAGTATTTGTATCGCGGCGGTCGAGATGACGACAAACGTATTTCGCCGTGCGTCCCGATACGATCCTTGTCACTCGCAACGCGTGGCTTTATCTACGGTTCCCGAGCCGGTGTCTCCTACTCCTCCTCCTCCTCCTCCTCTCGCAGGAGCACACGGCAAAGCGCATCCGAAAGGCGTCACTCTGTTCACTCTGGCGACAGTGATCCAGCCGAAATTGCTACGAAGGCTTCCGATCGGCGATTACATGACTCGAGGATTCGTACATTCCGCGTTTGTTCATTCTGGAGGACATTCCAGTCGGCATCGGAAGATACCTGGAATGCCGGCGAAACTGTTTTTCTTAAGGACGAACAAAGGTGGGAAAACCTTAGAGTTAGTCACGGAATGGTGTCGGAGCGTAATGGGCGTCTTCAGCTGCATCTGAACTGTTTCATACAACTGTTGCCTACAACGCCTGGCTAGTTTCGTGATCGTGCCGCAGCCTGTTTAAAAATGAATTGCGCCGTTGCGCTCTTTGCTGTGCAGAGAGCGGCAACTGATAGCTGGAGCTGACTGTTTCGTCTTCCATTTGGACTTAACGTGTGGCTGCGTTGACCGTTATGAGCTGCGATTTGTTGAATTTGAATCTGTTGCCGACGGTTGCTGATTTATTTTGTCAATGCTTAGCCGTCCGCCCTTTGTTGCCGATAGAATTGGACATGTAAAGTATCTTCCAAGATGAAATTGTTACTTTATTCCAGGGACTGATATCTAATTGCATAGAATACAGAACTACCAGCAGTGTTCTTACAGCGCCGATCGATCGTCCATTGTTTGGTGTGTCTGTAGCCGCTGTCCACTACAGTGTGTTTCACGGAACTCTTTCCTTTTGAAACAGTTGCAATGAAACTGTTGTGTTCTTTTGTCCCACCATTAGTTCCTGCTCGAATCATTCCTGCATTCGAAGCCATTTGCCCGTTTTATTACGTTCCTGTCACGAATCTCTGCGCTAATCTCAAGCTTTAGCCAACTGTTAACTGTCCGCCGATCGCTGTCGATTGAATTAGAACTGAGGTGTCTAACCCGAATAAAAATGATATTATTTATTTGGTTCGGTTGCGATTCAGTTGCGATGCAAAAGTTGTGTTCTTCCATGTGCCTCCGCGAATCTCTAATGAAGCAGATCCGTCAGGTATAGCAGAAGACTCTCGCAGCGGCCCATGTATTACTGTGCTGTACTTGTACTAGAGATGTTACCGTTGTAAAGCAAACGTTTGGTACATGTAATCTCCATCTACATCTACATAATAGCCCGCGAGCCGCCGCATGGGCGTGTGGCATGGGTAGTTGGTAGGGGTAGGGCAGGGGGCAGTGTAGTCTACATCTACATAATAGCCCGCGAGCCGCCGCATGGGCGTATGGCAAGGGGTGTTAGGTCACCAGCCGTGTAAAGAAGTAAGGTTTTTGGAGATGAAATGGTGACATGAATTATAGGAGTGTATGTAGTGAACTTAATTTTTATTGTGATCGCTCATTGTTCGCGGAAAGAACGAGTTTTTGTACCTATCTGTTCGGCAGTGTATCTCTCTTAATTTATCGCATCTGTCAGACCTAGAGATGTAGTGGGGAGTCATGATAATATTGTCTGTGTCGCTCTGAAAAACATCAGTTCTGAATGTCTCTAGCAGCCTAAGCCTAGCGTGTCGCCTCCGAGTCTATAGGGGCTCCCACCGTAATCCCTCTTAAAGTTGTGAGACACGGTATGTTCGTTTGTAGCAGTTTTAAACGAAGCGCGCTGCTTTCCTTTGTATTTTATTAATTTTTTGGTTTAATCTTTATGACCAGGGTCCCAAATGCTCGCGGCGTATTCGAGATGTGGCCTAACCAGAGCGAAGTAGCATGTCTCTTTTACTTTTTCATGCGAGGACCTTCCTATTATACGCTTAACAAAACCTAGTTTTTTTTAATGCTGTGCCTCATATGTTTTATATGTGTGTTCCCCACGATATATCAGAAGTTAAGGTAATTGCAAGATATTTTACTGTATTTGAAGATTTTATGTTAACTCCACCCACGGTGTACCTAGGAATGGCCTTTTTGTGATGACTAGTTCTAATCGTTCTAATTTTTAAATTTTTTTCCTCATTTCTGTGAATACCTTTGTCGCTGCAATTACCAATATTACCGCAGGTAGAATCTAGAGGAGGAATTATTGACGACGCCAAACGCTATTCTTCCGTCCGTTCGAAAACCGGTCGTGTACGAACTTTGCAAATGATTTGGTTTGACTTTCGAAGTTGTTTAACACATTATTATGGTGCATTTGCAGATTATAATCCATCCATTTATTTGTATTTTGCGTCCCACGAAGCATCCAGGTTATGTTGAGTGAATTAATTCCCAAGTGTTTTATCGTGTACGGGACTGGTGTTGGCAAGCTTGAATGTCTTCAATGTTGCTCTCATATGCTGGTTATTTACCTAATGTTCATGAATAACGTAAGGTTGATGATTCCAATTATTAATTTAGAAGTGACGCGGTGGAAAGGTGCCCTTTTGGTTTGTTTAAGGTTGAATTGTGGTATTATTTCACTGTAATGTCGCATAGGTCAAATCAGTGTGGTGCCGGTGAAACATAAATTTGTTTGTACTTAATTGGTAATTGTTTCGATACACTGCTATAATCTTCTAAAAATGGTCTACAATCTCAATGGTTTGCGACTTCTACTTTATGGAAGTTTATTTGCTCTAATGATAAAAATTACTGTTTTTCCGCCGGTGGTGTGGGTTCAATTATTGATTTCTCCGAGGAAATCAATGGGGTATGTCCTGAGAGGAGAATAGATTCCAATTTGTCGTTCCGTCTTCAATCTGGTTTTCCTTTTATATTTGACGGCACCTAGAAGCGTAACACAGTTCAGGCAAAACGGCCATTTTTCCACATTTAAAGGCTGTAGGAATGAAATCTGGTATCATACCTTCAATGTTATTTTCTACTTAATGAGTATTGAGAACATGATTCCTCCAATCGAACCCAACATTTTGCACCGTTTGATTCAACCGAGGCCGACGAGTTGGACGAAGAGTTATTTGGGAGTCTTTTCATAAGTATTTTTCGAAATTATTTATGCCTTTACATTTTCTGCTGCCCATCTTTCCTTGTAATCCTTATCCCATTTCCTCTGAGCAGTGATGCTACGAAATGATAACTAAGTGAGAGCCATAATTGGACGGCAAGGGGGGTAGGGGAATGGCGGGAGCGGTTATAAATTATTAACTGGTGAAATGAGCTGCAAAAGAGTCAGCAATGCATAACAGGTACCCCCGTCTACTCCAGAGAATAGTGTAACATAGCACGCGGTTATGAGACAAATGGACTCAGGACTCCGTTGAGAACCGCCTGGAAAGAATCTGAATTTCAACCAAGACGCGGGACTAAAACCAAGCTTGGAAACTGGTTAACCACAATATTAAGACTATCAGGGAAAATGCATTTTTGGTCCAAAATTATCTCCTCACAAAATAGCAAAAGTACTTCCACATCTCAGACATAGTGCATCTGTGCCACAAATGATCAGGAAAGTGCTCTCTAAGAAAAGAAAACGGTATTCCATTTGCGTCACCCGGATGGATTTTTAACATTTAGTTGAGCGGGTGTTCAGCCAAAAATGACGCCATCGCGGGAAAGAGAAACGTTTTCAAATTATAAACAGTCGGGCATGATTAAGTGGCTTTTAGCTTTACCGAAAAACATTTTTTTAATTCAAGTGACTGTCAAACGATGGAAATTCTACCTTAACCTCAGTAAAGGAAATGGCCGTGCTGTCACTCTTTCAGCCTTGAGACACATGTAAATGTATTCAAAACTCCACGAAAATCGAGGAGAAAATCTAGATCGTTTGCATAACAAGGTTATAAAGGAAAGACGTCAAGGAGAAAAAAGCAACTGGAAAGGCGTTCTCGGTCGGAATATTCAATATTACTCAAAATTCTGAATAAAACAGAGAAGGTGCTTTTTACGCGACACTCTGAGGAGCACGGGGAGATAAATCTATTGGCCCGTGGAAAGTTAACGCATTTGGTGAATATGAACGGCGGGATGCAGAATATATTTGAACAGAGAATTTGATAATACTTTGCAATCAGCAGGAGAGCAGGAAATTTGCAAATAGTTTTTTTCAAATTCCCAGCCCTACGCTCAACTCACAGCGGTATTTGACCGCGGTGTGGTTCCGTCTTTGATGAGTGGGGGAATTCTTTCACACGCTAGGTCTAAGGAACCGCGGAATTATTCTGGAATATTCGGAGTAATGGATGAAAGTGACGGCACCCTATAGAAGGGCAATACATGGAGCGAGAGTTGAGCCTGCTAGAAGTTGGAAGCCACGTATTTTGTCTTACGCAAAGAATCTTTCCCATCTTAAAGTAGTCTCAAGTAACACAGCAGCCAAAGTTCGTGGTGCAGACCTGCGCGGCTGGGAGGGGAGGTAAAAGTGTATTTGGGTGAAGTGAAAGAAAGGCGGGGAAGAGAGGGATAGAGAGAGAGAGAGAGGCAGCGGAACCGAACTGAGTCCTTCACGAGGAAAGCACGATAGACACTTTGCGTGCTGCGAGACAAGTCATTAAAATCACGCATCGTTGTGTCTTTGACTGGGACCTCACCTTCTTCAAGTCCCATTGTTAAGGCAAGTCGAAACGAGACGGCAGTAGCGGACGCAGGCTGGAAATAGGGCGGCGGCGCGATCGGCGGCGTAGTTCATCATTCATAATGTATTCGCCGATATCGTAGCACATTACCATATTATGATATTAAGTGACAATTATTTCTCATTAGTGAATGTGTTTATATTAATTGCAATGTCTCATGTAAAGATGTAGTTTATTTCATTTCTACTTACGTGTGCGAGAAATGTCTTTCCATTGTAGCGTTTATGCAAATATCGTATCTAAGAACCTTAAGAACACCTAATATTTCACCCGTACTTTCCTACATTACCAGTTATCTCAAATGCGAGTGAAAAATGTGTGAAGTTGTTCACCATCATGTCCATTTCGTAGCTAAAATCTCATAAATAATCTCAAATAAAAAATCTCAAAACGTTTATAGGGTGTTTTTACCGCCCCCCTTCAAGTGACATCAAAATTTTAGAAAACTGTTTGGACTCAGTACTAAGCGCCTTGAAGCTTGGCAATGTCATCCTTGTTGGTGATTTTAACCTATCGATTCGATGGGACTCTCCAATCAGTGGTCATCCGCGCAGCGTCCACGACAATTTTTTTCTTGATCATTTTACCAACGCCCTTCAACTATCCCAGTATAATCTTCATCATACTCGCGATCTGGCAACTCTGGATTTCCTTCTCTCATCCTTTCCTCCAGAAGAAGTTGTCCCGGGGCGAAATATCTTCACCTCGGACCATGAATCCTTGGATGCCGAGTACCGTTTCCACCGTTCCCACACAGTCAGGGGACTTCCCAATGTCCCTTTGTTTCCCCTTCCTGCATGGTCAAAGGTTTGTTGGGAGGACGTCAATCGCCGCCTCGACCTCATCCCCTGGGGCGTTCTATCGTCATTATCCCCCGAGGAAGCGGTCGACTACCTGTACAGTGTCCTCGAAAGTGTCATAAAAGACTGCGTACCTAAAGTGAAACCAAAAACAAGAAAATTTCCATCCTGGTTTAAGCCCGATACTCTGCGCATTCTTGGAAATAAGAATCGCGCCTGGTACCTTTACAAATCCTGTCCACACGTGCACACCCATCGCTCATTCAAGAATTTGCGTCGCTACTCAAAGCAGCTCATTCATCGGGATTATGTTGAGTTCACTCAGAAAGTATCCTCGTCTATTACTACCAACCCTAGAAAATTTTGGTCTTTTGTAAATCGTCGCCGTAGTAAACCTAGAATCCCAGAACTAGTTTCATATGGTAATATTAATGCTGTAGGGGAAAGCAGGACGAGCCTCTTTCTCAAATTCTTCTCTGAATGTATGACACCCCTCTCCATCCCATCCCTCACCCAAGATCACTTTCTCACTCCCATCACCAATAACTGCCTTTCTGACATCCAAACTGACCCTCTTGAAGTTCTTAATTATCTACGTAAAATTCGCCTTCAACGTTCCGCTGGCCCTGACGGCCTGAGCCCGATATTTGTTCGTAATTGCGCTGAATCCCTCTCAATACCTTTGAGTTTACTTTTAAACCGCTGTTTTTCCCTTGGTACGTTTCCAACACTATGGAAAACTGCTAATGTTATCCCCATTCACAAATCCGGCCCAAAAAATGAAGCATCTAACTATCGACCTATCTCTTTACTACCAGTTCTCTCTTCTGTTTGTGAGAAAATTGTCCTCAACAGACTTTTTTATTTCACATCTCCTCATCTATCTGATAATCAACATGGTTTTCTTCCGCGTCGTTCATGCTTGACTAACTTAGCTGTTTTCCAACATAATGCTGTAAATTCCATTAATAATAAAACTCAGTTAGATACCATTTTCCTAGATTTTTCCAAAGCTTTTGACTCCATCAACCATAGCCTCCTCCTTTACAAACTCAGCGAACGATTTAACATTTCTGGTAATTTTAAAAATCTTCTTACTAGCTTCCTCAGCAATAGAAGTCAAAGGGTCATTCTTTCTGGTTTTTCGTCTCCATGGTCTCCACTTACATCTGGGGTTCCTCAAGGCAGTGTCCTTGGTCCTTACCTATTTAATCTATACATTGATGATCTTGCCTCCCTAATACCCTCTTCCCAAGCTCATACTCTACTTTATGCCGATGACTGTAAACTTTTCAAGAACATTCAAAAGCCCTCCGATTGCCATGAACTACAGGATGCCTTACGCCAGACCTCAAATTGGTGCGATATTTGGAACCTTAAATTAAACCCGGAAAAATGCAGTGTTATGTCTATCTCCCTAAAGAAGGCCCCTCTAGAATTTAATTATACTGTGACTAATCACCCGCTAAAACGTGTTTCAACATCTAAGGACCTCGGTATTCTTACTGACAATAAATTGAACTTTTCTCCACAAATACAAACAATCAAGTCTAAAGCAATGTCCCTCTTAGGCCTCCTCTATCGTTTTACCGAAATTAATGAGCCCCGAGCACTTGGAACTTTTTTCTCTTCCATTATTCTTCCAATTCTTACCTATTCCTGCCCCATCTGGTCTATCTCTTCTCAAACTAATCTTTCATCACTGGACTGTGTCTGCAACTTCTTTGCTAAAATAGTTAAGAATAGATTACCACAGTGTCGTAATATGTCCACCAAAGCTATTCTATCATATCTCTCCATCCCTAATCTCCCCACTCATAGACTCACAGCAGACTTAATATTTATTTATAACATTCTTAATTCCACCATCGACTGCCCTGAATTGCTCTCTTTTATCAATTTCAAAGTTCCATCCCGCCCCACCCGTTCTCACCCTTTACTCCACATGCCCATTCCTAGACTTCCGATCACTAAACGTTCTCTTTTCTTCCGCCTCTCCTCTCTATTGAATTCCCTCCCTTCCCATATTGATCCTTTTGCACTTTCATCTAAATCCTTTATAAGCATTTCTCTTTTGTATCTTTCACCTAAGTAGTTATTCCCCCAATTTTCTTCTTTTTATATATTTCCATAATTTCTGCTTGCAACCAGTTGTTAAGTTTGCTTGTATATGTCCTTAAGTGTGTGTATTGTTACATGGCCACTATAAAATGGCGACATAGCTGTATGTGGTTTTATTACTTTAAATAAATAAAATAAAATAAAAATATTTTTTCCAAATATGATGAAATAACTCTCCCACGATTATGTTCGTATTTTTCTCATCTGCTACGGTCAAACTGTGTATCTGAGAGGGAGGGGGACGATGAGGGAAGGAGGGAGGGGGGGGTGGTATCAGAGAGAGAGAGAGAGGGGGGGGAAGGGAATCTTAGTTTTCCCATTATCACTTGGAAGCCCGGCCTGGAATTTGTGGGACCCCATGTCCACCTTCTTGGATTTCGCAAATCGGATTAACATGTTATTTCCTTTGCCCTCATTGTTTCGAAGGAGACCTCCACCCCTCTACGCCAATCGTTCCCATTGCACCCCCAAAACTCTTTGCATCCGGAACGAGATCACTTTTCTCTCTCTCAGGTAGTCGCAGGAACGTTATACTGTAGTAACCCTCCCATCATTCACGTTTTCAAACCCTTTCTGTGAGGTCCAACGCATGTACTTAAGCACTCGGTTCACCCGCAGAGGAACATTCCCCAGGCTTTCAGTTTATTATCCATTAGATAATATAGCACAGCCAAACCCAATCCGGGATATCCCGGTCGGTGAGGGGGGAGTGCGAAGGGAGCGCTATCAATCGGTATACCAACCCTGCAAAAATACGTAACATACTTGGTACGTGAATTGATGCTTGCATATTCATGAATATCGAGTGGCTGAAAGTTTTTATCTAAAATTTTAAGATCACTTGTGGAAAGGGGTAATGTTATTTGATTCCTCTGGCTTAACCGTTTAGACCAGGGGTGACCAACCAAAATGATCTTGCGGGCCACTTTGGAAATGCATCATAACTCCGCGGGACGCATATACAATTATATATGCCCATATTAGATTTAGACCAACTATAGACATTTTTTTGAGTGAAAAATTGAAACATAATGAGTTATTATTAGTGTGTTAAAGTTATTGTATTAAAGTGTGATGAATCTCGCGGGCAGGTAAAATGTTCAAGGCGGGCCGCGGGTTGGCCACCCCTGGTCTAGACCATTCTATCCAAATTTACTAAAAAGAGCTATATTCAGGCGTATTGTCAACCAATTATCCTTGAATCCCAACCAACAGATATTGAAAAAAATGGTTCATATTAAACGGTTCCACCCCTTCATTTCGATTAAGCGACTTTACACTAGTTATGTGCATATATGTGTCAATTATTTATAGAGCGTGTTTTGCTGTTAAATAAGATCCCACCAGCGCATTCCGAATGCCTGCACAGTATTTTACTGCCAAGGGTCGCATGATCCGTAGTCCATGTGGATCGCTGATCCCTTTTTCATTGTTCCATCGAGTCATTGTTTGTCGCCTCCGGGAACGGCGGTGAACGGCGTTCCGACTGCAAACTCGTGTTTCGTGCGCATCCTCTCGGGCGAATGGCACGCGTGGTGGTGGCGGCGCTGGTGGTGGTGGCGCTGGTGGGCGAGGTGCGAAGAGGAGAGTAGCAGTCTCGTGTCTCGCGAGACAACTTCCGCGCTGCGGAATAATGAATTGTGCGCCTACTCCGACTCTGCTTCATTCCGGTGGGTTCCCTTTTGCGAGTGGTTTCCATTTGTCTCCACACAATCTCCTCCTCTCACTCTTTCCCTCCTCCACTGCGATAGTATTTTCTCTTGAGCCTCGCTCACTACGCCTTAACACGGCGTAACTTGGCTCACTCTCACTCCGGAAGCGAACCAGTGCTCGAAATTTCTAACCAATCATAGACGCACCACTGTCAAAATCGATCTTGCCATCGATTGAATTATCGATAGTATGAAGCCAGAGAGTCGTCAGCCCCCGAAACAGGTCAGTTGAGTTGGAGTGCCAATAGTAAATAACACATTGTGGAAGTCTTAAATGGAAGATTTGTTGTTCTGGTGAGAATTATTTTGCATTACATCGATCAAAGTCTCCACGGCTGTTTTTTATTTTTAACATATATAGAGGCGAATCAACGACAAACTGTGTCTTCGATATGTCTGCCCGAGGAGATATTGAGTGTAGCAATCGATTGCAGCCCGAGTATCGATGGCCCATGCGGCCATGGCTGTTGTCTGGAAGTAAGAGAAACTCAACTCCAGGCCAAAGCGAGATGGGTCGTCTTTAATTTGTTGTGAAATGGCTGATGCTGTTCTCAAAGGGTCATCTCCGGCAGACTGAGTTCATCTACATCTTCTTGTTATCCTGAAAGCCTTCTCAAAGGGTGTGTGGCAGGCGGGTGAGCCACCACCAACATGCACTAAAAGTCACCTTAATAAACTTTAAAAACGACGGCTAATAATACATTAGCAAGAAAATGCAGAAAATTGTCGAAAATTGAACGGTCAACAACGCGCACTAAACTGTAGGTATGCTACTGATGCTACCGAAACTGTTCGTAGTTATGTATTTTACCGCTGCATAAACGAGATGCGAGAGTCATACTGGGGTCATGTAATACGTGATGTTAGTACTGCGATGGCGCCGGTTCGCGGGATAAGTAAAAGGGTTGGTAAGGAAAACGACTTGATCACACCGACGCTCAAGCGTGAATGCCTTTATTGTTCTTCCTTTCCAAAAAGGTTTCCCTCGCAGAGGTCCACCACCTCCCCCGGGGACCCCCACCCCCCCCCCCTACTACCCCAATTCAAACAGGGATTTCCCGGGGCGCCTGCCGACTTCCTCCGTTTCAGCCGGCTCCAACCGCTACACTACGTTGAAGAAAAGAAAGTTGCATCATGGAGAAAATCAAGAAATCTGTCGACTAACCTGATTCAATCTCGTACCTTGTCCATACTTTAGGAGTAGTCGTCAAAAACTTTGTTCAGATTTCAAATACCTTTGGAGCCGGAAAAGTTGTCTTTTGGGCTCAACATAACGCAGGAATTTTTGTCAAATATCCTGAGGCTCCGACAAGCGGTTAAAGGCTCACAAATTTTGGCCGTTTCGTTCAAAATTTGAACTAAGCGGAATTTCGCGCTCAGACTCATTTTTTTCAAGGAACGTTGACATATTGTCAGAATTTAAGTGGAAATGTCACGGCAGTTTGTTACTGAGTGAGACCCCCCCGAGAAAATGAGCAGCAATGAGAGTGCAATACAGCCAGGGACAGGAAACTCAGCAAGCTCTTTAAGTACTTGACGTTCAGTTGGTGGTTCCCTCACGTCTTCCTTCATTGTGGTCTCTGATTCCTGGGTAGGTATTGCCTGCGACTGTATCTTCCTGCGTGCATCCGTCCCTAACTAACGGGATTATACCTCAGCTGATCGAAGACGCTTGTTTTTTACATTTGAGCATTCTTATCTCTACTTGCTAATTGGTAGATTTTTAGACAGTACGTGTTATAGCGTCCTAGTCTCTGGCATAGCCTTCCGTTGTCCCTTTTAATAATGGTCCTTAAATAGATCAGTATTTAATTCCTCGTATCGTCTCCCTCTTCTAAATTTCATCGAGAATTTCTATTCTTTTCTTTCCACTTCCACGTTTCTTCAGTGTTCTCCCCTCATGTACCCTCTTCCGTACTCCCTTTATTCAGTACGCCCTCCATCCATCTGTTCTGCCTCCTGCCATCCTCCGCCTCTGCTCTCCAACCCCATCCAACTCCTCCTCGTTCGTCCTTCCAGCATCTCACCCTCTCCATCCTTTGCCACACCCACATCTCTGACGCCTCAAAGTCTACGTATATACATTCTCCCTTCGCTGCGACCAATACCCACTGCGACCCGATACAGCGCCTCGATAAATATTAGAGTTTTCACCAGTCATTTCATTTGTCTCTCTCCTCAGACCCCGCCCCTCCTTATTAAAAGGGTTAAAACTAGGCATGAGTCGATTCCACTTTTTTTCGTTTCCGATTCCGATTCTTTCAAATCGATTCTCGATTCTTATTCCTAATAACGGGTGGGATATTGATATGCCAGTAGCGTACGACTATTATTTAAATTCAGGTATTGGCTAAAATAAAATAACAAAGACAATTAAGTCGCTCAAAAAGTATAATTATTAACAAATTAACAATTATTTATTAACAATTTATTAATATTAGTATATTATATACTCAGCTTATTGAGGTAGATAAAAAGTACAAATTGATATTTAAATATCTTTCTCGGTCGGACAACAGATGGCATCACCTTTCAATTGTTTCGGAACGAGTAGCCCAGGAAAGGAACACCCTGGTGTAACGGGGCTACGAGAGAGGTTGAAAGGAATGTGGAAACAATGCGCCCGTAATGATCGGTTAGCGGTGAGGAAAAGGAGGGAAACTGTGAGAGGAAAGGGTAAGATTAGGGAATATAGAGAAGGCGACTACGTATTCTTAAGTGACCCTTGTTTAAAAATAGGGCAAGTGAAAAAATTTCATAGACCGTGGAAGGGCCCGTATCGCGTGTTGAAGGTTACTTCAAAGTGCAATCTACTGTTGGAGCTTCCTTTTCGAACCCTTATTGTGCACATAAGTCGTGTTAAACCTTACCACGGTCCCGTTCCCCCCCCTAAAGTAGTGAATACTGATGATCGACCCCGTGGACGGCCAAGGAAAAACCGAATCGCCGCGAGAGTTCCGGAGTCAGCTGATCCGATCCCCCCTGAGTGGGAGGACGAGTGGGTGGAAGGCCGAGGGGAATCCCTGGTGACTCAAGGCGCAGGAGGAGGAGACATCACCGAGGAGAGGGGGGACACCATTGCAACAGAGGAGGAGAGGGTCCTCCCCGCTTCCCCCTGTGTCGCCCATTCCCCTCCACCCCCTTCCCTTCATCAAGAAGACAGCCTCTCCGCTGGAGGAGGAAGGAGTCAGCACCCCTCATTCCCCTCCCCTCCCCCGTCGTCGTCCATACTGTTTGCGGCCGAGAAGTGGACGTAATACGTCCACCCAACCCTACGTGATTCCCCCGCCTGCACAATCTCATCGCTATTATTTACGCCCGCGGGAGGCGCTGACACGATGGGAGGAGGAAGAAGAGGATCTGGAGGACTTTTAAAATATTTGGTTGGCTGTTGTGGTGTTGGGGTGTGGTTTGGAAAAAGGTGGTATATTATTTGCAGGACAGCGAGATGTAATTTTAACTGAACATTGGTGGATGGTAGTAATAAATTTTGATCGGGACGCCATAAAAGACGAATATAAAAGGTGAGACAAATTTTCGATGTCGTAAGGGGTAGGATGGAAGGGGAAGTTGAGCAGAGTTTTAGTCAAGGATGAAGGCGGCCTAGATATTGTAAACGACTCAAACCTGGAGGGTCTGCGAGACGGGGTAGGATGGGAATTAATGACACCCGAGCGCTCAGTGGATTTTACTAAATGGGTAGGGAGACTGCGAGCAGTTAGCACCTCTACTCAAATGGAACCTGGGAAATCATTGGGATAAAAAAGTTTGGTGTCAATGTTTGATGAGGGATTTCATTTGAACTTGAACATTTTGTTTTTAAATGAATATGGTAACTGTTAAAATAACAGGTTTAAGAAGACTGTATGATGAAAGTGATATAAACTGTCAATGTGCATGAATAGTGGTAAATTATAGAGGGTGTTAATTTGCAAAGACTTTATGAATTGGGACTGTCTATGTGTAGTTGTGTGTATGTATTTGTTGCCAGTGTCATTTTTCATACAATATATTTTGATTAACTATGTAGGTTATGGGCGAAACCCTTGTGGTGAGGTTAGAATATCTATATTTTCATCATAATCTTTATATTGTTTGGTGAAACTTATTTTTCACGGGCAGTGTTATTTTCTGGGTTGCATTTTAATAGTTATATGTATCATCTGAATTTTGTTTTTAGAATTTTGGTTGGCTGATTGGTTATTTAATGAATCGCTGAATACAACATGTAATTCATTATTATTCAGCGATTCACTTTTGGGGGGAAGTGGTGTAAGCGTGCGCGCAGCGGTCGGCGCTTGCGTCTCCCGGTGTTGGGTCGGCGGAAATGGTAGCTGGCGGATGAGGAATCACATTTACATGTGGCTCCTCTAACACCTTGCCGTGGGATCTTACTCCGTGGGAAGATGCACGGGTAGGGTGAAAATCTGCTGCCATTGCCGGCCAATAGGAAGCCCTTAAGGCGGTCACGGGGTGACGCGGGTGCTGAGCGCGGCGTGGGGGCAAGAGAGACTCGGGGAGTCTCGCGCTGGGTGACCGGAGGGCAAACATGTATTTTGTGTGCGCGAATTAAAGGTGTTGAAACAAAACGTCCGACTTTTTCCCTTACCGTGCCCCCTGCGGACCCAGTCCTTTTTATTAAGCTAGGCGCTTACATATATATATATATATTATATATATATATATATATATATATATATATATATATATATATATATATATATATATATATATATATATATGTAAAAAATCCCGCTATCATTTTGGCACCCGTTAATGAGCAAGTTGCATTTGATCTGGCGTCCGAGTGTAATTTGGCTGCCGTATACCGGACGCCGGATTACAAACGGGTAAAAATCACTGGAATCGACTATTTACATCATGTAGACCCCATTTCCGAAAATTAGTATGGACGCCAATTTGTTGGCAATATGTACAAATTTCGTATATTGTTAGTTCAGCATAATTCCGGGCCGAGTGGCGCTGACTGCGGCGTATAACTCGGTCGCGGTTATCTCCGTTCAGTCTGCGCAGCAAGTGGCGTCCTCGGTTTGGCAACATCGCTCTGCCTCGCGGCTGTCTGCAATTCTCTCACCCAAGACTGTTTCGAGTTTTGATGCCTCGGTGAGTGCGTGGTAGCGGAGTGCTCGTCATCCGGCGCTACCGCTCCAGTTTTTACTTGGTCCAAAGCCAATTAAGTGGACTTGCGCAACGGTAATTTCAATAACAAAATTATTGTTATCATGGGACCGCAACAGGTTGGCGCAAGAACAACTCTTTCAGGTGATTAAGTAGAAAAATAATGGATTGTGTATCTGGAAAGCCACCTTTTTTATGTTAATACTTTGTGCGGAAATTCAAGAATAATGCTAGAATACGACTAATTCTTTCTTTAAACTACCTCTACCTTCGACAAAAAGCATAAAACAGTACCTTTGTTCTCAAACTTGTACTTGTAACCACTCGCAGATTTTCTCGACTAGTCTAATGCGAATACTTCGCTTTGAGTGAACAATTAATGTAATGAACGATGGTAGTCTTTCTAAGATGAAACAAATTTTAGTTTTCATCAGTATTTCAAGCGATATGGAAAGAATGGGTGCGGAAACTTTTTATCAGCGAATGGATTATTATTTCAACATTTGCTGCTCGTTTAAATATGATTTTTCCGTATATAATTCTATTTTTCTATTATGGAAGAGACAAACACTTTGAAAAACCGAATTTGAAAGTAATTGCATGTCGACAAAACCCTGGCGAAAATGAGAGCGTATTCTGAGCGTTTAGGAACGAACCACGGTGGTGTTCATAAATGGCGAAGAACGCGCTAAGAACACCATCCCAGTGTATTCTCGAGCGTAAACGTGAACGCCTTGGAGTGTTTTCAAACACTCTACAGAGCGTTTAGCAGCGTTCTCGAGTGTTCGTGAACACCCTGCGACTCACAATCTTCAGCGTTTCAAAGCGTCTACGTGCATTTCAGAAAATCCTGTCTAGGGTGTTGAGAGCGTTCATCAACATAATTTAATAAGAACGTTAGACACTCATCTAGGAATTTGTCATAATAACAATTTAAAAAGAAAAACTTTGTGCCCTTAATGACCTTTGAAGTTATTATTTTATAACTTCGTGTAACAGTGAACATATACATCGTATAAATCCTTATTGGCTAGGGGATTCGAACTTACGACCTTTCACGCAGTAAAACTACACTCTACCACTACACTATTTCATATCTGGAATGACAAAGTGTATTTTATGCTTTATAAAGAGTGTAGTCGCTTCGTTAGATATGGCTCTGCTCTTAGTACGCGATTTCAACATAGCTGACGTTAATTACGTAAGGCTGATGATTTTTAAACTCATATCTGACGTCAGGGATGCTTATACGGCTTTTCTTTATAACACATTATTATTGGCGTTCTAATATACATTATTTCGAAGTAAAATTGAGAAAGAATAAGATTGCACCAATTTTCATGCCGCGTTAGGCCACACTATGGATGCTATTATTAATTTATTATTGATATTGAATATGCATTTGGGAAACTAGACACCCGGTATACACGGCTCACATGCGACGGATTTGGATTTTTGTGCTGCGTGGGTTGGCACAAAGAAATAGAAGGGATGCATTTATTCCCTTGAAGACTACCGGAAAGAAAACGGCTGTGTTTTCAATAAATGCACAGATGAAGATGAACCGCTAAAGATATCCATTAGATGTCTATTAAATATTGATGTTTGAGGGTGCGCTTTGTTATTTCTCAGAAGCTTATTCTCACAATGGATTTGTTAGTGGAGTTGTAGTTATTCTCACAATGGATTTGCAATCAAAATGGTAATACTGCGTCATGGCTTTTGGAGCGTTCCAACATGTTTCAAAGCATTCTCGGCAGCGTTCATCTGTGTTCCAGAACAGAAATGCAAACACTCTCAACAGGCGTTTTCTCGGACGTTCATCTGCGTTCCAAAACAGCCCAGTCAGATAGCGTTCTTGAGTGTTCCAGAACAGAAAGACAAACACTCTCAGAAGGCGTTCCCCGAGCGTTTCAGACCTAGGTCGTGGGAACAGCGTTTACGAACGCATGAGAACAGTGAGGGAAAGACAGATTAACGTGGATGAACACCGACAAACGCTATGAAAACGCCAAAGAACGCACAGGAACGTTAAAAGAACACCTGTAAACGCACTCCAGCAGCGTCATCAGCCTCCTTCATTTTCGCCAGGGAAATTGTTGGATACTTTTTTTTAGAAACATTTTCCAGAAAATTTTTTTCTGTTCTCGTCAACATCAATTCCGCATGGTATCTCACGGGGTGTAATGAGATCTGCTGATCTGCTGTCACCCAATCTGCTGATATGCTAGATCTGCTGTCACCCAATGCACATTGAAAAGGGCTGTTAACCAAAATTTACATTCATGATGATATAATCTATCGAATTCGTAAATTTTCAAAGCTCTTCCTTGCGATTCCAAATACCCTGTTTTTCAATTTGAAAATAAATGGATCGCTTAGCACTCATCGCCCCACTGCAGAAATAAAAAAAATAATTAAAATATGCCCAAATTGGCAACATAAATCAAGCTTCCATGGGACAAATTGGGGACTCCCGTATGTAGTCCTCTTGGTGTGAATCTCGAGTCATTTGTATCGAAAACAGGCACGAAAAAGTAATGCAATAGACGTTGGATACGAAATTTAAACGTTTCCCTGGCCTACGCCGCTAAAAAAAATAATCATGAAGCGATGAAGGGTAAACTGACCGCTCGCTCTCATGGTAAAATAATTCGCGTCTCTATAAGTGGAGTGAGATCTCACGTCATTTAATACGAGAACTGCCTCCATGAGTAATGCGATAGCCATGAAACCCGATATGGAGACACATCTCTGGCAATATAAATCAAGCTTCTAAGGGACGAACTGGGGCCTCCCGTAGGTAGTCCTCTTGGTGTGAATCTCGAGTCATTTGTATCGAAAACAGGCACGAAAAAGTAATGCGATACACGTGGGAATGCGAAATTTGAACTTTTCCCTAGCTAAGGCTACTTTAGAAAATGAGGCATTGAAGGGTAAACTGACCGTTCGCTCTCATGGTAAAATAATCCGCGTCTCTATAAGTGGAGTGAGATTTCATTTCATTCACTGACTCCATGAGTAATGCGATAGCAGCGGTAACCCGATATGTAGACACGTCCTGATATGGAGACACGTCCAATTAAAGGCTTGGCCCTCGACGAAACAGACATTAATTTAAATGATGAGATCCCTATTGAAGATGATGGAGGTGAAAAAGATGATTATGATGATGATAGGAATATGAGCGATGTAATCAGCGATTATTTCTCAAGTTTCGAGCTAGAAAAAGGGAATGAAACCAGATCACCCTATGTTTCCACTTGTACTTCGAAAAAAACTAAAAGGATACTCGTCCCATGGACAGAGGAGCAAAAACATATTGTGGCATCATATTTTAAGAAACACATACAAAACAAAATACCCCCAAAAAAGAGAGTGTGATAACCTTATGGAAAAGTATCAAGAGGTCCCTGACAACAAAACGTGGTGAAAAATTAAAGTTTTTATACAAAACATTTAAAAAAACTGGATTAGTTATGTAAAATGATATTAAAAAAGTAAATTTCAAAGGCAAAATAGACTAAGCAGAGTTTCGTAATACATACTTGTTTAACCCAAAGAGAGTTTTTGTATCACTCAATTTTTTTAATAACTCAGTACATTTTTTTAAATAAAATTTTGCGGTTTTATAGCTACCTGATAAGAAATTGTACCACTGATTTTGATCCACAGAGACCAGTTATTTAATTTGTACATTTATTGATCTTGAGAATTTTATTGTGTCTTTAATTCTTAATCAAAGGTTGTTTGCTTTTTCCTCAAAGTGGCATATTTAGTTGATTATCCAATATAATATTGCAGTAGTGATGAAAAAAACTGCATAAACCCTTCAATGCCAATGTATTTATTTTGAATATTGACAAAAATTTTCATCTCTGCTGAAGTGACACCCGAATTAATTGATACTGCTTTCCAATGTTTATTCTCATAGAAAGCTGACTTTAATTGATGGTATTAAAATCTTTGGCTCAATTATATGTACAATTTATTATAATTTTACTTCAGCCAATAAGGTTCGAAAACTGCGTTACTCTTCACTATCCATAAATTCAGGCATCGATAGCTACTGAACTTCTTCTTTATTAAAGCCTCGGCAGTAGTTTCGTATTGTTAAAGTTAACCAGAGCCTTAGTATCTATATTGACTAACACTTATGCCTTCATAAAATATTTCCCCCGGATTATCTCCTCCCGCCCCACGATTTCGAGGAAATGCGTTTGTAAGCTAATGCAAGAAGTGGATTTTTAATTGCATTTTAAGTGGCAGTAGGGCAACAAATCAAAGTTGTTACTCACCTCTCTTAAGCTTTTCTGCTTTCAGCACCCCATTATTTATTATATTTTGAAATTCAGGGCCTAGGGTTATCTTCCTTTTTTCAGGTCCAGTAAAAATGCATTCCTTTAGACGTAGCTCTTCACTATATGCTGTGAAAATATTTCCACTTACAATTAGTACTGGAAACCTCTTTCATATTTTCTCAGCGTTTTATCAAAATTCTTAATCAGTCATTACTTGACAAGCAAAGGAGGGAGAAGCATTTCCTTTGGACCAACTAAAGGATAGTAGAGTAAATTGTAATTTCCTAGGTAATAAATTCTTCTTTAAGCCACTGCTTTTCAAGGAAGAGATATTTCCTGCCTTTGCTGTCCCATAAACATTAGAATAGTTATATTTTGTGTGCAGTCATGGAAGTTGTGAAAAGTGAAGTTAAATTTTGAGCCCCCACCGTAATTATACAAGTTCTGATTCGCGGCCCACGTCATCGTGTTGTCATCACGATAAACACGTTGTGTCCTTGGCTTTATAAAAAGCAAGGGTTTTGGCATTCTTCTCCTTAAATGAAGTTTAACATACTCTTTTATTGCATTTTATAAGGAAAAAGAATATAATTTAGCATTATATTGACTCATGTATTTCATGGTAACATTTTAATGTGTTTTAGTGATAGAAGTAATGCCAGCAAATATAAAATCCCTTTCTAACTTACGAAGATTAATTGACCCCTTTTTCAGCCGCTTGTGTTTTATTTTTTAATAATTTTTCACGTAAATTATTGTATTTTAATTAAATTGAACAACTATTCTAAACTTGAAACGCGAAACTACTAGGATAATGATAAAAACAGTTTGAGAGTCATTCACGGATATCGCGTGTCCACACATAATGAAATAAAACGGCGAATTTGGTGGAATGTGACATGATGGAAACTTATTGATTTACAAATGCTTATTAGAATACCAAGTGCATTGTGAGAGAAATATTTGTATGCATGTTGCTTAAACCGTGTCGGCTAGTTTATTGGAAGAATCTTCGTGTAGCATTGGGAAAATCTTCGATCTTTTCCCTGCAAATCGATTTCGTGACACAGTGCTGCGTGATAGGCCACCGCGGACTTACCTAGTTGACTGCGCCAGTCAAATTCCTCTCTCGCTTTCCTCTAGGCGTGTTTATAGCATACCGAAACAAAACTGAAATACATGAATGAGGAGCAAAAAAGATATTGATTTCAATAAGACTTGGCTAAGTATGCTCCTAGTGATAAAATATTTACCCCTATGCTGATTATTATCGTTGTTTGGCAGTTGTAGTACATTTAGTCAATAGTAGTTAATAGTTAAGTGCAACACGTTCACCCATTTTATGCAGTAGCAGCTATAAACTGCAAAAATGACAAGCGAGAGCGAAGTGTCCATGATAGATAAATTTGGCAACAGCGCAGGAAGGCAAAATGATATCGCAGTGGTAGTAAATATACAAAATGGAGTCCAAATTGATGATCAAATGTAAAAAATATACTCTGGACGCCATAATGATTGGTTATGAAAGGATGCCAAAATGTTACCTGTCTGTACGGATTCAAGGTGCACGTATACCTCCTGTAAAAAAATAGTTGTCGTAAAACAAAATAATACACACGGGCGGAAATCACTCGGTTGTTCGACATACGCGATAAAATAGCAATATACATAAATATTTCTGGTGGATGCCAAAATGTTGCAGAGTGTAAGGAAGGCAAAATGATAGCGGGATGTATATATATATATATATATATATATATATATATATATATATATATATATATATATATATAAAAGTATGTCTATAATTCAAATACTTAAACGGGATACAAGATTCATTCAGGGAACATGCAAAGCATGGTGTTAGCTCTACGCTGCAGATTTAGAAACATGCATTAAGAAGCACATCAATTAATCAGCTACTCTACCTGTCAGCTAACCTGCTTCTAAGTCTAAACACTGCCATAATGGACTCCTTTCGATCGTGGGATAAACGGCATTTTAAACCTATTTGTTCTATAATCTACTTCTCTTATTTTATTCTCAAGATCTGATCTACGGTAGTATTTTAGAGTTCGTAAGATATTCATAACTTCGTAGGAAAATAAATTGGTTTTGAACTTACTTAAGAGATTGAGTCTAGTTTTCAATCTACCGTCTGAAAGAAATCAGAAAAACAAAAAAATCCGTAAGAACAAATTATAATAGTGATAACAGTTTACAGGCGAAATAATTATTACAAAACAATTGATGATATGTATCACAGCACAAACACTTATTTCCTCAAGACTTTACAAATAACAAAATTATACAATAACAAAGAAACCGTAATAACATGAAAACAAATTTGACAAACAAGAAAGTAAATTATGTTATTCCCGGATAAGTAAGGAATCATGGTATTTCATTTTAAATGTTTTAACATATGTGCAGTTTTTAATTTGAGTAGGCATGTTGTTCCTTACGTGGCGACTTGTTACAAGAAATGACTTTCTATAAACAAGTGCGATGACATGGGAAATACAATAGATAGGGAAAGCCATATTTTTCCTCCTCGAGAGATCGTTTGTTAGTTTAACTCCGCGGTAATTTACAGATTTTACAGTCTCTAATTGGGTATGTTATATCTAATAACTCTTGAGGTGAGATTTTTCTTTTCCCGAAATTCATTGCAACACTTTTTTTTCAAATTTAATTCCATCTGCATCGATCCACTTCTGAATTGCCTAGAGGTCCTTCGTTAACACTTCCTTATCCGTCGATATCATCGATGTTATCGACATTATAAACTTGTTCAGTATTTTGAATGAAAAGTTCAGCCAGCCTAGACTGTTTTGTTAATTATTTGTATTATTATTGTATTAAGTTCTTTTGTATTATTTTTGTATTATGATTAATTGTGAAATTGTTTACGCTGTTATTGTGTTTTCATGTTGGGTGAACTTAAAATTAAATAAATAAATAAATTCCTCCGGATTTCTCAGTACACTACAACGTCGTCTGCAAATACTCGCAGCTTACTGTCAACTTCTTCACCAATATCGTTACTATACAAAAGGAATAGAATTAGACCTATCACACTACCCTGAAGGACACCCGAGGTGACCTTAAGTTCATTGTAGATGGCGCCGTGTAATACTACCCTCTCTATGCGATTGTTCAGGAATTCTCTGATCCAGGAAATGTAGTCTTCTTCGAAGCCGTAAGATTTTACTAGCGTTAGGAAATGTTTTTGAGAGACGCTTTATCAAACGCTTTTTTAAAGTCATGAAAACTCGCGTCTACTGGAACGTTAACGTCAGTGGAATCTAAAATATCGTGGGTAAACAGTGCTAATTGAGTTTCGCAAGATCTTCCGTTTCCTAAATCAGTGCTGTGTTTTAATTAGCAAGTTCTGTATATCGAGGTGTTTCATGACTGATCTAACAATTGTGTGTTCAAGGACTTCGCATAAGATTGATTTTAGGGATATCGGTCTGTAATTCGGTGGATGTTTCTTTTCATCACTTAAATGTGGGCTTTGCATTGACAAATTTCTAGTGTTTTAGTGCTACGTGTTCCTGAATGGATTTTCTTAATATTACTTGTAAATATTTCTGAAACTTCTATGCTATTTTTTCTCCTGGGGTAATAGTAGGCCAATATGTTACTTCACTGATTGTGTTACAGGAATCGCTGCTCGTTGATCGCAAGTCATTGAGGTAATTCTCATCAGAGAACCTAAAAATACCTCCGTGAAATTCAGCCGTTTATGTTTTTGTCCCTATTCGTGTAATGAGACCATTTTAGAGAGTGTACATTGGTCCGGTGCAAATGGCCCAGGCGTACATTGATGATGTACAGATGAAGATACGAGCTGCGAGTCAATCAAAGGAATCAAATATTGGAAATGGAACAAAACTAGTAAGTGGGACGCTTAAGAAGCAGTAAAATCTATAGCGGGATCAACACACATTGCTGAAATAACACATTGTACATTTTGGAATATACCAACAAAATGTTTAACAAAAATATCAACCCAAAGGAATTACTTTTAAGTCACATACGGTACAAAAAAATCGTAAAAAATAACGTATCATGTTAGTTTACAAGTATTCTTATCGCAGAGCAAACTTTTGGGTTTGGAGGTTCGTATTGCGAGATAACCTTGACTTAAATACACGACCTCTATCCAAATTGAGCGGAACTGAAATTTTAATAAAAATATTTTTAGTGCTATGACCATTAAAAATGATGGAATATAAGCGTATCTGTCTTTTCTTCATTGAGTACAATTTGTAAACCTACCTTTGTTTTCTTATTTCAGTTTGTATAAAACGCACGTCAAAGGTGCAATATTAGAATTTCCAGGAACTCTGGGGCCGCAAGTGACCCCATGGCCGGAGCCACCCCTCGCGCTCCGTCTGATGGATCTTCTTTGCATATCAGACACCCCTTGCCATCCCCCCCACCCCCACCCTCTCCCCTCTCTGTCCTGCCCTCCCTCCAACCCTCATCTCTCCCCCGCCGAGAACGGCAATCATTCGCCTGAGTGGGCCGACCACCCGATTTGGCGGGTCGTGGTCACTCTATGGGTCGCAATTAAGTCTCTGTCTGTCTCTCTCTCTCTCTCTTCTCCTTTCTCCTCTCTCTCTCTCCCTTCCCTCTCCTCCCCCAATCCACCCCATCCCCCATTCGCACATATCCATCAAAGCGAGGGAAGGACTGAGAAAACCGTCCCGTTTGCTTCGGCGACGCCGCTCCTCTACTCACCCATCTATCTGCCTTCTTTCCTCACCGACCCTCCCTCCCTCCTGCTTCACTCGCCTCATCGTCTCCTCAAGTGGCTCGATCGCTATAATCCGCTCCGCACCGAGTCCGCATTATTTTGCTCTGAAGGAGATTCCTTTTTCTGTGCGCATCTCCGCAAGGCCGTCGGTGGGGATCGGGTTGGTGTTGGGTGGCTAGATTACTCGCCTACCACGCGGGCGGCCAGGGTTCAAATCCCTTTCAGAGGAGGATGTTTTTCAGAGGAAACCCGATCTCTACTTGAGTGTCTTGTGGAGGGCACTTCAAATACAGTACTCCGTCTGCCGGATGAGACGTTAAACCGTGGTCCCCTTGGCGCCTTTCGTTGAGAGCAGGCTAATGCCGACGCCGGGTTTCTATCCACCCTTCCTAGTCCCTTACCTATCCCCTATGGCGCAAATGACCTCAGCTGACGGTCGCCTCCCCAAATATATCCAATCCAATCCGTCGGTGCGTCGTTGCCGTTAGGAACAGGAAAATCACGTATAACTAGTGTTGTATACTTAATGCAAATGTAGGAATCTACCAGTCATCATCATTGGTCGTTCAATCCTAAGATTGGTTGACTGCACCCCTCTACCTTTCCCTATCAAATGCTAGTTCCCTTACCTCCTGTTATCTCTTCCTATGTATATACTATTTCTTATGTATACTTCCTACGTTGTATACTTACTGCAAATGTAGGAATCTACCAGTCATCATCATCATTGGTCGTTCAATCCTAATATTGGTTGGTACGGAGGCTTCCGCGGTTATTTAATGACCGGATTCTGTCCGGGTTTTTGCCGCGTCGATCCATTTTTGGGGGACAACAGTTTCGCCTGCCTTCCAGCTGGCTTCGTCATGTCCTAAATGAAATGCAGATCATATTCTTAACGGTGTTAGTCTAGGAGATCTTAGTTCAATCTTAGGATTGAACGACCAATGATGATGACTGGTAGATTCCTACATTTGCAGTAAGTATACAACACTAGTTGTACTACTTTCCTTTTTATTTGGTTCAGGAACTTATTCCTCGGTCTTCCTCTTAGGACTTTTCCTTCTATTTGCTCTTCAATTATGTTCTTTACAAACTCATTGTCTCTCAAGGTGTACGCAATCCGTCTGGTTCTTCTTTTTTGTATTATGTCCTTTCCTCTCCTTGTCTGTAAACGTCATCATTGTTTTTTTGTCCGCCCATTTGGTCCTCAGCCTCCTTCAACGCCGAGTTTCGAATGTTTCTAGTCTTATTCACCAATGGCCCACGTTAGACGATCCGCGGAGCGTTACGCCCCACACGCATTTGGTATTCTTTATGTATCTATTAAATACTGAGGCGTCACCATCACTGAAGACATGTCATGGGGGAAACACATCTGGAAAATTACTAGTGTAGCAAACCGTAGATTAGAATTCGTAAAAAGAGTTCTAGGCAAATGCGATGAGAGAGTACGGGAAAGAAGCTATTTTACACTTGTCAGGCCTCATTTAGAATATGTCGCTAGTATATGGGATCCGTACGAGGAAGGTTTGATAAAAGAATTAGAGCGCGTGCAAAGGAGATCCGCTAGGTTTGTTAAAGACCTTTATGATAATTGTATAAGTGTTACGAGTTTACTAGAAGACCTAGGATGTGAATTACTATCAGAACTCAGGTGAAAATTCAGGTTAAACCTTTTAAGTAAATTCGAAACAGAGTTTTTCACAGATGACGTTAGATATATAGTGAGAACCCCTGCGTATTATGCTAGGTTTGACCATATTAACAAGATTAGAGAGATAAATTGTCGTACCGATAGATTTAAAATGTCATTTTTCCCGCGTACCATAAGAGAGAACAATAGACAGCGTAGCAAAGGGATAGGTAGGTGAAATATAGTTAGAATAGTCTGTAGTGAATGATGCATGTAATAACAACCAATAATCCCTTTCTTATTATAACCATCTAGCTGCATGTGACCCTATTATCTAGCATGTCTCCATTAAATATCCTAGTTGCATGTCAATAGTGCCTGTTTGGTGATCTTCACCCCCTGCCACACACCCTCGTGGTGGCTCGCAGGGTATTACGTAGATGTAGATGTATGTGATCATGTTATGCGAGAAAGTAACCTAGTTAAAAGTGGCGCTGTGGTGGAAATGGTTGCCTATGCCTGCAGGAGGTCAGCCAATGGAGCATAAGTTTGACAACAGAGGGCTCTTCTCCACGAGGCCCACTCTGCCAACTGTGTGCGGAACGGGCTTTGGTGGTCTCTTTGTATCCCGCCCATCTCCCTTGGGCACCCCCACCCACCCCTCCGTCTCCCTCCCCCATGCGTGTGACTCCCACCCCCCTCCTCCTGTCTTTTCCCCAATTTGTCGCTCAAGTGGCGCACTCTCTGTCGCTCAAGTGGCGCAAGTGACTCATCCTCCCCTCCCCTCCCCTCCCCCCCTTAGGCCGTGGAAGTAGTTCCCTCTCTCTCTCTCTCTCTTCCGACAGGGGCGCTAGCTCGTCTTAGGTATTCCCGCGAACGGTTTCCCGCTCCCCCTGGTTCTCGGGTGGGGGGTTTCCAATCACGTATCTGCGCCAAACCCATTTCATGTGTTTAGCGCAGGGTGTGTTCCAGTGACATTGGTGACGTCATCTACGCTAAACAGATTGAAACTCTGTGTAGCTCGCCTCCGTATTCTTGTTTAGACGAAACAGAAATATCTTAATGTCTAACCTAATTGTGGTGACGATCACTTGAATAAATTTTAATTCGAAGTTTGATACGCAAGAAATGAGTTGAACCGTTTCTTTAAAGAAGCTTAAAAGCGTTAATTTTGGAAACACTTCCGCTGAAATCGTTCCAATCGTCAACATCATGTGCCGCTTAGGTTCCAGTTCGGAGTTTCGCGAGGCGTATTTTATCTGCCTTTCCTTCAAATTTCTTCGTCGCGACTTGAATATTAAGAAAGGAAATGGCTGTAAAACTGGGACAACCATGAAATGTTGTTATGTTTTACATTTGTCAGGGAAAACATGTTTCAAGGAGACGGAAATACGCCTGGAAGTCAAGAGGGAAACCAGTTGCTCAGACAAAGGATCGCCCGTGGCTTACTGCGAGGGATTACTTACGGGTACTTGGGTACGGCACGGGGATTAACCTCGAGATGGCTGTACTTCTGCACGTGGAAGGGCGCACAGCGGACTACATCTACATATATGTCATACCCTGCAAGCCACCCAAAGGGCGTGTGGCATGGGGTGCTTCCACACCAGGAATACATGAATGATACGGTAGAGCACCGAAATTACATTGAAACCAGCGTACCGCACATGCAAAGCGCCAATTAAAAATCTAATACCCAAGAAACATTCTATCGTCAATCGTTCCAACATGCAAGGGATACAAAGACTACTACTACATATTCAAAATATCATGCATAAATAAGAACATCAATATCTACATCATGCATAAACAAGAACGTAGAGACTATAAAGAGAAAGATTTACTGTCTGCCTATTGTCAGTATTCGAACTATTCACGACGACGATCACAGCTGTTATGGTCCCGAATGGTACGCGGAAAAAAGGACATTTTATACCTATCGGTTTTATACCTACAATCTATCTCTCTAATTTTATTGGCGCGATCTAATCTGCCGTAGTACGAGGGGGTTAATAGTATGTTTTTTACGTCGTCAGAGAAATGATTTTCCTGAAATTTAGGTTGGAAGTTAAGCCTAAAATTTAATCTACGCTGTGTTAGCGATTCCCATCCTAATTATTCTAACAGTCCAGACACACTAGCCAACTTATCGTAGCATCGTTTCACAAACCTAGCTCCTCTTCGCTGCACGCGATCTAACTCGGATATCAACCCCGTTTCTTGTGGATCCCATACACTGGCAGAATTTTCCATATGAGGCCTAACTCAAAAAATCTCAAAACTAGAAGCATATGGAATAGATAAAAACATTATTAGTTGGATTAATCAATTCTTACATGGGCGGGAACAAAGGGTTGTCATAGACGGTATCATGTCAAACACAGCGTTACATCGGGTGTTCCTCAGGGAAGTGTAATTGGTCCACTTTTATTTCTCTTGTAGATTAATTATATTAGTAACGTCGTTAAAAGTAAGCTTAGACTCTTCGCAGACGACGCGGTTGTGTATAGGGATATTAACAATTCCGAAGATAGCGACTCGTTAACAATCGACCTACTTGCTATTCATGCTTGGTGCGAAAAGTGGCAGATGGAACTAAACATAAAAAAGTGCGTAGCAGTCAGCTTTTGGAAAAAGAAAAATTGGCCAGTTAGGGCTTACAGAATTAAAAATACAGAAATTATTCACGCCGAGTCTGTTAAGTACTTAGGAGTCACAATTAGTCACGACCTGTCTTGGGGAAAACATATTAGGGAAATATGCGGTCAAGCATATAGGAAGCTAGGCTTTATCAAGAGAGTACTCGGAAAATGTGATGAGAAAGTGAAAGAACGTTGTTATTTTTCAATCGTTAGGCCTCATCTGGAATATGCTGTTAGTGTATGGGATCCATACGAAACGGGGTTGATATCAGAGTTAGATCGCGTCCAGCGAAGAGGAGCTAGGTTTGTGAAACGATGCTACGATAAGTTGGCTAGTGTGTCTGGACTGTTAGAAGAATTAGGATGGGAATCGCTATCACAGCGTAGATTAAATTATAGGCTTAACCTCCTAAATAAATTTCAGGAAAATCATTTTACTGACGACGTAAAAAACATACTATTAACCCCTTCGCACTGCGGCAGATTAGATCGCGCCAATAAAATTAGAGAGCTAGATTGTAGAACCGATAGGTATAAAATGTCATTTTTTCCGCTTACCATTCGGGACCATAACAGCTGTGATCGTCGTCATGAATAGTTCGAGTATTGACAATAGGCAGGCAGTTAATCTTTCTCATTATATTCTCCTCTTTCTTATTTATGCATGATGTAAATAATGATGTTCTTATTTATGCATGATATTTTGAATCTGTAGTAGTAGTCTTTGTATCCCTTGCATGTTAGAACGATTGGAGATAGAATGTTTCTTGGGTATTAGATTTGTAATTGGCGCTTTGCATGTGTGGTACGCGGGTTTTTAATGTAATGTCGGTGTTCTACCATATCATTCATGCATGCCTGGTGCGAAAGCACCCCCTGCCACACACCCTTTGGGTGGCTTGCAGGGAATGACGTAGATGTAGATGTAGATGTAACGATTGAAAAATAACAGCGTTCTTTCACTTTCTCATCACATTTTCCGAGTACTCTCTTGATAAAGCCTAGCTTCCTGTATGCTTGACCGCATATTTCCCGAATATGTTTTCCTCAAGATATGTCGTGAGTAATTGTGACCCCTAAGTACTTAACAGACTCAGTGTGAATAATTTCCGTATTATTAATGCTGTAAGCCCTACCTGGCCTATTTTTCTTTTTCTAAAAGCTGACTGCTACGCACTTTTTTGTTTAGTTCCATCTGCCACTTTTTGCACCAAGCATGAATAGCAAGTAGGTCGATTGTTAACGAGTCGCTATCTTCGGAATTGTTAATATCCCTATACACAACCGCATCGTCTGCGAAGAGTCTAAGCTTACTTTTAACGACATTGCTAATATCATTTTTGTACAAGAGAAATAAAAGTGGACCAATGACACTTCCCTGAGGAACACCCGATGTAACGCTAACTGTGTTTGACATGATACCGTCTATGACAACCCTTTGTTCCCGCCCATGTAAGAATTGATTAATCCAACTAATAATGTTTTTATCTATTCCATATGCTTCTAGTTTTGAGAGCAACTTAACGTGAGGTACCTTATCAAAAGCTTTCCTAAAATCGAGGAATATCGCGTCAACTTGGACATTATTTTCACCCGAGAGCAAGATGTCATGAACGAAGAGGGCCAATTGGGTTTCGCAAGATCTACCCTTTCGAAATCCGTGTTGGTTATTTATTAATAATCCCTCCCTATCTAAATGACTCATAATGGAGCTTACAATTATGTGTTCAAATACCTTACACAAAATGGATGTGAGAGAAATAGGCCTATAGTTACTAGGGTCTTCCCTGTCGCCGCTTTTGAATATAGGTGTGACATTTGCTACTCTCCAGTCCTTAGGCACTACGTGATCTACTAAAGATTTGGTAAATATTAATTCTAAGTAAGGCGCTATGTCTGATGCCAATGTTTTATATACGCGAGCAGGTATTTGATCTGGACCGGGGGATTTTTTAGGGTTGACATTTTTTAGCTGATGTTCTATGCCGCGACAATTTATAATAATTTCAGGCATAAATGTTTGGGAACGAACTGGCTGCGGATAGAAAAGATGTGGTGTACAAGTATTGAAAATGCTTTGGAAGAATGAGTTTAACGAATTGGCTTTTTGTAGACTGTTGGTTAGCTTTTCCCCTTTGATATTCTTAAGCGTGTGTACTGTTCATTTACTGCTGTGGGCTACAATCGAAGTAAGCTGGCTAAAATTCCTGCCCCGTGAATTTAGCCTGGTGACTACTCTTTTATTTTTGGCTTAAGATTTGTGACTTCATTTTTCATGTTTATAGCCCATGAAAAATATGCAAGGGCTTAAAGTTGAACAAAATATGCAAACAAATCCAGAATTCAGTATTTGCTGAAAATCGCCAATAAGAAGAAATTGCAGGAGCATTGGTTGAAGCTTATTGGAATAAAAAGTTATATTTTTTCAAAAAACTGACCTCAGACTGACGTGTTGTAATTGTAAATGACTTAGAGGAATATATGCTCTTTTTATTGGACGAAATGGCGGACCTTATTTTGCTTGTGGGTTGAAAAATAGTCATGAGGGACGCGGAAGAACCGTAATTAATTTATATCGCTAGATCCACTGAAGCTTCAGGAATGCGAAGTCGTTAAGAAAGAGTGAGACCCTGAAAATAAAGTCGAATATTTTATCGCTGCGGAGGATTCCAGCCTCTAGCGCGCCCTCTAATTGGAAGAAGACCGTGATTACGCGGCGAGTATCATCACAAGGCCGTATTGCAGCCATGGACCAACAACCAACGGGAAATTTTTAATTGTGTATAGTGTAATGGAGTGCCGTCGATACTATAGTTGTAGTTTGAAAATAGAATCAATTCTCTTTCACATGGTCCGATAGCCTTATTATCTCTTATAGGATACATTCTAGGAACTAAAAAGCATTTCGCAAGTCTGTGGACGATTAGTTTCGCTCCTGTGGACGATCAGCAGAGCCTTTTGAACATGCAAACTTTTCCCTTAAAGCATCGGCTGGAAGCCGGTGGTATCAAAGAAGCATTCCTATACCTTCTCTCCTACGCCACCTCTCCTACTCCCTCCTCACCACCCCCGCCCTCCCCCTCGTGCCCCCCCCCCCCCCCAGTGTTCGCATTGCCCCCGTCCTGTGACCCCGCTGGACCGTTTGTTTGACCTGCGGGGGTTGTTTTTAGAATAATTATCCTCGGGTTGGAAATGCTATTGGGAACGCAGTTCTAAATCGTTAGTGAAGGAAAATAGACGTTTTCTGAGGCCTTTTTGGAAATTTCTTCTGCGCTTTTTTTAAATCTCCGTGGAACCCTCTCTTTTTCCCATAACAAGAGTTGCTGGGACCACAATAAGTGATCTACGCTTAATACTTCCAGATTTAACGTCTCAGCCCAGATATGTTGAGTAACTTTTGTTTTTTTTTTACCGTGGAAGTCAGTTATCTGGATCCCAAAGGTGCTTTTTTTACTTCTATCTCTTAAATAATTACTATAATTTTTACTTGGTTCCTCAAAATATTGTATATCCGTTTACGTTTTATTTCAGAATGTGACTCTTAAGGGCATGTTTTAAACTTTTGCGGAACTCAGTTTATCGCTAGTAGATGTTATCCCTCAAATAATTAAACAAATATCCCTCTACATCATTTAGAATTACGTGATGTCACCGACTAAGGTCAGTTCTTGCATATGGTTCATACGCTAGAAGTATGATAAATGAATCCACAAATATTATGCCCCAATGAAAGGAGAGTCGTAAAAGATTTTAGATTTTCCCGGTGAAATATGTTTAAATATCTTTCTCGGGCTTCGCACCGGGTAATATTTTCAAATTTCTCCGACGTTTCGGAAAACGACTCGTCTTCCATTTTCAAAGCGTGTGTACTTTACTTTGGACACACGCAGTGACAATGGAAGACATGTCGTTTTCCGAAACGTCGGCGAAATTTGAAAACATTACCCGGTGCGAAGCCCGAGAAAGATATTTAAAAAGAAAGGAGAGTCATTGGACCGAATTTCAACTTTCGGACTGAAAAAATCCATTTTAATGACATTGGCCAGCTTTATCGATTTCAGCCCACCGTGCTGCGGCGACACTCGCGGCGATCAGAACCCAATTACTGCCCCGCTCTCCCTCTCCCCCACTCCCCCACTCCCTGCTTCACATCCACATCTACATCAACGAAATACCGTGCTAGCCACCACCAGGGCGTGTGGCACGGGGTGAATCCGCACCAGGCACGCTGCACTCATCCCAGTTCAAATCACTCGGCACTCATCCCAGTTTCTGGAAAATGTTCATGGAGTTCCGCATTTAGTTGACGGCATGGGCTTCAGTGGCGGTTCGTTTCCAGGGTTAATCTCCATTAGAATGCTGGCGCGATCTTTCCAACGGCAACGGGAAAGTTAAGATTTTCTACTTCTACTTATTACCCTGCTTGCCACCACATTGGTATTTGGCAGGGGAGGGGAATTTGAACAATTTATTACTGTATCTGCATATCCAGGAGTCTTCCAATGTCAAATATTATTTCCCAAAGCAACTTTATTAAATCTCGCGTTCTGTGTTCGTTGGAAAGGTTAGGTTGATTGACCTTGAGGTGAATACCGGCAGAGTGGGTTTGGCTGCATTTTGTTCCATCAGGCTCTTACTGTCAACCATATATGGAGCGGTCTATATAGTGGTCAGTCACGTCGTGAAAGGTAATTGTTGTCGCGCTTAAGATTATCGAGCAATGGTGCATTTCTCTGATCACTCCTGCGTGGCGAAGAATGATCGGAGTGGTCGTCCCCTCAATGTGTATACACCACAGTACCTACGCATCACCCCGTGATCTACTGCGGAGGCGTGACGTGAGGAGTGTCTAGGCTTCAGCCATGATAACGAAGGAATGAAGAAAATGGAGTTTGAATAGGGAAGAGAATTCTCTATGTTGACGGAGTGTCATAGGGTCGCGCTATCTAATTGTTTTAGTCGTTAGTTTAGTTGCATGGAAAGGAGGAATTATAGTACTTATCGGTTCGCCAGTACATCTCTCTTATTTTCTTGCTTCTAGATAACTTTGTATTCGGTCGTCACCAATCACTTTCGTTAGGATGGAAATGCCCTCAGCGGAGGCCATAATCCAGATTACAATTGTACACTTTCTGTCGCTTGAAAGAGAATAAATCAATTCTGTGTGTCCGTTCTACTTTGCAGAAGGGCGATTTGATATAAATGCGAAGAAACAAATCAAAATTATGCTGTGCTTGTTTTAAGGACTTCGTGTTTTTTGTAGAGTAATGCGTTTCCACATTTTCTGTGTACCTATTCGTCGCTGTAATTGCTCGTAAGGCAATCAAAGGTCGTCTCGTGATTCGTGAGGTTGGTATCTGGGAAGAATCTACTGAGAAATTGATAACTTGAGTATTTCTCTTCAGTGACCTTACTCGTTGAGTAAATCCCGCGGAGTGTCACTTTAAGTGTGATTAAGATGGATTAATTTCACCTCTGCCTTATTTATCTCTCTGCAGCCGAGGAGTGGGGAGTGGTCATATTTTGTTTGAGCATCGCCATAGTGCTCAATGATTGCCAGAGAAAGAATAATAGTGTGAGAAATTGGCCGAAACTTTTTGGCGTGAGAACGGTTTTCAGGCGATACAGTGCTCTATTGATCAAAATATTGGCCACTCGTGGAGTGTTTCATCGACTACATCAAAGAAACTCTCGGTACTTTCTATGCAGTTTCGTATTTAAAGTGTGTTTAAACAAAAACTATCGCTCCGCGATTGGTATTTGTTGCACGGTCTGCCTATTATTTTTGGTTAATCATATTCAAAATATTTAATCGGTATATTTGTTGTTCACGGTTATGTCTCAAATTAGCACTATAAGTAAAAGTAAACTTGGCGAAGGGTCAATTGAGTGATAAGACTGCTACTGTTTTTATACTGTGTGAAGTTTACTAGTGTGTCTGGATTGTTAGAAGAATTGGGATGGGAATCGCTATCACAGCGTTTATTAAATTATTGGCTTAACCTCTGAGCCAATTTCAGGACAAACATTTTTTTGACGACGTGAAAAACATACTATTAACCCCCTCGTACTACAGCAGATTAGATCACGCCAATAAAATTAGAGAGATAGATTGTAGAACCGATAGGTATAAAATGTCTTTTTTTCCGCGTACCATTCGAGACCATAGCAACTGTGATCGTCTTCATGAATAGTGCGAATAGTGACATTTGCTAGACTGTAGATCTTTTTCTTTATATTCTGTATGTTCTTATTTTTGCATGATGTAAAAATTGGAAAATTGATGTTCTTATTTATGCATGATATTTTGAATCTGTAGTAGTAGTCTTTGTATCCCTTGCATGTTGGAACGATTGACGAAAGGATGTTTGTTGGTCAGTAGATTTTTAATTGGCGCGTTGCATGAGCGGTACGCTGCTTTCAATGTAATTTTGGTGTTCTGTCGTATAATTAGTGCATGCCTGGTGTGGAAGCCTCCCCTGCCACACACCCTTTGGATGGCTTGTAGGGTATGACGTAGATGTAGATGATGTGTAATTGCTTTTTAACTTTTGTTACCGAGGAGAGATTAAGAGTCACGTTAGAAAACGAGATTACTCCTGAATTTTGTTGCGTTTCATTCACGTTGGTTTAACGTTGAGCATTTCAATTTATTGGAAATCTAACGGAGCATAGTAGCGCATAAATTGTCTCGACCAGCTTGGTTGGTGAAAATATTTGATCGTTTAATGATTAATATTTTCCGAGATACGTTTGTGTGTGAATTGTTGAACTTCTGACTCCCTTTTCCTTTCGCTCCTCAATTCTCCTCGTCGAAGACCAATGGCGCAAAGAATTCCACTTCCCTATCAACTGTCGTCTCCCAAATGGTGGCGGCCTTAAACTGCTTATTTCCAAATGATTATTTTTAACATGCACGCGAAGACTTCAATTTCATGTTCTAGAGTTAATTAGTTCATGCGGACACGACGCTTTTCCATCTGGAAGTTTTGACTTTTACCGCAGTGGAAGCGGTGGGAATGCTATATGGACCCTGTAGCTCTCGGTAGTCAAAGGAGCTTGTAGATCCCTTTTCAGTGTTTTTCATCGACTTATGTTCGCCTCGAATGTGACGTGAGCCGAATGGCGTAGTTAATCAGCCGACCCTTTTGAGTGGTTCGTCAGAGGCGTCTTAATCAGTCTCGGGAGTGATTGATTTTAGACGGCGTTTTGTTGCGTGCTTATCCGAACTGCGTCGCCAACCTCTGAATAGAAACAGATTTTTATTTCTGCCATTTCCTTGACGTTGTCGTGTAAACATTACTTATAGTCACACGAATGTCCACATTATTCACGCGGTAGAATTTCGTCGAGCGGACATGGCGGGAAGGACAAATTCCAAATAATTATAACATTTTGCAATCACGTTGTTTGAACTCCATAACTGTGAGAGTAAAAACTTGACAGTAAATTTCACACGCTTTTATTTTTTACAGGACTTTACTTTAGAAATTTACTCAAGAGTATCAATTCTCCCGACAATGGAACTCGAATTTTTAAACAAGATAACCCCCGTGATACTTTTCATGCATGTTTTGAAGCCGAAATCTCAAGTTGCTTTGAGGCCGCTGGATCTTGAGTCACCGATATATACATTTTAATAGCTTTGCAAGTAAATCGCAAACCATTCTTTTGGTCCACACTTACGTTATGCACAAATATTTACGTGGTGGAGTTAACTGTATATTTAGTAGTAAATCTGATGCAAGATATGCATTTTTTTAAATCTTTTAAATATTTCAGAATGGTAATGACTTGAGTTTGTCCCGGGAGTTAGACATTTTTGTAAAATAACTTAGTTAAATTCACGTGTTTCACTCGATATCATTTTTGTTAGCAACTTTTATTAGTTGTATGAAACGTGTTATTTCGCGTTAATAAGAATATCTGTGCATTTTGAATCGTATTGTTTCGTAATGTATCATGGAGCCTTTTGGCTGAGTGCTGCAATAGTCACAAATTATAATTCTGAATGTGCAATGTGCCCTATAAATATAGTCATAATCACGAAAAATGAAACAAAACCGGTGACGAGCATGTTACCACCCTACATACGAGGTGTGTGAGAAAAGTAATGAAACTGGCAACACTGCGGGCGATCTGGCAACGTCGTGTCTACCGGCCTGTGCTAGACCGGTTTATTTATCCCTTCCACTTTCTCAGTCCGAGTTTCAATTCCGTACAGCTGACACATTATTTTTGACAGCGCCATCAGTGAACTTGTGTTTTTGTTGTGTGTTACAAAAATGGAGCATCGGAATTTAGAGCAACGTTGTGCAATCAAGTTTTGTGTGTTAAACTTGGTGAATCCGCGAGTGTGACTTTTGAAAAGTTGAAACAGGCCTATGGGGAACATTGCTTATCAAGAGCACAAGTTTTCCGCTGGCACAAATCATTTTTGGAAGGCCGAGAACACGTTGAAGATTAACCTCGCTCGGGGAGTCCTTCAACTTCTAAAACTGACGGAAACGTTGAACGTGTGAGGGCTCTTGTGAGATCAGACCGTCGTTTAACAATAAGGATGATGAGTGAACTGTTAAATTTAAACACTTTCACCGTACATCAAATTTTGACAGACGATTTGGGCATGCGAAAGATTTGTGCCAAACTCCACCTTTAATAATATTTTTAAGGTTGGCATTCTCGCCTCCCTTCCCCCTTCCTCCTCCCCACTCCAAATCAAAGATCTTGAGTCCTCTTGCATTTACTTATTCCAGGCTTTCTCTCCGCCAGGACTCAATAAATCCCACTAACTTCTTCTATCACCTCTGCCCATACTACTTCTTCCTTTCGAATTTCTTCCACTTCCCGCCTCCCGCCCCCACCTTTCCTCTCCCTCCCCCTCCTCCCCTTCCCCTGTCCCTCCCCTCCCTCCCTTCCTTCCGCCTCAGTCCTCCCTTCCTACCACCTCAGTCCTCCCTTCCTTCTCAGTCTTCGCTATTGCGACCAAGGTGCTAGTGGCACCGAAATATCAAGAAACTTTGTAAGTGTGTTCATCATTTTTTTGTTTTCTGTGTTTGTCGTCTGCCTTCCTCTGGCAAACTTTTATATATTCGTCACCTAAGTGATCCTAAGTGCATTTATATATATATATATATATATATATATATATATATATATATATATATATATATATATATATATATAAATACGTTGATGGATTGGAGTCAGCCATGCGGCGATGAACACACGATGTGGATAGGATGGAGGAGATAGACACACAAAAAAAAGAGACGATCACACTTACATAGCTAGCTTTCGGAACTAGTCCGTCTTCAAGGCGTATCACGGAACAAATGTCGTGTGCGCTGGTGAGGATAGGGGTAGGAGGGGCGGTAGGTTAGGGGAGTGGGGATGGGGGAAGGGGAAGGGGTTTTTCCCAGCGGTTGACGAACGGTTCTTGAAAAGGGGAAATTTTTACCAGCTCGTGTCTTGGCCGGAGAGAGCGGAAGGGGTCGCAGTGAGGGTGGAGGGGGGAGAGGGAAGGGAAGGGGGTAAATGGAAAACAACGGGGAGCGTGCGATTAATGTATTTTATTTAATCCGGGCGCGGCGTACGATATTAGGAACCAGATTATGGCCAGCTCCTTCTGGCGCACTTCAATTAACGGGGCGTCCGGGGGAAGGGAGATCAATATTGCCACCTCAAAGCACTTGTCAAAGGACAAGCCATGCTTCCGCACATGAGTAGGGACGGGGAAAGTGGAAGATGGGTCTTTACAGGTGCACCGATGGTTATTCATTCTAATATTATGGGGTGTAATACATTCGCCCACATAAAAACCGGGACATAGTTTACATTGTAACACATAAACTAAGTTGTGGGAGTCGCAAGAGCCGGAGGCTTTGATGTCGAACGGCGTTTCCGGCTCTTGCGACTCCCACAACTTAGTTTATGTGTTACAATGTAAACTATGTCCCGGTTTTTATGTGGGCGAATGTATTACACCCCTTAATATTAGAATGAATAACCATCGGTGCACCTGTAAAGACCCATCTTCCACTTTCCCCGTCCCTACTCATGTGCGGAAGCATGGCTTGTCCTTTGACAAGTGCTTTGAGGTGGCAATATTGATCTCCCTTCCCCCGGACGCCCCGTTAATTGAAGTGCGCCAGAAGGAGCTGGCCATAATCTGGTTCCTAAAATCGTACGCCGCGCCCGGATTAAATAAAATACATTAATCGCACGCTCCCCGTTGTTTTCCATTTACCCCCTTCCCTTCCCTCTCCCCCCTCCACCCTCACTGCGACCCCTTCCGCTCTCTCCGGCCAAGACACGAGCTGGTAAAAATTTCCCCTTTTCAAGAACCGTTCGTCAACCGCTGGGAAAAACCCCTTCCCCCATCCCCACTCCCCTAACCTACCGCCCCTCCTACCCCTATCCTCACCAGCGCACACGACATTTGTTCCGTGATACGCCTTGAAGACGGACTAGTTCCGAAAGCTAGCTATGTAAGTGTGATCGTCTCTTTTTTTTTGTGTGTCTATCTCCTCCATCCTATCCACATCGTGTATATATATATATATATATATATATATATATATATATTTATTCGCTGTCGATCCGTGGCCACCGGATTTGCAACTCCAAAGAAAAACTTCACGAATACCTTGATAAGCTTCACAATTCTTTATCCAATAGAAATTATCCCGAGCCACTTCTAAAAAAACGTATTTTACCCTCCTCTGCTAATTTCACCCCACGTAAAAAAGACACCCCCCTGGACGCCCTAAATCTTCACATCACATATTTTCCTGGCGTCCAAAAACTCAAGACCATCCTCAAAGACTTATTCCCAATTTTAGATACTAACAGATCGACAGCCAATCTCCTACCCAAATGCCCCACAGTATGTTTCAGACGTCCACCTAACTTAGCCAATCTTCTTCGCTCCAATTCTTCGCGAGAGGGTACATCGAATGACACTCCCCGTCCCACCACACAGAGATGCAACAAACCACGGTGCAAAACGTGCAACATGTTTCGCCCCCTATCCTCATTTCAGAGTCCTAACACAGAGACGCCGTTCGACATCAAAGCCTCCGGCTCTTGCGACTCCCACAACTTAGTTTATGTGTTACAATGTAAACTATGTCCCGGTTTTTATGTGGGCGAATGTATTACACCCCTTAATATTAGAATGAATAACCATCGGTGCACCTGTAAAGACCCATCTTCCACTTTCCCCGTCCCTACTCATGTGCGGAAGCATGGCTTGTCCTTTGACAAGTGCTTTGAGGTGGCAATATTGATCTCCCTTCCCCCGGACGCCCCGTTAATTGAAGTGCGCCAGAAGGAGCTGGCCATAATCTGGTTGCTAAAATCGTACGCCGCGCCCGGATTAAATAAAATACATTAATCGCACGCTCCCCGTTGTTTTCCATTTACCCCCTTCCCTTCCTTCTTCCCCCCCCCCACCCTCACTGCGACCCCTTCCGCTCTCTCCGGCCAAGACACGAGCTGGTAAAAATTTCCCCTTTTCAAGAACCGTTCGTCAACCGCTGGGAAAAACCCCTTCCCCTTCCCCCATCCCCACTCCCCTAACCTACCGCCCCTCCTACCCCTATCCTCACCAGCGCACACGACATTTGTTCCGTGATACGCCTTGAAGACGGACTAGTTCCGAAAGCTAGCTATGTAAGTGTGATCGTCTCTTTTTTTGTGTGTCTATCTCCTCCATCCTATCCACATCGTGTGTTCATCGCCGCATGGCTGACTCCAATCCATCAACGTATTTATATATATATATATATATATATATATATATATATATATATAACTTTCGTCTTTTTACCCCCCTGTAAGTTTCCTCTTTAATTGTGTTTGTGGCCATTTGGTGAACTTTTCCATTATGTATATATATATATATATATATATATACACGCACACATATATATAATCGTTCGTTCATTCACTCAGACCGCTCAGCGGCAAATACATACAAATAATGGTTCAAACAGAAAGGTAGAAAGAAAGTGGATAGGAACACACAAAATTGACGAACACAATGGTGGTGTGAAGATGTAATGATGGCCGATTCCAAGCAGTATATTCCAAGATTATATATGTATATGTTTATAAAGAATATAATAGTTCGTATTTTAACGAAAGTATCCTTTGAATATCATCCATCAGGAATCCGAAAAAAAACGAACTTCGCGAAACTGCTTTCGGCCCTCATTTAATTTGTCTACATCTACGTAATACCCTGCGAGCCACCACGAGGGTGTGTGGTAGGGGGTGAATATCACCAAACATGTACTATGGACATACAAATAGGATATTTAATGGAGACATGCTAGATAAGTGCGGTTCTGCCGTAATGTTCCCTTTTTCTAAATCGCATTTTTTGAAGAGAAAATCTGAGGACGCTTTGAAGGAGCGGATGGGGTCGGAAAAGCAGCAAATGCATCGGACCACTCAGGACGAGTTATAACAGTTGGTGCCTCGCCGCCGAACAGAGCATTAATGCAAATACGATCCGCCCTTCTCGTCCTCACTGTCGGTGCAAAAATTATGTAGACTCGAGTTTGAACGCTGATTGAAATTGAACCACGGTACTTAATATGAATGCATGTCACACCAAACTTTATCTTGTTTGATTTTGCGTTTAACCGTGGTTGCCGATTATTTTTACAATACGTTTTTGATTTTTCATTGCGGTGAGAACAAAAAAAGTGCCGGGTCTTTGGCGTTTTCGAACGGAACGCTCTCTTTGACATTTAATGGTGAAGAAACTTGAGATTTAATCTAAATGAATCTGAAGTATTGTGTGGGAAAAACCTATTTAAATGTTTATTTTAACGTTGAGTTCCTTTTTAATCAGCGTTCAAACTCGAGTCTGCATAATTTTTGCACCGACAGTAGACCTCTCTCTCCCTCTCTCCTCTTCTTCAGTCCATCGCACCCCGAAGCAGGACACCCTCTCTACACTCTACTATCTTCGCCACCATGCAGTCAGTCCCTTAACGTCCCGCCAAACCCGTGTGTGTCTCCTCCCCTACTCCTCCCATCGTGAAACGGCAGACCACCAACCCCTCCTTCTGTCTCCAAGGACCTCTCCTTCTTTGTTGGAGGGGAGGAACAAACCCCTTTCCAAGGAACGCGCTCGAGGCAGACACCCCGTGCCACCGGCCGTATCCTTGGCCCTTCTCCGCCCCATCCTTCGCCCCTCGGATCGATCCGCCGCCCATCCCGACTGACGCCGGTTCCTTCTCGCGCCCACCACCAGAGGGCCAGCGCTGCGCCAATCAATGTCGCTTGTTGGGGTGGGGGGGAGTTGGGAAGGGGCGGGGTGGGGGAGGACTGCGGATGGAAGGGGGGAAGGAGCCTCTCTCGGTCTGGGGAGGAGGCTCTCTTTCGTGAGGCGGGAGAGGCTGCCTGCCGCTTACGTGTTACCGCCTCCGCCAGTGTGGATTGGGAGGGCGGGCAGGAGGGGGGAGGGCGGGAAGAGGGGGAATGGATGTGTGTGCGTGTTCACCGCCATCTATCGCATTCTGCATTCTCCCTTCCCCCCCCCCCCCCCCCCCTCAAACCAGTCCCACCCTCCCCTTACAACCGCCCCCACGACCGACAATCTCATCCTCCCGTTATGCGTTCGTTGACTCACAATTCCCCCTCCCCTTTCATCGCACCACGACACCCTCCCTCCCTCGGGTGCACCCCCCACCCCCTTTACATTGACTATGTAATCCTTTGCCATGTTAATGTCACGCTTCCAATCGATACGTTCAAACATAATTTATGTTTGATTTGTCTCAATGTAGGGATAGTGTTCCCGCACACGACACTTAGTCAGTCGACGGCACGGGCTCACGTCTCGGAAACACGCGTCTCAACTGTGTCTGGTATATACATCTCGTACGAGGTCGGAGGCGCAATGTTGCCGATGGCTAGGGGGGAGAATCAACTTTTCACTAATGCCGTATGTTTTCTGCTCTTCGAGGACTCATCCTCTGTGCAAATATTGTTTCTCAGAGTAACTTACTTAAATCGTGCTATGTGTTGGCAATGGTTGCCTCGGAGGCAGTTTGCGTTGAGCGCACGGAGCCCAAGTTTGGCAACGGCGCTTTGCACGAGGCACACCCATACTGTCACGAAATGTGGAACGCTCTATAGTTGTATTGTTACAATGTAATTTCCACTCACTGCGTGCAAACGTGGCGGTAAATGTTTATCTACCATGTGCACTTTTGCAAATTCATTTTGTATTGGACTAATATTTCGTGCAATTTTCCCCGATTCTTTTGCTTGTTCCCTGGTTGTTACTCTGAGCCGCATAATTTCCGTCTCTATTCTGATATATCTACTTATTCCCTATTCCCACCCGTCCATCCCCAATTTGCCGCCCGCCCCCCTTTCTCCGCCTTCTCCTTCGTCCCTGCCTATAACCCCCTACCACCCACTCTTCCCACCCCACCCCCCGCCTCTTTCATCTCACACTCCCTGCCACACACCATCTTCTCCCGCTCTCGAATCCCATCTCGTCTCCATTAAGGAGGCTGTGAGTCATCGTGAGTCGCTGACCGCACATTTGAATAACTTTTCCCAGTTGGTTGAAAATAATTCTTGGACCACACTTCACTCGAGCCCACCTGCTTATGCGGTGAAACAAACCAATGCCAGTAATAATGCAAATGATTTATTATTATTAATATTTTGAAATATTTTAAAATTTTCGTCTTACACAATTGTTGTGACTAGAATGTACGGCGCCAACATTGAAGTCGAAGTCATATCCAAGTGCATATTTTTTACTCGACATGGTACCTTCATATTTGTTTGAAACCATCGTTATTATGTGAAATTCATTATTTCGATTGTATTTGACAATATGTTCTCGTGGCGTCGAATCATTTCGAAATATATGCCAAGTGCTCAAAGGGTGCCTGTTGACATGGCATTGAATTGCCATTAAATGTTCACTCTTTTATTTATAAATATTACCAACATAACTTTTTCGCGAAAATCTGTACAAGACCTACATTCGCTCCAACCACCTAAGTTGGTCCTCACTTCTGGATTACTTATTCCAGGAATTCTGAAACCTAAGCGTGGCATCTTTGAAGCGTCCTTTACAAACTTTGATGAAAGACTAATAGGGATTATGGGCTAGTTATACCGTCATTCAGTCTGGAAAGTGGAGAATTTAACGTGGACTCCATCGGAGATTGCTGAAATCACTGCTAACAGTTGCTCAATTACGGGGCGTGTTTTTAAAGTAAGTAACGTTTTGAAATTAAAACAAGTGTACTTTTCTAAGCAATTTTATTTTTACATGAAAACCTATGCCTTAATCTACTTTTATACATAAATTTCACTAATATTAAGGCACTTATTGCATCGTAGAACCAGCTTTTGAATCCCATCATCATAAAAGTGTGCCGCCTAAATTCGACAACCACTGCAGCACGGTCGTTTTGACTTCATCATCGTCGTCGTGGCGCTGACCACCGCCAGATGCATCTCCAAATGCAAAAACAGGTGGTTGTCACTGAGCGCTAGATCGGGACTGTATGGAAGGTGACCAAGTTTCTCCCAGCCAAATGATCCGGCGAGATCTTGAGTTTGATTAGCCGTGTGTGGACGGGCATTGTCTTGGAGCAAAACGATTCCCTCACTTACTCAGCGTGCCCCTGGCCTTTTGTTTTGGATTCTTTAAAAGCTCTAACCCATTTCCGTACCATTCCATTGCTCATAATGTTTTTGACCATAAACTTCACTGATTTGACGATAAATTTCAGCCGCTTTCACGCCTTTAGCGCTATGAATTCGTAAAAAGGGTTCTAGGCAAATGCGATGAGAGAGTACGGGAAAGAAGCTATTTTATACTGGTCACCCTCATTTAGAATATGCCGCTAGTGTATGGGATCCGTACGAGGAAGGTTTGATTAAAGAATTAGAGCGTGTGCAAAGGAGATCCGCTAGATTTGTTAAAGACCGCTATGATAATTGTATAAGTGTTACGAGTTTAATAGAAGAACTAGGATGGGAATTTCTATCAGAACGCAGGTTAAAATATAGGTTAAACCTTTTAAGTAAATTCGAAACCGATTTGTTCACATATGACGTTAGATATATATTAAGAACCCCTGCGTATTATGCTAGGTTTGATCATATTAACAAGATTAGAGAGTTAGATTGTCGTACCGATAGATTTAAAATGTCATTTTTCCCGCGTACCATAAGAGAGAACAATAGGCAGCGTAGCAAAGGGATAGGTAGGTGAAACATAGTTAGAATAGTCTGTAGTGAATGATGCATGTAATAACAACCAATAATCCTTTTCTTATTAAGTAGATACTGAACATCTAGCTGCATGTGACCCTGTTCTCTAGCATATCTCCCTTGAATATCCTACTTGCATGGCGATAGTGCATGTTTGGTAATCTTCACCTCCTGCCACACACCCTCGTGGTGGCTCGCAGGGTGACGTAGATGTAGACGTAGAAAACGAACCACAGCGCGTATTTCACAGTCGGTGGGATTCTCAATCGGCGGAGGCAGTTCAAATACAAACAAATGTAAACGCGGTCGAATGTTTCCGTAATGGCGTTTGTGGCTTTCTAACACGTGTAGGTATACGTCGCTCATGCACCGATTGCCGACGGCAGTGCTGCAGTGGCCGGATATTAAAACGGTACTTATTTGAAAAACATGCCTTATATTCATAGCATTTTGGGACCGGATAGTGTTGATGCTTTTTAGTGGACGATCGTTGCATACCTATACAGATTCGCACCTTTCCGTGAAATGCTGAAACTTTTACGTTCAGATATTTTCGTGCAGAATCGCATCCCTGATTAAAGTTGAGCGTTCTGGGTCGGTGATTCTCTCGCTCCTGTGGTTAGTCGAGATACAAATACTTCCGACGCCATGGGCCGATTCAGTCCGGTTGATACCACCGCAGTTGTTCCACCGAGGACGGGCGTGTCAATACGCTCCCTTGTCAATGATTGTAGAGGTATTATTGACCACCTTTGAAGTAGCCAGTGTAGGAGGAGAAGATGTCATATGTGGAAGTTGGTTCATTTAGAAACTCCGATAAATATGTGTATATGTAATATGATAAATATGTGCAACTTTGTAATAAAGGTAGTGCCGGACCAGATGAAATCCCAGGAAAAGTTATTTTTTATTGCTTTGAGCGTATAAAGCAACCCCTATTATCTTCTATTCTTCTATATATATAAAAACGAATGTATGTCTGTGTGTCCTGTATGCATTACTACACCGTTGATCCGATCGCCATGAAACTTTAAGAAGTTGTTGAGTACACTTCCGCGAAGGTTTCGAAGGTTTTAAGTATAAATTTTTTTTTAATTTCGCCCCCCAAGGCCCTCTCAATCTTTTGAATAGTTTTTGCGCAACAACGCCCGACGGGTAAGCTAATAATCCTTACCTCAGTTTTAATCCTATCGTGCTGAAATTTTGCCGAGTAATAGTTCAAGGCAGGAGGAAAGTTATCGGCTACTTTAAAATGATTTCAGGGTCCATAAAAGTCCCATGGCCCTTAGGTGGGCCCTTAAGGGGGGAGTCTCAGGGCCCTTAGGTGGTTCGCGGTACGTATCGGGTTTTGTGCAATGGTTTCATTTTTTACTTTTTAAAATTATTTCCGCTCAAGATAGAGAGTTGGTATTTTTTTAATTAAATGTCTGAAAGAATGAAGTTTTTAATTCTTTCAATTAATTATCCTTTTCACTTCGTAATTGACGGAAAATTGCGTTTTTAGTTGCAGAAACACATATTTTTCAGTGAAATCAACAATACCATATTCGCTTGACAACCAGATTTCGCTTGGAATTCATATTGCTTAGTTGAGCTGATTAGGAATTCTAAGCATTGGAATTTGTGCATCGGTTAATTATTTCGCTTTTTAAAACAACTTTAACTAAAGATAGAGAGTTGAAATTCATTTTATCGCATATCCGAAAGCATGATACTACTAAAATTAGTGGTATCATGCCCGAAAGAATGAAGTTTCTCTCTTTTTCAATCGATTTTCTTATAAGCATTTTCCTTGACAACCAAATAAATAAACAAAAATAAAATCTTAATTAACGAATCACCAAGAAACTTTAAGAAGTTGTTGAGTACACTCTTGCGATTGTTTCGAAGGTTGAATGTATAAAAATTTTTTAAAGGCCCTCTTAATCTTTCGAATAATTTTCGTGCAACAACGCCCGACGGGTAAGCTAATAATCCTAACCTAATTTTCCAAATACTATTAAATTTAAAAATACGATCTTTATTTTAACCAATGAGGGAGGTTCTTATTTTAACCAATAGAAATTGAGAAACCATTGAATTGTTATGCGCTCGCCCCAGAAGGTTTCTGAATTATTAAATCCATTTTACATTAGGTGGAGCGCCAGTCGTTTCAAAATATTAGTGTTGGCACGCGAGCTTCGCAAAAAAGCGAGGAGCGGCAATCAAGCAATTGAAGCAGATCGTTTACGAGTTGCTCAATCACGTGCATCAGAATCATATTAGTGAGACATAATTTGTTTTAAAAGTTACGTAATTTATTTTTGCGTAATATATGTTTTGGTGCAGTGGGATCTTTGTTTGATTACTTTTAATTCTTGCATTCGATTTTCGTATATCCTTCGCTTTTTCCTAAAACTGTGCAATTTAGCTCGAAAATCTTTAAAGTTTGTACTGCTTCAGCAAAAGAATATTTTATTTACTTGGAAGTTCCAGCATAGGCATGGAATGGAAACTCATGGCATCATTTGTACGTTACAAATTTCTTTGTAGGTACGAGGAATTCATTGGACTGAGTCTAATAGTCGTTAAGGGACCAATTTTGATTCCGGAAAATATTTGTTGGTCAAACCATGAAAAGTATACAAATCAGTGGGGAATTCAGGATGGAGTATTTTATTTTTCAAATTTAGAATATAATAATATGTACTGAAATCAATGAGGTTTTGAAGTAAATTATGGGCTATAAAAGTAGGCAATTGGAGGAATTTTTTACATGTCAATGTGTGTACTTTTTTCATGTTCAGGAATCAGCATACTTTGTAAGTTTTACTCAGAATATTTATTGCACGACCGGTTCAGTTTACAAATTTAAGGCTGAAACTATTGAATTTGTTGAGTGTGTACTTTTTATGTGTGTGCCTGCTAAGAAAGAAAAAGAGGCAATGCAACGCATGCCGGGCACAGCTAGTACCTTATAAACGAATCAACGAATCAAGGTGTTTTTCCTTCATTATTAAAAATGTCAAAAATTGTTCCAATCTATAAAAACAGTGGTAGTTATGATGATCTAAGCAATTATAGGCCTATTTCAATTCAAAATACTTTTTCTAAAATTTTTTAGAAGATCATGTATGCAAGAATAATGGCATATGTTGAAAAGTGTGGTATAATCTCCACTTCCAGCATGGTTTCAGGAAAGGGAAATTACTGTGTCGGCAATATATGATGCTCTTGATATGATACTTAGTTCTCTTGACAATAAACAGCAGACCTTAGGATTGTTTTTTGATTTGTCAAAGGCATTTGATCATGTCAACCATGATAGGCTCCTTGCTAAACTAGAAAGAATTGGAATCAGAGGTGTCTCCCTAGACTGGTTTAAATCTTATTTGTCAAAACGTTCTCAAGTTGTAACTCTTAGTGTTGATGGGATAAAGTTTATATCAAATGTATGTTATAGCTCCTTCGGGGTTCCTCAGGGCTCTATTCTGGGCCCCTTTCAATTTCTTGTTTACATTAATGATCTTCCAAATCAACTATTTGGGATTCCAGGAGTGATGCCATTTATATATGCTGATGATACCAATGTAATAATATCATCAAGCTCACAGGATTGCCTTGTAAAAAGTTCTAAATTAGCATCTGAATTAATTAGTATATGGTGCTGTGATAATCTATTAAATCTTAATATGCACAAAAGTAAAATGGTCTATTTTTCACATAAAAAGAATGATGAAAGTATGTTAGTAAAAGTTAATGGTAAATCCATAGAGCAGGTCTCTTCAGTGAAGTTCTTAGGTGTCCACCTGAGCTCAAACATCTCATGGGAAGAACATATCCAACACTTATGTAATAAATTATCTACAACTTGCTACCTTCTAAGACAGCTATGGTACTCAACAAGCAAAAACGTTTTGCTAAATCTTTATTATGGCAAATTTTATTTGCATATTAACTATAGCATCTTATTTTGGGGCTCTTCACATTTATCACTAAACGTCTTTAAGATCCAAAAGAGAGCAGTAAGAATAATAGCTGGAAAACCGCATTCTTCACCATCGAGACCAATTTTTACAAACATGAACCTACTTCCTCTTCCTTGCATATACATAATGAACCTAATTATCTATGTAAAAGCTAATCGACATAGTTTTGCCCGTAACAGTGACATTCATGATCACCACACAAGAAGGGGAAATGACATTCACTACCAAACAGTCAGAACTAAGTTGCTAAAAATTGGCCCTAAAGAAATGGGTATTAAATTATTTAATAATTTGCCCACAGAGTTAAAATACATAAAAAGTATGGGCTGTTTCAAATCCAAATTAAAAGAGTACTTGAAACAGAAAATGTATTATTCTGTGCAAGAGTATTTGAATAAAGGGTAATATAATATAGTAAACTGGGGAACTAAAGGAAATCTATTATTGCTTATAAGATATTTTAATAAAATTCTATAATATGGAGATAATTGTGATATGCATATAAAGTGGTATGGTATATGTTGGTATTTTTATGGTATGTACCTAAAATGACGTGCCTTATACCATGTGCATTAATTGTATCCTGATCTATGGGCAAATAAATTTGTATTGTATTGTATTGTATTGTATTGTATACGGCCAAGCAAAACGGAGTGGAAAGCACTCCTTATCCGCTCGTCCACCACATTTGCCACACTCTCCTATTATTCGTAAAGCAATATTTCCATTTTGTCGATTATTTCCAAATTAAGCGAGAACACAATCTCGAAGACCCTTGCTGCTCCGATCGAAAGACGCGATTGAAATGTTCACATCAGCATTACACATTGCTATTATTAATGTATTTTCCCTTAACAGTCACGCTTGTACACCAGATGGCAGTGCTTGTCGTGGGTCCATACTTTCAACCAGGTTCCTCCGGGAGTACCGATTTTCTGATAATACCCGGTAGTACCGAAATGAGAAGAAATATTTCCCAGTTGTACCGGTTTCTTTGACCATCCCTGAGCCACGACATTACGAAAAGGTGTATGAATCGGTGCATACCTAATGAGGTGCACCTCAACAGTCTACATTCACTTTAATATCGCTACTCAGGCGTAAAATTGAAGAAAAGAACTGCGAGATCCGATCGTGTGTGCTCGTTAATCTACATTCACGCCGTAACCACGATCAACCATGCGATCCATGTTGTTCCTTGTAATATGTGTGCTAGGTTTACTGTCGTTCCTTGTCATTCGCCCTCTGGATTGGAATATCATTTGTTTTTACGGGAGGCATCGTTCTGTGAGGCCTGATTGTAAGTCAGTCTTCAAAAATTCTCCCTTCGTCGAAAGTGTGACTATATTTGGGTACTAATCACTTCCCGTAAGTTTCAGCGGGCCTTGAATAGTGCGGCATACTAAGAAGCAGTTCTGGGTGAGTTAAATTCCCGTATGGAGGTGTTCTTTGTGTACCGCGAGTTGTCCTTCCTAGAGATATACTTCGGTGTCACCTGAATGGCGCAAACAAATTCTCTTCAAACGTCATGATTACTTAACAAAAAATGTGATCGTTTTATTAAAAAAAACACAAGAGACATGAGCTGTTAAGGTACAAAGAGCGAGATACGATTTGGTGTATTATTCAGTGAATTTGGTCTCATTTAGAAGAAAAATACGTCACCTTTCGAAAGAGACGTAAATATCAGCCACTTACCTTTAGATTTATGGAGATATTACCAATTAGGGATTATACAGGTCGTTTCCAATTGGACAAAGTAGGCGCGTTTGCACTCCATCGGGACATTTTCGAAAATTTGGTCTTTCCATCGCTATTCTGTGACCCAAGAAGACTACACTCATCATTCGCCGGGAATAGCACCAAATCTGTTATATGTTATGGGTTTTCTCGATTTTTAAAAAATAATGATATGATATTATCCATCGCAGGAATGTTTACAGAACCGCCCATAAAGCCTCCCGCTTGGGAAGACATTGTTTACCGTACGGAGAGAAGAAAGGAGAAAAGCTAAAGATTTATATCGATATTTTCATTTATTTTCTGTGAATTTCAGTTGTATTTAACTATTTTGCGCCATTATAATTAAATATTTACTCATGAATATTACAGCTGCTGAAATAAAAAAATGAAATTCGCTTTCGTTCTCCATTATGACAGTGGAAAAACCTCGCATAAGCTTCCATCCAGGAATGTGTAACCCTAATTATTTGGCACCTTTGCAATCATCATGTCAGCAATATTATAATGAATTGTGTGACCACTAGCGGATGACTCCATTAAAGTCACTGCCATGCCAGGTACGCAGTTGTTAGAAAAATATTGAGCCTTATTTCATATTTATGCCCACTGTTTCCCGTTACTTATTAACTCGTATTCTGAAGAAATGGTTGGGGAGGTATGGGGAGTAATGGAAGCGGGAATGGAGGAAGAAGGCTATTCAGATAAAATCAGTGGGATTTGTAAATGATCAAGCATTGGTTTGTTAGTCAGCCAAGGGTCAATGATGAATGCGTAAGAGAGGCGCATTGCGAGAGGTATGGGATGAAGGTAAACCAGAAGAAGATGACAGTAATGAGATTCTCTAAAGCAAGAAGGTGGATCGCAATTTATGGGTGGGAGTGCACAAAATCTACATCTACATACTACCACGCGGGCCGCCGCATGGGCGTGTAGCAGGGGGTGGTAGGTCACCAGCCGTGTAGAGATGTAAAAGTTTTGGAGGTGAAAGGGTGACATGTCCTATGAGAGTGTATTTAGTGGAGCTCAATTTTTTTTTGTGGTCGCTTATTGTGCGCGGAAAGAACGAGTTTTTGTACCTATCTGTTCGGAAGTGTATCTCTCTTATTTTATCGCATCTGTCAGACCTACAAATGTAGTGAGGCGCCATTATAATATTATGTGTCGCTCTGAAAAATATCAGTTCTCAATTTATCAAGCAGCCTGAGCCTTGCGTGGAGCTTCCGAGTCTCTAGGGGCTCCCACCTTAATCCCTCTAACAGTTGTGTAACACTATATATTCGTTCGTAGCAGTTTTAAACGAAGCGCGCTGCTTTCCTTTGTATTTTATTAGTTTTTTGGTTAAATCTTTATGACCAGTGTCCCAAATGCTCGCGGCGTATTTGAGGTGTGGCCTAACCAGAGCGAACTAACATCTCCCTTTGACTTTTTAATCCGAAGACCTTCCTATTATACGCTTAACAAAACCTAGTTTGTTTAATGCTGTGCCGCATATGTTTTGTATGTGTGTTCCCCATGATACATCTGAAGTTAAGGTAATCCAAAGATATTTTACTGTATTTGAAAATTTTATGTTTACTCCACCCACGGTGTGGGTATGGCTTTTGTGTGATGACTTTCGCAGGAAGTGAACTGTGGTGCATTTGCTGATATTTTTCGTTCTAACCCCCACTCCTGGCTCCACGAATGAACGTTGTAAAGGCCAGATGACAGAACTTCAAAGTCCGCGTCTTCGCTGAATTCACGGTAGATTACTGTATCGTCTGCAAATAATCTTAATTTACTGCTATTTCGAAAACTTAGGTCATAAATATAAATAATGAATAAAAGAGGGCCAATCACGCTTCCTTGAGGAACACCGAATGTGACTTCGACCATATCAGAGCTAAAACCGTCAATAACTACTTTTTGTTTTCTATCACTGAGAATGTCCCTTATCCAGTTCACTATTTTTTTATTAACTCCGCATAAAAACAATTTATGAATGAGTTTTCTGTGAGGATCCTTGTCAAATTCCTTCTTAAAATCAAGGAATATCGCGTCGATTTGCTTATTCGTTCACCTGATTTAAGGATATCGCGAAGGAAGAGTGCAACCTGTGTTTTGCAGGACCTGCCCTTACGGAAGCCATGCTGAAAATGGAGCAAGTGGAGCAGTTATAGAGAGAGGAGAATGGGTTCAGTGGCAGATATATGAGAGTTAGAATTGCCGTGGCTAAAGAAGAATTTTCAAAGAGGAGGGAATTGATGAAAGGGGGGTCTAAGAAGAGACGTAAATAAACTAATATTAGCGTGGCGTTGTCTGCGTCGGAGACTCAGTTATTGCGAAGGAATAATGTATATACGTTGCCTCGAGGCGTTTGAGATGTGGGTGTGGAGAAGGAGAGACGGGTGGAGAGAAAGAAGAACGAGGAGGAGGTGTTAGATATTGTTGGAGAGGAGAGGAAGCTAGGGAGCGGAAGTTCGGAGGAGGCAGAAGAGAGATGGATGGAGGACATTTCGAAAATAGAGGGAATACTGGAGAGGAGGACAATGGAGGGGCGAACGCTGGGGAATCGTAGAAGAGGATAGGAATTGTCGACGGAATAAGAAGAGGGAGACGATATGAGGAATTTTAGATAGATCTAATGGCGGATCACGTATGAGAGAGAAAACGGAACGATATGAAAGAAATGACGATGTTAGGACAACTACTGTCCTAGTACCTACTAATCAGCTGGTAGGATACTCAAAAAAGTCACATATTATGTATCGATCTTCTGCAAGCATTATCAATGCATTGCTAATGATCAAGTTTGGGTGACGCAAGCACAGGTATCAACCACATATACGCGCAATCAGAAGTATGGTACGCTAGTGACATATAACACTTCCTGACGATATTTTATTCCTTTATCTATTTTGGTATCCTCACATAATACCGTAAGTATACTAACGAGTACTCTCTACCATCATACCCTCATTTAGACGATATTGCGGTTAGTGTGCGTTGTAAGGTAACTTTGGTCAGTTCCCACGGCATTAGCGCAACACTTAGAGGATGTTCCGTTCCACGTTCTCCACTAAGAATTGTAATCTAAAAGTCGAAAGTTATCTGAAAGTGCAGTATCGCCCAATTCGACGATTAAAAGGCAATTTCTAATCGCGTTGATAACCTATTTTTTTAAGCGCAAAAGTTGCTCACGCTTCTTAACTGACTTCAGACTGAGACAAACGTCTCAACAGATGCTGGGAAACGATCGAGAGCTCTGAGAAGGCACAATATTGAGACGGTACTCAAGCCATTTGGGAACCCACGAAGTAAACTTCTCAGAGTCAAGGACCACTTTGACTCAATAGCTCCGGTGCTTTGATGGAGCCGAATTGATCAGCGGGGTTGATCGATTCGGCTCCATCAAAGTTGATGACATGGTCGCGGTTAAGGCTGAGGTCTGCGACTGCCGACTTCCCGGGATATCCCAGTCTGATGCGGCGCTGTGTTTGGAAATCCTGATCTCAATGGTTCGTCCGGTCACCCCGATGTTCGTCCGTCTCCACATCTTCGGGGCCATTGTACATATATTGGGATCGGCTGACCAAAGTGGCCATCGAAATTTAACTAGAAGAAAAGACAATCGACGGAGACGCAAGGTAGCTTCCTTCAGCTTAGAATGGAAACCAATTCTTCACGAAATAAGAAGGACCAGTGGGAAAAAAAGGCGTCAAACCCTGACCAATCAAATTAAACCAAATCTCATTGCCTAACTATTAAGCCGGCAAGTTCCTTGGTCCGGGCATTAACTCTGAAGACGATGGCGGAGAAAGCCATCGAATCTTTAGTATCAATGGCCTTCCTTACCAGGAGAACTCGAGAAGACTTCATCATCATAAAACAATGTGTAATTAACTATTGAAACTTTACTTTAAGTAATTAACTTTATTATTTAATATAAATAGTAAAAGTGATTTTAAAAACTTTGAAACATGTTATGAAGTCAATGTCATAAGAAAACATCCCGTTACTACTTGAGAAACAACTAAGAAATGAACAGCATCCAACGATAATCACGGGAAAATTTCGAGAATTAATGACGTAGGAGAACGAGCTAATGAAAACACAACGTGGAAATTAGTGGAGATTTGTTGAGATCCCAGTTAAAACATTGTGCACTGCTCATCATAATATTGAATCGCATCATCAAAGCAGCAAAAATACGCCTACCGACTTAAGATTACAATATATATTTCAAATGGTATAATTTGATGAAATAGATGAATTAGTTAAGGAAGTATTGAAAAGTAAATATCGTTTGCATGATTTTATGATGTCTATAATACCCACCGTCATGGATTCGCCACGTGATTCGTTCCCCCAGAAGGCATTGAACGTGTTAATTGACTGTATTTCTGTCAGCGGTGCTAGTACCTTCAACGGATAAAGATAGTTAATATTTGCTCCTTTCTAGATGCGATCCTTAAGGAATTTAGTTATCTTGAAGTACTATGCATCCGTATTGAACGCTGTCTCTGATTTTCCCTGGTGATTACCTCTCGTGTAATTTTCTTCTTCTTTTCATCTTACGGATGGTAATTCACATCTTATCGTTTTGTGCTCGGTGAATTGGCTTAATCGTGTTACTCACTCGGGCAATCCTAGTGTGAATGGCTGTCGATGTTTTGACTGACTCGTCTTCTGTCCTTATTCACGGCGTTCGTTCGGAATGGAGACATAAATACATGAGCTTATCATCGACTCACCAAGTGCACATATGCCTCCCCGTGTGTCTTACCTCTGTCACCAGCAGAGTCGGAAATATTTCCGTCATTAATTCGGCCGATATCCCGCTAATAAAGCGAGCGTAGTCAAGAAACAAATCGTAGTATTCGCCGCCTGAAACCAGCCGATGATAATGATTCGGTGTTTCTCTTTGCGCTCTTAATCCGCGGGTCATGAAGCGCCCATGCCGGACGCTCTAGACTATGGACGCTATACATCTCTTTGCTGATATTTTCTATATTGCTAATATTTATCATTATTGTTATCCCAATGGCTTCATAGAAAAATTATTGCCCAATCATACTGCCTTTTCTAGCATAAATGAAGGTTGTCATGTTCTTTTCTTTGTCCTAATGTAGCTTTCAATTTGAGGCCACGTGGTGCAGAGATATATGATTTCATCATTTTCGTGCTAGATTTTTGTAAAAAGCATTGATATAATCGTAAGCCTTTTGCCTCAAACATTAGTGCGTTGCATCACCACCCTTTATCAGAGTTAGCTTTGGCGTAGTTTTTGCAGAATATTGTGCATCGGGAAATATATTAGCGTTATCGGCAGTCATCTATCGAGGATTGATTTAATGCAATTCTCCGACTCTCTGTACTTTTCTCGTAAGAGTTATATTCCTTCGCAATTCTTCATCTAAAGATTCCTCGTAATATACCTCCAGATGTTCTGTCATCTTATGGTGTCATCGAAGAATAACCAATTGGACGATAAGAATAATCCACATAGAAGTCCTACGAATATTCGGAGTAGAGAGAAGTACGGTGAAAACTTAAGAGAAGAAAAGAGGAAGAGAAACGTATTGGACACGTTTATCGACACAATAGCCCTTGAATAGAAAAATTGAAGGAGAAATGCGCAGGGAAAAAAGCATAGGGAGAAAAAAAGTGGAACAAGTCAAGCAAAGTATAAGGGACGGCCAAGTGAACCCACAATATTGCGGGAAGGAAGCGATTGGCTGGTGATCGGATTGATGATTGCAAATGGTAGTGATCATACGTCATCGTTGATTTTCCTCGATAGCTTTCTTTTCTTCCAGTCGAAAGAAAACTTACAATCTTATGTTGTCATTATAAATCGAAAAATTTCTGTCTTAAGCTTAAACCACAATGTTTTTCTTCCTCGTCTTCTTTTTACTCTGTCAAAAAAATCAGTGGTCATGTTTAAAGAACATGTAAATATAAACATATAAATGTTCGTGTTCTAAAGGCGTCTTTTACCAAACTTCGTGACTGAAGTTAGAGTCTGAAAAATCCATACGCTGGTTTCTTGACGTATGTCATTTCTCTACGTTATTATAAACCAGTGATGTCACCGTTACATCCGCCGTCGATAGACAGGCTTATAGTATCTCGTATATATATTTGTCGTCTGCTACTTGACAGATCCCACTGAATCTCTTTCCCTTCGTTCCCTTCCCATTTTCTCGATCCTCTTGCCTTGCAATTGAGAATCGAACCTGAAAAGAATGCGATGTGTCGAGCATTCGTTCTTTCGATTGATCGATGGTGAGGAGTATCACATTTCCCTCCCCTTCGTGGCATTCAGTTTGGCGTTTGATCGACATCCTTCCAGGGATTGGACCGAAGGCGAGGAGAGAAATCGTTATATAAACCGTTTGCAATCGCAATTGGCCGATCGCTCGGACGGCGGATGGCGTGACTCGCCTCGCGGCGGCCCTCAGAATACGAGAGATGTGTGAGTTTTGATTGGTTCTCTCGTGTGTATGGCCGTGCGCGGGCGAATTTTAGTCGGAGACCAGGCGAGTCCTCTCGAGTGTGCCATCTTGTTTTCGCAAACCATTTCTCCTCCGAAAGAAAGGGAAGGCGTTCGTCACCGCGGCAATACCGTATCCAAAGCGTTCGAGAAAGTAACGTTTCGTTCAGCAGTCCGGATTTTATCGTGCCACATTACCTGTTAAGGAGACACCACCCTGACTCTGTGAGTCAAGGCAAATGCTAAATTCCAGTTTTTTATTTAATGGGTTTTAATAATCCTGCTTTTGCAATGATAGGCGTTTGCTATTGGAAACATCAATCAAGATACAAATTATGCCGATTGGTCCACAAATGAATTTTTTAAATGCTTTTTTATTCCAAGAAAAGACCTTTGCAGCTCTATTTCTATGTATTTACCACATTTTGACTTCAGTTAGCGCAGTGATTGGCTAACAACTAAAAAAACTAAGGTGGTAAGATGCTTAGTTTTGTTTTCATTCTAGTTCCCGGGAGTTATAGCTTCTTGCAATCAATTTTTTCTTGAACATGCCATTTGTATTATAGCTCTTTGACACTGTTTTCCCCTCCGTCTATCTCCCATCGAACACTCGGCAATGTGTGAGAAAAAAGCGTGCAGTGCTTACATTCGTTCACATCAGACAGAGGACATTATTTCTTATCACGATCGCTGAAATCTGAATTTAATGACACTGATGCCATTTTACGGCGGAGTCGCCATTAAGATACAATCTTTTGCGTCGCCGCCGTGTGCTTTGTCGTGTTCGTGAATACACGTGGGAGGGAGGGAGGGTTGGGGTTGGGGGGGGGGGGGAGATAGTTTAATGATTAAATCATTTGAATCCAAAAGGAGTTTCTAAAACTTGACGGATTGGACCAATTTTGCATAACTGTCCTTCGTTCAGTAGATTTTTCACCTTCGACGCTGCAACCAAAATGCGTTGCGAACATGGAGCTCTCACAAATCGAGAGAAGTCTTATAATGGCAAAACACTGTAATTCGCCGAAGTGATTTTTTTCCATCTCGAAGTAGACGGATCTTCACTTTGAGAAATAATCTTCAGTGCCGGACGGAAAAATTTTGAATGGTGCTACTTTTTGTTTAATTGTCAATCTGAATGAATTTGGTGCTGCAATTATAATCGCAATCGATGCGTTGCCCTTGCACATACAACTCCTGGCTCTCGTTTTTAAGGGTCGAAGGTGAGTGTGTGAGTATTTGTCGTACTCGATTCTAGTTAAACATATAAAACAGAATGTAGATTTTCTTTAAACTCTGGAACCCTTGTTTACAGTGATTGAAATTTTGGAATCCTTCAAGGGCGAATGTATACATATTGCATGTAGTCACTCTTTTGAACTTTTTTTCAATAAATATGAGTGTGTGTATGGTGGCTTGTATTTGATGGAATTGCAGTAATTTGTTTCGGGGTCAAATCTTTCCTCTAACTTTCTTCTTTACAACTTTACACGACTCGTGTCCGAGCATCCCCTGCCACATCTACGTGCCATTCTGCGAGCCGCATCATGAGCGCGTGGCAGGGGGTGTTAGCACACCGGCCGCGGCCGTCTGAAGGAAAATGTTGGAGGGAGGTGACATGGTGAGGCGCATTATGATAGTGTTTGAAGTGGAACTGGGGACTGTTCGCTCAATGAGCACCATCCGCCCAAAAGAGGCTTCGCAGGGCATTGCTTGGATTGCTTTTGACGACGAAAATTGTTTCAGAATCTTCGGGATGCGTGGTGGCCGAGGAAAGCCCCACACCCCCATTGTCCAATTGTTCGCTTATCTTCGAAGAGTCTTTCTCTGTGCCAACTGTTTCGAGGACGGACACTGTGCACCACTCGCTAGCTCTGTAGGAAGTGATGTTGTGGGGCCGGGGGGGGGAGGGAGGTAGAAGGTGGAAGGGAGGGATGGGGTGAGTGGTGGGTGGGTTGGGCGTCGCGCGCCGCAGTGGTGCCTTCGGCCAACTTCGGCTCCGCTCGTGTGGTGCTCGGATCCTCGTCTTCCTTCGCCAGACCGAACGGCGTCGTCCGTAGTCAGATCTTGCGGGCGGCGCAGATCGCACCTCCCGCTCCTATGTTTTTACGTGTGAGGTTAGCGTAAGTAGTTATCGCGGCGTTTGAATGGAATCGTTTTTTTTCCTTGTGAATTTATCGTCCTGTATATCAATGCGTGTGCTAGTGTTATGTGCGCTTGCTGCTCTGTGCCCATCGCGATCCTTGCCGTGTGAGAGAAGCTGGAAGTAGCATTTGTTATATAATATGCGCATATATTCCCAGTGTGTGGACGGGAAGTGTGAATTGATCAATTGGATGGACTCCCCCCGTTCCTGCGCGGCTGGATGGGCGACCTCGAAGCAGCCGCGTCGTATTCGCCGTTCGTCTTCCGATTGCATATCAGAGGTACGGACGCGCACAGGGTGGACAGAGAAGTGGAGATAGTATGCCACCGATATTATTGCGAATTGCTGGTGAATGTTCTAGTGTGGCCTTTCTCCGTGGCTCCGTCGGGGGAACGGATAGATGTGGGGAAAGGGCCCCCCCCCCCCAAGGGTAATGTTCGACGCCCATCGCACGCACTACACGTGCTTTACGTCACCTCACTGCCTCGCTCCCCCCCCCCCCCCCATCACCCCACCCCCCCCGTGCCGACATCGCACGCACCGCGGTCCTCCCTCCCTGCCCTTCTCCTCCTCCCTGCGTATCCGATTTCCTCCCCCCTCCCTCCCCCCTTGCGGCTGACGTGGAAGGGGTTGGGTTGTTCAAGCTTCGACCGGGTGGCAGCTCTACAGTATATGTGAGGTCGAGACAGGAAGGACACGGCGCTTTCAACCCCCCCCCTCCCTCCCCCACCGCATCCCCTGATGTACTTGTCCTCCCGCACCCCCACTCCCCCATTCACGTGCATTCCCGCTCGCCGGCGCGACCACTGACACACACACACACTCTCGAAAAGGCTTTTGGCGAGAGTAGAAATGAGATGACCACCAGCTGGGGAAACCGAGTCGTCAGGCCTCTCTCTCGGTGCGGTTCGTGGAGCGGCGATCAATGGCGCGCGTGGTGCAGCGACTGCGGGGCTGCCGCTTCCGGTCTTTCGCGTGTTGCTCGAATTGATCGCCGATTCTAATGGGCCCCACTCGGGAGAATGGTGGTGTTGGCGACGGCTATGGGTTGGAGTCGTTAAGAGTGCCCGCCCTCGCCCCCCCCCCCCCCCCCCCCCCCCCACCGGGTGCACTGATTCGTTGCCTCGAAGGACCTCCTCGCAGTGTGCCGTCGTGTTCGCACGAGCGACGACTGTTTCATGAGTCGGAAACGAGGAGTACCCCAATTCCTCTGTTTTCAATGGGAAACCTGCTTTCATTGTCCTCCTCCTCGTACGGGGAATGCCGGCCGTCTGGGTTACTCCCTCGGAGGTGCTTCTGTGGCTGCCTTCATTGCGATGGATTTCACCTGTTGTGCTAACTTATTGTGTTGACATAATGAAACACTGAATGTGTATGCTTCGAGTCGAGATTTAAATCATGTCCGTCTTTCTCGATGAAATATGTTCTCACCACGTGGTTTTTAATCGTGTATGACCGACCCAGTGGACACGCGACTCGCCCTCTGGAGCGAATTAATGTTCGCTCGCAGGTGACGGGGACTCAGCGCGGGTGGGGCTGCGCGACTTAAACGTGGAGAAAGGTGTAACTGATATCGAGGAGCCAAGTTTCGGCGTGCACTCTTGCAGCTTTTACTTGAATTAGATTAAAAATTGATTTTCTTCGGTACATCACCCAATACAGGGTGTTGATACAAACGACATTTATTCTGAATGCCGATCGTCATTTTTCCTCGAAAGTTCCCTGGTACGGATTTATGCTATGATGCTTGTGTTATTGATAATTAATGACGGTTTCAGAGCGTTATTATGGGTTGTAGTGGAGGAAAGTAAATGTCTAGTGATTCGGATGACGATTTAAATTTATTTCCTATGGAACATTGTTGCGCATTTTATAGTCTACCAATTGGAATTACATTTGATCACTTCGTCTGAAGAATCCTTTGTTCACTTTTAGTGCTCTTTGCCACTTTTTATATGGATTGAAATCCCCCGCTGTTGCTCCGCTTGTTTTTAGCGATCGAAGCAAAAATCGTGCCGAAAAGACAAATCAATTGGACCGACACTTTGTCTGTTTCTCTGTGTGGTGACATTGAGCCTTTTATAGGAGTGAAACTTGGAAATTCCCTCCGGAATATATAGAGAAATCGACTAGCAATGGCTTTCGGGTAAGTAGAGCCGGCAGAAGGGACATTTCGGATGTGGACACCATTTCACTGGGTTCCGAAGTATTTCGAGGATTCGTTGAGATGGCAGTGAAGGTTTTTTTTTCATTGTCGTGGACGACAGTTTCGCAGGCTTTACGGCAACCTTCTTCCCAGGAATATTTTTATCGAATGATGCCACTGAAACATGGAATGTCCATGAAATGGAACCATGCGGAAGAGAGATCCCGAGAAAGCCTCCACAGCCGTCATGGTCGTAGCTCTCTCCATGCTGAGGATGGACTTTTGTTGATACCATAGGTAGTTACTTGGGGACCGCTTTGTTTACCCCGGTGTGTTTGTCTGTTCTAGGATTTGAAAGAAATCCTCCTTTCGGGTCAAGGGCTGCATGCAACTGTCTTGATGCAAGGTTTTGACGTTTTGGGGGAGACAGAATCCGTAATATACGTTCTTGTTCTCTTCGCGTCGTTTTCTCTCCTGTGTGACGCGATCCTCCCCCTTCCCCCACCCTCTCCTTACCCCCTCCCCCCCCCCCATCACAGCCACACCCTCCCACGTGCTCATATCCAAGGTGGCGCCATTGCGTTACTTCATTCGGACGCCGCCGCGTCAACCACCCCCATCCCCTCCCCCGCCGCAATGCTCAAGCCCTCGCAATTGCCGTGCAATCACATTTGACGTCCCGCCGGTTTCCTTTCTTGTCTTTTGTGTCGGCGCTCCGCTTTTCAGTGTTGCGCGGTGATGCCACGCACTGATGTATATTCTCCGATTGAAGGGAGTAGGAGCGAGATATCAGGTCGACTAAATTTCGATGAATTTTTCCTATTTCGAAGAAAAATATCTCACTTTTTCAATGACACAAAAAAATCGTATTTACCGAAATAATTTTCGAGATATGTGACGAGAAACGGAAGCCGTGTACCGTGGTGTATGGTGCGCGCCGTGGTGTGCACTCCAGACAGACACTTCATTTTACAAATGAGGAATCTATGACTCCTGATGTCCGGAAAAGTATAATTGTGCAGTGTTTACTTTTTCGCTATCATTTTCTAAAGATTAGTTAATTACTTACCGCGGTAATTTTTATAGCTTCGAAAAACCTTCTGTTTTGAAGGTATTTTCACCCTAAGGCGAGAAGAAACAGTCAAGTTAAAGGCTTATGTAGGCATATTTATTTAATAGGTGATAGTTTCAATCATATGAAGTTGTAATGTTATTACAATATGTAGTTGTGTTGCTGAAGTGAGAGGATAAAATTCGAAGATGGTCTCCATGTAGAAGAATGGGAAATATCTCGCTCAAACTAACTTAAAAGTCGAAATGATTGCTTTACACTTTGTCCCTCTTTTTCCATTCCTGAGTGACAATGAAACTGATAATGGATTAAGTTCCACAATGCAAGGGTTGTGGCACAGGAGGCGGTGCTCAGCGGAGGCGGTAGATGCGAGGCATTATAACTTTCGACGTTAATCGGGTACGTTCACGTAGGGAATCGTTACGAAGTTCTTGTTTAGCATTTCCAATCATATCCATCGTTGCTATATAGTCGGTCAGTCCCATTGTCGACCCTTTTCCCTTTTGGTGATCCCCAGTCATGTACGAGACGCTCTTCCCACTCGCACTCGAGTTCAAGTGGTCGGGTGGACGTTCCAAGTGCGGCTTCTCTCGCTTTCGCTTTGGTTTCCGACGAATTGCGACCGATGACTGACGGTGGTGAATCTGTGTCGGTTCGGGAAGGGTGGGGAGGAGAAGAGGAGGTGAGGGGGGAGGGTGGAGTGTCTACGGGTCGGCGTTCCCACGGCTTGTGGCTCGGCGAGTCGGTCTTGAAGATAATCATGCATCAAAATATATCTTCATGTTCACATTACTACCCTTCCAGCCACTTCAAGGGTGTGAGTCATCACCAGCATGCTCTATAATATGCCGTCATAAACGTAACAAAACTACGACCAATAATGCATTGGCAAGACGCTGCAAAAACCTACAAAGGGGTAACTTTCACCAACATGTACTCTATAGGTGTGCTGCCAATTGTACTGAAACTATTTGTCATAATGTGTTGTGTAAGTACGTACAGTGGCGGAAGAAATTAACGCAAAATTTTTCGCGCGCCAGAATGCGGAATTTTTGGAACTTCTAGGAGCAGTACACACTCCAAAGACTGGCAACACTGAGGAAAACATCGTCTACCGCAAATATTTGAAATCCGCCTTGCAGCTCACATTTGTCGGAGCCTAGAACTTAGTCATCAATCGCCTTATTTTTGAGCTTTCGTCTCATATTATTCGCACATTCAGTCGCGGTGCATCGTTGTGTTTGTTTCAGCATGGTTCTTACGTCGAATGATATCATTTAAACAAAGCCTGATTATAAAAAATATTCACTATCCCACCCAATTCAGTATACTATATGCTAAAATCTTCATCTTCTACCACCAAGGGATATTTGTTGTGGTCGATTTTCCGAGGATCTTTTTGAATGACGCGTACTGTCTTTTTCACCGAAATGATATAAATCGAGATTTATCCGCACCAAATGTCGATACAAAAAAGATTTAATTGAAATAAGTATAGCCTACGTGATGTAATTTTTCACGATTTTCCATTTGTAGACTGACGAAGTTCCTTTAACGGATATTTATTAAATTCAAAACGGATATTTATCAATGAATCGTTCTTGTCCCAATATAAATTCGTCCTTAGTTCGTCAGAATGGGATTAAACTATGAAAACATACGTAAATGTATATAATTTCACTAAATAAAAATAAATGTGCTCGCATCGATACCGAATAATCTAGGCATATTTTCCCGATATTTCTTTCATCTTAACACAGGAAGCTTGATGACGAGCTGTCCACTGTTAAGCTTTATCTAGTAAATGCAGGATATACGAATAAACATTCAGAAAAGTTTACCCAAATTAGGTGTAGTTATGGATAAACAACTCTATTACGTCTGATTGCATACTATCTTACATGCTTAGCTATAAATTCGCCGCACATATGAAATTAACAAAAAGCCTTTTAAATGAGTTCAGTTTGGAGTAAAATATCATTAATGAGATAAATTAATAGGTAACGGTTAATGTTGTAGCTGTCAGATGTATTTGGCTAGCTAAAGAGTGGTCCGTGTTCGATTTTTAATGAACGCAAATGAGGGTTTATATAATTTACCTCATGTTGGCCATATGAATGAATGTAGTGTGTAGCTGCAATGACTGGCTGATAATATGAAATTTTTTAAATACAAAAGAGATAAAATTTGCCGAATAAAAATAATTTTACTCGACCAGAAATAGAATGAAAAACTCAAAAATGTCTCGACCAGGGGTGGGATCACGGTTCTTTTCTTCTCATGGTCGTTATTGTCATCCAAAAGGCAAGCCGCATTAGTAGGGCAATGCATAAGGTCCTGGGAGCGCACTCCATTGCTATGTAGCACCCGATCTTTCTTGATGACGATCACGTTTTAGAAATCATGAGCGTACTCAAACAATGTTATTATAAAGAACCATGATTGCGATTCAGGTTTGCTACCCAGTAACAACTACTGAACTTTCTTATGACAAGACGAATTTATGATGATGTTTCGTATCCTTTCGGTGAATTTTTTTGCGTCCATATGCGTTACTGTGAACTAAGTTACTTTTAAAATGAGTGGTGGTATTGTCTACGAACGTTTAAAATAACTAAAGGATAGGAAAAAGTATACTACTCTCTCGGGAGTACAAACAGAAAGAAGTAGTTCTCAGATTTCACCTCATCAGCCCAGAACATTCCAATCAAACGCCATAAGTTCCCCTCATGCATGGGTTTGGAGGCCAGCTACCTTAAGTCTGTGTTAAAGCAACGAGCAATCTTGGAGGACTCTTGAGGATCCCTAGAGTTTTCCCCGTGTCTATACAAAGCTTCACCAATACTAATCCATTCAAAATCGGAATGTATGAAGGGCGCATTATATTGATTTGGGAAATAATATGCCTTTAATAAGAGCTTACTTTCCCCTTGTGTTGCGGGCGATACCTTTTCTGCCATAGATAATGTTTTGAACGCCAGGCGTTTAACTCACAGGAAAGAAGTGGTATTTGACTTCTCTTACGCCCTTAAAAGTATTCGACGGGGGCTTCCAATTTTTTCGAAGCGCAACGAGCCTTTTCTTTCTGGTGCAGCAAGTATTTGAAACCTGTGCGTTATTCACAACAACAAACCACCCCGACCATCACCACCCGGAACTTGGCCAAGGTTTACTGATGACTACTTCATTGAGACGAGCGTCGATAGACGAACAAGCAGAGCGAACACCGCAAGCAGACATACTGTTCAAAGTTTTAGCGGCCTCTCCCAAAATTCTTGGAGGAAAAAAAGATCTCATTAGTCTTTAAGTATGCCTCATTTTTCTCCCAGGCGGAGGAATCGGATAGTAGGTTTGTAAAAGGCAAAAAAATTAGTCGAAAAATTACCCGAAGAGGTGTTGCGCCTTCGACTTTCACCCACTGAACTTTTATTTGGTGTTTAAAAGTTAAAAAAAAAACAATTTCTAACTACTATCAAACGAAATTCATTAAATTCATGTCCGCTATAATAAGAACTATGTTTAATTAAATGTATATCAATATTCATTTTTCGTCCGCAACTAGGAATACTTACGAGTTCACTAATGTCAAAAATCTAGGAGATGGTTCAAAACAAATCATGTAACATAGATGGAGCAGGCTGCTCGTAGCGCAGCGTTCATTATGAGAAAAATAAGAGAAACAAACGTTTTTCTACCCTCTCAAACGAAACAATCCCAAATTAAGATGCATTGAGGAAAATCGTGGAGGAAGAATGGGAAATGAACCCAGTAAGATGATACCAAAATGTGGGCAACTCCATGTTACAAAGACTTGGTCAGGAAATCGAGAATGGAGGGGGATGCATTGATTATTAGGCTAATAAACATCCACATTCTTTATGCAAATACCAGCATATTTCTCGATGTTCCTTTGCTGTGATTATGTGCACACATAGCTCAAATTGAGAGAATTATTTTTAAAGTCACTCGTTCTAAATAAAGCATTATAGTGTCCCTTTTCAACATCCGTTAAAATACATTACCACTAAGAAATGAAAATATGACCCTGTAAAAGTCTGTTAATATCTTCATGTGGGGCCACTCACAACTTTAACTTCCATTGAAGCAATAATATTTCGACACATTAGAAGAGGAATAGATTCTTTACGAACGTAGCAATCGTATAATCTTTGATGGTGCACATTCCTAATTCGCACTCCATTGGCTACTCTGTGGATTTATGAGGAGTATACAAATGACCATAGGGAAAATATCTAATTACTGCTTAGTCACTACATGGAAAAGATGATTTTGAGTATTTTATCACTTTCACAGGGGAAGATAGGAGATGCATTTTTGTCGGAGTATTACTAAGGCGTGGGTATAAAAATGCTCCTCATAAAATTTAACTGCGCAATTTTAGCCAAACATTTTTCACTGCGAACATGTCAAATGGTATTTGAGTGATTCATTAATTTACCTTATCCTCTAAGTATTATTCTCCATATTCTAAGTTGAACTGTTGAACTACACGGTTAATGTATTGCTCATAGCAAACCTAGAAAGCAATGCTGGGAAAGCTTCAAATACCGTTTTCAAGATATTTTGAAAAAAATTCCACACTTGTTTGGTCTCTCACTCAGATAAGTAATCGGTATTTACAAGTTCGGCAGATAGAACCAAACTCTAATTCCTAATAAAAAAAATTGCCCTCTTTACTAAATCATTTCAAAGTAATTTAAAGGTGAATGTAGCATCAGGTAAGGTCACTAAATCGAGTAACTGACACAACCAGAGATCCGGTCTATACCCTCCTTCATGAATAGCTTTTCATTGAGTGGTAAACTGGCGAATGAGTGGATATGAGCATCACACGACAGACAGGACGTAGAAATCAAGTGGGGCCGAGTACCCGAGAATGGGAAGTAAACATCTCATTCGACGACCAAGGAGACCGCTCTGATTCTTTTACAAAGCCCGAATATGCGTAAAACTCACACACTCATGGTTGAGGTCAATATCCATGCCCTGGGCCTTCCGTGGATTCCTGCGAAGTTTTGGCTGCAATAAAGTCACATCGCGTAGATTAATTATAAAGGCACTAAAAGAGGCCACGCCAGGATTTGAACCCCGGGCATTCTTGACCGCAGACGAACACTCTCCCTCTAGGCTACTTCATCGATCAAGCGAAATTCGCGTCCAGTGGTTCTTACTATACAACGAAAAAAGGGAATTCTAATGTTTCCTTTAAAAACTGGACCAAATAAAATATTCTGGATTTTTGAAAGTAGTTTTCAGAAAGTAAATAATATTACGTTAGAAGTAAATAAGAAATTTAAGTGTTTGAGATGACCTGGATGCACGAGGGCGGAAACTTACGTAGGGTTTCAAGGTATTGGAAATTCTCGTAAAGAAAACTTTTCTCCGCATGGAAACCATTCTATTCAACCAGATTTCCCATACTTTTACTTGAAATTCACAGGATAATACGCCCAAGTGTTAATTGTAATGCATCATATTTCTCGGAATTAGTTTGAGGTCTATTAAAACGATGTTCATCCACAGCTATTCCCTGCACGAGGAAATACGTTTTATTGTCAGTGAATTTGATCTGGAGAGTAAAAAATTTTTATGTCCCAACAAACAATGCTTTCATCGTATTGTTTCTTAAGTTTCAATCAAGAAAATTTTTTTGAACGGTCCAAAGCTAAAAAAAATATGGTAAGCATATCTACATAATCAACTACGACTTCGGAACCTCGACTGGGTGCGGGTCGAAGCAAGCTCATCACGTTTACAACTCCTAGACGATCTCGCGAACCTAAACCTTATTAGTATGACTATTTACATGACGCGTAAAATCGTTATCCATTCATAGAGAGTTTGAATATTCCCGGTTTCCATATGCTGTCTCATTGTTGTCAAGTTGCCGAAGGAAAAGCGATTTCAATTAGTTCCCGTGTACGCCGCATTTAAACGCCAATGAGTTTTGCGTTAATTTTTTCCGCCACTGTACCTAAACGAGATACAAGAGTCATGCAGGAACCATGTGAAACGTGATGTAAGTACTACGGCACAGTTTAAGAAATAAGCATAAGGGAGCAAATGAGTCAGCTACGTCACCTACCTATCGAAAAACATACTTCAAAGTCCAATTAGCAGCCATTATGGTCTGTTTTCGTTCGCGGGGAAAACGGAATTTTGAACTTTTCTGTTCTACAGTCTATTTTCCCGTAATAAATTCTCATGATTTGATATGCTGTATTATGTCGGATTTCGTGAGATTTTAATAGCGTCGAAAGAAGATATATGCCTCGCACTCACAAGAAGGCAATTGCTCATTATTGCTTGAGGTGGCTCGACCTTCCCCGGGAAATGGCCTTGAGTTCTCGTACATTAAAGGCTTTTTTGGATAAACGGACGTGACAGTCATCGGTACGGCTCGGGCACCCAGACCCGCAGGCTCGCAGTATTGATGAGAAGTATAGTCCATCGGATCCCTTGTAAATCGAGGTGTGCTGAGCCACGCGCAGTTTGTTTACTTACTATTATATTGTTATAAAAGTTTTTGTTCACTTTTCACAGAATTTTGTTCACACCGACCAGGGTTTCGACATGAAATGTGTCATTTTCGAGGTATTAGTGCCTCCGTCTCGGATCATTTTCTGAGCGAGGAATCCTGCATCCTGGGGATTTTGTGTTTGAACCGTTGGAGATTATTCGGAGAAATTGCGAGATTTTGATGCTGCCTGTAAACCACTCGTAAAAATCTCACACAGCCTTGTCGATCGATGTATGATCGCGGTGATATTGTTGACGGAGTCGAATATCACGATAAAAGCCGCAGCAAAAAACACAGCAGACTTCATTCTCCACCTTGTGGTTCATTCACTCCGATCCGTTTGTTACCGTGCCTCCTGATTCCTTGGTTTCGTGATTGCGTCGAATGGCTGATGCGTGACCCCGAAGAGTGCAGTCCGCCGCGTGTTCGAGTGGTGCCGTCCTCCTCGGTCCGCTCCCTTTAGTGCCCGCGGCGCGAGCGAATGGAAGGGAACGGGTGTTAGGTGCGCGGAAAGCCTCGCCCCTCACACGTGCGAGCGACGGAAAAAGAACTCCCGCGGAACACGTCCCTGCCTGTCGGCACACTCGATGCCATCTCTTGTCGAGCCATCGCTTCTCATACGACCGATGGCTGAGCCGTGATCGAGTGGGCGGCTCTCTTTGAGACTCGCCGTGGGTTGGGTTCCGCCTCGGGAAGTGTGGGGTTGGGTTGCCCAGGGATCCGCTCATTTGCTCATTTGCCACGTGACATCGGGACGAACGGTTCGAAAGCATCCCCCTGGGTGCCGGTCGGAGAGAGCCTGAAGTGAATAACTCCGTTCGTCCGGAGGGACGTTAAACCATTGACCCTAGAGTGTCTTTCGTTCATTGTGGGCTACAGTGCATCTACACACTACAATGTGACCCACCTCAAGGGCGTATGGTAGGGGGTGTTAGGTCACAATCATCGAAAGAAATGTATTGGAAGAAGTAGAGGGAAAATGTTAATTGCTTGTTCTCGCAGAGTATCAGCGCCTCGCTGTGTTATTGTTATGGTGCCACTTACGGGACGCATTAACAATTAATGTTTTCACCTTAAAGTTCGATTGCATTCCTATAATTTTGTCGCTTCTAACGTTTCGAAAGATAGTGTACGAGGTTTAAATAATATGGTGTACTGAAATTCGCTGGATCTGAATTTTTTCGGTAATATAAGCTGAGTCTCTGGTGACTCTCAACCCAGTACTTATCGTCAAACCTTGTTCTTCCTAGTTTTGAACGAATTGTGTGGCTTTCCTTATTATTTCATTCAGTTCGCAAAGGAAATCTCTTAGCTCAAGGTCCCGAAGGCTTGCGGTGTATGCTGTGTGGCCCAACCAGATTAAGGTGGCGTTCCTCGTTCACTTTTTCATCCGAGGACATTATCATCATGTGCTTAATGTATCCTAGTCAATGAAATGCTTCGCCCCATATGCTTCCTCTGTCTTTTTTCCTTCATGTAAGTTTCGTATGTGTTGTCATGCTAGGCACGAAACATGTTCACGTTCAGGAAATGGTCATACGATACCCCTGCGCCTTCATGCGAGCTGGTTGTCTTCAAATTAATTGTGGGCGAAGGACAAAGGGATGACAGTGGATTGAAATGCAGTGAACGTCAGGAGGGAGAGAATTGGATATTGATGAAGACGATCTTCTTTCTAGTAGGAGAATGCCCTGTGAAATTATGTTGATACCCTGCAAGGGTACATCCATAGGGTGTGTGGCAGTGGGCGAGTTAGCAGTAGCATGCTCTACACTCTATCCCAATAAAGTTTGAGAAACGATGACTATTATTGGCGCATTAGCGAGAACTTGCAAATACTAATCAGAAAGCGAACTCCCATTGGGGTGCACTATATTACAGATAAGCTATCAGTGCTCGGGAAGAAAAAGTATTTTTCAAGTTCATTAATGCGAGGGGATACAAGAGTGATGCAAGAAGTATGTTATACGTGTTATTACAACTACGGTGCCGATTGAGAAACAAGTTTTAAGAAGCAAATCGACTAATTAGCAACACTACTCACTGAAAAAGCGAGTTTTAAGGTCCCATTTGAAGTTGTACTGGTCTCCTGTCGATCGTGGGAAAAGTGCCGTTTTTGAATTTGTCCGTTCTGAGGTCTGTTCCCATAATTTTATTCTCATTGTCTCGTCTCCCGTATTATATCGGATTTTGTTAAATAGTATTGACGCAGTTGGGAAATAGATGGCCTTGGAATTTGCATCGAGTATGTATAGTGTGATATTAATGGACGGTGTGAAAGCGATTCCCATCCCATTGTTGCTAAAGGGCAGTGACACTAACGAAATTTTCATGACGGTTTTTATCGTATTGACTTTACCTATCTTCGCCGGCCCTGGTGGTGGCGGGGTAAAGTCCTAACCCGAGGGTCGCGGGTTCGAATCCCGCCTGGGTAGATTATCCACTGCCCAGGACATGGATGTTTGTGTGTGTTAAATGAGTTAATTGGAAGAGAGGACTGTACAGTCTTAAATTCGCTCGAAATAAGACAAGTTATTATTATTATTATTATCTTCTGTGCACGTGTTCTAACTGTTTTGGAGCCTCTCTCTCAAAGATCCCAAATACTGGCAGCGCATACAGCTATAGTGAGGCCTAACAAGGGAGGAGTTACTCATTACCCTGTAACACTTTTTTTCCCTTTTGCCGTGTATCCTTTTGGCAAAGTCCAATTAAAATTAGCTTTTCCAGATATTTCACGTGCGTGAGTGTACATACGTGTGTGAGAGATCGTTAGTCACTGCAGCTCCGAGTCGTACTGTCGACTTTTAAATTGTCACTCTGCAGCGTTAAGGTAGTCCGAGCGAGATAGTTCCCTCTCGTCATAATAGATACCACATTCGAATTCTATGTTTTAATTTCACTAGCTGTAGGACACATCAATTAAATATTGCATTATTAATGGTGCAATAATGTAGTTTTACATGACAAATAGTAAGTAATCAAATGAAAATTTCGAAATAAGTCTTGAAGTTGACTCATTTTTTTCGCGCGGTGCGTTTGAAACTCCTTCAAAACGGAAGGTTTATTGTGATCCCGAAGAATTTACTGCGGTGACAATATGATCAATTTTCAGAAATAGTTGACAAAACGTACAAACTACACACTTAGTTTTTTTCAAGACATCTAAGTGTTAGAAATACCTCATTTTGTAAATAATGTCCCTCTGGAGTGCATACACGTACAATTTCCCATGTAAAAGGGGTGGCATTTTATGGCAAATATCTCGGAAAGTAATATGGTAAGGGTTTGAATTTTTTGTGTCATTAGAAGGGTGAGACATTTTTCTTTAAAACGAGACCAAATTAATTGATTTCTAAGTATAATGATAATTCGCTCAAACTACCTCAAATTGTCACTGTGAGGCCTTGAACGTGTTTAGCTTGCCGATCTTGCGTCCTGGCTCCGTTTTTAAGCCAGCCTCGTGAAGATCCCTCGCTCGTGGATTAGCGGCGGGAAAGAGGCGGGCGGGCTCAAGGCCGGATGGTGGCGGGGACGAGGTTTCGAATGCCGGTGCGTGGTGGCGATCGAGAGAGAGGAGAGAGACTGTCTGAGGAAAGGGATCGCTGAGGCGGCGGTGGTGATGATGGCCTCTTAGTTAGCCCTCCGCCTCTTCGCCGTATCGATTTCTCTCTCTCTCTCCACGCGCTCAAGTTGTTCGGAGTCGAGCCGAACGGCGACGGAAGAACACCAGCCCGCGCGCGACTCTAATCCTCCTCATTCCTTACATTTGATGTGCGGGGGATTCATGAGCGGACTGTGGTGCTCACTGCGATCTGTCAGTGTGTCGATTAATTTTAAACTGATGAGCACTTTTTTTGATTCGAGATTCCATTCCTCTGCCTTTTGTCATGCCATTTGTAAAGCGCTGCTGTCACTGTCTCTTAATTATTTCTCCGTTGATAAGGTGTTCTCGCGGAAAGTGTTCTCTGAACTTTTTATTTTTGTGGTCTCGCTCCTAGTAGGTACATAGTGGAGAAAATCGGACTCAGAGGTGATTAGTCAAAAACCATTGGAGTTGCACTCGGAGACGCCAAAGACTTCATTTCTTTGAGAATTAAACTAATGTGAGAATTGCAAATGCCTTTCGCTACCATTGCTTTCCCATTGATTGTTACATTGAGTAGGTTGGTTCCATTTTTGTGTTCTCACTTCGCTCCATTCCTGAGGGCTTGCTTGATTTTTTTCGAACTCGTTCTAAATTTTTCCTCGTTTATCGTCGATCGTTGATGTGTGTGTTCGATATCCTTATCTTTCTTTCAACGGAAATTGCGGAGACGCAGTCTTTGAATGGTCAGCTTCCCGTGGCTTCGTGGAGATCTCCACGCCTTTGGTAAATATGGAAACTTTAATCTGGCTTCCGCGTTGTTGTACCCGCTTCTGCCGTAATACTATGGCTCACGTCTTGGTCGTCCAGCTCGTAGCTTGCATTCCTGAAAAAATGTATGCGGTGAACCTCGTCACGGGTGACCCCCTCGGACTTTTCCGTGCATTTGTGAGAGAAGACCGTGTTCTTTTAACGGTGATTCGAGCGAGAATTTTCGCTAATCATGGCGGAGACCATGTTTGTGTTTAATGTTTTTAATTCAGCAGCTTCAAGAGGCCTGATGTAAATAGTTTTACGTGAAAGGCGCAAAGATTTTGTTCTGTGTGTCTGATATTCCTGTCCTGATGACCTGTAATTCATTGAATATTCTTCGTTAAAGTTTACTCGGGCTTTCCAATGGGTCAAACTCTCCATCTTAGCTGACGTTTCGATGAACGAGTCGTCATCGGGGCACGATGGACGATGGGCGACTGCCACATGGGCGTGTGGCAGGGGGTGGTAGGTCACCAGCCGTGTAAAGATGTAAAAGATTGGGGGTGAAATGGTGACATGTATTATGGGAGTGTATTTCGAGGAGCTCAGTTTTTATTGTGGTCGCTTATTGTTCGCGGAAAGAACGAGTCTTTGTACCTATCTGTTCGGCAGTGTATCTCTCTTATTTCATCGTATCTGTCAGACCTAGAAATGTAGTGGGGCGTCATGAAAACATTCTCTGTATCGCTCTGAATATCTCAAGCAGCCCAAGCCTAGCGTGCAGCCTCCGAGACTCTAGGGGCTCCCACCTTAATCCATCTAACAGTTCTGTAACACTATATGTTCGTTCGTAGCAGTTTTTAACGAAGCGTGCGGCTTTCCTTTGTATTTCGTTCATTTTTTTGGTTAAATCTGTATGACCAGGGTCCCAAATGCTCGCGGCGTATTCGAGATGTGGCCTAACCAGAGAGAAGTAGCATCTCTCTTTGACTTTTTCATCCGAGGACCTCCCTATTATACATTTAACAAAACCCAGTTTCTTTGATGCCGTGCCGCATATGTTTTGTATGTTTGTTCTCCACGATATATCTGATGTTAAGGTAATTCCAAGATAAATAAAACCTTTAATGACATCATACGCCGGGAAAGCCTAAGATCAGTCTGTAGACTTGTTAAATTATATCATTTAGTACTGAATATAATTAAAGAATTCATATAACGTATGAAGTTTTAATTAATTGGACTCATGTTTGCACTCCATGCGGCGAAAAAGCCTTCATACCTAAACGTATTTTTTGCGATTATTAAAAAATTTTTGCCGTAAGTTATTGATTTATTTTTAAATATAGATGTGAAAACCAACATGATACCCACCATTTAGTTTATGACTTTTCGGCAAAGCATTTCGGTAGGTGTGGATATTTTTTGCCGTCTTCGGGAAGGGAAACTTCGGGAAAATGAAACCAATTTCAGGTGAAATGATATTCCTCTCTTAAACCACCTGAATGGATTTTCCTCTTCTCGGAGTGCTTGAGAAGTTAATTAGAAAAAATACTCATGATTTCCGATGCTGCAAATGTACTGCTGAAAACATCTCAAGGGATACGAAATCTTCATTACTTGAATTCAACAGTTTCTGGCGAGATATTGTGGAACTGCATTATAAAAATGAAAAGCACTTGATGTTGTACTGTCCTCTATTTTTAATACCTAAAACTTTACAAGTGTTTCGGCACTTCATTGGCCATCATCAGGTACAATGTGAAAATTCCAGTTACGCCATGGGTATGGGTTACATGATTCTTAGTGGGAAGGAGGGGGGAGGGGAAGGGAAGAAAGAGGAGGTTTGGCGGTATGGGATTATCGGTATTGAGGCGGAATGGAGAGGGGAGGGAGAGAAAGAGGAGGGAATGGGTGCATAGCAGTTGGTTGATTAGGTCATCTCCCAACGCCGCTCGTCAAGTGGGTGGGGGAAGGAATGTTTTCAGTGGCGGGGGTGAGTTGGGTTAGGGATGGGGTCAGGATGGATGAGGGGGGGGGGGGCGTTTCACGGTTTGGGTTCTGGTCAAAAAGTTAAGAAGGGTTTAGGATGGGGGAGTGGTATTGAAAATCAGTATAATTATAATAGTTTGGCCTTCTTTTCTTTCCTCTTTATGATTTCCCATTGTTCATAGGCATACAAGCAACGTCCTTTATTTTGAAACCTTAAAATGTTCACTCGGAAGTCCGTGTGGTGGGATTCTTCCATCAGATGTTTTGTCGAATGGGATCTAGTGTCTCCTTTGGCCAGGCGCTTTGTGTGTTCACTCATGAGTTTTAAAATTTCTTCCTGTTTGACCCACGTATACTGCCTCACTCGAGTCACACTTAATATCGTAAACTCCGGACTTGTTCATGGGATCCAGTGAGTCTTTGGCGTTGTTAATAATGTAGCCGGGGGTAAACGGCGTATAAAAACTAACTCTGTATATGTTTCGGGGAAAAGTATTCGCCATGCGGTAGAATCCTTTTCCTAAGAAGGGGTGCGTCACCCATTTCCGCTTTCTTTCATCCGGCCCTTGGATTTGGGTAATGCGTCGTAAGGCCTTCTTTTTACGTTTCTTATTTAAGATGTTCTCAACTAAGTAGATATCATAGCCATTATTTGTCGCAATTTGTTTAATGATGTTCACTTCCTTGTCGAAGTTTTGTTTTGAAAGCGGAGAATACTTGGGGCTCGATGGATCAAATGATTGGACGCCGCCATTTTGTGGGACATTGGGTGGCAGTAGTTGGAAGGAATGACGTGGGCTTTCGGTGAATGGCGAAGGAATGTTTGTTTTGGGAAAGGGAGATCCGGAGGTCTAAACAATTTAAATGTCCTTCTGACTCTGTCTCCATACTAAAAATAATACGTGGGTGTAATAAGTTTAAAAAATCTAAAAACTTTGTGGCTTGCCGGTATGTACCTGTCCAACAGCATAAAATATCGTCCACGTATCTGTACCGGTTAAAAATATTAGTTAAAAGCTTCAAATCTGAGTTAAAAAGTTTTTGTTCGAGATGGTCCATAAATATTTCCTCTAATAATGGAGATAATGGTGACCCCATGGCTAGTCCCTCTTCTTGGCGATATAATATTCCGTTGAATAAAAATAATTTTGATTTGTACAGACCTCTAAAATGCTCGTTAGCTCGTCAATGATTACCGGGTTAGTGGCCGAATCCCATAAAATGTCCTTGGCAATTTTCAAAGTATCTCTTACGGGAACTGACATGAACAGATTCTTTACGTCAAATGATAGAGGTTTCGAGTTTGATGGGATGTTTAATTTACTCAGATGATTAGTTAAACTTTCGAGTTCTTTATACCGTATTTGGGCACAAATTTGGAGAGTTGGCGGCAGATGGCGTTCACTTTGTTTGCCTTGTTTGTGCGTCGGTGATCCTATTCCCAGATATGACCGGAGGAATGGGAATAGTTATCCTTATGAATTTTGAGTAGGCCGTAGGGTCGGGGAGGAGTGGGATTCATCTGGCCTAGGTAAACTTTTTCTCTATTGCTGAATAATGCTGAACAAGATTTTTTACAATTTCACTTCTGTCTTATTTTAGAGTAGGACCGAGTGTCAACTTTTCAAACGAGTTGTCTTCTATGAACTTTAAGATCTTGTCCACGTAATCACGTTTATTTAGGATGGCAACAGTGTTTCATATGTCTCCCTTGGTCACGGTTTAAATTATCGTTAACGATCGTATTTCCAAGCGTTTTAAGTGTTGGAGCTAAATGTTTTTCCGAGTCCTAATTCAACTTTGAAACAGCCCCGAGTACGCTTCTCAATGAATCAGCGCACAATTGTTTAACAACCGCTTGCTCTCCTTGTAGAGTCACTTCACAGTCAATCACTAGCTGGTCCCAAGATGACAGTCGGGGTTTGACGGCGAATTTTAAACCCTTCCTCTGAACCTCTTCTTCCACGGGTGAGAATATGTGTGATGAGAGGTTAACTACCCGTTGGTAAAATTTGTGGTCACTATTCACCATGGGAGTTGAATCAGGGATGGATGCGGGGATGAACGTATGTTGTCGCAGGCACTGAAGTTTCTTGTGGATGGTATTTCTTTTCCTTTGCGTGATGGCTCCGCAGGGGGTTCTCACGCGGTTGTCTAATTTGGTGAACTCCTAATAATGTTGAGTACCTTTGAGCTCCAAATGCAGCTGGTAGAGGTAATGGACCAGAGCGTCTCTCTTGCCCTACCATATCTTCATTTCTCTCTGGATCCATGCCCTCTTCGCCAGGTTGATGGCGTAGGTTGCTGCCGGAGATATTGAGTTATATAATAATGTGCCGAAGCACGTGTTGTAAAGTTTTATGTATTAACAATATTGGACAATATGACATATAGTGCTCTTCATTTTTCGTCATTATATCTGTTCGCCTCTGCTGTGTATATATTCGCCTCTGCTGATTTTCTTCTGAAAATCTTAAAACGTCATCGGCCGTATTCTTAGATTTCAGCTGAAACGAGCAAAGTTGTAATGAGAGCAGGCGCGGTTTAGCGTCTTCTACTTGGGGCACTCATTCTAAATACTAATAAATAGTATTCATAGATAATTCCCCGTAAGTTACTAACTTAGTGTTTTAATATCGCCACTGTCGTAGCGGAGTATATGATTTTGGGTAGCGACTACCCGTAAAACAATGAAGTAACCGTTTGCAACACTGCCACAGACTTCTGCGTTCGTCAAATCGTATGTCATGGGTTAATCATTCTTTTTCAGTAAATATCAGTTATAACAGTATATTAAAAGCGATTGTTATAACATTAAATGAGCAATAAAGTTTCATTAACATCCATAGCCCAAGATAATCTTCGTGGCTCATTTTATTTTGAAATATGTTTGTAATCGTACGTTATTTGTTAATTCCAGGAATCGAAAACTTTTCGCTCCTAAATTCTAATAATTAATGAATCACAGCAAAATATAAGTTAGCCTGCCCTATTAAGGTATTGAAATGTAATCGATATCCTATGTTTTACAAGTTTTGGAGAATGACATGTTCAAAATTATCATTCATATCAGAAGATATCAGGAATAAGTAGTGGATTCTGTTTGAAAATAAAAGCTGCAATTCGCCTCATTTTTTTATTACTGAACTATTTCAACCATATTCCGGAAATGTCAAAAAGATAGCAGCGGTATTTGTGTAATCATTTATTTCCCGGGAATAGTAATATTTGAATGCGATGGAGGGAAGTTATGTCTCTTGAAAGCAATTTATAGATACATTTCGCGCTCCGTTTCGCACTCCCTGGGTTTTTCACTTAACGCTCACGTGCCAATTTTATCGACTCCCGGAGTTGAGAGCCAAAAAAAACAGATTTTTTATAAAGAAATATTTTGCTTGAGATAGGTCGAACGTCAAGTCGAGATCTATATAATGTGACCTATTCGGGCGCAGGAATGACGTAATGTGATTTTTTTCCTTTCCGGAGGAATAGGGGGAGGGAAAGGAAAAGTAGGAGGCCACGTGATTTATCCGAGCGTCATTTGTTCCCTTCCATCCACTCTCAATTTTTCACGCTCCGACTCGAGTCTTTTTTTAAATTTCGCATTGAAGAGTGGTGACGTCATTAATATTCCGAGAAACCACGCATGGCGCTCCCACCGGCGCGATGTCCTTCACTCCCCCCTCCCTCCCCTCCATCACTCCCCCTCCCGCCCCCCTCCATCACTCCTCCCCCTCCCCTCCCCTCCATCACTCCCCCACCCCTCCCCTCCTTCACTCCCCCACCCCTCCAAAACTTAATTTCCCAAATTACTTTCGGGGGCAGCGAAGAAACCCTTGTCGGCCGCAGACCATCACTCCCTATACATATACCCTCCCCCCCCATTAACGCCCCTTCCCCTTCCCACCAGCGACTCTCTCTCTCTCTCTCTCTCTCTCTCTCTCTCCTGGATCGACTGATGCGACCATTCCTGGAGGGCGGCGTTGTGTGCTCTTGAAGTGCTCGAGATAATAATGCCGCGCGTTAGGAGTCACGTGTTATATACGAGGACGAGCGATTAGAGACACCGGTGTATGTGAACCACTCTTGTAAATCAAATGCTATCTGCTATCCCGACCGCGTGTTTTTCGCGGGAATATTATTGCTCGAATTAATTATCGCTTTTAGAGACCTAATAGACCACATATATATTATCTGCAACACTTAAAAGTTTTCCATCCGAATGGTGAAACTAAAAAAAAAAACTCCAAACGTTCGTTGTATGTACCTCGTGACTCCTGTGATAGGGACCGGCGCGACCGCCGCCGCGTTTTTTGAAGTTTTCTGAAAGCGTGCCGTGCTCTTTCTTTGAGTGCTGATTTTCTTCCATCGAGTTCGGTGTGTTAATTTAATCATTGGGTGCTAAACCATTCGCTTCAGAGTGCGGTGCTCCTTTAGCTGCAACGACAGCGGGAGTTGCATTCAATTAGTTTCATTCCACCCCGCGCATTACTTGGTCCCCAGGTTTCCGCGGCATCGATCAGAAGGTGTATTCTCAATCGTTTGCGGGTCTGTCAGGATTATCAGCATCTTCCGGAAACACAATGTTACCACCAGAGTCAATTGTGTGACCGAGATAGTGGGCAATTTATCGCGACCCAAGGGCAGATTACTGCTTATCTTCACCAGGGGTTGCCGGGACCTGTTGAGGAGTGGGTTGTACTCACACATTTGACCAAAATTGGTCCGTTTTGACCCTCCATTGGGTCCGGTGATCCTCACTCCAATGACGTAAGTCGGCAGACCGCACGACGGAAACCCATAAAGCGAATCAGAGGGATACCTTATCCCAAATATTTGGGCAACAGGATCTCTCGGTACGCAGAGATGTGCGGTAGGCTCAAGCGAAAGCGGAGCCGACGGTTACTCGTCTCAGTTGTTTGGGGGAACCAAACTAAAACGAGCACTTCGGGGAGGCGGAGGCCCTTGAGGTCCTTTTGACCTCAATCCGCCTCATTGGTGTCGGTCTCGAAGGGGCAGTGGTTTCGCTAACCTTCCCTACCCATCCTTTCCTTCCACCTCTTCCATATCCTCGGTAATAAGCGAGAGCTTCAGACCGGGGGTGGAAGTTGTAATCCTGAGGCGTGAGCCGAACCGCTTGCTTATCTTCACAAAGGGGTAAAGTAAGTGGTCGCATGTTCTGCATTTGCCCTTCACTCACAGAATCTATGCTGTGTCCTCTTGAGTGTTATCCCACTCGTCCTGTCGGTTTTTTTTCGGATGCAATGCGTCCTTTCCAAAGCGGCGAAATCTTCATGCCTTTGAGACACTCGAGATCGCCGCGAGTTGAGAGACGAGTTTGGATGGAGCCTCGCCATTGCAATGGTCTTCACTTTGACATCAAGGTGGATGCTGTTTTCTCATGCGATGGTTTCACATTTAAATCTCTGAAAGAGGACGAATTTTCTTTTCCGACTGCGTCATAATTATCGCCAGGCGACGAGAAGACACGTCCGAATGGTATTCAGTCGACTGCGGACCGTTTGTTCCCACGGGATCCTTCGCAACGAGGAATACCATTTCGTCCGTCATCGATAAAATTCTGTCTAACATTTCTAGTCGGAAATCGGCTTCCTATTTTGATATCACCTCACTGTCTCTTTGCAGTATATTTCGCCATGTTAACTAAACCTGTCTGTTGCAGCTATTGTATGTATAACCCAAACGGGTGGTGATTTTTAAAGCACTACCGCGGAACTGCATGCCTGAAAACTGTCGTCGACTTCCCGGGCCCGATTAACGGACGTTACCCTCTTAAATAAACTTCCCCATGGTGTGGGATTGAGAAGGTTGCCGCTGTGGGAGGTATCTTTGGGGGTTAGGCGCTGAAGTCGGGAAAAAACAGTCAAATTCCAAGTCAAGGCCTGTTCGAGACTCGTCGGATAAGGCCTCTCGAATAGTGATGACGTCTGTTAAGATGACGTAAATATGACGGCGAACTTATTGTTCTAAAAGTTCTTCAAAGACTACGCTGTCTTCAACTTCCTCTCGTCTGGAACGGTTCTGATTTTTATTGTTGCTTCAATGATCTTGAAGTGTCTTGACAAATGCGCTTAGGTTTCATACTCCCGAGCGATAGACATGGTTGTTAGGTTTTTTTTTGATGTATGCAAAAGTTCAATGTAATAATATGCATTTGACGACATGAACAGCATTTGACGACATCAACACACTTATCAACATCCTCGGGCCATTGTGCTGGTAATTATCGAAGATGTACGTGAGCTGCATTAGGTCGCATCTTGGGCAAATATACGATAGAATTTTGGTCGCCACGAAAGGAAAACAAGCTCCCTCCCCCTCTGTGTATACTCAATGACGAGGAGATATTGGCATTGGTCATTTTTTGCATCACCTTTAAAACATTCCGACGGTGCTCGAAATTCATTAGGCGTTAATGCATAAGGCACATCGGGAATTCATCTATTGGAAAAATTTTCATCGCAGCTTTCCTGACGAGAAAGGGTTACTCTCTTGTGATTATTGCAATTTAAGATTCGATGAATTCGATTCTTGCTCAAGTACCTTCCCAAATCATGTAGCCTTTTTTGACTGTTGTAAACTATAATAGAGTTAGTCAAAAATGATTAAGTTTTAGCGTACCTTTATGTATGTATCAGTAGGTGAAAACTTTTTTGTGGTGCGTGGCACTATGAATCTGAAGCGTGGACTATTGGAAAAATAGAACAGAAATGACTAGAAGGTTTGGATACATGGTGTTGGAGTGGGATGCTGAAGATGAAATCGACGGACATAATAAAAATTGGCGCATTTTACGGAAGTGGTAGTAGGGGAAAGAACCCTGTGGGCCACTATGCAGAAAAGAACGACCAGGATGGATGGATACAACCTGAGGCGCAATGGGTTTTTTGGAAGAATTTATATTGAAGGAGACATGGAGGGAAAAGTCTCCAGAGGTAGACTAAGGGATGAATACTTCGGACGGATGAAATGTAAAGTACACATTCGCAAGGACAGCTCCCAAGGAGTAAAAGGAAAATAGCATTACATAGGGATGGATGATGCTGCAGTCGACTTATGTAACGATTGAAAGACCAATTAATGAATGAATGAACGTCTCTTTAATCAGGTTATGAAATATTTACTTAAATAGTGTCGAAATGTCCTTCCAAGAATACAATTCTCGGTAGTTTCGGACTTAAGTTTTTAGGTGAACCATGTTCGGTGACTCTTGAGAGAATGATTCGAGGTCCCTCGTCTCCATGTCAAATGACAACTGATTTTCACGTGCCTCTTGCTTTCTCTCGCCTCGGCCCGTCCCAAATCCTTCAATTGATTTCTTCTTGGAGCCTCGGAATGTAATGCCATGACTATCACCACAGTGGGAATGCAACTGTGGCAGCATTCGCTTTATCAATAACCGAATTGGGAATTCTAATCCGAAACGTAATGCCATTGGCTACGGTGCACTCGATCTGAATATTTATTTTTCTCTCTGGGTTAGTATGACTAAGATAAATTATTTAATTTTCCTCTCGTCAACGTTTGAAAGGCCGTTCAATTCAATCAAGTATTCTCGAACAATTACCATTGAAAGGCCTTCTTGAATTGTGTGATACGAGCTTCATATACGCGAACATAACACCTTTCGAGCCACCTCCAGGGTGTGTTGTTGGGGGTGAGTTATCACGAACTTGCATTTCCCTATACCCTACTTAAAGTTAGTGATATTACAACTGCTCAGTGCAATTCATTTGGAGGTTCTTGGTCAAATTTATCAGGAGGTGTAATTTACCAGATGCGCGCTACACCAAAGGCATGGTATTTTTTATTAATGTTTTTACGGATGCTCGGAAATACAAGATTGTTGCATCGCAATCATGCACCGCTTGCTATTAGCACCAGGTAGAAGATGGGACTACGAGCTTTCTGGAGTAGATTAACTAACTAGCCTCTCTACCTATCGAAAAACCTACTTTCAAGTCTCATTGGCATCTGTAACGGCTATCGTTCGTTGAAAAAATGACATTTTAAATCTGCCTGACCTGCGGTCTATATCCCTAATTTTATTCTCATGATCGTATCTAACTTAGATTGTTGGAGTTCGTAAGATATTATTAACGTCGACTACTTATCAATTGGTTTTGAATTTAAATAGCGTAGTAAGTCTAAGATTCAATCGACGGTTGGAAAGCGATTCCCAATTACAGCTGTCGCCAAATGTCTGCGAGCTTCTGCATTTTGTTGTGCAAGGGGAGGGAGGCTCGGATAAAGCAGTCGACGCCGTGCGGACCTGTTTCAGCTGGCCGAGTCAAGGAAGCAAATGGCATTCCGTTGGATCAGCGAAAGCCGTGATTATGGCTGCGAACGTGGGTGATATCAGTGACGTACCGTAATAATAATACACTCCCTTTTGCCCTCCCATTAGGGTCTTGTCGCAGGTGCGGGAGTGGTGATAGACCCACCCGGGGAGATTTTGCGTCTCTTTGCGGAGAGCATTTGATTTCGCAGCTTCTGATTGTGTATCTTTGGGTTGGTGGCACTGATGAGTTAAGGTGTAAGGACCGGTAATCTTGAGTCATGGAGTGAACATTTTAATAACTTTAATAGCATGTCAAGAAAAACTCTCGGGCCACAATCCACTTTAGTAAATCTTTCTTTGCGATAGGAGTCACCACTCGCGAAGTGTCACACATGATTGACAAGGGTTGTGTTTTGATGATTTCGCCTTGATTTGTGTTTACGGCGCGGCGTTCAAATTTTGGCGAAAATCATATGTTATGTCTTTTTATTGGACATAATACATTAAATTTTTTTAGCCACCATTTAAATAATACGAAACGTATTATTTCGCGTTAATGAGAAAATCTGTGCGTATGCAATATAATCATTTCGAAATACAGTTCGAGTGCCTTAAAAGGGTACGAGTGAAAAAGTAACTCGGATGCAAAGTATCTCGCAAATCCGAACAGAAATAAAAATCGCGTCAGTCGCCTAAAATACACGTGTGCTTTGTTGGATTCAAAACCTCTTGTCAATAGTGTGGAAGTGAATGCTATTAGTCCGCTAAAATTAGGTTACGACCCGGAGAAAAAGAATAACCGAGTGAAACCTTTTCCTATGTCTTCGGGACCTTCCCAGGATGACTCTCAAAGAAGTCCCAAGAGCTCCTGATTGGGATAGTGAAGTTATCCAGGAAAACATGGAAAAACCTGGAGATTTCCTGGAAAAATCCTAAATTAGTTAAAAATTCAGTTAGAGCGATGATTTTTATATCACTTTGTCAGGAATTTAATGACAAAGGCAACCGAAGTCTTAAATTTCACTATTGACCCGCTGGAAAATATATAATCCAGAAAAACTTGGAATTTCCTTGAAATTAATTCATCATGCAAAATGTAGCGCCGGATTTCACTGTACCCTGTGATTTCATGATTAATGGCATTGCGAATGAAGCTAGGCACATTCAGGTCGTCACTCAACCGTGTCCAGATTACAGGCTGCCTGGAATACCCCTGGAATACACGTGGAATTTGATTGTCTTATCCAGAGTTTTTCTAAGAAGGAAAGATTCGCTGTTATAAGTGTTAAGCAGAAAGGATGAACACAGACTAGAATTTGTGCCAGAGACTGCATTTATTTCTGGTGGTCATAGACGTTAAAATAACATATTAATTATGTTGCAATATCTCAATGTTTTTAAACAACAAAAAAACAACAACAGGAATCGGTTACTATGCCAACTTGCGTCGTCTCGCCGCTGGCTCGTCGACATCAACAATGCTTTATGAAACCAAGACAACACTTATAAGAAAACCCTTCCCTGTTTGTGGAGAAGGTAAGTGTATGTAAGACAGTAAAATGTACCGGTTTGGTGATCACGAGGCTGAAGATCGTCATAGGGATCATAACTGTCCTTAAACTAGGATGCCATTACCCATGTCCGGAGTCAAGTCGTACCTGCCGTACCGGCCTCTGTGATCTGGTTCGTTCGTGACGCACAGTGTTCATGAAGTGTCAAGCATGGATAGGTGAATTTTGTGTGATTTTGTGGATCGCTCTGGAGGTGAAATATTCATGGTAAATTTTTCCATTTTAATTTAAGAATGGGTGGATGGATGAGTCCCTAATATTTTAGTCCATTCGCATTCTCTTTAATCACAAGTATCTCCATTCACCGTTTCAGTGTATTAAATGGCCTTGATACAATTCATAAAAGCAGTGCAATACGTCAGGATACAGTTCTTGTCCTCTTAGAAGGAAATAGTTCCGTAACGCTGCATGTCGAATGTCGTTAGATTTAAACAAAGCGACCACAATCTCCCTCTGTTCCTGAACATGAGCCGCAGAAACAGAGAAGATCATAGACTCTAGAGTTCGATTTTATGTTGCACTGTCTGCTTTGTGAAAATTCAAAGAATTCCTATTCATCCAAATCGATCACCCTGCTGTCAAGTTGTGACCTTAGAATCGAGTAAAAGAAGTACTCGAGAGCATTCGTGAGCAGACGTTGGGTATAGATGGAGTCAATGCATCGACGAACTCTACCGAGGGCCGGAAGAAAACCTAGTAAAAGACGAGAGCGAGGTTGACAAGGAAGATCGCGGCCCACTCAAACTGCGGAATGAATTCGATAGAGCAGTTGGAGACCTCGAGAAAAGCAAAGCACCCGGAGAAGACAATATCAATGGAGAAATCTTCAAAGCGCTCGGAAGTAAATCCAAAGAAAACCTGTGCGAGATACCCAGAAATAGCTACCAAAGCGGAACACTTCCAGAGGACTATCATTGGAGCGTAATGATTGCGAGAACAAAGAAGACAAGGACAAAGAGATGTGAGTAGCACCGAAGCTTGAGTCTAGTGTCCGACGCATCAAAAATACTAACACGAATTATAGACCAAAGAATGGAGAGGGAAATTGAAGACAACCTCTCAGAGAACCAGTATCGATTTAGGAAGAACAGGGATACCAGGGAGGCCATACTCGGCCTGAGAGTAATCGTGGATAAAACAATATATGTGAACAAACCGTTGTATATCGCATTTATGGACCTGGAGAAAGAGTTCGACAACATTGAGTGGAACAAGATGCTCATACTGCTGAAAAATCTGGGAATGGATTACGACGACAGAAGAATTATCTATCAACAATACCGGAAGCAAGTCGACACACTGCGAATGAGAGACGGAAGTCAATTTGAAGCTAAAATATACAAAGGTGTAAGACAAGGATGCAACCTCTCACGAGCACTGCTCAACATGTACTTGGAAGAGGCCATACGAGAAGCGCAAGAAACAGGACTGAGCGGAATAATAATAAACGGAGAAGAAATAAACATGCTCCGCTTCACAGATGATATTGCAGTCATAGCTGGAAACCGCAAGGATCCTCAGAGGTCACTAAACGTCATGGACGAAGTTCTTGAAGAATACAACATGAAGATAAGTATGTGAAGGCTAAAATCCTATGTGGAAGAGAGAAGCTGAATGTAGAAGTCACCCTGAGAGGAGAGAAATTAGAGCAATTGGATTCCTTCACCTCTCTTAGAAGTACCATCAAGTAGGACGGGAGAAGTACAACGGGCATCAAGCAGAGAATAGCCCAAGCTAAGAAGACGCTCATGGGAAAAAGACAACTGCTGTGCTAAAAGAAAATAGGACAACAAACCAGGAAACTGTATGAGAAAACCTTCGTGTGGAGCGTGGTGCACTCTATGGATTGGAAGCTTGGACCACTGGAATAGCTGATCAGAAAAGAAAAGAAGCCTTTGAAACCTGGTGCTGGAGGAGAATGCTGGAGATGAAATGAGCGGAAAAGATAATAAAACGACGAAGTATACAGAAGAGTAGAAGAGGAAAGGACCATAAGGAACACTAAACAGAAAAGAAGAACCAGATGGATTGACGCACCCTAAGACAAAATGGATTGGTGAAGAACATAATTGAAGGCAAAATAGAGGGAAAAGTCCCCAGAGAAAGACACAGGAATAAGTTATCCTATCCATCATTAGGAGAAATGGCTGCCGGACGTGTAGATCTGATCCCATACTCACTTCATATCTTTGTGCTCAAGGATGTGAGACGATGTGCTGCACCTGCAGAAAGCACCGCATTGCGTGCTGTAACATATGTGTGTGCTGCGCTGGAGATGGGTGTGCCAGTGGCATCCTAGTTTAAGGAGAATGATGTTCCCTATGACGATCTTCAGCCTCGTGATCACCAAACCGGTACATTTTACTGTCTTACATACACTTACCTTCTCCACAAACAGGGAAGGGTTTTCTTATAAGTGTTGTCTTGGTTTCATAAAGCATTGTTGATGTCGACGAGCCAGCGGCGAGACGACGCAAGTTGGCATAGTAACCGATTCCTGTTGTTGTTTTTTTGTTGTTTAAAAACATTGAGATATTGCAACATAATTAATATGTTATTTTAACGTCTATGACCACCAGAAATAAATGCAGTCTCTGGCACAAATTCTAGTCTGTGTTCATCCTTTCTGCTTAACACTTATAACAGCGAATCTTTCCTTCTTAGAAAAACTCTGGATAAGACAATCAAATTCCACGTGTATTCCAGGGGTATTCCAGGCAGCCTGTAATCTGGACACGGTTGAGTGACGACCTGAATGTGCCTAGCTTCATTCGCAATGCCATTAATCATGAAATCACAGGGTACAGTGAAATCCGGCGCTACATTTTGCATGATGAATTAATTTCAAGGAAATTCCAAGTTTTTCTGGATTATATATTTTCCAGCGGGTCAATAGTGAAATTTAAGACTTCGGTTGCCTTTGTCATTAAATTCCTGACAAAGTGATATAAAAATCATCGCTCTAACTGAATTTTTAACTAATTTAGGATTTTTCCAGGAAATCTCCAGGTTTTTCCATGTTTTCCTGGATAACTTCACTATCCCAATCAGGAGCTCTTGGGACTTCTTTGAGAGTCATCCTGGGAAGGTCCCGAAGACATAGGAAAAGGTTTCACTCGGTAATTATTTTTGTCCGGGTTTGTGGTCAAATTCAACTAATTTTACCGGACTATATGTAGGTTGTGGCGACGCTCATTGATGTCCTGGATTCGTGAGAGGAGTGGCTCCATTTTGGTGCTGTTCTCAGTGCAATACTCAAAATTATTCTATGAATATCTTATCTGCTTTCAGTATAAATTTCCCGGTATTTCTTTGGATTTGGATGTCGCTTAATGAATTATCTTTGCTTATTTTCAGGTACGGATAACAGTGTTAATCTTTTCTGAGCAAGACTAATCCGTGCTACCGTTGGAGGCGTTGCTGTAGCCAGTTGAGTGGAGTGTCTGTTAATACGGTAACTGCTCTTCTATATTTCCAGTAAAAGTAATTAAGCACTTCTTGAGTTTAATGTTTCATTCAGATTTTTTTACTTGGTAAACTTGTGGCATAACTGCTAGAAAAGTTATTTCTGGTGGATTGTTCTTCAATAAAACAATGTTTCATGCCTCTTGCCAGCGTTCTGTTTATACATTTTTGCATTTTCGTGGCTACAATAATTAATAAGTGTAAGATAATCATCAAACTATTTATAACGTAAGAGATTGGAAACTGTGTGTTTGTAGCGTGAGGTGACGAATTTAAGTGAATGCGCAGGTTCTGCAGACATTTGACCGAACATTCTGAGCACGATGTAATTGGAAATCGTAACTATTATTTTAATAGTTGCTCGTGTTATTAGACACATGGGTGCTAAACACCAACAAATTTAATAGTGGAATCTTTTTCTTGAACACCAACCGTCTAGAAAAAGCTTTTAGGCAAAAAGTGGTCAAAAATTCTCTCATTAAAGATAATGTTTAATAAAATACCTGGGAAGTGAAAATCCTTCAAAATTGAAGCTTAAGTATACACTCAATAGAAAGGTGTTTACTAAACATAATGTTAAAAGTTTTTTTTGCTATCTGGCTGCATTGATGGAAAAGCATAATGCTATTTCATTACCATGTTTGATTACTAATTTCGATATGTGGACGTCAAATCAAAGATAAAGGTTGCAGTGTATCTTATGTCGGTTACTTTAAAACGGAAAGAGTTTCTCGCTCGAGAAGTAAGTGACTCTGTACATAAATCATTCTGTTGTGCTTTACCTCCTCGTGTCGGTCGTATGCGTGTGTGTGTGTGTGTGTGTGTTAGATGTCGTCGTAAGCTTCGCAAATAGTGGGGATTTCTCGCCTTCTCTCTCTCTGACAATTGATAAAGACGGCGCCCGTCTTGTATTTACCATCCGATCTCCCTCCCCTCCCCTATTCTCTCCACGCAACCAACCCCTTCGCGATCGCATCCTCTGCAAACAGCCGAGAGGGCTTTCAGACTTGGAAGCGTGAGTTGACGCTTTCACTCGTCTCATTTCCCTTGATGAAGATATTAAAGACCTGGAGTATTTACCGATTATAACTCTGCATGTTATGTAATCGGGTATTTCTATTCCCGTAAGCCCGTAATACATTAGGCTATTCCTCAGCGGTTAGTGTTGGCTTTGGGTATGTTCCCGAGCACTCAATATGGACATGAATGCCTGGCGTTTAATCTACCGGGCAGTGGTGAAATATGTTGACGAACTTACACGGCTCAGTGGGCTGAGAAAGGCTGGCCGAAAATGATTGTCACCAGATTTTATTTTGCGCGAGGTGATGTTGAGCAGGTAATGTTGGTAAAATATCCAAACCACAAAACCCTAAAATTGTTGCTCATGTAAGTGTTTTTTTTTAATGTCAGCAGTATCTTTGAAGTTTTGAAAAAATAGTCACAAACTTCAGCTATCTTTATTTTGTGATAACAGTGACATGTTTCTTGCTCTTGACGCGCTGTGTAGTCACATGTAAAGTTGTCGAACACATTGTATAGAATTGTGCATTTTATGTTAGATGTTGAGTGAGAAATTTTTTGTTGTACATTTTTGGCTCAACATTTAATTATACGTTAAAAATACACCGTTGTAAATTCTTGGGAAGCGAACACCATCTTTCTTCAATGGCGTCGTATGACCTTTTCTTTGGAGGATTTGTGCTGTATTTTAAATGATTTAAGACTCCTCAGTTTCTGCCTTTGAAAAATGTACAAGAAGTGGCATGGATTATATTATAATATTATATATGAAGAGCCTTCTATTTAAACTTAGACTCTGCGTAGATCTACACAAAGAGGGAATTTCTATAGCCATACTATCATATGTCTAAATGTGGACTAAGTGTGTTCATTACTATTTGATCATCCCCTGCTCAGCGAGTGGAATTCCATGCTTTTTGATTGTTTGGATTGTGTTTCATATTCCTTTGTATAATACCTTGACTATAATTGCCGAAAGATAGAATAGTTGCCATGACGTGCGTGAAACAAGAGAAGTTTTGGAAGTATGTCAGCGAAGGTTATCCTAACCTCATTCTTCTACTCGCCGATCTTTTACGTTTGAATGACAAGCACAGTAAGGAATTTAATTCCAATGCTTAGGCTATAACCGGGTACAGTAAACCGCGGTATTATGTCCAGATATTCCCGCAAACGCGTGAAGTCCTTTCCTGGTAAATGAGCGCTTTTCAGAGTTGAAATAGCACTCCAACTCGTTCTTATGATGGGGATTCTTTCTTCAATGGAATGACTGTCGTTCCATCCAGCCGTTTTGCTTTTAGGAGCATTGAGCATATGGTATTGGGGCTCTTAGTATTCACGAGCAGGTGCGGAGGAGCCGAGCAATATCAATTGTCATTAAGTTTTTCACGAGGTACTTCTACAACGCTGAAGCCATGATTTTCAAATTCATCCTTATGAAAGGTTGTTCACCAATCATGCGGTAAGGGGAAGTCTTACACTCTGAGGCTGTGAATAGACATTCCGGCAGCGGAAAAATAGCTTATGTGTACAGTTTGATGAGGCGAATACGTCCTGGGGCCTGCCAATGCTAAATTGTGATAATAAGATCAATTTTAAATTGCCCTGGAAATCTTATCAGTTCTCTCTTTCATCGGATAAGCATGGACTCATCGTAATCTGGTAATCTACATTTGATGGCAACTATCCCATCCACCCGTCGTCGTCTCCATCCCTATTCTACCCCAGGCCTGTTCTTTGGTCTCCTTTGATCCTCCTCTCTTCAAGTCGGTTATCTATTTCGGCCTCCTTCGTCGTCTCTTTACCCCGTCTACCGATCCTCCCAGAGCCGTAGAACACTTCTCTCGTACCATTCGCCAAAACTATTTTACTTTTCTCTCCGTGTCGGCGAACAGGAGATCTCTCCTCCTCTCTTACCATTCCTCCTTTCCTCTACCAATTCCTCACTCATTCATTCACTCTGTCTGCCCAACCTATCTTCTTCTTAACCTTCTCCATGTCCACATCTTAAATTCCGCTTTATCTTACGCCGCTCTCTCTTCCCCATGGTCTACGTTTCGCAGCCATACGTCGTGACACTCTGTACATAGCATTTTACTAGTTTTTTCCTCGACTCCCATTTCAGGCTTGTGCATGTTAAATTTTTCTTCATCTAAAAGGCTTATTTTGCCATGGCTATTATTTTTATAATTTTTACTTCACTTATCTAATTCTCGCTGAATATAATCCCTTATCTATATAATTCTATATCTGTTCTCTTATCCCATCTTTTATCTTTACATTCATAACGTATCCACCGTTTATTTTCATTAATTTTGTTTTCCCATTATTCATTATCATCCCATGCTCCTTCATTCATTCTTCCAATGTTGGCATAAAGTGTTATTGGTCAGTATCACACATCATCAATAAATCTGATGCATTTGCCTTTCGTCCCCCAATACTTGTCATTTCTTCATCGTCCTAGATGTTACTTAGCATGCCCTCGATATAGATAATGATTATGGTTGGAGAGGTGCAGCGGTCCTGCATTATTCCCATACCCAACTGTATCCATCCTGTCAATTTATTATTTTAAATTTTATCTTTGCTTTCTGTGTCATATACTTCTCTATAATTAGTCTTCTGTCCTTCTAGTCTGCCTTCCTTTGCCTCTTTGTATTTGAAGTTACTTTTCTCTTTAAACTCCATCAAATGCCCTTTTCGTATCCGTAAAGCGTAAGCTAATTTCTTTGTTTTCTTTCTCTTTACCGTTCTCCTATCATCCGTAGCTCCTCTGTTACCCCTGACTGACTGTTCTTCCCGTTCATTTTCCTCCGCTTTGTTTAGGGGTTTCCAATTAAGGCCCGTATCGTCAGATCCTCCTCGAAGGCGACCTTCACCTCCTAACTCTCCTTAAGGAGAGATTTCAGTTCGAGAGACTCTCCTCTCCTCCTATTAGGAGTCGAAGGAGGCCTTCTAATCGAAGGTTACCATGGGCAACGCTTCTATTAGAAGGTCTACTCCTCATTGTTTACAAATGGCTGCGGAGTGGAAGTACCAGACGACTATCTCGATGATTTACGAGATGATGATACGAGACTCGTTAGCGCAACCGCTCGTAACGGACGCTCACGGACGAACTCGCAGTGGCGACACTCAATGTTAGAAAATGAAGACAGCCAAGCAGACGACGACGGACGACGGCCAGAGACAGCGCTTCAGGTGTCCGTGTGCCTGAACCTCTCTCCCTTCCCCTACCTCCCCCATCCTTTCACTTTCCCCTCCATTCCCCATCCCCCCCCCCCCTTACCTTCTGTTGCTTTGCGTGTTGCGTTCTTACGGGGTATAAGGGGAATCGTAGAAATGAAATTCACACACACAGAAGATAAAAAATGCCAATTTATTGTTGCACTTTCAAAACAGTCACGACAACGACAAACATATAATACACTCCAAAGTACAAAATTTGAATGAAGAAATGACAAAAAACGAACAACGTGCAGTAAGAACTTGAAAAAGTACACAATGTATTAGAATCTAAGAATGAGCCATAGATATAGAAGTAACGTAAAGAATAATGTGAAATCAAATCCATGTAAGCATGAAGCAGGAAGTTTATACTGCAAGGTGAAAACTTGCAAAAATCTAAAAGGAAAAGTGAGCAAGTCATAACTGCAAACTTTAAATGTAGTACCCTGCAATGAACAAATTAACTTGCTGCAAGGATGGAAGTCAAAAAAATGACACAGAAGAACGATAACTTCAAAATTAAAACAAATCCCAGTAACGATCAGAACTTGCCAGAGTTGAAGTTAAAGTAAAGAACAATGTGAGGCCATTACCCCGAACACTACACTCTCAAGATCAAAACTTACAAAAATACAATAACAGCATGTAGATAAGGATGAAAACATAAAAGGACACTGTAATCAGAGATTTTTGTGCACAACAAATCCAGGAGAGCCCGAAATCTATCACACTTTGAATGCAAGAGCTAATCAAAGGGCATTATTCTAAGAGTGCAGTACAGCCTATCCCAGAGTTTCATACTAGAAAGGGAGGCTCCCAAGTCATGTCCAATGGTGAGAATTTGCCGACTTAAATTTAATATATTACTGTAATGAGGTTTAAGGAATGGTGTTAACCTGTCCATTTCTTAGCCTTAAGCCTGAATCACACAATCATTTTTTTCCGTCCTTCTCCAATAGGGATAGCTCCAATGATAGCTTTTCAGGGACCGTGACAATGAGACAATGATAGCTCGAGCTATCATTTTCTGAATCACTCTGTCATTTTGGCTGTCCCTTTTTCCATCATTATTTCCATTCCTTTACTCTTACTCACTGATTTCTACTCTCAATCCATTGAAATCTGAATGGCGTTAGAGTCGCTCTTTGCAGCCGATCGCTCTGATTGGCTAAATGGCAGAGTCAACGATGCCTCCAGGGACGGAAAAAGGGACGTGCCCAGTGACAGAAAAAGCGAAAGGGATCCCTATCGCTGAAGCTATCCCTAACTTTGTTCGCGTCATATGATCATTTTCTAGTGATCATTTGAGCTATCCCTTAAAAGGGACGGAAAAAATGATCGTGTTACTCATGCATTAGTTGCAGTATGAAATGAAATATCAAGTCAGTAAGCTCACCATACATTGCATCTCATAATTTAAGCAAGTATTTATCTATAAACTAAAGTGGACTGAGGCACTTAGATTTGTTAAAACAATGTGCAGTTGCAACCATTTAATGGCTAGAGTCATGATGAAACAAAAGACTGATCTGCACAATCACATAACTAATCCCATGACCAGATATTGTCTCCAGATAGTAGCAGCAGGAAAGTGTCTTAAAGACTTTTACCCAATCTGTGTGCAGCAATGACGATAGTACCTCCAGAGATTCAGCACAAAAATCCATGTCTCATGAAGAAGATATAACAGTGGCTTGTTGTTGAAGACTGTCGAAGTTTTCCCTCGATGCTTGAAGAAGAAGTTTTCCCTCGATGCTGTTTAAGCTGAGCAAGTCAGGTCTCTTGACAGCTTTTGCCCATAAGCCAGGGACATCTGGGAAAAGTTAAGTGAGTCCAAGAGTCAGATAATGGCAAAGAAAAACTTAGGGGATAACTTAGGTTGAAGTAAAAAATGATTTAAAAACTTACTAATATTTGGTGATGATGGCCTAGCTGATGGAAAACCTGTGAGCAGAAACTCAGTTTCCTTTTCCTCCATATAGAAGTTTTCAGTCTAAGGAGTCAACTCTCAAACGCCAATGAGACTTCACCAGTTAGCCATCTGCTCAACTCTGAGTGACGAAGAAATAAAGAAAAAAGAAGAAATTGGCAAAAAATTCCTATTACATAAAATGTAGCACATTAGTAGTAGTATGATAGAAAATTACAGTCCACCTACCAAGTAAGAGCTATCTTTTTCATAGTTGCTTTGCGTGGCTCATTCACACATCATCAGCAGAGAATTTGAAGATCAGTCTGTAGCAGCTGACACTCAAACACAAAATATTCAACCACAGCCAAGTGCTGTGGAACTAACTTTACACATGATCATGGGTATTCGCTTAAAAATTGATAAGATTAAAAACAACTTTGCTGTCGGAATAAGACATTTTAAACTGTGATCCACAGAATTTTGCTTAATCAATTAAAAGTAAAATGTAATCATGATATTCACCAAGAGTAACTTTCATTCTCAATTCTAGACATCTTTGCTACTGGTGAAAATCCATTGGTAATCGATAGAAATAAGAGTAGACTGACAGATTTACCCACCAGCAGTACGGCACGACTCCCCTCTGGAGTTGCCATCCAAGAAGTACCTGACTTAGATCTCACTTCTGACACATTTTCAATGCCTGCAAGGCAACAAGTACGATAATTTAATTGAGGCTAAGATTTAACTTCTGATACATTAAGTTTCCTGGTTCCCGACCAGATTATTAGAAATATCTTGGTGTTGAATAAACAATGCTCACTGACCTCTGGCCCAGGTGCAGCAGAATAGCTGGCTTTCGACTCATCGTCCATTCAAAGCCATCGCGGAACACCATACATTTCTTCCAAAGCGTCACCATTTACTGGCTTAGGTGGCAAAATTACGTACACACTCAGTCGTGAATGGTATTTCCATTAATTTTAATTCAGACAACATTTGTGGCGTACGCTCTCTGACATTCACTTACATACACAAAATCAAGACGGGCACCACGCATCCAAACTTTTATGTTGAAGATTCCAATTAATATCGGGGGTCATTTTAAAGACTTTTGAGGCGGGTATGACACCGGAATGTCGAACACTTTTGTGATGTTCACAGCGATGCCATTGACAAAGAGGTTCCTTTACAACACATAAACAAAAAAATTACATTAAAAGTTACGTTGCACGTTCAGAGTAATGTTTACGTTGATATCAGTTTATATTCGACTGATTCGAATAATTCAAAGCAATACTGCGTGATCTCATTGGCCCATGACGGCGCGCTGTGATTGGTCCCTTTCACTGAGAGAGAGGTAGTGAAATAGTTGTTAGAGAGAGACAACTATATGAAAATTGAATGTTAACTAAGAAAGTTAATTACCTTAAAAATCATAAATTATTTTTCTGAGTCCTACAAAACACAACTTCATTTATTACTCTTCCAAATGGCTACTCTCGTATGCTTACGTCACCGTGAAGGCACACTGATTTAAAGGGCCTCTGTTTACATTCGGGAAATGGGAGTGCACGGACTGTGGACGAACTGACCTCTCGCCCGAGCCGTCTGCGTATAGCTTCCCTCTCCACCAACAGCGGTCTTCGCGGCTGTTTAGGTAAACGTGAAAAAAAGAAGAGCAGTGGGCGCACCTGAGCGCCAGCATTTAAATGTTACGGTACCATTCATATGCATCAAGAACTTAGAAGGTCAAAATGCCTGTTATAAACGAGCGTGGTGTATTGACCGTAACGTCAGTATTATTTCGTGTCATTGAATATGACGCATAATGGAACGACATATAACTGAGCATTTTCTCCAAAGTATTACAGTGAATTTTGGCCATTCCAACAAAAATAAATAAATGTGTTACTAGATGGTGATGTCCAGTCGAATGTCGACTCCTGTATGACGCGTCTTCTGCGTATGTGACGGATGGAGGCGTGAACTCAGTTGCTCTCGTGTTGGCCCTCGGCGCGTGGGCGAAGCGGAAGGAAACTCCTCATCGAAGCCAAATCGCATGCTGTCGACAGGAAGTGACGTCCTCCCCCTTCCCGTTCGGACCATAGAGTTATCAAATCACCGGAGGAGGTGGCGCTGCCCGCACTCGGCCATGGGTCGCCTCTACCCGCTTCCGCCGTGTTCGAGTGTCCGTGATTCATTGTGAGCGTAATAGGCTATTTAACATTTTTATCTGTGCGCGCACTGTTAAGTTTCTCTGGGGTTTCCGGGTCCACGGGGTTACTGCGCGAAGAGTCATGTTTATCCATATTTATGGCAATTTCGGTTGAGTCGGTTGGCACACCTGCTTCAGATTGTCTCATAGCTAGAACAATAGCTCCCAACTCATTCGTGGCCAGTTTTTTGTTTGGAGCGGTTGTGAAATTTTCAAGAAATTTCTTCAAACAGCGTTGTGTTTCAACGTTATATATAGACTTTCACTATTAGATGTCAAGTATGCCTTTAATATTTACCACCTCTACCCAAGCGTTAGGATGGATTTTAACTAATATGGTTGTTTTCATTCCTAAGCGTTATATAGTTCTTCCAACTACCCAGAAATTTTCGAGGAATGGGGGAACTATGCCGCGGGGTATTCGGGGTAACTGAGTCTCCATCGGTCGTATTTGCTACAGATATTTCTATAAGTTTTCACTTTCTTATCTATATAATTTACTAATTCTGATATTGTAAGTAACAAATTCAGCATAATTTACTGTCATAGATTCAGTCACTGTACATAAAAAACACGATGATTATTTTGCCCATTTCACTAGATCCGCATTACAAAAATTGTCAACTTTTTCGCAAATAATTAATTTCCGAGTGAAAAAACTTTTTATATATGTGTGTATAAAAATTTCTTTTCCTTCTCAATTGCAATGTTTCTATGCCAAATTCTTCCCTATCACTGTAAGGATTTTTTTACATCAGCCATAACCTACATTTCAATCAATCAATTGGACTAATGAGTAATTTCTACAAATCAATGGAAGGCACTACAAGAGGTCCAGATACATGTGACGATTGCTTCAGTGCTCTGAGGTCTTTCCCCTGGGGTGGTCCAGTTAACCCCAACGGATAAATGGGCCGCCAGGCCCAACAAAATATATATATGTTTGTAATATATAGGAGTTGGTAATGAACTACTTAAACGCTATAATGTTTGTTGATCTGTTTAGTGATTAATAATTACTCCTTCATTTTGAAATCATGCGTTGGCTATTACTTGTACTATATACAGTTTCATAACGATTTTCCAGTATCACGTTGTAAAATCATGATCCATTTACCCCGGAGCATCTCATACAAAGTTTTGAATTGCGGAGAAAATGAGATAGTATCGGTTTAGTTGATAAGTAAGTACATTTTTATCTCTCACTCCCAATCTGAAGGAGAGATATACGGCATTGGAAAGCATATCATGTACCTATTCGATGTGCAGAGGAGAAGAGCCACCCTTGCTCGGTGACTTGGTAATTCTTTTGGGGTTGTGTTTTGAGGAAAACTACATCAAATTCGACGGACAATGCTATCGGCAAATGGAAGGCGTAGCTACAGGGTCCCCATTATCTTCCATCTTGGCTGGCATATTTATGATCGAATTTGAGGTAAAATTATTCAGAAACATCGCAGTTAATACACAAAACATTCATTGTTTGTTCCGGTACGTGGACGATATCTCGTCAAATGGACGGGCGGGGAATGATAGCTGGGCCTCTTCTCTAAACCCTTGACTTTCAGTTTAGCTCAATTAAGTTCTCCTTCGAGAAGGAAAAATAAGGGAAACTGAACTAGTTGAATGTAGCAATTTCTGAGGGTAGCAAAGGATTTGAATTCTCAATATTTTCTGCAAAAATACCGCCACTGATAAATTGATCATACGCACCAACCTCCGCCAACACTTTTCACAGCAACTGGCCACATTGCACTTGTATACATAAATAGACTGCTCAGCGTACCCATGTACAGAGAAAATTACTACCGCAATTTAGAACCATCAAATTAATTGCAACAAACAAGGGTTACAATATTAAGTCAATAAATAAATGATAGTGAAAAATTTAAGGAGAAATGGAATCACTACTTCATTACCGTACTGCTTTATAACCCTACCTCTTGAAAGGCATGAGTGTAAAGTGGTGGAAAATGTCCGTACTGCGGTGAAATATCCGAGAGGGCAGGGAAAGGGTAATCAAAGGGCCAACTAAGGTTTCCATATTGTAATAATAATAATAATTTAATTGGCAGGGGGTGTTTGGACACCAGCCGTGTGTAATGGTATAAATGAGAGGTTTCGGGATGTGAAAAAGTGAAGTATAATGGATGTATTTTAAGTGGTGTTCCTGTTCTATTATGTTCACTTATTGTGCGGAGGAAGAAAGAGTTTTGAACCTATCTGTTCGGTATTGTATCTCTCTTATTTTGTCGGTTCTGTCAGACCTAGAAATGTAGTGAGGCGTCATGATAATATTCCCTGTGTCGCTCTGAAACACATCAGTTCTAAATTTCTCAAGTAAGCTGAGCCGAGCGTATAGCCTCCGAGTCTCTGAGAGTTCCCACCTTTATCCCTCTCAAAGCTGTACTCGGCAGATTTTTAACGAAGCGTGCTGCTTTTCTTTGTATGTTATTTACATCTTTGGTTAAATCTTTCTGTGGTGGGTCACAAGTATTCGCGTCGTATTCGAGGTGTAGCCTAACTAGAGCGAAGTAGTATCTCTCTCTTACTTTTTCATCCAAGAACCTTCATATTGCACTCTTTATAAATCCTAGTTTCTTTCACGTTGTGCCGCATATGTTTTGTATGTATGTTCGCCTCGCCATGGACTGCGGTCGCGTGCCTCTGGCCATCTGGTCCCAGCTGTGTTTTTCAATGCGGCGATGGAAAGGACGCGGATGTCCTGATGAAGGATTTATTACTGGGTTCAAATGGAGTGATTGAGGTTTACGGTGGGTGCTGAGGGGCAGAGAATTTCGGGCAGTTGGTCTTGAAATGTGGGTTATGGCCATATTCCCGCTGGGAATCGAAGAGGGAATTTCTGGGTGGTCCCCGAGTGTCGTGGAATAACTCCTGAATTTTGCAGAATTTGTAAATGTATGTAAATGTATGCAGTTGTAGAACCCGGCACTGTTTTGTGCTCTTCTTTTTTTCCAAGATGGTTATGACTTTTTGCTCTCAAAGGGTGGAAATCAGTTTTGAAAAGCGGGTTGAATGTCTCGACATTGAATCCGACCTCATGTTTTTGGTGTTTTGTAGTTCATCTTTCAACTTCCGGTGTTCCCCAGATCGTTTTATTCATATGTCACAGATATTTCAAATATTTCTTTCCATCGATTCAGAAAAAGAGAGGGAAACTACTGCGAAAGTGAGTGGTAATGTGTGTTTTGATACGAACTGTCGCAAACGGAGGAAAACTGCAGACTTTGTTTAACCTGACGTAGGAGACAGTGGAGGAGTGGCAGGTGAAGGATGTAAATGCTGCATCAATTGCTGTATGTGGTTATGAATCCCTTGATGGTTACATTAGAGCTCGATTGAAGGACAGGAAAATATCACCCAAGTTTGATACCAAAGCGGACTTTAAAATCTAAATAGGCCAGTCTACCCGGGTGGGTGGGCGGGCGGCACTCGACTGCAGCCACCTCCTTGTGGTGAGTGTTGGATAGTCGACTGGTCGATAAACTAAGAGCTGCAGTTTACTTCCTTTCCTATTACCTTGTCGTTCTCTGTAAATTTAAGTCGGTGGGGTCGAGTTATTATAGCGGGTTATTGCCTACCTAACATCCGCAACATATCTGCATATTTGGCGTTTTTTGATGATTTTTGACGAACTATGAAACCGTATTGCCTGATTAAAACACACGTAAACGCCCATTTAAGCAACAGATAAGCAATATATGTAATTATTTGCCATAAAATCATTCCGGAAACATCCAGAAGCTATCAGAAAAATTTGCAAATTTTTGACTTTTTTATCAAAATTTAAAAATTTGACCGAAAAGCGCAGCCTGAAGATATAAACCGATCGAGTTGGAATTTTTAATGTGTTGTAAGGCCACCAACCACAAACTTTAAGCATTAGTTGCAGATCGATTTCGAAAAAAACTTTTTTTATCCACCCTACTCCATAGTCTTTCAAAACCTTCCACAACTTCTTTCTATTCACCCTGTCATATGCCTTCTCTAAATCAACAAACGCGCAATACACTTTCTTTCGGACGCCCATGCATTTTTCTATCACTCGCTGAAGCGCGAAAAGCTAGTCACTACATCCTCTCCCAGCCATAAACCCACACTACACACCCCATATTCTGTCAGAAGTAACATTCCTCACTCTTTCGATTAATATTTTACTGAACACTTTTCCCGGGATACTCAATAAACTAATGGCCCGATAATTATTATATTCGGTCCTTACTTCCCTCCTTTTGTACAATGGAACGATGATTGCATTTTTCCAATCCACTGGAAGAACAGAAACCTGTAAGCATAAATTGTATAGTTCACGCAGCCTAAAAATTAGTAATTTACAACCACACTTCAACATTTCACTGGATATCCCATCTATGCCTGCAGCCTTCCCATTTTTTAACATTCTCACAGCCATTGTGACCCCCTTCTCACTGATATCCTTTTCCGTCATCACATACAACTTCGCAAGGCTCATCCTCACCGCCTGCAACATTATATAATTCTTCAAAATACTACCTCCCTCCCTGATATTGCTTTCATCCCATCTCTCCACTTTTGTTCCTTACCGCACTCATTCCCCTGCCTTCACCTATCTTAGCCCTTTTTACCCTCTTCAGAGCTTTTTATTGCCTTCAAAATCGCTCTGCATCTTGCTAGCTTCATCCGCACACATTCTTTCTTTGCTCTCTTTCACAACGATTTTGCATTCATTCTTTTTCGTTCTGTATATCTCGCTTGCCTCAGTACGCTCTTCCTAAGATTTGGCAGCAACCATATTCTTGTACGCCTCTTTCTTTTCCCTGACTGGAATATTCACTTCTTCATTCCACCAAGCATACTTCCTACCACTCCTTTTCCACATACGCTTTCAGTATATTCTACAATCTCTCCTTTTAAACCCTACCACGCATCATTCACATTCTCGTTTCTGATTTACTCGTCCCGTTCTCTCTGATTCATGGATAGAGCATCATCAAGCATGTAACCATACTGCATTCTTACCTTACTGTTTAGCAACCTCTCCATTTTTACTCTCAACTACTTATGCGCAACATTCTTCCTTGGCACCCACTTTCTGCCCAGATTCACTTTGGAGAGTACCAAATAGTGGTCTGTTCCACATTCAGCACCCCTCATCACTCTCGTGTTCCTCACTAACTCCCTCAATCTCTCATCATACACAACGAAATCAATCATGCTTTTACAATCGCCCCTTTGCCAAGTATACATGTGTATTCTCTTAAGTTTTCACCATTATCATTCACTCGAGGGTCACCAAATGGCCCAACCACTCTCTCAGATGCATCCCGCCTCACACCAACCCACCCATTCATGTCACCTAGTAAAATTATTCCCTCACCAGGGTCACATTCATTCAAAACCTCTCTCAGTTTTTCCCAAAACTCATCTTTCACAACGTCACTCCCTCCATCCACTGGTGCATAGCACGCCACAATCACTACTCTCCTAATACTTACTTTCATGCGAACCCAGAGCAATCTAGGGGATACTAACTCGTACTTCCTTACTAGCAACTTAGCTCTCTCATTAAGAATGAGTCCTACACCTTGACTGCCTTGTACATTGTCGTCAACTCCTGACCACAGTGCCAGACCACCGCCATCTACAGTAATAACATCCCGCCCCTTGCGCTTAGTTTCACATACACACAAAACATCCATTCGTCTCACTTTCATTTCATTCAACAAATCATGCTCCTTTCCATACACTCCTCTCACATTCCAAGTACCGACAGGCCAGCTCGTATCGCTAAGGCCAGTATTCATAGTCCTCAATGATTACAGATTCGTTCCAATCTATGATTATATCTCTAATTAATTACTGTTTCCTATTCATAGTCGCTAAAGAGTCGATGATTCTACAGCCGTTGATTCTTGAATCAGAGATTCATCATTCTCTGATTAATATGTATTCATAGTGGTCAAATAATCATTGTTTATTGTTCTAGTATTCATAGTCAAGCAAACTGTAATTATTTGGCTAAATAATCATCGATTCGTGAATTAAGCTCTCGACCGTAATTAATTAGAATTTTTTATTGTTGTACGTCGGTAGTTTTGTGGTTGTTTACGACATATTCGTGTCTTTATGTTCAAACTGTACAATTTTGTACGGTGCTAAGGGCATAGAATACTCAATATGACCGTCTATTACCTTGAATTGATTAAGATTTTCGTGCAATCGAATTTCGTTCGGTTTATATTGTCGTATGTGACTGACGATGTACCAGCGTATCACTAACGGCTGCGAAAAACACACATTAGGGACCCAACAAATCCACTGAATTATTAGTCACAAAGGGAGACTACGTACCCTGACTCGCTGATTTAGAATGTCGTAATTTTTCTGTCGTGCACGATGTCAAAGGCAACGGTAATTCGCCTTGGACTTCGTGAAACGTGTCCTAGTTTTATTGTAATTAGTCAATTTATAATCGGCCATATCCGCCCTTAGTATAAAAACGCTGGGAAAACTTACTCTCGCTAGGTGTGTACGAAGAATACCACGTGCAGCTTTCCCTGCTAACGGTTGTGGCGCTCTACCCGTCAGTTTTGGCTCATTTTCGCCGGTATACCACAAGAGAAGCCAAAGCATAGTAATACCCAAGGCCCGCCTTCACTATTCTTCTCAAGCTAGGATCCCTTCTGAAAGGACTCCCTTGAGAGCCAGCATAACCGTTGCCCACGATCCACCACTATTATAGGAGGTAGTGTATGCGGTGTACTGACACACCGGGTCCCATTTCGCTTTTTTTCGTAGTATTATTTTAATAAATCCCAACTTACGCTTTGTATGTCCTCAAATTTCCTGTCTGTGCTTCCCCCGGGGAAAGCCCAGAGTAAGGATTACGTCTAAGTATTTAACTGACTATATTTGATAATTCGGTTTCGGTTCGATAATGCTTAATCGTGTACGTTACGTTGAGCGAGTCATCATTTATCCAAGAATCCGCGCATTTGAAAATTTAATTCTATCGGCCAAGTGTTGCATCATTCGTTTATATCATCTCGGTCGTTTTCATGGTTATTAATCGACAAATTACCTTGCAAGCTAACTCAAAGGTGTTTGGCAGTGGGTTATCTCCGAAATGCACTGCACTATAGTTATGCAGCCAAAGCTACAGAAACTATTGAACTAATTTATATTGCAACTACATATACGAGATATAAGATATAGAATTGAGTATTGAATAACTAATCTTGCACTAACTAATGCTGCGATTTCTCCGTGCAAGTACCACCTTTATTCTTGTAGTTCAATGCAAAACTTCTTACCGGGAAAGAATTCGATAGTCGGTGACTCTTAACGTGGTATAGTTAAGTTTTCATGTATGCTAATGCGCAATAATGAGTAATATAATGCGTGAACTTCAAATCAGTATCATAATCTGACTCCATTTTTCTAATTAAACTTTATTCGGAGTAGGAATGATGGCGTTTTTATATTTTTGGATGAACAATTGCCGATAATTGATTTAATATCCTTTGTAATTTAGGTAAACACTCGTATTCCGCGACCATATGACGCCTGTGACGGCGCTTTTCAAGCGACTTACCCTTTGATGGCTGTTCCGGTTGCACAAAGGAAAGAGTGGACTGTATGTAGGACTTAGTCAAGGGTACGCAATTCGATTCTAAGATGGTATATTTCACAAGTTACGATGATACAGCGCTGTTCGAGCAATCATCCCCTGTCTTCCAGTTCTAACACTCGACTCCCGCTACTGTCCGTCTCTCGTCACTCGCCTCCATTGTCCAACACACACGACCGCTCTTTTCAACTGACGTCTCACGACCCCCCCCCCCCCTCCAGCTGTCCCTCGCCTCCTCTCCTTGTCACTGTCCTAGGAGGGCAGCACTGGTCGGGGCCCATGGGCCACCTGCTGGCCTTTAAATGCACCGAGCCCAGACAATGGCAATGACCGAGTTATGGCGGCCATGACATTTGCAGAATCGCTTCTTCTTGCCAGCCGTCATAAGAGCAATAGTCATTCCGCCTTTGACATATACAGAATCGACCCGCAGGTTTTGAAAACTTCTATTCTATCCTGGTCTATTTTTCCAATTCCAATGGTCCAATGCTTCCGGTCGAAAGAGTGCCACTTCCCACACCAATGTTTTCATTTACTGTTTTCTTGTTTGCAGTCCGTTCTCATTTGAGCACAGAGCGGTGGTCTTATTACTATTTACACTTTCTTAGCTTGGGCTATTCTTCGCTTGACGTACTCCTTCCATCCCACTTGATGGCACTTCTTAGATTGGTGAAGCAATACACCAGCTGCTCCAGTTTCTCTCGCCTCTCGGTGTGACTTCGGCCCCTATACCTACTTGTGTAGTTTTAGATAAGAGAAAAATACCTCATGTGAAGCGTGTAGCCCTTAAGCTAGCACATCATGCTTGCTTACGTGCAATTACTTTTGTCATCGATATTTGCCTTATTTGGCACATTGTCGTGTCCTCTCTTTCTTCAATCTTCCCTCCCTCCCCTCTATTCTCCTCCCTCATCCTCCTGTCACCTTTTCCTCACCCCTTCGCCTTGGCTCGGCCGCCCTTTTAGCTGTTCTTTTGTTTTTAATCGCATCGTTCCATCAGCGGTTTTGTCGTCAAGAGGGTGCTGTTGCGCGCAAGGTCGTGCTGTGGAGGGGAGTGGTGTGGGAAAGGGGAGGGGGGTGGGAGTGGAAGAAGAGAACTTTGGGGGAAGGGAGCTCACGAGATCTAAGGGAAAGAAAATGGAAAAGTGGCCTCCTGGCGGTAAAACGAGGAAGAAAAAAATAACCAATGGTATTGAAGAGCGGCCGCACGGAGAAGAATGTCGTTCTTTATCTCGATGCATTTTTGAGAATTAAGGTGCTCAAGTATTTGTTTTCTTGAAAGTTTGCCTCTAAATTTTACGATCACCGTGAAGGGTGAGTTAACAAATTGGTAATTATCGGGGTTTATGGTGGGATTTGGTGACTTTTTGGCAGGAAAAGTTTTCGGATATTTCCAGTAAAGCTAGTCTCGGAAAGATTTATTTAAAATCGTATCGTATGGCTTAAAAACTGCTTTCGCAGTCTCTTTTTTTAAATCGCTATGAACATTTATCATAAAGTTGAAAACAAATTATCTGATCGCAATAAAATGCCTCATTGTTCTCTTTTCTTTAGAATCGGTTTCGTTTTTTGTGTGATCTCATTTTTTTTGGCTTTCATGTGTCTTTTTTCTCTTTTCACTTCTTTATGTTCTTTGCGATTTGCATATCCATGATGAACTCCAGTCCAAGTGTCGGTGTATCTCTTGTGATTGGCCTGAACTTCAATGAATATGATGTGTTGAGGTTCGTGTCGAAGGTGTCACTTGGGGCGGGGGGGGGACACATTTCAAGGTGAGGAATCGTCGACGTCCTCATACCTGTCATCCATTCGGTGGGGGCTGTGGTGGGGGGCCAAGCATCGCCTTGAATGTCATCGTGAATAATAGGTCTACGAATCTCAGAGAAGTATTGTAAGAAATTAACATGGAATTCAATATATTATTTTACAATTCGGTTTTTCTTTCCGATTTCAAATTTCTTGAATCTTATTTACTAAATGTCCTAATGTTAAGCATTTTGGAAAGTTTTCCCCTTATACATGTTCTGTACTATTGTTCAGCTCAATGACGAAATGTGGAGTGCGCTCGAAAGATCTGCGGGAAAATGAATTTTATCGTGAGTGGTCTATTATAGTTTTGTTGTTAAAATTAATAAGAAAAAATGTTCTTATCTTAACTCGTGTGCCGTAAGAGAGAAATTTCAATATAAGTTCTAATATATTATTATATATATTTATTCTTTTGTTTATTGCCGACTCTGTTCGTCCATTATTTTCAGAGGACGCTTAAGGTAGTTTTGGCGAAATATCAATTTACATAAAAATCATTGAACTTGGTCTCATTTTAAAGAAAAATATCTCACCCTTCTAATGACACAAAAAATTCAACCCCTTAACACATTACTTTCGGAGATATTCTCCGGACAATACCGGCCCTTTTTCATGGGAAATGGTACGTCTATGTGCTCCAGAGAGACATTATTTACAAAATGAGGTATTTCTAACACTTAGATGTCGTAAAAAAAACTAGCAGCATGTAGTTTGTATGTTTTCTCTCCTATTTTTGAAAATTAATCTTATTGTCACCGCAACAGGTTCTTGGGTATCACAAAAAACCTTCCGTTTTGGAGGAGTTTCAAACGCACCGCGTGAAAAAAAGAGTCAAATTAAAGACTTATTTAGATATTTTCATGTGCTCATTTACAATTTCTGTCATGTAAAGCTATTGCACCGTTAATAATGCAATATTTAATTGACGTGTCCTACAGCTGGTGAAATTAAAACGTATAATTTCGAATATGGTCTCTATTATGACTAGGGAACTATCTCGCTCGGACTACCTTAAGGAGAAAGTGATTATCACTTGGAATCGCTGCGAGTCCCAGGGGTCGAACGCGCGCTTTTCTACCCCTGGGCCGGGTCGGGGCGTGCGTCGGGGGCCCGGGTCGTCTCGGGCCTCCGACGTGCGCTCGGAGGCAGAGCGTCTAATCTGCGGACGATCGTGTGGTCGTCTCAATGTCCTTTTGCTTTTCTCTCTCTCTCTCTCTCTCTCGCTCCCCCCCCCTTCCTCCTCTGGGATGTCCTCCTCCTCCGTTCATTTTCTATCACCCCTCTCCTCTCTACTCTTTCCTCTTCGTCATCCGGATCCATTTTTAAAAGGACCTCGGAAGCGACCCCCCGTCTTCTCTCTCTCTCCCCGAAACATCATCTGTCATTAAACCGCTAAAGTTTTGCGGAGCATCCGATTATCTTCCCTCTCTCTCCCTCCATTCCTACCCTCCGCCTTCCCTTTTGAGAGAGCTTACCCTCCCTCCCCTCCTCGCACCCCTTCCCCTCCTTTTCCAATACATATACCCACAATACCCCGCGCTCGCCTGCTTCTCCCCCTCTCTCCCTCCTCGTCCTTAAGCCTTTCAGCGTGGGCACTTCCTGCGTGCGTAACATCGTTCATTCGATCGAATTCCTTTTTGCCTTTGCCGTGCCTTTGTCTCTGTGTCTTATTACGGTGGAGCGTTTTCGGAGACATGACTGGGGTCGTCATGCTTGACTCTTGATTTTTCGGCGTTTGAGGAAGTTAACGAACCTCGAGATTTGTGACGATGTGGATCCGACTGAATGCGAAAAGAGGCCGATCGAGAGAGAATTCGACTTCACTCCAAAGCCAGTTGAGGGCAGTGCTGTAGTTAAATTAAAATGGTGGAGAACTGCTCTATTTGGTGTTGTTCGAGTCCTCTATTTATTGATAGTTAAACGAACTTTGTTTCTTCCGCAATTCAATGATATTGAAAATACAATTTCGGCCGTTGAATCGTCTTCTGGTATTCATTTTTGATTTTACTTTGGGGAAGTTGCATTATGTTTTCATCGTCATGTAACTTCGTATTATTTTTTCATATGAATTGATCGATGTTCATATATGCATTTTTTCCTTTTTTTTGGTGTCAAGCCTTGGTCTTTTTTTCAAAAGGCCTTATTTGTTCAGGGGTCGGAAAGTACCCTGTGTTGAAGTAGAAGGCCTAGGACACTCATTTAAGGACCTATCTCGATAATCAATTGGCACGAAATGAATATATACAGCTGGGACACATTTACGCAGTGCGTAAATGTGCCCCGAAGAGAATGCGTAAACGTGCCCCACCACCACATTTGAAATTATTTTTACACTAGCATTTATAACCTTAGAACTTTCAGTTCAATTGAACACAGGCTTAAATAAAGATAAGATATTGTTCATAAACATATATATATCTGCCTTTAAATATAAAAGGTTAACTCACTACATGCTTCGAAAGTCATATATCAAAATTTACTCACCTTGAGAAAAAACAGAAGAATCTTCTTTGCGCAAAAACGAAAGCTGGTATGGCGCCCAAATTTGTGTGAATGCGAGGGGTAGGTAGCAGCACAATACTGTCATGACTGGTGGCGCTCTAACTGTTACAGATTTTGTGGAAAGTACCTTGCGTAAACATGCCCCGTGCGTAAACGTGCCCCGGTCTCCCCTACTCGTCTGTTGGGTGAAATAACTGGTGATACGGTCAGACCTCGAGGATTCCATCGAATCTCGGAAGTCTTGGATTCGTAATACGATCGAATCCGTCCCAAAAAGATGAAGATCCTATTCCAGTCGTTCGCGTGCACGACGTCGCGGTTAACTGTTATCGTTCAATATCTCGCCACGAAACGTAACCATCTGGAAGTCTTTTTATTTCAAAAATTTAGATGATTTGCGTTAAAAATCTTCACGCTATGAATATATAAGTGGAGAGATTTTATGACTATGGATCGCGTGAAGTTTCATTTCAAATTTGGTGCATGAGCACACCGTCCTTAAAAAAACACCTCAATTCTCTGAAGTGTCAATCTCGAAGCTTACGCGCGCGTGCGCCGTGGACAATTATCTTTTATAAAAAAATACAATCAAAAAAAGGACTTTTGACATAAGAGGTTTAATGACTAATTATTGTAATAACTGCACCATTAAATGGAATATGTGCTTCTTACAATACATGTTGTAAAGAGCTAAATATGAACTTGTCAAATGAAATATTTTGCAAGTTGGATATACTGTCAATGTCATCAAAATTGTAAAATAGTTCCTAAGAAAAAACGATCACTTTTTGCTATCAACACTATTACTAAGTAAAACTTTATGTAATATTCAGTCAGCCTTGACAGTCGTTCTTTATTAAGGATTTATTATTAAGGTGTATGAGTTTACCGTATTATTATGTTTATCATGTTGGGTGAACAATAAACTTACTAAATAAGTGAATAAATGAGTTCAACTGTTTCAGCGCGGACTATTGTCTACGTTTGCAAGCATTGGCAGTAACTCATTTTTCTCAGCTGTAGGCAATTCGAGGACAATGAAGGAAAACGTATTATGATGTTTAGATGTAATGCTTCAGTTCCATATGCCTTATTACCTGAAATTACTCATAACTTATCAGTATTATTTTTATCAAAATGTGGAATTGAATTCTTAAAAAGATCTGTACCGGGATTGAAAATTGGCCGCCTAATTTTAAGCAGAAATGAATAAAAGTAAAAGTTGCTTGGACTGTGGATTCATAACACTTTCAACGCTGACAATATAATTTTTTGAGAAAGTTGTGGCTGAGGAAATTCTTAGGATAAAGAATATTAGGAGTCTTAAAAACAGGAGGGCGTGTATGAAGCAATGTATGGGGGTAAATGAGGTAAAAGAGTTTTGCGAGGATAGGTCAGTATGGAGGAAATTACTGAAGCAGAGTCAGGTGTACAAATGTGTATTTATGAGTGACACTTAGTGACTCTGCCTACCCATGAAGGGAACGGCGTGATTGATATGTATGTATGTACTAAGTTGAATAACTTGTAATGGATTGACCCCGGATCGTATGGCCGTAGGAATTTAACATGAATTCAAGTAAGTGATACTGTGGGTAATTTAGATATTCTTGAGAATTTTAATTTACTTTTTAGTCTCGTGAACCCAGCTGAATGGTCGCCATGAAAGTCGTGGTGCATCGCGACGACTTTCGAGGCGATGATGAGAGAGCGGTGATGTAATGAATTGGCGGGTGGGAGAGTGCGGGAGCGGTTGGACGGTTTGTAGACGACCGCGGTGGCCAGAAGGAAAGCCGTGTGTCGAATGAGAAAGGCCATTTTGCACACTGAGCTCATTTGAGTCGCGAAAATCGATCCGAGGTCGGCGTGCGTACATTGCGTAGAGGGGCGTGATCGCGTCCGATGACAGAATTTAATTCGATTATCAGAATGAAATGAGAAATATTCAATCTACTTGTTTTCCGTTCTTGGATCCAACGGCCAATCAAAGGTCAGCAGGCGAGTTAAATGATTCGAAAGATTGCCGGTGGAGACGCTGATGTCTACTGAATAGACAATGTCGCATTAATGTCTGGAGGAATTGTTCAGAAATGTTGTAAACAGGAAAAAGGTGCTCATAGACAAAGGAAGTCGCCCTGTTGTTTCTTAACTTTCATTTAATACATTTAATTTTATCGAACAATATTTACATTGTACAGTTCGGTTTATGCCCGTTCAGCGCTGCTTCGCAGTGAATCCTGCATCGCCTCAACACAGGCTCAGAGGCATCGAATTGGATTTCTACAAAAGTTCCGAGTTGAGGTCCGGATTTTCCGCGCCTATTTCAGGGTTCACCTGAGCATCGTGCGAAGCGGCCTTCACTCGTGAATAATCACCATAGTGAACAATAATCATAATGATTTCCTGCCCGGCTCGCGAAAGAGAGTAACTTTTCAAGTAAGCCGAAAAAATTCTTGGACTGCTTTCTCCAAAGTAAAGCGGATTACTCGGCAGAAATCAACCGCCGAACCGGTGCGTGAGATAAGGCGTATTTTCCAGTTTTTTAATATAATGTTGGTACGATCGCAGAAGTATTGAACGATCCTATTCCTCAAAATTGTGATGGATGTAATTTTCCAACAAGCCGAAAAGGGACGGATCACATTCTCCTTCCTTGTCCGAAGAAAGATAAGTGGGAGATGTGGACGTTTCCGCCTCGATTCGGAACAGAAATTGCGAATTTCCTTTATGTCTACCCTCTCCGCTTCATCTACGTCTACATACTACCCTGCGAGCTGCCGCATGGGCGTGTGGCGACAGGTGTCAGGTCTCCAGCCTCCGTCTGAAGGTTTCTTTGCAAATGGACCATCACCGTGTAAATTATCGTTCTTTATGGGATGTGACATAAACGTAAAGTTTTTTTATCTCCTCTTTATTTTTGTAGCTGTCACTAAGATGTTTCCACGGGATTTGTATACAAAAACAAAAAGGATTTGTTTAAATTAAAGACAAGAATGATTAGTAAAATATTATTGGAAATCATAATTTTTACATCCCTTTCTTTCTCTGGAACAACACCCTGCCCATGGGTTACGAGTGTATTGCTACTAAGTGGTCGACGATAATTTCGCATAATTCTTTCCCCCATGGAAGTAGATGAAAGTGATCAGCCTGGCACTTATTTTTTGCTAATGAATATGTCTTCGGATGGGGAGTTATACTTGATGTGTTATTTTGACCGGTGCGTGAGATAAGGTATATTTTCCAGTTTAAAAAATTATAATGTTGGTACAATCGCAGAACTATTGAACGATCCTATTCCTCAAAATTTTGATGGATGTAATTTTCCAATCATTGCAATAAAAATGATGTGATACGCCGTCTCTCGCCATGGGTTAAAATATGCACGCGAAGTAGAGGCGCTGGAGTGGGAAGCGATCATTAATTAATAAGCCACTGTCACGGTGGATAAACCCAACATTGTCTCTCGAGAACAATCGAATTGACAATTTTCCAATCATTGAATCATTGTACAGTTTGATCCCCTCTTGTGTACATCTTTGAACCTGTTAGTGTGACTGCGTATTATACCGTTTGTTCTATGCAGTGATAGGGAAATGATCATATTTAGTCGTTCTACAGCAACAATGCTGTGGGTCAATCCCCCGCGACAGTCACTACGTATACCAATCGAACTCAGATCGATTTAGCCGGTTCAGCTCGGTATGGTAAACGCAACGGGCTAGTGGGACCGATATGAGAAGAACTCAGAACTAAATGAACGAGTTCATTTAGTTCTGAGTTCGATTGGTAAACGTGGGGCGTGGCTCATTTATGGGGACCACCTCGCGTCTCTAGTGGTTCAACCTTGGTCGCTTAAACGCAATTCACGTTTCTAAGGCATGGTTGTGTCCGTAACTGGCCAAACACACCTGATCGGAAATAGGAAAATCCGGGTTCGAACCTCGGTCAAGTCAAAAGCTTTTCATGGGTAATCTCATCCTTATTGGTGTATGTGAAGCATTTTTAGAAGGTATGCTTGTTCGTTACGAGGGTTCTTTTATACATATCATGTTCAGTAAACCCTCTGTGTCTTTGGAAATGCATTATCACTTCGCGATGTATATGCTTTTCCATTTATTCTCTGGTGGCATGTGTCCTTCAAGGGTGCTTCAAACGGTCGCATACTTCCCTAGGAATTCGTGTCATTCTCAACGGGTCTGACGTCCAATTGGTCTTCTTCCCTCCAAGTGAGCCTTGGAAGTGCACGTGCAGAAATTTTCGGTTCGGAATTCCTCATCCCTCATGCCCTCTTCCTTTCGTTCATCCGTCCTTCTCTTTGAGTTGGGTTTCATTATTGGGAGTTCCCGCCTTCCGTCCCGGCCAGCATCCCTCCCTCCCTCTTCCCTTCCCACCTCCCCCCTCCCTACCAACCCTCTACTCCTAGCCACTCCCCACCTCCCATCCTCCACACGTTCCACTGCATATCTCCATTTCCACACACTTCGCCCACCTTCAAAATTCCGCTCCCTTTTACTCTGGTAAAATGAGCTCATTTTCGGTTCATTTGTTCATGTATACGATCGTAATTTCTTCCCAATTACTATTAAGGTGTCTGTGCACATATTACGGTCGAAAACGCTTCCACAGACGACTTCGCGTTTTTGTTTTACGACTCTGCTTTTATACTTGAAGCGAATGTGTTCGAAAATCAGGCTGTCCCCATGAGACGTATATTTCTAAAAACTCTTCGCTTTCACTGTGAACGAGAATACTTCATCACCATTCGAGACCATTGTATTGCTGCTCATTGCGTATCATGACGTACCAGTGAACATCCTCTTGAGTCCATGAGACGAATTTTCCTCCATTGAGCTCCGTGAGTGGTGCTGTTGTTGTTCGGGGTGAGGAAAGGAGAAGACGGAGATCTCTCCTTAAAGGCTGCGGCAGAAGCCAGAACTAAATGGGCGTTTTTGGACGAGAATTTCAACTTTTTTCTGGAAAAATCCAATATATTTTTGCTGGTGGGTTCAGGTAATACCTTTTATTTAAAGATGATTCATTTTTAATTATATCTACCGTTGTGCAGGACAGGCGTTTACGTTATCGACCATAACTATGAAAATAGTTATGAGTGTACTAAAGAGTGTAAAAATAAAAAGTTACTCTATGCATTGTGGTCTATCTTTTTTTTCCAAAGCGTGTGATTAGTTAGAACGTGCGAGTGTCGATCATTATAAAGCTGTGTAACAATGTAGCTGTGACAATCAATGATAGTATTTTGGCGTCTTGTGCGTCTTGAGTGTATGTCTTCCCAGACATCGGTCGCAGTTTTTTTTACTTCGTAGTGCAGAATTCTTTCTGTAGTTTCTATTGCACTAACAATTGACGTGTAAATTCTTTTACATTTCCTGTATCCATAGCCTCTTGATAGACCGGTTCGTAGGCGTAATTATAAAAATACATCAAGTGCAAAGTGACAGAATGTATGTAACAGGCAGAATACGGACGTCGGACGAACTCAGTAGTGGTGTGAAGGTGGAAGGATGGCTGATTCCAAGAGGGAACAATTTAGTCTACACCAGGAGTCGAACCACGGCCCTTCCGACATCGCGCTTGATGCTCTGCTTACAATCCTCTATCCTAGTCGTCTTGTAACCGCTGAAGTTGATGATAGTTTTATGTGAACCATTTCGCTAACTAAGTGTGAAGTAACGCCTCCGTCTCAGGAGTCAGATCGTGGGAGAGGAGGACAAGAGGTGTCGCGCGAGGACATTCATTATTTCACCCCAAGGTCGATCAATATCGATTGTATTGTTCTTTAGAGTAAAATGATGTGTAGTATCGAGGGACGCAGATTTCACCCACCGGCAGTGTTCGGATCTACGCCTTTTTATCACCCTAATTCTGGGCCCAATAGTTTTGTTTAACTAAGTTTGTAGCCATAAACGTCATTACTTTTTTTATCTCACGTAACTTGGTCCTCATGACTGAACTGAATTACCATAAATTTCGCGGTAGATGCGTGAAAAGTTGGAAGGGTTCATCTACATCTACGAAATACCGTGCGAGCCACCACTAGGGTGTGTGGCGCGGGGTGATTCATTTACCAGGCGTACAGAACTCGTCCCAGTTCAAATCAAAACCTCGAACGTTCCTTAGCGGGCGCCATATGCGCAGACCAAAGAGAAGTCAGGGGAATAATTCGCTGTCAAACTAGAAACTGGGAGAGTGCTACGTTAACGAACATTCAAACGTGCAGTAGACTCGTTAAGGGACAACCACTGGTTAATATTATGAATTCCATTTTTCCAATAATGGTGCAAGATGCTAATTCATGCAGAAAGCTAAGTCGTGCCGGACATTTCAATCGAGGTCAGTGGTTAACAGTTGTCAAGCCCACGTAAAAAGTCTACTCTACCGAGTGAAGGTCGGTTTTCATGTGCATGTAGGTAGTACATCCATCGCAACTATTTTGCTCCATTTTTTGTACGTGGAAAGAAATTACATTTAAAAACAATTGGCTCTGCAACCAATTTCCTTTTTCTCATGCTTGTGTTCGTTTCTGCCGTGATTGGTTGGCTCAACAAAATATGTTGATCGTCCGGCAATAAATAGTCTCGTTGGAATTTGCGCAAATGATTGAACCGAAATGTGTGGTGGGGGGAGGGAGTGGGAGGAGATGACGACGGGGCAAGAAAGGACGACGTCATTCATGGCTGTCGATCGAGGGGAGATGAGAGGGGAAGGAAGGGGAAGTGGGGGAGGGGCGATTGTTTCTAACCATGGAATCTCTCTCTCCGTGAAACATAAAGGTGTACTTTCGCACCCCCTCCCTCCTCCTCCTCCTCCACACTCCCACTCCACTGTTGGAATTCCTTCCACTCCCATCTTCTTTCCCTTTGAAAATTGGCGAGACGCGAGCGTTGAGTTGAGGCCGTTTCGTCTTCTTCCGGAGGGGAGGATTGGGAGGCCAAAGAGCGGCAGTGAAGTGGGGGTGAATGAGGACGAGAGGGTGAGGGGGGGAAGGAGGGGCGGGGGCGATTCGAAGCTAGTGTGTGGGAAACACGACGAGTCTTGTCCATTTTCCCCGAGCACCATTTTCTCCGTCTATTTCCTCTAAGACCATCTGATTTCTCATTTATTTCGGCTGTAAGTTGACCGGAATATATTCCAAGCATTAGACTGCTCTGTTTTAAGTTGCTGTCCATAAGACTTGGATTATATGGTGATGACAGTAAATGTTCGCCTGATGGGATCCACGGTAATACATTTTTTCCACGTAACTTTGACGTCCTAAAGAGCTCAAAATGCAAATTTTTTTAGGATAAGAATATTTTCACTTGCCTTGAAATGAAGGATTTTGCAAGAAGTTTTAGTTTTCAAAATGGCTATTTCGAAGCCGCATACCATCTTTAATTGTAGAAATGCGACAATAAAGATACGGTAAGGAAATGTTTTCAGGTATAAAACAAGTTATAAATGACGTCTGTGGGTGTTCTGGAATGCGAGTTATGAAGAAAAGTGTATGGATCTTGTCAGGCGAACATTTACAGGTATTGACTCTGATGCGAATAATTCTGAAAGTAATAAAGGTGATTGTTTGAAGCCAATATAGACTCAGAGGTTGCGCGCAAGTTTTTGATTCGTATGAAAAATTCAGATCAGGCGAGTGTTTGAGTGACTCGAAGGACAATTGGTATAATTTTAACCACTTACTCTATTAAAATTTGATCTTTCTGATTGATGGTGTCGACATAATAGGCTAAAAATATGAGAGACTCGTCCAACTGATAGATACTAAATATCCTCCTATCTAACTTTCCATTAATGACTGCAGTAAAAACAGATCGAGACCTTGAATCACTCTCGGCGCACTCACAGCATGTAAATATCTCCCGTTCCATGGCAATTTTCTTCGTCCGTTTAACTTGCTTTTTCACAGCAAGCTTGTTGGTGATAACTCCCCCCCCTGCCCAACACCCTTGAGGTGGCTTACAGGGTAAACTGTGGATGTAGATTTAGGTGTCAGGGAAACCCCATGCCTCAGGCCCACGCTATGCCTCGCTGGATAAAACATGCAGATGGAGATGCGATATTGGCCATCACGTGGGACGGAAGATGTGCAACAGACATCGAGCCAAGAATGACCGAGCTGAGAAGGCGTTAATGGCGACAAGACAGCTGCTCTGTTCAAGGAAGATAGGACTATGAACGAGGAAAGACTATGTGGAAAAACTCGCGTGGAGTGTGTCACTCGGTGGATTGTTTACATGGACCATTGGAAAAGCAGACCAGTTAAGAGTGAAGTCTTCGAAACTTCGAAACACTGTAAGAGGATGCTGAAGTTAAAATGGACGGGTAAAATGAGAGGCGAAGGAGTAGATACAATGTTAGAAGAGGAAAAGACCTAATGGGACACTACAAAGAAAAGAAGTACCAGATAAATTGGACGCACTCTGAGGCAATAGGGAGTTTGTTAAGACTGTAATTGAAGGAAACATGGAGGAACATCTCCCTAGAGATATTGCAAGGGACATACGTTGAATAAATGAGGAAGAAATAACGTGTGTTAACGAGAAAGCAGATGCGAGGAAATAAAGGGAACTAGCTTAAGATAGGGAAGGATGGATGGCTGCAGTCTAACAATCTAACTAGGATTGAACGGCCCAATAATATTCTGTGAAATTAAAAAGTGGACCAATGATACTCCGTGAAACAGTTATCAATAACATTTGAATGTTACGTATTTTATTATATTCTAATTTCACTTATTTTTTATATTTTAATGACCTTGTGTTACACTTAAAGACAATTCATGTCTAAGGGTTATAAGTATAAAATTAATTTCCCTATTAGTTCTGTTTTTATCTTTTCTTCCTTGAGCTTACACCTGCTCTGGTGCTGCATAGAATGGGGAAATTACTTCTTTTTAAAAATCAAACTCTTCTTTACTTCCCTAGTGTGAACATTTATTTATACGTCGGATAATATTAATAAGTGAATTGCGGTGACTCATTTTCCTCGTGTAGGTTTTAATGCTTCCGGAGCTGTAGAGAATGATCAAGTATAACTTGAACTAAAGGGATGTGTTTGGGAAGAGCATGTTGGAGGTAAATGTATCAGCTTCTCAAATTAGCTGTTGCGTAACATTTTCCTCCTTGGCCCTGCTCCCTGCTCACATTCGAAGGTGAACTTCGCTGAGACTGTATTTTCGTTTCCACTAACGGATTATTAATACTGGTTGAAATAAAGCGATCTCTGTTTATCGTCAGCAGTTGACGCAAAAACTCTTAGAGCTGCCAATTCAAGGAAAATATTTTTCTTTGAGATGTACCTATTTAAACCCCAATTTTAGCTTGTTCTCATTCTTCTAAACTTCTTTCTGAAAAACTTAAGCGTCTTCTGTTATCCGTTTTCTAACTCCGTGAATGAATATCCGTGAACGATTATGTTTGGTGGGTGTTTGAAAAAGTCCGCCAATGATAATAAATATTTTTGTCAGTATTCGTGGATCATTTACGGGTGCATTTCCTTTATTGCATACTCTTTAAACAGGAGCTATCCCTTTGTTTAACTATGGCAAAAATTTTCTCTGTGGCTGCACAGTGAATTGGATATAATTTTCATCATCATCTTAGCTGTCATCATTCTGGAGATTGGTTTGCCGCAGCTTTAGTGGAATTGTGTCTTGCTCGAATGGAATATGGTAAGGGATCATTTAAAAAATACATGCTTTTAGTATTGGATCTCTAACATTGCTACACGGTTAAATGATTCTTACTTTATTTGCTGGAACTGTGCCTTTAAATGCGAAATGTAAGAGTTTAATCTCACGAGAGGAGATATTTAAAGGGCTTTAATACGTTCTGCATTTTTCTCTCGTCAATTTGCCAAAATTTTCCCGAGTGCGGAGTGACGCACGTCTCTCCAGGAAAGAGTTTTTTTTTTTTCGGATCCCCCGACCTGTCGCCGTTTTCTCTCACCCCCACCCCTCCCTGCCTCCTTCACTCCATCTGCGCGCATTTATCCTCCCGTTCGTTTTATTTTTCACCATTACGTCCAGTGAACGCAACTGATGCTCCTTTTCTACTTCCATCGTGAACTGGACGGTGTGATGCTGGGAGTTTAGATGTAGCAGGAATTTGTTCAATTGTGAAAAAGAAAACGAACGGGAGACTTGAACACGCCGTATACAGGAACGCCTACACACGCCAAACGCTACTTGAATGCTGCATCTCATCACCATCCTAGCCATAATTCTGCACTGGCAGCCACACTCGTTAATCGAGCATATGAGGTATGCGACTCGGATTCACTATCTAGCGAGAAAAAACACCTGGCGGCAGCATTACAAAGGAATGGATACAGGAGTGAGATGGTCCTGAAAAGGGCCGAGAACGAAGTGAGACGAGGCCTATCAACCACTGCACCTGACCGAGAGGAAGAACCCAGACGGGACCCCAAGGCATATGTAACCTTCCCTTTCATCGCGGGGACTTCGGAGAAAATCGCAAGGGCCTTACGGAAGCATGACGTGGTCAAGAGGTTCAACTGTTTTACCAAGAAAGCCGACATTCTACCCAGGCCCAAGGACAGAATTCCATCGACACTCTCCGAAGGCGTGTGCCAAGTGCCGTGTTCTTGTGGCAGGTCCTATGTTGGCGAAACCTGCAGAGCTTTGAGCACGCGGCTGAAAGAACACCAGAGAGCGACACAAAATAAACTATTTAGCGCATCAGCCATCTCAGAGCACGCACGGAGTGAACTGGGGCACACCATAAAATTTGAAGACGCTAAAATAATAGTTTAGGAAAATAGGTACTTCCCAAGAATAATAAGAGAAGCTATAGAAATCATGAAAACGCCAATGAATTTCAAGGGAAAAGATGGATACCCCTTACACAGTGCATGGAAAAGAGTAGTTAAGACTCCCGCGCAATCACGATGCTCCTCCATGATCGGACGAAGCATTGGTCGTTTTTTGGCGCCAAATCTCTCCTATTTAAGAATGAACCAAAAACCTTCTCGCTATCCTTCACCTGAGGACGCCAGCAGTATAGCTGACAACTGCTGTTGTGATTCTCCAACAGCATATGCGGACGCAACCCGGAAAAATGTTGACATCCGTGAACGTCTGTCAGACTCGAACGGTGCACGATTACAATTTATGCCAAATTTAGGCTATTTTCGAAACTACCAAATTGTTTACTTCCGTCATTCATTTCTTTGGGAAAAACCTTAAGCAATGTGTAAATAGGACCAAGCAGCAAGTAGCGATACGATACCAGGCATCGCTACCTCCGCAAAAGTCAACTTCCATGCGTGTAGTCGCCTTCGGAGCAAATTGTTAATATAGCGATTACCGACTTTTGCTTTTTGTTACGGATAGTATTGACTGGGGAGGATTGGGTAAACAATAGATGAAGGTCTATCTTTGGATTGGTGGATGAGAGGAAGATGACTGTAGAGTTTCGCATGATGAGTTTTAAGAGAGAGTGATCTTAGGTGCGCACGAAGTGTGTGCATCCTCCCTCCCCTTCTCCCCTTTCCCCTCCCACCACACATCCCTCTTTAAACGACCCATCGGGGGCCATCATATGCGCACTACATATATCCGTCCATACTCTATCCTTCAGTCTCTCTCGTCCCTTCCCCCCCCCCTCCCTCCCCACCACCCACGTCTTCCTACCCCCCCTCCCCCCGTGAGAGAGAGAGAGAGAGTCCTCCATCCACTCCTCTGCTTCTTTCATCCCCTACCTCGGGTTTCCTCTGTCAAGTACAAATGTCGCAAAAGTTCCTGGGTTTGCGCAGAGTTTAGAACAAGGTTTTAAAGCGGCCTATGTTTCTCGCGCTTTATGGAGAAAATGCCTTCGCAATGGAAGGTTTATTTATTGATTTTATGAATAGTGTTACATTGATTAATGAAATAATTTTTTTGCCATAATTGGCAGAATATACGAACCATGCACTGTTACTTCCTTAATGATTACTGTTCGTCGAAGATTCTTAGAAATTATATATAACAAATCATTATCCGAAGGCAAGGTGCCCCAACCCTGGAAAATAGCCAACGTCCCTCCGATATTTAAAAAAGGAAAAAAAATTGACCCAAGAAATTACCGGCCTATATGCTAACATCATTTTCATGCAAGATCCTCGAACACATTGTCGTTGGCAATATTATGACACTCCTGGACAATCGTAACTTTTTACATAGCAGCCAGCACGGCTTCCGTAAGGGCAGGTCCTTCAAAACATAGCTTGCGCTCTTCATTCATGATATCCTAAAATCAGGTGAATCGAATAAGCGAATCGACGCGATATTCCTTAGTTTCGAGATGGCGTTCGACAAGGTTCCTCACAAAAAACTCGTGTATAAATTGCAATCATGCGGAGTTAAAATAAAAATAGTAGATGGGACAAGTGACTTTCTCAGTGATTGAAAATGAAAAGTAGTTATTGATGGTTTTAGCTCTGGAATGGTCGAAGCCACATCCGATGTTCCACAGGGAAGTGTGATCGGTCCCCTTTTATTCATCTATATATATATATAAACGAATGTATGTCTGTCTGTCCTGTATGCATTACTACACTGTTGATCCGAGCGCCAAGAAACGTTAAGAAGTTGTTGAGTACACTCTTGCGAAGGTTTCGAAGGTTTTAGGAATACAATTTTTTTTAATTTCGCCCCCCTCCCCTTACCCCCAAGGTCCTCTTAATCTTTCGAATACTTTTCGCGCAACAACGCCCGACGGGTAAGTGCATTACTACAGTTTTAATCCTATCGTGCTGAAATTTTGCCGAGTAATAGCGCAAGGCAGGAGGAAAGTTGTAGGCTACTTTAAAATGATCTCAGGGCCCATAAAAGACCCAAAAAGGGGCCCTTAGGTGGTTCGCGGTACGTATCGGGTTTTGTGCAGTGGTTTCATTTTTTACTTTTTTTAATTATTTCCGCTCAAGTTAGAGAGTTGGAATTTTTTTAAATAAATGTCTGAAAGGATGAAGTTTTTAATTATTTCAATTAATTATCCTTTTCACTTCGTAATTGACTGAAAATTGCGTTTTTAGCTGCAGAAACATATTTTTCTGTGAAATCAACAATACCATATTCGCTTGACAACCAGATTTCGGTCATTGCTGTTGGAATTCATATTGCTTAGTTGAGCCGATTAGGAATGCTAAGCATTGGGATTTGTGCAGCGGTTAATTATTTCGCTTTTTAAAACAACTTTAACTAAAGATATAGAGTTGAAATTCATTTTATCACATACCCGAAAGCATGATACTACTAAAATTAGTGGTATGATGCCCGAAAGAATGAAGTTTCTCTCTTTTTCAATCGATTTTCTTTTATGCATTTTCCTTGACAACCAAATAAACAAACAAAAATAAACATTAAATCAAATCTTAATTAGCGAAAATGAAATTCTGAATAGCTACTCAACGAGTAAGTACTCGAATTATGTACTTAACTATAATGTTCTTTTAGCCTGGCTGTGCAGGTAGTATGATTACAGTAAAGGGTTTCAAATCACTGTCTCCCTACTTTATATTAAACAAGTTTTACAAATTTCATTGTTTTTATTTTACCATGTTATTTTTTATCATTCTGTCAATTTTTCAGTCAGTTGACTTATAATTATTATTGTTCACGGGAGATATTGTCACATTGTTTACTTACTATTGTCTCACAATTGTATAGATGCTCTGCAGAAGAAAATATTAATTTAATGAAACAATTACTTGAAATGTAGTCTGTTATCACAACTACTTACTAACTCCTCACCTCTTATATAAAGAGTTTTGAAGGAAGTATGATCCCGAGCAACGCCGGGTAATTCAGCTAGTAGAGGATAAATGTATATACATCTACGATATTCCGTACTAGCCAACTCTAGGGTGTGCTGGGTGAGGAGAAAGGTCAAAGTTATTATGTTTTTAATTTCGAACGGACTGGATGAATAAATGAGGCTCCGGGCAAATGTGGAAATTCCAACCTCGAACCAATAATTCTGGTGGCTATTGCGTCGAGTCGACTTAGGGCGAGCGTGGTGGCGTTCGGGGCAGCGCTCGACTGCCTTCGCGCGCCTTGCAAAATTGACCCAACGACTTCGAATGGATGGAGGTTTCATTATGTCGGTAAGTTGTCGATGAATTTCGGTGATTCTTCTTTTAATTTGCGTTGGCTCGACGTGTCCCTCGTCCCTGGCCGTGTCTATAGAACATCGTGTGTGCATCGATTCGTACTGCGATTCGTAGCTCACTATTAATTTAACCATTTAAACGAAATAATTTGCATTAAGGTATTCCAGTTTACAAGAAAAACAAGTCTCGTTCGTCTTACAGAATCCTGCCGAACGGGGGGACGTAGGTTGGTTGGTTCTGTGTTGGGCCTCTATAATTGCTGCCAAAAAATTGCGCTTCGAGAATTGGGACTGACTCACAACCACCTGCCGTCCCGTTTTGTCTCATTTCAGAGTGAGACCACAAGGTGGATGAGTGATTTTGACCTCTTGCATTGCGTTCTTATCTTATTGCGCGAAGTATCGGAGGACTTAGGTCTATTCTCTCTCGTTCGTTACCTCCCTCTCTTCTCCTCCCTCCACTTCTGCCTGCCCTCCCTCGCCGCGCAGGTCTGTGTCAGGGTTTTTTTTGCGGCAGCTGTGTGTAGGCAGTTACCCATTTGTTATGGCGGTCGCGGTGAATAATGCTAGGCAAACTATCCGCTAAGTGAACCATTCTCTGAATACTCTGGAGAATACCATTCCGAAAACGAACTGAATACGCAATCCTCACCCAGTGGACTCTACAGTTAGTGACCCATCAACTAAAGTGAATGTTTAAATGAATGAGCCATCAACTAAAGTGAATGTATGTTTAAAGTGAATCAAATGAAGTTTCAAATGGTTCGTTCGCGAACTACCCATCTGTGCGTAAAGCACCTCTTCTTCCCCTTTGGTTTCCCCGAGAGAGACTAATCCTCGAAGGCCTGAGCCCGGCTCCCCGGCGCTGCTCTCCATTCGAAGCGACGGCAGTGGTCTCGGCTAATGTCACCACCGCGTCATCCCCTTCATCTGCCGCCGCACCCAGCCCTCGGCTCCCCCGCGGGCGGGTGTTGCTACTCGCCCACTTGAGGGACGAAAGCTTCGTGATGGACGAAGAGTCGCGCTTATGGTAGTTTGAGCGAAAAATCATTTTACTTAGTAATCAATGAATTTGATCTCATTTTAAAGAAAAATATGACACCAAAAATTCAACTCCTTACCACATTACTTTCGGAGATATTTGCCAAAAAATACCAGCCCTTTTACATGGGAAACGGTACGTGTATGGACTCCAGAGAGACGTTCTTTACAAAATGAGGAATTTCTAACACTTAAATGTCATAAAAAACTAACATCGTGAAGTTTGTATGTTTTCTCGACTATATTTGAAAATTAGTCATATTGTCACCGCAGTAGGTTCTTGGGTATCACAAGAAGCCTTCCGTTTTGAAGGAGTTTTAAACGCACCGCGCCAAACAAAATGAGTCAAGTTACAGACTGATTTAGATATTTTCATTTAATGACTTACGATTTCTGTCATATAAAACTATATTATTGCATCGTTAATAATGCAATATTTAATTGATATGTCTTACAACTGGTGAGGTTAAAACGTATAATTCGAATATGGTCTCTATTATGACGATAGGGAACTATGTCGCTCGGACTACCTTAAATGAGAGTTTTCAAACCAAATCCGTGGAGGCGGATTGCGAGGCAGTGTCCTTTTGGGTTTGGGAAGAGGAAGTACGACGGAGAGATAAGAACGGGGAATGGGGAGGAAAATTCAGCCACGCGATGACGGGATCTTTATCACGATTCCCGGGGAGTCGCCGTGACGACCGCCTCTGCACGCCATATTATGGTGACTCACTCTCCAATGCGACTTACACGCGCGCACTGCCCTTTGAGTGCCAGTGGGAAAGATATTTTTCATTGTAATCATGGACACCAAGTTCAAATGTTATTTTTCGACTTCAGCAGCTTTAAGAAGCGTTAGTATGTAAATATCGTAATAATAATGGCGCTTGAATATAGTTTACTACTATTTTTGAAATTCTCAATAGTTAAAGAAATGCATCGACATAAGTGTTTAAATTGGATTATTGTTTTCTCGGCGCACGGTGAAAACTCCTTCACAAAATTAGGTTTTCATTAACGATCCTGTAGAAATGACTGCGGCCGGTAATGTATTTTTTTTTCAACCGTCGAGAAAACTCCGTGAACTGTACACTTAATTTTTTATCGACATCCATGGGCTTATGAAATTCCTGATTTTTCAGATGAAGTGCCCCTCGAGTGCGTGAGCGTACAATCTCCATTAGAAAACGGCTTTTGTACTTTCCAGCGAAAACTATCTCGAGAAGTGGCTTGACGTTGGTATTTGGTTAGCTGATATTTTGTTATCGTTTAAAATGTTAGATGCTTTTTTTAACGGGAAAAATTCATCGAATTGTACGTGAAATGATATTTCGCTCGAACTGCCATGAATAGCTCTCGAGGGAAAGAAGTGGGATGAGAGGAAAATAAACTTTTCCTGCGTTAGGTTAAGCGTTATATTTAAGCTGATGTTCGTTATTTACGATCCTGGGGTGTACTGGGCCGAAAGCCGAGAGGTGATTAATGGCAGTTCGTGCGCCTGCGAGGGTTGCGGCCGGCGTTGCTGCTTTTTTTCTCTTTCCTTTCGGGATCCCCTAAGCGACGGGATTTGGTCGCCGGCGGCATATAACGGGCGGATGCGCGTTTGCGTGTTGCGCGTGGCGTGCATTAGCGGCGACCGTGAGAGGGCCAGAGGGTGATTTGGCCACTTGTGTGAGAGACACATTGTGTGCTGTACTGGCATTGATCGTGACCATTAACAAGGAGGAGGGGGGGGGGGTGCGGAACAGCGCCGCGTTTTCCCTGTTTTGTTCGACGTGACGGGAGGCCGTATTTCAGTCTCAGTGCTCACTCTCTCTCCTGGAAAGAGGGGAAGGGGATATCAGATCTCTCTGTTTATCGATTGAGCGCGCTCTCGAATCGATAGACTAGAATCGAATGCATTAATAGGTTGGGATATTCTTGTCTGGAATACGTCTTACAAATTTAGTTCTTCCTGTGCCTTTCCTGGGCTTGCAAACGTTAATTCTTAACTCATGGAATCAGCACTTGATATACGTATGTTCATAGATTTCTTTAGATATCCTGTATTGTTATTTCTTAATTCTCGAGATAGTATTTCAGTGTGAACAAGGGGGGAAGAAGTGTGTATTCGCTATTGATTATTTGATATTACTCTGCGTCAAGTATCTACACGATGGATATTTTACTGTGGTATCCGGTCGGGATACTCCTGCCACTTACACTACAGCCTAATGGCTAAATGGGTCGCGGCTTCATGTTCCTCGTCGGTATCGGATATTCATGGTCGTCTGGAAGACCACGGTCCAAGGTCGGATGATGTGAACATTAGCCTGTGGAGCCATCGACACCCAAATGCACCACTATTCCCAATGCCAGACGAGTGTAATACTGGCTCCACGTGGATTAGTAGCTGCTTACCTCTCGTTTGATTACTCACGCAGTGCTTTCTTTTATGATTTAAGTCTGAATTTTTCATTTCATTACAGATTCTTGTCGTTAAATCATCTTGAAGATTGCAACACTTATTTTGATGAACATCTACCTGTTGCTTTAAATGCGAATTCTAGTCGTATTATATTTAAGTGATGCTATACCAATTGAAAATGAATAAATATTCATCAGAATACTTATTAACATTCCTATTAAATGTCCGTTCATTTCAATGTCCTTGTATAAAGCATTAATTTCGTCGACTATTTTCTCTTGTCGAACGATTGCACGATTGGCTGTTCGAGTGTCGGAGTGTCCAATCCCGGCGGCACCTCCTTGTACTGCTCCTATCTCTAATTGAAGCCGACGGTAGTGTCGAAACGGACCAAAATGTAGACCGTTGCCACCGTACACCGGAATACATTGCCCATCCCTACTCTCTAGTATTCTGCAGGGATGGTTTTTTACCGTACCGATGAGGACTATCGCCAACGCAAGAAACAATAAACATAGCAAGTGTTTTCATTGCTCAACCTAAATCCCACGTCTACGTTTACAATCAGTATGCGTTATTCGCAGATTAAAGAAAACTTTGATGTATGAATGTGTTCGAAGAAAGAATAGTGCGAGGGGACTAGACATCCTATATCTAACTGGGTAAAACTCCTCAAGTTTATTGTTTTGTTTACATAATTTAACCTTTGGTTATAGTTTGAGGCATGGAAAGCTTTTCTATGTATTAAGCCTCAGGTTGTTGTTTTAAGGTTTTAAATATGTTTAATCTAGCTTTCCCTATCACCTCTAACTTTTGCTGGTGCATTGCTGTACTTGCAGTGAACAGGCGCTATGAAATTGATTTTGTTTGCTTCAACAAATAGCATGCCTTCCAAGGAATTAGTTGCTCCTAACTTTTTCCTAGAATCTGGGAAATTTTTAGTGATAATGTAGACGCGTCGTCTTTAGTGAGAGAGGAATAGGATATCGGTTACAGTAATAACATTATTACATTTCTTCCATTTTCCGTGTACGAATTTTTACGATGGGTTTTTCAGTCCAATTTTTGTCGACCAAAATGAACCAAAGTTTTGTTTTTTTCCTCTGCCACCACACTGTTAACTTTGTTGCAGTTTGATCTATTTGGGATTACTTTTTCTCCGTAGTTTTCCTCAATTTGCTCAGTTGACGCTCTGAAGCTGCCAGGATAGTTGGGTAACTGGACCAGTACTTAAGTTTTAGACTTAGACGTAGTTTAAAATAAAGGCAAGGAGCTGTGCATTTGCAATTATTACTAAGAATACGTGCAAAGACTCAGAACAATAATCAGGCAATGTTTGTTCATTTTTATTGACAAGTAAAAGTAAAAAAAATGTTTATCACTATTGTCATCAAAGTATAAATATACTTATAGTCTGTGTTGGTAATAAGAGTAAGTGAGTAATAAAAGGAAGAATAGACTTATGGGTTGTGTACATTTGGGTTAAAATATGGTAGGCTCCATGGAGAAGGATTTATTTTTAAGTCTGTGAAACGCCTGACCAGAGGCCAATTTCTTGGTTATAGTGGCGGTTATATCGGGGTTAATTGTAAGTTTCTGAATGGTTTCTCGGGGATTAAAAGGAAATATTTCCTCAGGTACATACTTGCATATGATATCCGTTTATGGAATTTTAAGCCTTTTAATTTATTCCGTATTCGATAGCTGTGCACCAAGGATTGAACGTGCTTGAATGTTGAACGAATTTCTTCTGTGGTTCTTTCGTGGCGTATTGTAGCGCAATAAACTCCCGGTAATGACTCCGGAGAATGTGGCTGTGCCTCGCGTGATCTTGTGTGGTTCTTGGCGGGGGACGCGGCAGAATATTCTGCCCTTTTATTTTCCTAATAAATATTTTTCCTTTGTGCCCCTGCGTGTGAGTATCTGCGAAGACTTGAGACAGCTGCACGCCATTGAATCGGTGCTTTCATTTTTCGATTTCCTTTCGTTTCAGCCTCTAAAACCTTATCTTTCTTCCCAGAAGTCGATTCGCTTGGTAAGTCAGGGCTTCTCGGCTGTACTTTGAAAAATGTTCGTTTCGGGCAGCGTGTGATCAACTTGGCCGAAACACTTGTTTTCCGAGCGAATGAGCGAGAATCTGCAAATTTATTTTTTGTTTTGACTATGGTATGCGTCTATTTCATTTAGTAACGCGTTTATTTTGGTCATTACGTGAATATCCATGTCGAGTGTGACGGAAGCGTTTCCATCGACTCGACTGCCAGCGTGTCCATATTCATTCCAATCGATAACGGTATATCTCGTGTGCATTAAGATAAAAATATGGGAGCTATTCTTATTGTGATCGAGTCACTGGTACCTCGCATCACTATGGGTTCTGTGCATGGATGCGTCTTTCGCGTTATGTATATGTATTATTCAATGACCGTTTGCTTTTTCATGGTATATGCTTGGTTATCATATTTTTGGTGTCTCAAAAGACTTAAACAACGCGCAATTGGAAATGACTGTTTGAGTGTTTCCATTCTTTGAATGTGGAATCATGGGAGGCGTCGTCGTTTCCTACGTTGAGAACATTCTTCGACGGCCATTTTGCTCGTGCCATGTGTCACTTACTGACAGAAAAGGGGAGGGAATGACAGAACTGTTTTTCATTTTTCCGGTTTGAGGCCGAGCATGGGGAGAGACAGGTCGAAGTAATTATGAAGGAAGGAACTCGCCAAAAGACCTCTTTTCCTCGGAAAGTATATTCGGCCCGTGTGGTTCGTTCGAAGCAGGGGCAGTATTTGAGCATTAAAGGCCTTTTTGCACGGTGCATGGATTTTAGTTCTGAAAATCGCATTGAATTTGGCTTGCTTGAGATCGCAACAGCGTGTAAAGGGTGTGTTTGGATCCGATTACGGAATCGAATCCCAGTATCAGTGCTGGAAAGAGTAATAAGTACGATACTTAATGTCCGTCTCATTCTTTGACACGACGACCAATCACAGCCAAGGGGGCGGGTCGAGCGTTTGGAGAGGACGCCGGTGGCGGCGCCGTAAACGTAATAACGATACCAAAATGACCTCTCGAGGAATTGTTCCGAGTTGAACGGCCCACCGTCACTCAAGCAATTACCACAACCCGTTTCATCACCATCATTCCTCGATACCGATGCGATTCCTCGATGTGATATCGCTTAAATCTGCAGAAACAATATGGCGTCGTTTGTTACATAATGTTGTTCGGCGAATGCCCGGACAGCGCCAATGAAATTAGAATTGCGTAAAAACTGGCTCCGAGGCATCGAATTCGATTCAGAGTCCCGACCTTGGCGCCCAGTTATCGGCGCTAAATTCAGTGCTGGAATCAGCGCCGACTGTGAATCGCGCTGGAACCAGCGCGATTCACAGTCTATCCCGTCTCCTCTTCCCCTCCGTCAGTGAATTCGGCCCTTTCTTCATTTCATGGATTGGGGCATAATTTCGCCCGTTCCGGAACCCATCTTTTTCCCCGTCTTCCTACCCCTCTCCTTCCTTACGGCTTTCACTCCAGAGTTGCTGCTGCTGCTGGTAATCTATTTTCTGCCACTCTATGTGAATGTTGGCACCATGTACTTTCATTTTCTCTCATTTTCTCAATTTATTATCGATTGCATTCTTTGATCCTTCCTAATACCTTCGTTTATTTTTCTTTCCGTCTGGGAACATCTCCTCAGAGCACCCATCTCAGAAATTTGAATTCTTTTCCCTTAGCTTTACTTCATTTTCCTCATTTTTTTACCCATCGTCCGTGTTTCACTCGCGTATAATAAAATTGGAATTGCAATTGATCTGTAAAATTCAAGCTTTTCTTGTTTTTAGTAAGTACCTATTCTTAAGTGTTAGATTTTTTCTACATTTTTGAAGTCTGGATGGTCCAATCCTCAAATCAGTATTGATTTAGTAAGATACATTGCTCCTCGAGTGATCAAAGTAGACAACTAGATTTAGAATTTGAATTCGATTTGACTCTTTTAGTGTTTCTCGGGTTTTCCCTCCTTTGATATCATATGGTATTTGATCTGATGGCAGAAATCTTTAACCCGCACCTTCACTTACCATTCCCGTTCTGAACAGAATGGGAGGGTTCTAAGCTTGTGTATTTGACTGAGTTAAGGGCTCTGCATCCAACGCAACGGCCGGAAACGCTTTTGCGGATGTCGAGTGCCTGCGTTGCGAAAAATGTGTTGAATGTTGTCGTAAGTGCGCTATTGGTGTATTACCATCGACCCTCCTCCTCCTCCTCCTCCGATGCACTTAGATGCTTCTCCTTTCCCTATTGATTGCCTGGACTTAATTGATTTTTCTAATTATCAGCAATGTTTAAAAGATTTTATTGAATGTTTTTTTTAGATTTTATTGAGTTCCGCCTGTTTTTCTGAATGGTCAAGTTCCTCGTCGGGTAGATCCAGATGGGCGTTTTTCATTTTCGCGTGTAAGTTTCGTTTTCGCTTGAGAGATTTCCGGACGTCTGTAGTATGCCACCTAGGTTTCGTGTTGACTTTTTTCAGTTTACTTGGTATTGCGTTATTAAAGGCTAGTCGCGTGATGTTACTAAAAGTATTCCATGCATCGTTTGCGGTATGTTATGCTCCTCGGACCCAGTCTTAAAATTACGTCCAATTTGGCCGATATAAATACATTTACATTCACTACATTTCAGTTTATACACTCCTGATCTTAAATTGGGATCAATTGCGTCTTTTGAATTATTTAAAATTCGGCCCAAGGTGTCGTCATTGTAAGAACTGATTTTTATATTATTTGCTGGAACAGCATTGGCTATGGCATATGACAGAGGACCAATAAAGGATATTTTTAACCATTTGATTTTCTCTTGAGGTTGGACGGGCGACAAGGAACAAGACTGTGAGAATGCTCGACGTTTCAATTTCCTATTTAGAATTCGGGTGATAAGACATTTTTCGTATCCTTTGGCAATTAGTCTTATAATATTGAGTTTCCGATCAGAACCTGACATTTCCAATGGAATGTTAATAAGACGGTGAATCGTGAAATGAAAAGATCACTGCATGTGCGAGTGCGGATGACAAGAGCTCCTGGGTATTATGGCGTCGGTATGCGTAGGTTTCCTCTATATGGAGAACCTATGTCTATTATTTTGGATGGAGATAGTTAGATCTTAAATAAATTTAAAATTAATCCACCAAACTCGGCTGTCTCTGTAATTTTCCGGTGGAGGTTATTTAAAAGGGTCAAAAAAACTGTCCAATTGTCGCTTGCTGCCCGTCCATAGACATAAAGTATCATCAGCATATTTATACCAATGTAAAACATTTGTTTTATATTATATTCATTCTCCGTTGTAGCTTCTCCGTTGTTTCTGATTCCGTTTTTAGCTAATAAGTTCACACCGACGACTAACAACAAAATTAAGTCCAAAACTGCCCGTTGATTATTCCCTGTTCGCTCGCGAGCCGCGAGAACAACCCCAATCGTGAGCGATCAGTTCGCCTGCATCCGTGCATCTGATCGCTCACGTCCCGTTGCCCGCGCGAACTGATCGCCTGACGGTGTGTGACGGTATCACTGCTAAGTATGCCTTCCTTGTTTTGGGCAGTTTGCGCTCGCCTTGGTGTGCGGAGGCCTTAATAAAGTTTAGTGTGAAGTGTTTAAAATGGCGACTGCCGACTTCATATAGCACATCAATTACACAAGAGTCATCACGTGGCGACTTTATGACGCACTGCAACTTATTTGGAGGTATACAAAGAAGGGACCGCAAAGCATATTAGTAATTTGAAGTGCATCATTGTATATTTGAAGTGAATCATTATAAAAGATTTGGCGGTGAAATAAACAAAATGTTTGTTGAAAAAGACGAATACTGGGGAGTCCGAGTTACCTCACTTGGTTAGTAGTAGAATCCTCATGAGAAGACTTCGCGAGAACAAGTGTGAGGTGTACTTAAGGTACCCCACTTGAAGAATGAAAATTGTTTAGTAAAAATTAATAAAAAATCAGTTTGTCGTTTTATAAACAATGCCATGACCGTATTGCGCGATTATATGGAATATTAATGGCCTAAAATTAATATTAAAATTTTATCGTAAATTTAATACTTTCGGGGTACCTCGGTTACCTCGCACAGTCACGGAAGAGTTAAGTTGGTCGGAGCGATTTTCGTGTATGTGCAGATTGCGTGAAATTATGCATACATGAACTTATCAGTAATAATTAAAGATGGAGGTGAAAAAACCGCACAATACAGATTTATTTTTTGGCAGTTTGATGCTATTTTCACTCGTAGTCTTATGTAACTTGATATATCTCGAAATAATTCGAATACATATGTACAGATTTCCCCAAAAACGCGAAATAGTAATACGTTTCATTGAATGATAATGGTTGAGAACAATTATGGAGGTATCGTGTCGAATAAAAAACGCCCATTTACGTTTGATTTTCACATTTCACAATTTCGAAGTAACTATGCGAATTACATGAAAAGTTGTAGTGAGCAGCGAATGACTAGCGAATACCGCTCCAGCCGCCTTAACATTGGCCCTGCATGACACATTTGCGGGAGCCAAGTGGCGACACGGGGCGATGAGTGAGAGAATCAAAAAGCTCGCGCCCGGCTGCTCTCTCCTCCTCAAAATGCGTCTCCGATCCTCATGTCTCTCCAGCCGAGAAGTTTAATCGGCGAATTCGGAATGCGTCCTTCTCCTACCCCACCTCCCGTACCTCCCCAGCTTCGACTCCTCACTCCCTGCTTTTGTTTGGGAACACCCTCCTCCCGGTTAGCTTAAAGTATATTCAGCGGGATATCATTGCGCGTAGAATTATGTGAACTTGCTTTCACTGTTCAGATAAATATTTAACCTTTTCAAAAATGCCAAAATACACCCCACTTACATTACTACTATATGTTGATATATTTGCCAAGAATTAGAAGCAGTTTACCGTGGGAAGTTGTGTGGGTAAATGCCGCTTTACACGGTACATTTTATTGTGCAAACGAATGTATCAGAGAAAGCACTAGAAACTGAATGGAAACAGCAGATTTTATTGCCTCTTAAGTCTCAGACAATCATACAATTTGCCGCTTTTCACGGTACTATTTTCCTCATTCAAGAGTTAATACATTCGTTATATTCCAGCCGCAGCCTCAGTGTCCGATGCATTTTCAGATTTAAATCAAATGACGGACATGTATTACCACGACGGTGAAAGTATCCGCATCTACATTTTAATCTACGAGATGGCTAACAAAAAGTCCCGTGTACCAATGTTATGTTAGTGTCATCAGATATACGTCGTTTCATAAATGATGTCATATGACCGTGAAAAAATTATGTATTGTAGCGATTACACTGTTAATTTTCCAAGTGTTTCGTTAAGTATTGATTGACACTTGACAGCGAATGTCATCGAATAACATTAATCACTCTCATTCTCTAGTGTAGAGAATCTTATAAAACGTACAAAAATGGATTTGAGTAAGCGGATTTTTGTCGGCCAGTCATCTTACTTCGTTTACATGAGTGCACGTGTGGAGATTTTCCCCGGCGACTTAGCGGCGGCGGATGCACTCGAGAGGAGTGAGTGTGGTCCGAGACTCGTTTCAATGGCCCAATGGAAATGTGATGAAAATGTGCGCTCAACGAGTCACGATTGCCGCTCCCAACTCGCTGCTCCCCTTCTCCACACTCGCACCGATGTCTTCGGCCCGTTTGATCGTCACGTCTCCTTTTGAAACCCGGCCTTATAATTCTCAACCTTCTTCTCTCTCATCCTTTCCTCTCCGGCGCTCGCGCCGCACCCACTCACCCACCCCATGCCTTTTCCTCTTTCGTCTCTTTTGTCTCTCTCTCCTCTCTCTCTCTCTCCCCCTCTCTCTCTCTCTCCTCTCTTCATTAGCGTGGGCTGAAGGAGGGATTACGATTGGCGTCGACTTATGCGTGAACCGCGTTTCCTGCGAAAGTCATCACACAAAAGCCATACCTACACCGAGGGTGGAGTCGACATAAAATCTTCGAATACAGTAAAATATCTTGGAATTACCGTAACTTCAGATATATCGTGGGGAACTCACAAAGAAAATATATGCGGCACAGCATTAAAGAAATTAGATGTTGTTAAGCGTATAATAGGAAGGTCCTCGGATGAAAAAGTTAAAGAGAGATGCTACTTCGCTTTGGTTAGGCCACATCTCGAGTACTCCGCGAGAATTAGGGACCCTGGTCATAAAGATTTAACCAAAAAAATTAACAAAATACAAAGGAAAGCAGCACGCTTCGTTAAAAACTGCTACGAACGAACATATAGTGTTACACTACTGTTAGATGGATTAAGGTGGGAACCCCTAGAGACTCGGAGGCTGCACGCTAGGCTTTGGCTGCTTGAGATATTCAGAACTGGTGTGTTTCAGAGGAACACAGAGAATATTATCATGAAGCCTCACTACATCTGTAGGTCTGACAGATGCGATAAAATAAGAGAGATACACTTCCGAACAGATAGGTACAAAAACTCGTTCTTTCCACGCACAATGAGCGACCACAATAAAAACTGAGCTCCTCCAAATACACTCCCATAGGACATGTCACCATTTTACTTTCAAAACTTTTACATCTTTACACGGCTGGTGACCTACCACCTCCTGCCACACGCCCATGCGGCGGCTCGCGGGGTAGTATGTAGATGTAGATGAAAACGTGAGCTGATTTCTCGTTCACGACAGCGGTGTACGATTGGCCATCGCCTCTAATGCGTATCTGTAATCGATGGTCATCATCTTTTATCTTTGGCTGGATGCCGGTTCGGCGTTGCCAGTGCAGCCGATGTTTATGTCTTTGCGGCCGAATGCCACCTTCTGTGGATTTTTTTTGGTATCCGCGAATGAGTGAGAACATGGAGGAGTAGGTATATTATCGCTTCTTAATTTGCAATTGCTGTGTTAAAGCGGCCACCCTGTTCCCAATGTGAAGGTGGTAGCTCTGGCAGCAAGCTTGTCTTGCCCAGAAGAATTCTATCGTAGTTCCTACGGAGTGTCTTCTCTATAAAATACTTAAAAGGAAAACCTGTGCTAAGTCCCAATGATAACGCTCGCAGCGTATTCCTGTCATTACAAAAATACTGACAGATGGTTCTTTGCTTTGAGGCGAGGTGGAACGAGACGGGCAGTTGAGAAACGGTATCCGGAATACGTACTGCATATGGTTGTAACTGTGTAAGTTCAGCTTGATGTTAGAAGCTAACGGTTGACGCTTCCACGCAGTCGTAATGGCGTCCGTAAAAACCTGTGTGTTCAACTCGCGGTTTTAAGTTCCCGCTGGATCAAAAGGTATCCGGGTGGGCGGTTGGGACTGAGTGGGCGATCGGTAGGAATGGCTGGTTGTTCGTGGTTGGAGCGGCGTGGCCCGAGGATAAGTTTCATATAGTGGATCAATGCTTTCCGCATGCTCTCTCTCTTGTTCCCTATCCTCCCTCCTCCCAGGAAACCCCCGAGCACTCCCTCTCCATCCTTAATACGGCCCTCCCATTTCATAATCCTGGAGTAGGGGAAGGGTGGTTGGTTGGAAGAGCTCGTTAATTGCTTTTCCCATCCAAACTGAAGAGGGAAATCCGCGTGGTTCGCCTTCGACAGAAACTCCCAACGCCTTCAGTTGAACTCCTCGTTAAGATATCCGGAAATTGTGAAAACAATACTGCCATTGTTACGTCCCTCTTGTTGCCGATTGCCTGTCGCCTTGTGAGCAGTGTCCCCTTGAAGAATTAGTAATGAAAGTTTGGCTGTGACCCTATGGCGAGGGTTCTTCTGTGTGACGTCTTCCCATTCTGCCGTGGAATCAATGGCCTCTTGAAATATTGGTGGACGCTGTGAGTCTCGTCGAAAATATACCTTAATCGATATGATAACCGTTAGTCTATGCAGTCGTTATTATTTTTTGATTGGTGCCAGTGGTGGTGTATTTAGAAGACGGTATGCTTTTGAAGTTCGCTAAAGATACCATTGTTGCTCTTATCTTTTATCAATTGGTTAAAAATCCTGTCTAGTGAATTAGGTGGATTACCTCATAAGATGTAGCTAGCAAATTTTTCTCCCATCCCCCTTCCTGTAGTTCATATTTTCCTGTCGTTTCGTCTCTCTTCACCTTAAGTTGAGTGAGGTGTCATATCACCGAGAATTTTATGAGTTAAGCCTCATTTAAACAAATGTCTTTACTGCCCAAAAAATACCAAAATATCAGCCGCTTACCTCGGAGATATTCGCCAAGTAATAGAACCTTTTGTCCATGGGTCATCGGTATGCGTATGTACTCCAGGGATACTTATTTAAAAAATGAGGTATTTGTAACTCCTAGGTGTCAATAATTTAACAATGATTACCTTGCATGTTTTCTTAACTAAATTTAAGAAAGAAACAGTTACTCTCCGCAGTCATTTGTACAGAAACGCAAAAATAACTTTCTTTATCAAGGAATTTCCACCGTTAGGCGAGACAAAATGAGCCGCGTTAGACTTGTTTAGATATATTTGTTTAAATTCTGAGAATTTCAGATTCATAAAACTATATTTTTGCGCTGATAATATTACAAGATTTACATCATACTTCCTGCGACCGTTAAAATGGCAAACATTACATTAAAATATGTTATTCTATTTAGCACCCGGGATACACCTCGCTCAAACTATGTAACTTCTTAATCCTCGTTCGTGTCACGCGATGTTTTTTCCCTCTTTCGAAAAAAACGGCGGAGATAGCATTCCAATCACTCTGGGACATCTCCAGTGCGGTACTCCAGCGTTGAGGATCCTCCTTTTTTTAGAAGCGATATAAAAAATTCTTCAGTTCGAAAACTGGATATTTGTGAGGGACCCGGTTTGAATTGATCAGTTATTTTCCTGCTTGGAAATGTTAATATCTTTCGCATTAAGTTGATTCTCATACCGACCGCTGTTTTCCGTTTTGTCGCTGTGCTGCACCCCGTTTTGCTCAATCTGGCGAGGTATTTAGACCAAGCATTGTTATGAAATTTGTCATGATTAAGGAGGGGCCGTATTAGTCCTCCTTCCTCAAACATTGTATACTCAGTGGCTAATGTACACACTTTATCCCTGTGATCGGCTGACCTTCACTGCATGTTGTTCTTATTACGTTGATCTTTCGTAAGAAGTCGGAGAAAACAAAAGTGGCGCGCATCTGTTGCAGAATGTTTTCACAGGATTGTTTAGTTATGATGTCGGACCGTAATCTCACCTTCAGGCCGTGTGTACTTGCCAAAGGCAGTGGGAAGATCTTGAAAAAAGAAAGCTCTTTTATCTCATTCTTATTATTCGTTTTTTTCTAAGTAAGTTTTTTTTTCTACCTATGATTTCTAAGTAAGTTTTTCTAAGTTTTCCCTGTCCATACTGGTTTAACATCCCTGTTATGTAAAATTTTGCTGAAAAGTTGTCTCGCGAATATATTGTGATGACGACAAAGTAGGCAGTTCGAGTGTTACGTCTCGAATACACTGCTAAACATTTGGGAACCTGGACAGAGAGATTGAGAGATTTAATCCGAAAAGTATAAAGGAATGCTGTGCGCTTCGGTAAAGGCTGCTACGAGTGAACATATAGTGTTCATTAATTAATTAGCTTCATTAATTAATTAGAGGTATTCGGTTCGGAGTAGTTGGGAACTCGGAGGCTTTACGATAGTTTAGATTGCTTGATAAATTCAGAATAGGTGTTTTTGAATGCGACACTGAAAATACCATTTTGGAGCCGCATGACATCTCTAGATTCGACAGTAGTAATAAAGTAGTGGAGGTTCATTGCTGAATAGATAGGTGCAAATATTCGTTCTTTCCAAGCAAGTGACCGTAATAAAAGTCAAACGCCACTAATAACACTCCAATATTACCCTTCATCATTTCACCCGAGCCCTATAACCTTCCCCTTTACCCATCACTCGGCTGGTATCCTTACACCCCCTGCCACGTGCCAATGAAGCGGCTCGCTTGGTATTACTTAGATGTAATTCACGCGTGTAACTTTAGGAACTTTTTATTTTTATAAGACCCTTAGGTACGCCACCACGATTGTACTAACATGTTGGCGATAATTCTCTCTCTCCGGCCGCAGTATGAGACGAGCAACAAAGCCAGCGGTCGACGTGCCCGCTTGTTCGAGGGCGATAGAATTTCTATCAGATTGAACGGGGATTTATGTTTGAAGGAGAGAGATCCGCTGCGTTAACATTTTCATATTCTCCATCCTTCACTCCTCCGCCATCTTTTCCCAGTCCGTAAGGGCCTCGTGACATGTTTACGTTTGCCAAATCCACTACCTCATGTATATCTCTCTCTCTCTCCGTTCGGGGAAACTCTCAATTCATCGGCCATCTTCCCCTCGTCAATCCCCCCATCGTCAAGGAGCAATCCCTTCACAGCAGCATCTCCACTCATCCCTGGGTACAAATCGGTCGGTCCTCCTCCCACCCTCTCCCTCCTGTTCCTCCCCCCCTCCACCCCGTTCAACCCCTTCTCCTGCTGAGCCCAGCTGTGACGTGCAAATGGAGATCTTTCGATGCCTCCCCTCACCCCCCACCCACCCCTTCCACGCCACACGCCGCATGCAGAAATGGGAAGGGCATCCCTCGCCCGTTTCCTCATTTCGTGTCCATTCTCCCACCACTCCATCTAGTGTTGGCCCTCGAGAATCGCAGCAGTTACACTGCAACTATTCCGCGCACCGTGAAACTATTGTACCGTTGCGGACAACAAATAGAGGGGCACCAAAGTGCGGGCGATCGATCGCCGCTGTGGGAACATAGCTGGTAGTTCTGCTTTCTATTTTAATTTGCATACATGAAAGTTAATTTATAGTTTTATATTCTATACTAGTTTTCTATTCGCAACGATGTGCGGAGGGGTAACTGTTGGCTGGATGCACCGGCAGTTGCCTGTAACAGACTTAAATCCAACAAATGATAGATTATAACAATCGACGCAGCTACCCGTGCTGTGCAACTGGAACAGAATAGAAGACGAAACAGTCAGATTTAACTAACAATTGCCGCTCTGCACAGCACAGAGCGCAACGACGCGGCACGATCTCGAAACTAACCTTTTGTTTGAATCTATAGTGTGATACTGCATTCTGACGGAAACCAATGTGGCTGCAACCGTTCTGCTGCGACAAAACTTTATTCCACCATTAACGTATCAAGAGAAATGTCGGAGAGGTAGTAGCGTCATAGACACATAATTGGGCTGTAGGAATAGATTGTAATCGTTCGAAATGTGCTTAATGGAGCAATGGATAGGGAACGGTGGATTGAAAGGTAGGCGAGCTTGAAGTCCATTGGTGGATGGATGAAGCTCGATTGAGAAAATAGAAAGTAAAATACTCGCTGGCTTAGTATGTGTGGACCCTCGCTTCTGTATCGTGTTAAACTTATTCTTTTATTGTCTCTAAGGCCGGTATTCATAGTCCTCAATAATCACAGATTCGTTTCAATCTATGATTATATCTCTAATTAATTACTGTTTCTTATTCATAGTCGTCAAAGAATCAGTGATCCGTCAATCGATGATTCTTGAATCAGAGATTCATCAATCTCTGATTATTATGTATTCATAGTCGTCAAATAATCATTTTTTATAGTTCTAGTATTCATAGTCAAGCAAACTGTAATTATTTGGCCAAATAATCATTGATTCGTGAATTAAGCTCTCGACCGTAATTAATTAGAGTTTTTCTTTGTTGGACACCGGTAGTTCTGTGATTGTTTACGACATATTCTCGACATGTCTTTACGTTCCAACTGTACAATTTTATACGGTGCTAAAGGCATAGAATACTTTATATGAACGTCTTGAATTGATTAGGATTATTGATTACCTTGAATTGATTAGGATTTCCGTGCAATGGAAATTCGTTCGAATATATTGGTGTATGTGATTGCCGATGACGATGTATCAGCGTATCACTAAAAAATGCGAAAAACACACATTAGGGATCCAACAAATCCAAATTACTCACATGGGGAGACTACGTACCCTGACTCGCCGATCTGAATACCGTATTTACTATGTCGTGCACGAGGTCAAAGGCTAGTACGCCTTGGACTTCGTCAAATGTATCCTAGTTGTACTATAATTAATCAGTTTATAATCTGAAATATCCGCCCTTAGGGTCAATCCATACCAAGTGGTCCAAGTTGGTAGCTCGACCATTTTAGAAAAAATTCATTTTTTGAGGGCAGATAGCCTTATGTTTCGACAGCTCAAAACAAGTTATATTTTATTTTTAGTTTCCATGGCAACCAAATGGCGGCCATTTTTCAATGTCGATGCACAGCTTTTTTAGCATTTGCAAGCTTTGACATTAACTTCTGTTACTCAGCTACCATTGGTTATAGGAAAATGAAATAAATTTTGATGCAATACGCATACATGGAACTACAACTCTGTGCATGTCATAACGTGGAATTGTTATTTCTTCGTGATTATTTTAACAGCCAAACTTTAAAGTAAAAAATGTAAGGTTTCGTATATTTCGGAATTTTTTTGGGGAAGAAGAAATTTTCTTCGACCCTTAAAAATTACTCATAATATGCGGTGACATTAGATCTCTGTATTAAAATAATTTGAAGTCAGAAGCTTGCATATTTTTATTTTTACAGAGCCGGCAAATTGTAACTTTTTAAAAATTTGCAATATTCCAAGTTCAATATCTCTGGTGGGCAGTTGTTTAAAAATTTGAAAATTACAGAAAATAAAGATCTGTACATAATTTAACTATGGTATAAAACTTGACTTGGAGACTTTTCTAGTTACGCAGATATAGGTGTGTGAAAAAAAGCAAAAATTCAGCATTTGCGAAATGATGTAAATGCATTTATCATGCCCATTATTACACATCTTAAGGCTTGAAATAATACTTTTTTTTTAATAAAATGCTACTAATGTTTTAATCAAGCATATGTTTATCTAGTATATACATTATAATTTGAAATTATTCAAAAATATGAGTGTGAGGCCACATATCTTTTTGTGAAAGAATCCCTAAATTTTAATTATATGCTTTGCATTTGGGATAAATTACATTTTTAATGCATTTTAACAACAATGTGTCCACACAAAGCGTTGCTACAACAGTATCTAAAGTTTACTTAGATGTGTTGGAAAGAGTTTTAATTTTTCACTAGGTTCTGGAAATGATGGTAATATGATAATGATTGTTTGGCTTGTTCCAGAGCCTCACATCACAGCTCAATCACCGTCAAAGCCACTTTCCTTATAAGTTTTATTATCGCACGTATTTAACACTGGTTAGTTTGGTGTAGTGGTTAGCGCCGTGGATTTGTACGTGAAGGTTAGGCGGTTCGAGACCCCCGGGGGACAATTTTTTTTCCATCTCTATATTCACAACCAGAGAGAAATTTTTCCTCCGAGTTACATGTCATATCATAGGACTTCACCTCGCCTATTTTTCTTGTGCTACTTTCCACAAAATTCGTACTCCAGGGTGAATCTTTAATGTCAATGGCCTCACTGGGGTCTGGTGATGGACCGCTTATGATATACGTCAATCTCTGTTTAAAATCCGTTATCTAACTTGCTGTAACAATAGACATGAGTGTTGACAGACGAAGAGTTTAATAGAGGGTACCGATTCTCAAAACCCGTAGTGATCGAGTATATTCTTCTTAGAACTAATGTTCGTATATCGACACTTTCCGCGAGGACTGACAGTTCCTCTTGTGCTACTGTGGCTCATTGCTTTGAGATTTTACGCTTAGGCATCAATATTGAATTGTTGAAATCATATTACAAATTTAAAAAAATATATCACAGCGGTTTTTAATCACGCAGTATTTAAAAAAACCTTCATGCTGAATTTAACATCGGCCGAAATTGCCATGAATGTTTTACTCGTAAGCCATCATCAATTGCTACTAATTACATATTTCAAATTTTCTTTATCGGTAATGATCAGTTATAAATACTGCTACTGCTACTCTTCGTCTTCTTTGGTGTTTTACGTACATATGTAGGGATTGCTAGTTCTGTTTCGCAGCCAACGGTGTCCAGAACTGTGAAACATGTAACTAATCTTTTGGCCGTCCAAATAGTTGACACCATCAGACCGCCTGTTTCTTATGATGTTCAGGCGACGAATAGGTGCCTCGGGTGTCTCTTTGTGAGAATAGAAAAAAGAGGAGACCACTCTTATGGTCGGACAATTCCTGACGTTAAACAGCACACGCTACATCATCAACACTTGCCGGAATACGAGATTACTGTTTGTTGATTTTCCCTAGCAACGCCTTCATTAACGTCGAATAATCATAAGAAATAATTCTAATGTAGGCACGGCTTATTCATTTTTATCAAAAAAACATTTCCAATCCATTTTTCATTTTCTTTTTCAATATGCAATTAATAAAACTAGATACTCAACTTGAATAAAAATTTAACGATACCCACAAAATGTTTTGCCTCTTCAATTTCTCATACCACTCAAAAATAAACATACATCCAATCTGTAATTCACCAATTACAGATTCTCCCAAATAATTATAGATTCATGAATCAGTGATTCATGAATTGAAGATTGTTTTCTGTCTATGAATACATAAATCAAATAATCAATGATTGACGAATAATCGTTGATTCAGCAATCATTGATTATTTATCCCGTCTATGAATACCGGCCTAAGATACCCCACTGAGTGGAGGTAGAGGAGGGAAAACGACTTGCTTCGATGGAAACCTTGGGAAATTCGTGAGTATACCGAGGAACGAATTTTTTCCCTCATACGAATTGAAACCTCGCAGTGAGAGTGCTCTTCAAATTAAAGAGTTTTGATGACTTTCCGAATTTATTTCCCCTTAAAATAACTTTCCTACCTCGCCTGTATAAACGCCTCTATCCGCTCGTTGCTCCGGAAGGTGAAATTTATGTATCATGTTCTGTCAAAAGTATAGCATTTATTATAATTTAAAAAGCACTCATGCCTTTTTTTCGATTCGAATAACTTCCACACCATTCTTGATTCATGCCCACTAGTCACGCCCTCGAAATTTCGGGAATTATAATTGGTGATCAGAAAGTAAAAAGCAATGGCTGGTTCCACAATTATTTAATCAGGCGACTGGTTTCGATACAAGGTACATATCATCATCAGGCACTTAGTACAGAATCATTTTCTTACTCCACCCCCCCTTCCTCCCACACCTACCCTCCCCCCTCCCCTCGTTGGGTCGCTTACATGACGCTGCTGCCCAACCTCCCCTTCCACCCCCTTCCACTCCATCCTAACACCCCTCCTGACTCTTGCTTTATATTGAAAATGATTCTGTACTAAGTGCCTGATGATGATATGTACCTTGTATCGAAACCGGTCGCCTGATTAAATAATTTTGAAACCTGCCATTGCTTTTTCCTTTCCGATCATCATGCAGGAGTTTCATCATGTTTCGCCTGACACTATTGAATTATAATTGAGTTCCGTTGGCAATGAACGGCCATCCAACCCTCAGTCCGAGCTACGCACTCACGAATCCTCTTATTTTTCCTCGCGATGACAAACGTGGGCGGGCACCCTTCAAGATGGCTTCCTCTCTGCATTCCCGTGGTTTTGTTTCCTAATCGGCGAATTTGGACGCAAATCTAAAGTGGTCGGAGTGATTTAATTTTATGTACATTTTGCGTGGAACTTGCGTAGTTGTGCTTATTTGTAATTTCTATGGATGAAATGTGAATGATACCAATTCGGTTTTCTGCCAATTCCATGTTACTTTAACGCATAGCCTTGTGGAGCATATGTTTCATCGTAAATCGATTAAATATGTACAGCTTTTCTTATTTACCCGAAGTTACTCATCTAATCCAAATAATTCCAAACTCATATTAAGGTGTCAAGAGGGTGCAGAGTAACATATTTTCACATAATTTACATGCTTTAATTAAAGGAAAAAATGTAAATTGTGATACTTGAATCATTTTTATTACTGCATGTAGGGGGAGCCTAACCGCAAAAACAATTTTTTCTTAAATAATATCCTCGCATATAGTACAACTGTTTTGCGACTTTCTTGAAACATTATTAAAATATGCAGTAAATGACCCGCGATCACCACCTTAGTCGTTGCCTGGAGAGAGGTGCCCGCTTCAACTTTCGCTAGAATTCATTCAATTTCGTGACCTGCTAATCGACCTGCACATCGATAATCGGTAAGCAATCGATTTCCACGCTCGATGACTCCTCGCTCGTGATGACAAATGGAAAACGTGGCTCTCATGTATTCGCCTATTTCGCGAATGGTTGGAAGAAAAGTAAATGAGGTTAGCACGAATACACGAACATCGTAATAAATCACCAATTGAACACATCGTGTACATACACTAGCAGCTCTCTCTCTGCCATCTAGGGGAAATGTTTGGGTTCACTCCTTGACGTGACTCATGAATCGATTGTAATATTATTGATGGTTGCGGGCCGTGGTTATTTGGATACCTCGCTGTTTCGCTGACGTTCGAGACGCCATAACGACCCAAACCTAGTGACGCCATATGTTAAAGTGATCGAAGCTCTTTTCGTTTTTTCTTACTCATTTGTTAGAAAATTGCATTCGAGTACTTATTATTAATTTGCGTACGTAAAACTGTAATAACTTCATGTTACCGATTTGGATTTCTTGGTATTTAACGTAATTTTACACGTACCTTAATAGCCATAGAACTACAAGTCACAAGTCACGTGACTATTTCACTAGGGGGATGGTTTACTCAGATATACCTAACCGGAGACTTGTACCAGTCCAATAAAATGGCTGGCCTAATCAAAGACCATTCATAACTCGTTTTTTGATGATTAAGATACATTTTGGGCGTGGACCTTGCAATATTTCCAATTTAAAAGTTAGTGCAATGTTTTAGGGTTAATACAAATGATTGAACATGTGCTGTAAGGTATTTTAATGTCGTAACTTACCTCAAAAGATCCCAAGCGAATGCGAGTTTTTGGGTAAACCAAGCATCACAAGATATAATCCTTTATCTCGCCGTATTTTCTTGAAGGATGAACTCTAAATGGTATAGTCACTTATAAACTTGCACGTCAAGATATCATGGTTGAGTTGGTTTTATCTTTATTGAAAAAACTATTAACGGCTTTGTAGCTTAATATTATCACGAAACTTCGTGGTAATATACTGTATGTTAGCGTTTAGAATATTTATCGGAGCTTATAGTTTGTTTTTTCCAGTTGTTAATGATTATATTACTCAACAGAAACGAATCGATGAGTAGTTTTTTATTACTAATAAATTAAAGATTGTGAACATCAGGATATTTCATTATTTTCCCTCGACTGCTGACGTCGTTGTGAATTTCGTCCGAAAACCAAGTTTCAATCTCAACAAAGTCACGAGTTGACTTTCATATGAATAACAAATGAAAAATGACGCGCGGTGTATATACAAAAGCCATGCTTAACTTATCATTGTTCAATAATGAAGGTCATTGACATGAAGGTGGAGGGAATAATGAAATATCCTCATGTTTTACACTTCACATTTGTTAAGTAATCCACACCATGATTACAAATTCCAACAATTTCATCTGTTTTTCTTTTCAAAGAACCACGGAACTAGCCGCGCAGTTACTTCAACGGAGTCAGCCGCTAGTGATCACACAATTGTGTGAAATTCATCTGTTTTCATAAAACCACTAATGTTATTGAGAATACCATGCAAATTCAAACCACGATGTCCACCTTGTTTGCACTGGCATCGAATCTGCTGATGAGAGTACTACTCGTCTAAATGATGGAGAGATGCTTTCTCTCTTTGTAATGTCACATAAACAGATTTCACGTTCAACGCTGCATTGTTCAGCTTGATCAAAATCTTGTTATGAAGATTACACGCAAGGTTTAACTTTTGATTCCAGCTCTCCACTATCATTACTTCATTGCCCAAAATCGTCTTGATGGACTGAAAACTCTTCCTCATGTATGTCGCCGAGTCAGAAACCAATGCAATTACACTGTCGTATGAAATATATTTCTTAAGGTTCCTAGTATTACTCTTGAACATCTTATCGACTTTTCACTTTCCAAGTAGTGAACGTCTCCTACCACCTTTTCTGGATCTGACACTGTCTCTTATTATTCTAAATAAGGTGGTGAACACAAACCGACCCTCCTTGTCAGCCGTCTCATCTCTTGTATAATTGCAATTTTCTTGTCGACAAGTTTGCTCATTGTTTTCTATTCAATTTCCTTCGCCAACATTGTCACGCACAACATTGTCGCGTTGAGCAGATCTTCACCTCCTTTAATAAAGGATCAATCAGAATATGATCATTAAAACTGTCTTTTGTGTCAAACTCTGTGATAAAAGGGGTATTTAAATAAACATATTAATTCCAATTATTTATTCCACGGTTTGATTTTTCTTACCTTCGATGATTTCGCGGAAGAAAGTCCTGATTTCTGGTCCATTCAACTTCTCTCGAGGAAAATGTTTTCGGCAGAAATACTTCAACGAGTCTTTTTGAAAGGTTCTCCAGGTAGTCCTCTCGATTCCTACTCTTGGAAGCCCCAGGAATAGAAATACGTTTCACTTTTCTCCCTTTCTAAGCTTTCTTTCCTTCTTCTAAGCTTTCTTTCTCCCTGTCTAAGCTTCATTTCTGTGTGCTCACACGAGTATTGCACATGTTTCTTAACTGTATCCTTGCACTCCCAACAAATTTTTACGTTACAGTATTTACATGAAATTGTACAAGCGGCTGTTGCGTGTGAAGGCCATCACCTTTGTGCTGATGTCGAATGTTACTCGGGTTTCCCACTCTCGGGTCAAACTCTCCGTCTTGGCCGACGTTTCGATGAACGAGTCGCCTATTTGTCATCGTCGTGATGCCCTGATGCCGATGGACGACTCGCTCATCGAAACGTCGGCCAAGACGGAGAGTTTGACCCGAGAGTGGGAGTAACCTACAGCATCATAATACGCGGGGAAAGCCTTTGATCTTTCTTCACCTTTGTGCTGATTAGCCCTTTAATGGCATGGCCTACTATGTTTAGTGGCATTTTGGTTTCCTGGAATGCACTAACTGACGGAAAAACACAGGGCATATATCGTTCCTCAGACCGTGAACTCAATGAATTCCTACGAATCGACCAGCGATCGTGGAATCGATTGTGACATCGAAATTATTGCAGTAAAACTCGATATAACAGAGTTCTAAAAGCTTTCTGCAGTATTAAATGCTTGTGGATGCCTGCTTTCGTATTACTGTTTTGTGTTTAACCCAGATAGTGTGATGGTTTCTTGGAATGTTACGAATGTATCGTGTTTCTCCTAAACTATTCATATTTCGCGTTTATCGTCGATTTTTCGTAATCGCGAAATGATCAAGTCTCTGCTAATGCCTTTTGACATATATTTCGTCATAATTCTATTAAACCTGTTAAGATTTTCCCCAAAATCCGAAATAATACGTTGAATATTATTATAATTGTGGCTGACATGTATCAAGGTCTCATGCCGAATAAAAAACAGGTATTTATATATGATTTTAGCTTAAATTTCGAAGTCCGTGCCGTGAATCCAAGTCTTGACATTGCATTAATTATTGCGAAAATTGTAAAATTTGGTTTTTGCATCATTTATATAGCCACTCATAAATGTGGCCATATATTTTTTTGCTACCTGAAAAGTTAATCATATGTGTACTTATTAACTCTTGATTACCGCACCAGTCACCTCAAGTTGTTGTGAACGAGTCTCGTTCAGTGTTCCGTCGAGAGCCATCCCAGCTTCACGGAACACCGAAGTATGTTTGCGTAGAGGCGAGTTCTGCTCGTGCACGTGGGTTGGGAGGAATAGCGGAAGGTCGATAGGGAGACGAAAGTTGGTCGCGGTGAATACTTTTAGTAACGTCACGCGACTAGCCATTAATAACACAATACCAAGGAAACTAAAACAAGTCAATTCGGAACCTAGGTGGTATAATGCAGACGTCCGGAAATTTTTCAAGCGACGACAAAACTTGTACGCGAAAATGAAGATCGCCAATCAGGATCTACCCGACGAGGGACTTAAAAAAATTCATGATATATATAAGAGAGCTAAAATAACAACAAAAGGGCCTTAAGAAAAGCGCTAATGGAATACAAGAGTAAAATATTAGGTGAATTTTTGGAAGATAACCCTAAGGCATTTTGGTCTTACGTGAGGGAGATTCAAGGGAATAAATCTACAGTAACGTCACTGAGAGACGGTAGAGGAGAAAGAGTTAGCGATAGATTAGAAAAAGCAAATATTTAACACATCTTTACAAAGTGTCTGCACTTCATGCCCTCAGAATAACGACGCTACATTGCCTTGCTTATTCAAAAATCCATTGCAGTATATAAATATTTCTTGTCGCGGGATAAAAAGTCACCTGAAATCCATTAACCCCCAGAAATTATCTGGTACCGATGACATTTCCGCCCAAGTTTATAAAGAATTAGCGTTAGAAATAGCACCGTACTTGAAAATAATATATAAAAAATCTCTAGCAGAACATCGTATCCCTTACGATTGGAAAATTCGCGAACGTTACTCCTATCTTTTAGTGCGGCGATAAGGGAGATCCCAGTGACTATAGACCTATCTCCCTCACGTCTTTCTCGTGCAAAGTATTAGAACATATAATCCAAATAATAATAAGCAAAATTATGAGGTATTTAGATAGTCAGAATTGTTAATTCAAAACCAGCATGGATTCCGAAAAGGCAGGTCCTGTGAAACCCAGCTAGCCCTTTTTCTCTTCGACGTTCTTTCCTCAGGAGAAAGGCTCACCCAGGTAGACGCGATATTTTTAGATTTCAAAAAAGCTTTCGATAATGTTTAGCATTCAAAATTAATTGTTAAGCTAAAAGCCTATGGAATACATCACGATATAATATGCTGGGTTGAAGATTTCTCAAGTAACCGCGAACAGAGGGTAGTTCTAGATGGCGTTGGTTCATATACAGTTAAAGTCACATCCGGTGCACCCCAGGGCAGTGTGTTTGGTCCCTTATTATTCCTTTTGTATATAAATTATTTCACCACCGTCGTTACGGGTAAAATTCGTCTTTTCGCGGCGGACGCAGTATTTTACAGGCATATTAACACAGAGTCTGATAGAATTTCGTTGAAGAAATACATAGAAGCTATAAGCGGATGGTGCTACACTTGGCTGTTAGAATTAAATTTTAATTGGTGTGTTGTTATTAATTTTTGTAGGAAGAGTAGCTTAACCAACGAGACGTACACAGTTAATCAAGCCGAAGTAATAAATTTGGAGAACAATAGGAATAACCCTTACTCAGGATTTGTCGTTGGGGAAATATATACGAGAAATTTGTGGACAGGCAAGTCGCAAATTAGGATTTATGAAAAGAAAACGTGTGACGAGAAAGTAAAGGAGCGATGTTATTTTCCTCTCGTGAGACCCCACTTGGAGTACGCCGCTGGTATATGGGACCCTTACGAAGTAGTACTCGTTTCAGATATAGATCGATTACAGCGGAGGGCAGCTAGATTTGTTAAAAATTGTTATGATAAACGTTGTAGCGTTACTTAACTGCTGAGGGAATTAGGGTGGGAACCTCTATCCGAACGAAGGGAAAAATATAGGTTAAATCTTATACGAAAGTTTGATGTAGACTATTTTTTTCCGGAAGTTCAAAATATTTTGCTTGAGCCAAAGTATTACGGCAGGAACGATCACAGGCATAAGATTAAGGAAATAGACTGCTGAACCGATAGATTTAAAATGTCATTTTTTTAACGTACAATAAGGGATCATAATATTTTTGATAGACCAGTTCAAGGATACTGACTAGGTAAAATAGGTTTTTTCAGTAGTGCTCAGTATTTTTACATGAATTTTATATTCTAACCTCGCATGCAATCTCCTGCATGATATACTCTTGCATTTTTTAGTACCTTGTAGTGCTATTTATCTGTCGCATTAATAATACTAGCCGGTACTTGTATCTTGAGTAGTGTACTGCATGGCAGAATGTTCTTCTACGTATCACTCTCCTGGATTCTGGTGTGACTGCGTACCGTTGTCCTGACTGCATTTGGCCAGCGCCTTGCATTCGGGGGAAAGTGCGCGGTTTTGATTTGAACTGGGATGAGTGCTGCATGCCTGGTGTGGAATCACCTCCTGCCACACACTCGTAGTGGTGGCTTGCACGGTATTTCGTAGATGTGGATGTATATATTCGCGGCCTAGAGCGCCGCATGAGGACTGTCCGCGTTGCCAATGCATGCGCTAGAATAGAAGTTTACTTTTGGCCACTTGATGCGTCGCGCACTCGAGGCATGCGAGGCCGTTCGATATCGATTGCTCTCTTCCTTCGATACAGGTCTTCGCTGCATGAAAGAAGCTCGCCATTTATGTACTCAATTAGCTGTATTCTTCTCGAGCACGGCGTAGGCTGTTCAACGTTTTTTTGGATTTGCCAGTACGTTTGTACACGAATTGACAACATTATCCGATTTCCTGGGGCGTGCTATGGGAAGTAAGCAGCCGTGTGGTGGAAATGGTTTGCAAACACCCATATCGATAGAGTTACGGAGATTTCGAATGGAACAACCTTGTGAGGCACATGATGGTTCTAACTATTCCTATTTTCACGCTTCTATTTTTTCCATCCGCACGGAAACATGACGGGTTACTCTGCAAGTGATATTTTTAAGCATTCGTTAATAGTTGTACATTCTTACCAAAATGTGCCTCTCTTAAAACATCAGTGCCGTCTACTTGCACGTTCCATTCCCGTCTAACCTGAGACCTTTTCTTATGGCGAGGGACGATCGAAAGCTCATCAAGAACCGCGTCCTCATGACAGTGGTCTTGTTTTGCGCCAGTTGTTATATTCCGCGGAGGCGGACGCCGGCTCGGTTCGGCAGGTGAACAGTTTATAGGAAGTGTGGCCAGTTTATAAGAAGTGTGGATGGATGGAGGGGAGGGCCTCTCCCCCTTCCAATCGCCCCCCCCCCCTCCTCCATATAATGCGTTTCACTTCACTCCCGTCAGGTATTGAAAGAGCCTTTTTTCCGCAGCTTCTCCCACTCCGCCCCCCCCCCCCCTCATCACAACGCCTCCTCCCCCGTGGCGTGAAAAGTGGACGAATGAATGCAAATTCATTTATGACTCTCTCAAGTTTTCCGACGGCTTCGAGATATTCGGCGCGAGTCTGCTCGGTGATTGGGATGATGGGCGGCGCCATAATCCTCCTCCTCCCGACCCCTATATCTCACCCCCGACCTTTTGCGCGCCCAGCGGCAATGTGGGCTCGTTCCTCGACACCTCTCCAGCCCGTCATACCCTCGTGTCTTGTCCCTCTCTTGGCCCCATTGTGGTGGCGGAAGCGATAACCATGGCTCATTGGAGGGAACATTTTTACAGCTTTTCATTCTAGTGGAAAATAGTTCATTGGCGCGTCTTTACTTGAGAATATACGTCTATTCGATGGAAATCACCATATTGAGGTAGCAATATTTTCTAATGATTTAAAAATTATTTTTTTTATAATTTCTCCGATAGGGAAGCCTTTTGTGGCTTGCGTTTATGGCGCTACATTCGTAATTCAAGTAAAAACCTTTGTTCTTACGTTTTATTTTTTGTTTGGCAGGATACCTTGATATTTGTTAGCGACCGTTGTATTTATAAGTAACGAACTATTTCGCGTTTATGGGAATGGGTTCTATGCCCATGTGAATGGACTTACTTCGAAATATATGTCAAGTGCTGCAAAAGTTCGTGTTAAAAAAGTAATATTGTAAAAGTGTATTAAGTGATCATTTTGGCTTATTTTTAAGGACAGAGCCACCTAAATTTTAAGTAATGGACAGGTAACTCGAATTCATCTTGCATATTCTTTTTATTATGTACTAGCGGAAGGTATCCGTTGAAATTCAACGGGTGTGAAAAACATTGAAGTTATTTCATAAGAAAACCACATAGCCTGAAGAATACAGTCAGTGTGGCCATTTGAGGAACTCGTAACCTGCCTTGTACTTTGTGTTCGTTGTAGTAGAGACGCTTACACCAGGGTATTTATGCGCATCGTTTACTACGGAAGTGTTCTCTCACATACATGCAGTGCCCATATGTGATCTAATTTGAGAATAGACATTGAAGAGTATACTCGTTGTAAAAATATGCATTGAAATTATCGATTACCCCCTGAAGCATTTTCTTATTTTCTTTCTACGTGTTATCATGGTCCTGCAGGTAAACGTCATATTTAAATGCTAGAGGCGTGAAAATCCTTTGAAAATCAAATCTCTGGTTGCCAAGGAAGTATGCTATTTTATATTTCAGAGAAAAATGGAAAATTTTTGAGCTAAATACATGATTTTCAGACAAATAAGAAGTATGAAAGAAAATCGATTGAAAGAGTTAGAACTTCATTTTATTTAGCGATCCGATTAAAAAATCCCAGCCTTCTATCTTGAGTAAATATACTTTTAAAAAGCAAAAAATAATGCAACAGCTGAACCCAATTCTTACCATGGACCACCAGGGGGCCTTGGGGGATCCTGAGGGGTTTTTAATATAGCTTAAGGTACAACCTGATATATTTTCTATCTACAAGCCAAATTTCATCTCAATCGGTCCAGTAGTTTTTGCGTAATGGAGCAACAGACTATTGAAGCAGAAGACCTATTGAAGCCTTTCTTTTACGAGCCATGCTTGGATTTCGTTGTACAAAATAAAGTTTGTTGGTGGACCATGGCAAAGGCTATTTTGAACAATCGATTCACGTAATCGAAACAATCAATATAAATCGAAATATATCGATAGATATCGTGCACAATGTATTTTTATGGGTTCATTTATTTCAATTGATACGTTCTGGGTATTTATTATTTATCCATATGAGGTTCGGCTTCAACTATGCTATCGGTCGTCCGTCAAGGGGACTGCGCACCGAAAACGCTGAATTTTCAGCAATTTTATGATTGTTTTTCAAAATTTTAAGTAAATCAGTTGAAAAACAAAAATGAATTGCAAAAGAAGGACGTTTATTTATTTTTCTTTCCAATGGTATATATCGCGACTATCGCCAATATTTTTAATTTTACAGCACTGCGTGACTTAAATTCGCACATAAGTCACGCTTTACCGTGGCGCATATAAGTGGCCCATTATTACACTGTGATGACGTCAGATTCATTATAAAACGGGACTTCACATAAGTCACGCTCGAGCAATTGACAACTATTGATCTCCAGATGCACTCTGAAATGTGTTTTTTACGCATTAGCATTGAAAGAAAAAGAAGATAAACTTATAAATATCAACCAATAATATCTTTATTTGTAATGTTTCAAGTATTTAACATTTAATTGTGAGAACCCCCGTCTATTTTAACCTTACAATTAATGAACAGGAGAGAGTTTTTTTGGAATTAAACCTAATGTATCCTGTACGTATAAGCCAATAAATTGATGGTAAAAATACTGGAAATCTTGGTTCCTGTGATAATGCTTGATGAGTTTCATTGGATGTAGATGAAGTTGGCTTCATACGAACCGTGTTTTTCACCACGTTTGAAGCACATTTTTAATTGTGGCTTGTTTCTTTAAAGCAATACCAGAACTTATCTGTTTGTATATTCTCTTTTTATTATTTTACGAATCCGCAATATAACCTTCAGCGACTGTATTGGATTTCCAGCCTCCATGTCTCTTAAGCGTGGTGATGTCAGCGCAAGCGTCTGTCTACTAATAGTGTAGCAGAGGTTCTCCGAAAGCTGCGACCAGTGAACTTATCGGCATCAGGCAAATTAAAAAACAAGGCTGAGTCTCTTGGCAAAGTTAGCAAACTCATTGATCCCGATGGGCTGCTGCTGTGAACATTTCCCAGGTGAATACTTTAAAAGGAATCTATCTGTTTGGCATGATTACGGCCTAGCTTGTGCGTATTCTTTACAAATATCATATAGTCCATCTGTAATCGTAAAAGTTCTGGGGACTTTATTTTTAGTCTCTTTGATGTAATTAGAGGCAAATCATCAGATTTTTTAATATCACTGACTTTTACATTAACAGGCTCCTTTCTTCTCAGCGCACCAGCGATTCCAAAAATTAGAGCAACGTTTGTAGGTATAGATAAACGTGCTCTGAAGCTTCATTCAGAAATTTTGATTTATTATCTTTTGTGAAAACTAAAGACTTTTTTGGTCGATGCCCTTCACTTTTACTCTTTAAGAAAAGCAGATCTCCATTCATCCTAACATTTCATTTACAATAGAGAAAGACGTAAACAGATCACTGAGTTTCTTAGATCTGTCTATTTCATTAAGATGGCAAAAACGTGAATTTGGAATCTATAGGAAACCATCTTACACTGATCATATCATACCTAGCGATTCGATTCACCATTTTTCTCACAAACGTGCTGCTTTACATTCTATGGTTTATCGCCTCCTTCACATCCCCCTCACTCTCATCAAACTTCAAAACTGAACTTTTGACAATCAAGTCCATAGCCGCTAGCAACGGCTATAATCCAAATTTGGTGGACAAAAGTTTTCATAAAAAACAAAACTCCGTAGCTACAAAACAGATTTCTCACACACAAACAGTAAGACCCTCAAAGTCCAAGTGGTGTTCTATTCCTTTCCTAGGAAAGATTTCTTATAGGATCTCAAACCGCTTTCCGAGATCCCTTAAGTCAGCACTCTACGCTCCCCTAACGCCTTCGAAATGCTTAGTATACGGTAATGACTAAGTTGATAAATTATTCAGATCGCGTATTTACAAAATTAAATTTAATAGTTGTAATTTAGCTTGCATTGGTCAAACAGGACGAAATTTTAAGACACGGATCAAAGAACACTCACGAAGTTACTTAAATATGGATACTAACGTACATTTTGCTAAGCATCTGCTGGACAATAATCACGTAAGTGATTCTACATGTCCTGCCAAAATGTTTAAAGATGGAAGTATTGGAGCTTTAGCAGAAAATCGGTTTGTCGGGGGGCTTTAAAATGCTAATCTGATTTTAAAGTATGTTTAATATGTTTAATGATGTATCTTCTTCATTTCAATTTTTAACAATGCGACTAAGTAAACTGTTTACAATAACATAAACAACACACTTTGGGAGAACGACAGGTGAAACAAGTGAACTGAGAAATTCGAATTCATGTACAGGATTACATACGTACTAAGAACAACAGGAGCGAATGGAATTTTATCAGAGAGTAAAGCAACCTTTGCAACGAATTTCTTTTTCCGCACCCCTCCTCCTCCCCACTCCTTTCCGAAAGAATTTCCCTTTTCACAAGCCCTTAAACCTATGTTCCCCTGCCTTTCCACCCAAAAATTAGTTTGTTCTCCAAACCCTCCCCCCAAGCTTATTGGCGTTGGTTCCTATCGTAACTATCAATAAATAACATGTAAACAATTGTACCTGAGGATACAGCAAGCTGCGAAACGCGTAGTACAATAATAAATATGGATGGAAAATACAAGGATCGTTTTTATATGGATTCAAGTATGTCGCGCTGATTGTGAATTTGTAATTAATAAACTCAATTATTAGATTGTTTGACCACAGAGGACGGTGAATTTAAGTCACTTGACCTATGAAGTAGTATACGACACTAGTGACTTAAGTGGCTCTTATTACATGGCATGTTATCGCTAACTTCACGCCGTGTAATAATGAGCCACTTTTGTCACCAGTGTCGTAATGTACTAAAAATATGCATAAGAAAAAAGATCTGCATGCCAGAAAAACGAACCTCATACGTATTTCTTATGGAAACACATTTACTCGTCTGGAGTCGAACAGTAGACCTTTATGTAAACAGAAAGTAGCCATAAGCCTTCCGAGTGACATAATGAATCACATGTTACAAATGTTTACGTCATTCCGTGCAGTGGTTTGGCAGTTATAATAAATGACCGCACATTCACATATTTGTAGATAATAAAGAAGATTGTAATTTAAATTCCATAATCTGTAGGTTGAAATTAGATTGATCGCCGGTTTGCGTTTACTTGGAAATGGGAATCCAAAACTTCACAGATGTAATAAAATAACTCTATTAACTATTTTTGTAAATTGTATTTGACACGACCTGGGTTTTGACTCTTCATATTTTATTCAGGTCACCTGAGTATGTCACCAAGTGCCGAAATCCTGGCCACGTCAATAAAGTCATACTACAAGTGGTGTTAACTCAGTTATTTTATTTCTTCGTGATGGATAACTTCCACCGAGTAAAGCCCTGTAACCGTTTACTTTGCCAAAACTTTAGATTCGTTTTCACAATGATAGTCACACGACGTAATTTACTTCACCTTTGATTGTTTTATGAATACTAATAAATGGTTAATTTTCCTTTCAGGAATCCTGATCTAGTAGTGGGTGCATGGTGGTTAGGTTGGACAATTCCTGCGCTCTTGTGAATTGGAGGGTGTCATGCCGCGTGAGTATTTTATGCTAGTGTTGTGACGTGGGGACGGGAAAGTAAGGAGCACCAAGGTTTCTTTCAGAAAACAGACTTATAATTTCAACAAAAAGTACAGGTCAAATTAGATCCTTATCCCTCGAGCCTCGTCACTTTCTGCTCCCTTTCACCTTGGTGGGTACCAAGGAGTATAGAGTACTATATACTCCTTGGTGGGTACGCTTCAGTCCCCAGACGCCGAACTGCTGTCCGCGCCTCCTCTTGTTAACGCGCCGAACCTGGCCTTCAGCTCCGGCGCGTTCTTCGAATTTGTCGAATCGGTCAACCCCGATTCGGCACATACTCCGCCTTGCCCGCCAAAGGAGTCCCTTCCGTGCCTCCTCCTCTGCTCAGCCGATCCTTGCGTGAGTTCTTCTTCCGGTTTCTCTTGAGTTTCTTCCATGCCAAGGCCGCCTGCACCTGGAAAGATTGACTCATCCCCCCCCCCTCCCTTGTTTATTTGTTTGTAGTGCCTTTTAAAATAAGCAGACACCGGTACTTGGGCACAATTTCATTTGCGATAAATGCGCCCTCCGGAAATATTCCCCATTCATGTGTAGCAGAGATACCGTTTTTGGTGTTAAGAAACGTGAGATCTGGTATGGGCCAACCCATCTATCCATTTTCTTCGCTGCATGTTTGTTTGAGGCTTTACTAATGGGGTTACTGCGCACAACGACCAAATCTTCAATTCGGAACGGATTGTTTAATCGCCCCTTATTATACTTCACTGCCCTCTGTTCATAAGAACTGATCAACCTTTTTTGAGCTTCCAACCAATTTTTCTTTAGGTTCACCTTGCTTATGTTTGGGGGTAATATCTCGTCTATTTTCCAACTCAGCGACAACGGGGAATTAGGTTTAAGGGAAAACATCATTTCAAAAGGTGTCAATCCGTGAGCTTCGTGATGTTCCGTACCTATTGAAAGGTAGTTGGAGCCACCTTACTCTCTCATCCCATGTGGTTTGCGAGCGGGAATGATAGGCGATAAGTGCTGATCTTAAGTTACGGTTAACGCGCTCTGCCAAAGATGGCTGAGGATAACAAGGCGTGGTAGTAACGCGTTCGATGCCGCGAGAGAAATACATTCTTTTGAATTCTTTTGACCTAAACTGGGGTCCATTATCAGAAATAAACCTCACCGGTGGGCCAAATATCTTTATGATATTATCCTGAAGTGCTTTAATCAGACTAACCTTGGAGGCCTCTCGCAGCTTTACTCCTAGGAAATTTCCCCACCAAGTCCAGAAAAATACTCTGCATCGGTTTCGTTGCTACAGTTGGAGATAGTTTTCCGAATTTACTTCTGTTTGCCGGCTTACTCATAACACACCTTTCGCATTCTTTGACTTTTTCCGCGATGTAACGTTCCAATCCTTCCCACCAATAAGTTTCTTTTACTTTTTGTATCGTTTTATAATTCCCAAATGCCCGCCAAGAGTAGATACATGGTAATAAGAAAACAACATTGCTCTCAGGTTTTCAGGAACAACTACCTTTAAATCGTTTCTCCGATTACAGTAACATAAAACACCTTTTGATAATTGGTAGCCCGAAATAATTTTCCCTTCTAGTAACCTATCACTTTTCCCCACTTGGGGCTGGTGAGTAAATATATTCTGAAAAGCAAGGGGGAAGTCTGTTATTAGAGCTTCCATTTGACAATTTTCGCTTTCCCGTTTTTCTTCCTCAGTCTCAAACATTCGTGATAGTGCATCTGCCACCACGTTCTGCGTGCCCCGACTATGCTGAACTTTGAATTTTAAAGATGATATTTGTATAACCCATCGGCCTATCTTACCTAATTGCCGCGGGTGAGCGAGTAACCAAGATAAGGCTTGATTATCTGTTTCCAGAAGGAACTCCACATGTTCCAAATAGTGCCAAAATTTTACTATTCCAAATAAAATGCCCAAGCACTCCAACTCATACGTGCTGTACTGTTTTTATTGGGGCGTCAAGGATCGACTCGCGTACGCGATGGGAGCTCGCCCTTCGTCTACTTCCTGACATAGTACTGCCCCCACCGCTGAAGAACTGGCGTCGGTTTGTAAAATAAAAGATGTTATGAAATCAGCCATTCTGAGCACCGGAGGAGAGGTAATGCATTCCTTCAGTAAATCAAAGGCCTCTTGTCGCTCCTTTCCCCATATAAACTTAACACTCTTTCCTCGCAACGCATTCAGAGGGGCAGCCTTTTTCGCAAGGTTCGGGATGAACTTCCCGAAGTAATTAATCATCCCAATGAACCTAGCCACCCCTCGGGCATTTTTCGAGGCCTTGAATTCCCTTATAGCTGTAGTTCTTGCCGGATCTACTTCTATCCCTTTGCTGGATACTAAGAACCCTAGAAATGAAATCTCGAATTTAGCCTTGTCTGGGTTTACCCTTAACCCTGATTCCAGCAACCGAGTAAGCACTTCCCTCTAATGCCGGAGATGTTCGTTAAAGGACTCAGTATAGATCACGACATCATTGAGGTAGTTAAACACACAATCGAACTTGATGTCATGAAATACCTTATCAAGTAGCCTCGTTAAGACTTGAGCCCCTGTGGCGAGTCCAATAGGCACCCCCGTTTCAATTGGTAAAGATTCCACCCCTCGTCAAATGTTTTAGAGGCAGAGGAAAGAGAGGTGTTTGGTGATATGCCTGCTGCTCTATCACTTCTTTCTCAAACAGAGAGTTAACCTGCTCGCGGAGCACCCGTACCTTCGGTGGACTCAAACGATAAGGTTGACTTTTGACAGGTGTCCTATCGGTCAGACTTATATCCTATTCCATTAAGTGTGTCAAACCCAAACTCTTAGTCAAAACGTCCGCGAAATCAAGTATTACCCTTTGAATTTCTTCCTCCTCCTTTGCTTCTAGGTGTTTCAAACTGAACTCTCCCTCCTGAGCTTGACCGGTGTCTAATTGGTCAGCATGGTCTGCATTACACAAAGTGCTGGGACCCAGGCGATAGACATTTTCGCGACAGAACTTAAAATAAAAACAACTATCCGATATATTTAGCACTAACCCCACGTGTGACATGAAATCGGCTCCCAGTATCATGTCCCTCGCTAATGAGTCACAAACCAAAAAAGGATAGACCCACGTGAAGACCCCTATCTTTACCTTAAAGGTGGCCGATAAAGCAATGCGTATAGGTTCCCGAGTTGCCGTGTAACAAGTTACTATTTCTCTTTTCTGTCCTTTAACTAATCCATTCTCTTTCACTTTTTCAAAAAATTTCCTTGAAACAAAGCTGCGTACTGATCCGGAGTCCAACAACGCCTCTGCTGCCTCCTCTTTCACCAAAACTTCAATAATCGAGTGCAGACCGCACCTGGCCCGAATCCTTCCTTTATTAGGCAGTCGCTTTCCACGTTTGGGAGTTTGGTTGGGCGAAAATTGGGCTACACTCCCGGGTTCCCCGCCCTCCATGAGTTTAAATGATTCCGGGGTCTACGGCAGTCCCTACTCCAGTGACCTTGCCCATGGCAGTTGAAGCAACGTGATCCATTAAACCCTCTGGCTACCTCCGATTGGCTGCCGCAGCCGCGATTTCGTGCATTACTTTCCTCATTTTCGCGCCATCCCCTGTACCCAAATTCCGGATCTGCCATTTCCGCCGGACCCGGGGGCGGTCGGTAATTTTTGCAGTTTTCAACCTTGGCCTCCACTAATCGCCAAAGACGCAACCATTCTGAGAAATTATAAATTGTTTCGTCGGGTAATTTCGTAAGATAAAATGGGTGCAAGTTATCGCAAACCAACCTTAATAAGTCTACATCACCATACGGCTTTTCGAGCCGCCTGTTCATGGTTCGCATCACCGTAATGTAATCGGCCATTCGCTCACCCTCTCCTTGTGTTCTCTCGAGAATTTCTTTCTTTAACCGCGTCGCGTAGCCGGCTGGGAGGAAACATTGTCGAATCTCTCTCACAAATTCATCCCAACACGAAAACTCTGTTCTATTTGCCAAAAACCACTTTAAAGCTGCATTTCCCAGCATTTCGGGCACCAGTTCCCACAATTCATTTTTCTCTAACCCCCTTGTCTCTCTGAAAAACTCTTCCTTTTCAATAAACCATTCAACGCTATTGCCTGTTTCTCCATCGAATCTTACTCCCCACCTGGCAATCTCTTTCCCCATTATTTCTCTTCTCCGCATCCTGGACTCCCACTCTTCCCCTCTCGGTCTCTCTATGTCCGATCCCTGATTCGCGAGTGCCCCCCCCCTCTTCGTGTATCTTTCTCACGTGATTCCTGAGTTTCTTTCTTAATTCATCTAAGGTACCCTCGCCCTCAACGCCTAGGTCGCATGCCCATTTAACGGCTTCCTCTTTCGACAATTCGTTCACCCAGGCCGTACCGGCCGGTAAGTTCCAAGTATTTACCACCAAACTTTTCCTAAACCATCAACAAAGGAAGAGAGGAAGGGTGCTCTTCACGCCACTGAGGTCCACCAGGGCTATTAAGGGATATAAGGTTGGACCATGGGTGGGTGAACGAAGGACCAGACACAACAGCTAAACTAAACCTAAACTCAAGAGGAACTACTCAACTCACCACAAACGATGGTGACCCGGGCGAACAGTCAGCCGAACCACGCTCTGCTACCAGTTTGTGACGTGAGGACGGGAAAGTAAGGAGCACCAAGGTTTCTTTCAGAAAACAGACTTATAATTTCAACAAAAAGTACAGGTCAAAGGAGATCCTTCTCCCTTCTCTCCAAAGGAGAGCCTCGTCACTGTCTGCTCTCTTTCGCCTTGGTGGGTACGCTACAGTCCCCAGACGACGAACTGCTATCCGCGCCTCCTCTTGTTAAGGCGCCGAACCTGGCCTTCAGCTCCGGCGCGTTCTTCGAATGTGTCGAATCGGTCAACCCCGATTCGGCACAGTGTGACTTTCTCTCTATACTATTACAAAGGGGGGGTATTGCGACTTGGTGCGAGGAGGGAAGAGTAAACTCATTTCCAACGTTATCTTGGCTTTTTGATTAGATTCCATTTTCAAGTGTCAACGCGGTGAATGGATGAATGCATACAAGTGTGATTATTTCCAAGACTTGGTTTCGCTCTCTTTTCGCGGTGTTTCCTTCCTAGTCGAGCCAAGCTGGGAGTGATATGGCGAATTTTCTCTAGGAAGTTACTTTGATGACTGAATAGCCTTGCAAATCGCTTTAAAAGTGACGCTTCGACATGTAGGCCTGGACCTCCATGGCGGTGTCGATAGTGGTAGGAATCGATCGCGCTTGCAGGGAAAATAGAAAAGCTTTTATTTTGCCTGCATGCAGCATATCGCATGAAATCGCATTCTATCCGGTGATATCTATTCTTCTTCTTGCGTTCTCCTTCCATCTTCTGATTCCCATTTCTTCCCTCGGATCTCCTTCAACATCCTGCACCCATCGTTTTCGTTGTCTTCGTCTCTCCCTTTAATCCCCTCCATCTTCAGTATTGAACAGTCGCATTCTGCGTTCACCCACTCTCTCCAAGTCGCTGAGCCATGCCGGCCGCAGTGACATGGATAACTTAGTAATATCTTCACCTCCTTATAATTCGTTATATATATCTCCCAATTCATTCTGATTCTCCATATCTTTACACCTCTAAACATTTGCTTTGCTTCCCTTTCAAATCTCGTGTTTCTTGGTCATTATTGGATGGGATACATGTCTCTGCTACGTATGGGACAACAGGTCTTATGAGGATCTTATATAATACATACAAGAGGGTTGGATTATGGAGGGGAAAATTTGCAAAATATGCCTTATTGCTGGTCATACCTCCCTGGCTTGTCTCATTAGATAACATGACCGTAATTGGAGAATAATATGGTGAACAACGAATAAATTAGTGGGAGGAGGACTGCGTACGTTAATATTTATTTGTACTCGGAAACGTTTTAAATGTTGAAGAACGCAAAGATATGATTCATGAATTTCTATTATTGAATAATAACGATAATAATGTGAATGAATAAAAGTAATAACGAACCTCATTCTTGATACGTTGTAATGTTGTGAATGTATTTTAATTCGTTCACACGTACGAAGTCCACGAATGCCAATTGGCCTCGATCAGCGATTTATGGACGCAAATGTTGCCAAATGTGGACGATTTTTGAAATTACCATATCCATTGCTTACTTCGGTCATGTTTTCGAAAAAAACTGGAAATCGCGTTTAAGCAAACGATGTCCAGCGAGTGGTTATACAAGTTTAGATATCGCTATACTAGCTATTTCTTGAGAAGTCAACTTTAGGGTGTGAAGCCGTTTTTAGGGGAATGGAATCGCTCGGCCTAGGCTTTTAGAAAGGGAAGCGAGAAAATTGCTCGTATATTTCTGAATATTTGCCAACATGAGTGGTGGACCCCTTTCTCACTCTCTTTCGGTGCCAGGCAACCAACGCGCCTCGTGACGCGCGCGAGAGAGAGAGGGACCGGTCCGGCCCGAGGATCGACTCGCGGCCGTCCAGCCAGACAACCAACGTTGAGATCCGAAATTGTATTGCATTAAAAAGCGCGATATTTTTCAGTACCGCGCTTATTTAACCAAGCCTTGTACGGTAAAGGAAACCGGCTCGAAATACCATGTCCGATAGAAATCCCGGTAAGAATAACTCTTTCAGGCACGATACTATCACTAAACTACTATTTCGCATTTGGTTTCAAACTTATTCACTTCCCGAGATTTTAGTTTCGGACCCACTGGAAATATTTTCTAAGCACTTACAGCGTCTGTTTGGTAAGTAAAATGAAACTGTAATTAAATAAGGGTGATTAGATAAATCAAATCTGAGCAAACTAAATCCTATAATCTCAGGTTAATTTAACATAGGCAGGTTCTTCTTGACTTTCATCTTGGGCTGAACGCTCGGAGTTTCTTAAAGGGCGCACGAATATTAGTGTGGGTGCAATTACATAATCATGTTACCTTGCCAGCCATCTCGGGGCTCGTATAGCTGGGAGTGAGTCTCTCTTTTCCTCTCCTTACCCATGAGGAGGGTCCCAAATACTGGCTTTATATACCAAGTGGGGTCTAAAGAGGGAAAAAGAGCTGATTTCTCTGACTCAATCGTCCCACTCTCCAAGTCTTCTTTTCGAAAAACACAGTGTACAAATTGCTTGACTGATCTTTCCCGAATATGTATTTCCCACGAGATATCATTAGTTAGACTCCGAGGTATTTAACAGGTTCTGCAGTCTCTGATTGGACATGCTCTGTTTAATAGCTGTGTTGAAGGAATTAATCCTTTTCCTGATGTTCTTTGAGACATTGTTTTTTCAAATTTAATTATGGCTGCCACACATAGCACCATGTTCGAATTGCCTTAGGGTCCTTCGTTAGCTTCCCTATCAGTATTGCTTCAGATTTTTCTGTGCACTACAGCGCCTTCTGCAAATAGTCGAAGCTTGCTATCTACTACTTCACCAATATCGTTAATATACAAATGGAACTGAAGTGGACCTATGAATCTTCCCTTTGGTACACCCGAAGTGTTAACCTCATTGGAGATGACGCCGTCTAATCACATGCTCCCTCTGCTCCCCCTGCACAATACTACCCTCTGTACGCAATCGCTTAGGATTTCTCTAATCCAGGAAATTACGTCGTCGTCTAAGCCGTAAGATTTTAAACGTATCTGTGTCCGGCGAGGCGTAGTGGAAGGATATCATAATGAAACACTAAAAGTACCGCAAGATTTTAGTTTTATGAGTAACTTTTTATGGGAAAATTCGTCAAATGCTTTTTTGAAGTTAAGAAAAAAGCGTGTATATTAGAACATTATCTTCTCCGGAGGTTATTTCCCGTCCATATTACTGGGTTTTATGTCAGATAATGTATATCAGCCTTTGGCAACCTCTTATATAGGCTGTCTATGATAATATCTCTGTAATATAAACATTGCAGGAATAAGGCCAATGAGGAAAATGACAGAAAATTCTCATATTTTACGAACGGTACACGCAATCGCTTCTTTCGAACTGCGACGAAAAGTTGACAACTCGTAAACTTAGTGAGCTTAGACGTGACTTCGTGGAAATTCTTGGGTAAGTATGAAAAGAACGCAAAATTTTCCAAAGGGTTATTTTTAAATGGTACGACTAAGTCACTACTATTACAATGTACCACTATTATTGGTAGGTCATTGTCTCTCAAGCAGTACTGGATCGAGTTTATGGACTTCGATTTCGTGGAAGAAGTGCTTGACCTGTTGTATTTACCTTAGCGGCGGACTGCAACTTTTGGACCACAACTGTTTTCACTCCAATGTCACAAGTACTTAGGGACATTTCACTGTCAATCATTAGGTTTTCCAAGTCGCAAGGCTGGACAGAGAGGCTAGGGACGTAGTTTAGTCCCTTTTCTATGAAACTTAAGTCTCGCTCGCCTAGCTTTACCTCGGACAAGTTCTTCTCTCTATCGCGGAATGTAACCAGTGGTGGAACAATAGGGTTCTCTGTTAGAAGGTGTTCCTCCTCCCCCCACCACCCACTACTACCCTCGATCTACCCGCCTTCCTGGGTCTGCATCACCGCTTTCCCAGTTCCCAGTTCCTCTTTCCTTCTCACACTCCCATCCCCCCCGCCTTCTTCCCTCTTTCTACATTCCCTCTTTCCCCCCCCCCCCCCCCCCCGAAGCTCTCGTCTCCTCCCCTCCCCCTTCACCTTGATGACTCTGTAAACCATGTTCTTTAACATTTAAATCTGTATTTTATGAACTTAGCGTTTAAACTAATCGTTCCATTTATAAAATAATCCTACATGGGAGAATACTAAGAGATCTTTTCGTAATTTGATAAATCCCATTGGTCATACCGCTTACACAGCTTATGCGTGGAAGTCAATATTAGAATTTACCGACCAATGAATGTGCTTATTGCCTATAACATATATTTTGTAGTCCCTATAATGACGGGTTGAAACTACCCTTTTGAACTTGTGATCTTTTCTCTAAATTCTGAAAAGTTTTCGGAATTTCCGTATTTCTGAAAAGTAGTGCAATTTTCTCAAAAATAATATTTTAATATATTCACTGTCTTGATAAAATTATTACTGTGGAAAATTGAACGATTTGTTATTGCAATATTAATAAATTCCACTCAGTTTCGGTAAACTCTTCGAGTATTCTATGAAGGGACCTGAACTGTGAGGGGGTTTGAATTATCTGCGAGCGAGTGATTGTGGCGCTAATGGTAGGAGTCGATGTGATATCTGGGGGTGCGCATTCTATTCCGTAGGTCAGCGACCCTTTTCTCTGGCGATGCGGCGGAGTGCCCGTTCGCGCTCTTCCCTATCGATCTATCCGCTCAAACAATAGGGTAATTGCTTTTGCGGATCCTTGTGGCGAGGAGCTTTTTCTGTGGTGGCCAAACATTGTGTAGAGCGTTCCATATTTGTCCTTCTTATATATTCCTGGTCCTCTTTTCTTTGACTTTTCACTCGGTTATTCCCTCATGTACATTCTTCACCAACCCATTGTACCTCAAGAGTGTGTCCGATACACTCGGTGCTTATTTTTGTATTGTGTTCCCTATGACTATGTCCTCTTCTACTCTTCTGTAACCTTCACCATTTCATATTTTGTCCGTCTGTTTGATCTTCAGCATCCTCCTCCACCACCAGGTTTAGAATTCTTGCCATCATTTCCAATGGTCCATGCTTTCGATCCGTTTAAGTGCCTCGCTCCATACAAATTTTTTCACATGCTGTTTCCTCGTTCTTGATTTCATCTTCGTTGAGTACATTAGTCGCCTTTTCATAAGCGTTTCCTTAATGTTATACTAAATATCTAAGATTTATGTTGTAGAAGAAGATAAGAAGAAAAAATAGTTGCGATATTTTTATTTGAAGTTCGTCTTTATTGCATAACTTTCGGAATTATTATCTCCTTCGACTGTGTTGGTTAAGGATTAGTATCTAGTTTTTTATTATACCGTTAAACGACGCCTTTTAGCGTTTACCTATGTGATATAGAAAGTTTCATCCTCCTCACTCCTCCTTATGTCGCCGCTTATGACTTCGGAATGCAATCGATTGGAACTTTTGCCACGCTTTGGCGTCATTTATGCGCTCTCGGAATCCTTTTTCGTTTTGGAAAGCTTGGATCGCTCACTCACGAAATTCAGCTTCGACGGCTGCTGTGTCTGCGCCGCTCTTGCCGTGCCGAATGATTCCTGGAAGCTCTGAGAAGGGAGTCACTAACGAATACGAGACCAACTATAGCGACCGCTTTTCCTAGTTTCCCCCGGACTTCATGTCTCCGCGTCTTCACATCTCGATCTGGCGTTTTTCATTCAATTTATGGTAGGACTGTGGGTTTAAACCGTAGAATTGCCATAATTATATATTTACTTCATTGTATTAAGTGGTCATGGTGATACCGAGTTGACGCTTTTAGCCTGCGCTCCTTTAACTACCTAAACTATCCTACATTAGGCTCCGCGTGCGCACGTATAATTCTGTTGTCATTTCTAGTGATTAGAATGTGCGCCAAAAGAGCGCAGCGAGATCGCACCCCCCCCCACTCTCAGAATATACACACAATCGGACTAACTAATTAACGCATGACGCGGGCGCATATGCATTTCTCTAAATACACGTTCCACAAGGAAACCACCGCACAGTGGTTTATCTTGTATTCGTCGTGTTGTATCGCTCATTTAAGTCTATTTATGAATTTTGCTATTACGTTTTGGCCATTTCGCTCATATTTTGGCCAGTTTCTGCAGGGTTTACAGCGAGTACTTCACTCATCGCTCGCCCCATGATGGAAGCGTCGCATGTGGCGCAGTGTACCTACATATTGTAATGCATATGTTCCTCTCTCTCTCTCTCTCTCTTTCTCGCGCCTTGGCTTTAGGCGTCCCCCGCAATCCAGGAAGTTTTGCGGGCAGCGGAATTCCCGGGGTGGGGCGCTACAATATGAGCGCCATTTTCGCGCACTCTGATCACGTGGCCTCCCGCCTCCTTCGTCGATAATGACCTCTTACACATCTACGCAATAATACGTACCATGCTGCGAGCCACCTCAAAGGGTGTGTGGAAGTTTTTTTTCAGCGCATCTCAGCAAAAAACTGCTACATCTTCGTATTAATCTGCTGAGCTACCTGTCGGGTGTTATTGTTATTCTAATTTAATGGCTGTGGGAATTCTGTGTGGGCACTGGGGTGGAATTTGTAGATCTTCGGTTCGTGCCGTCCCTTCCCCTCAACCGTTCTGGGGTGCATTTCTCCGCTCCTGCGTAAGGACGGGAGGCTCGTAGGATTTTCGAGACCACGTATTTTTTAGGCTAGAGAGCAGGTCAGTCAGTGCGATTGTCATTTGAAGACATAGACCTCATTATAGCCACCGAATTAATCAGTGTAGCGTAGATATGCATTGCCTAAAATACTTCGGGGAAGCTCAAATAAATAAATATAGCGTACAGAGCGAAAATAAACCTATCACGCGCTCTCAAGTAAACTGCGTAACTTCAAAGAAAAACTCGCTTCTCAGTGGTGTCAGAAAACATCAAAGAGATAACACACACAATCACAGAAAACAGCGAACCGACATGCGTCAGGCTAAATGCGATATTAATTTAGTAATCGTAAATTTCCGTAGCGTAAAGAGCAAACGTGTCGAAGTTGAGGATATGTTTGAAAACACAGATATTGTGACTGGAACAGAAAGCTAGCTTTCAAAAGATGTCAGCGATAGCAAAGTTGTTCTTGCAGGATATCAAATCTATGGACGTGATCGATCAGATAGGACTGGCGGCGGAGTATTCTTAGCGGCTAAATCATATTTGAGTACCGCACATATATTCGATGACAATAAAATACATAGCGTTTGGTGCACAATTAAACGACAAAACAAGAGAAATGTACATATTTACAAATATTACCTTAAAATGGCGTTTTGTTTATATTAGAAACTTATGTGTCATCATTTTTCTCGAGAAATAACAAAAGCATGATAACTATTGGTGGTGATTTCAGTCTCCCGGCATAGAGTTGGAAAACCAATATAGGGTAGAAACTAGTTCAGGAAGCGCGATATAAGCGATACATTACTCAATATACTTTCAAACCGCTCTCTTACCCAAGTACTTTATAAACCTACACTTGAAAATAAAATATTACACCTCTTAGTTGTCAGTCTCCCTGCAGTGCTTAAATACGTTGATATCCTTGAAGGGGATCGGGTTGGTGTGGTGGCTAGAGTACCGGCTAACTATGCGTTCAAATCCCTTTCAGAGGAGGATGTTTTTCAGAGGAAACCCGATCTCTACTTGAGTTTCTTGTGGAGGGCATTTCAAGTGCAGTACTCCGTCTGTCGGATGAGACGTTAAGCCGTGGTCCCCTTGGCGCCTTTCGGTCAGAGCAGGCTAATGCCGACGTCGGGTTTCTATCCACCCTTCCTCCCTTACCTATCCCCTATGGCGCAAATGACCTTAGTTGTCAGACACCTCCCCAAAATCCAATCCATTCCGATATTCTTGAAGGCATTTATGATCATAAATTTATTTTTACGACCTTGAAAAAAATAAGAATCCACCGTAAAACCTAAACTTCTACTTATTTGAAAATTTTTGATTATACAAAACTTGGAGAGACGTTAGAATAGTCATTCGCGGAATTTATTGTTACAACAAAAGACGAGAGGAACGCAGTATCTTGGAGATGTATTTTGGAAACTACGCAAAGTATTCGATGAACATATTTCGCACAAATTCAAGCGTAAGAGTAAAGAATCACTACGGTATAACCACGAAGTATGGCGGAAGCTGAGGAGACAGAGGCATTTACACAACATGCGATAAAATTCTATTCAGTCAAGTAACACAACAACGGAACTTGCAGCGAGAGAAATTTACGTTGCTCATCGCTCAAAAACAAAGAAAATAATGCGTTCTTCTTTGCGAAACTTTAAGAAAAATGTCCTTAGTGAATTAAAAGATGAAAACCCAAAGTCATTCTGGTCTTACGCGAAAGAGCTCCTGCGCGAATATTCAACACATGAGTCTTCAGTGGAGGAAAATGGCAAAATGGTCACCAATAGCATCGACAAAGCTAACTTACTAAGTTACTTCTTCGAAAATGTATACACTAAGGATGACACAGTACATAATTCAGATATTCCCGACATTAATGAGCCAATGTATGGCATAATCATTCAACGTGATGGAATAAATAAAAAACTGCGACCGATTAAAAGTAACAAATCCAGGTCCAGCACGCGTGTTCAAGGAGTTAGTACCAAAACTTGCACTATTCCTAGATTCTACTGAGCAAATCATTATGCGAAGGCATGGTGCCCCAAGACTAGAAAATAGCCAACATCACTCCGATATTTAAAAAAGGGAACAGACGTGACCCAGGGAATTACCGGCCTATATTGCTAACGTGACTTTTATGCAAGATCCTCGAACACGTTGTTAGTAAAATTATGACCTTCCTGGATAATCGACTCTTATTCTATGGCAGTCCTAGTATGGCTTCCGAAAGGGCTGGATCCTGCGAAACGCAGATTACGCTCTTCCTTCATGATATCCTCAAATCAGGTGAATCGAAAAAACAAGTTGACGCGATACTCCTTGATTTCATGTAAGTATTCGATAAGGTATCTCACAAAAAATCTCAAAGAAAAGTTGCAATCATGCGCAGTAAATGGAAAATTATGGATTGGATGCAGGACTTATCCGATATTCCACATGAAAGCGTGATATTTTTTTCATTATTTAAATAAGTTACCTAATTTCTAGAGTCACCAGTAAACTAAAATTATATTCAGACGATACGATCATCTACTGCGAAAGTAGCGAAGACGTGGGCTTAGAAGTTCTATTATTATCGGATCTAAACCACGTTCAATCGTGGTGTCAGGAGCAAGGGCTCAAACCAAATGTTAGTAAATGCACCACAGTACGCTTCTTACGAAACTCTTCACATCAACCACATATCTACACTGTTGGTGGAGTAATTATAAATTCTTCAGATAAAGTCAGACACCTTGGAATTATTTCTGCTTGAGGCTTTCGCAGCGCTGTAGTGCAGTCTCGCCAAAATCGCGGGTCCTCGACGCTGATTGGTCGCGATACCGGAAGGCCACCCTGAGGACGGCATATATGTGTGTAGATTCCCAATTCCACCAGCCGGCATTCAGAACCTGATATGAAGTTGTGGCCAGCATTGGCCGCGAAACGTCATCGTCTAGATAACGACACGCAGCGAAACCCGAAAACCATGGATATCTGCACCTTGGCATTATCTTAACTTCTGACTTACCGTGAGGAACTCACTTAAAAAACATATGCGGGGCAGCATTAGAGAAACTAGACTTTAACATGCATATACTTAATAGTAAGAACCTCGGATGCAAAAGTAGAAGAGAGGTGGTACTTCGCCCTGGTTAAGCCCCACCTCGGATACGCCGAGAGCATTTGGGACCCTGGACTGAAAGATTTAACTGAAACATAAATAAAATACATAGGAAAACTGCACGATTTGTTAAAAAGAGCTACGAGCGAATACATATATAGTTTTACACAAATTCTAAAGGGATTAGTTTGGGAGCCACGAGAGACTGGGAGGCACTGCGCTAGGCTTAGTTTGCTTGAGAAATTCAGAATAGATGTGTTTCAGAGTGACAATATTGATTTGACTCTACACTACATTTCTTGGTCCAAAAGAAGCGATTAAATAAGAGAGATACATTGCGGAAGAGAAATTCGTTATTGTTCTTTGTTCGTGATCATTCTTGTTGTTCAAGAGAGGTTATATGAAACAGTTTCCTCCCAGTGGTCTCCCTGTCGACCGAAATTCATGCTCAGGAGTCTTTTTTTCTCTTTGCTTCTGCTCACATTTTCGAACTCTCTCTCATTTATCTAGTTCGTCAAATGCTCTTTCTATAACTAGATGTGTCAAATGAGTGCATGAGGCATTTGGTTCCTTCATGTGGCCGTTGGTTGGCGCTAATTTTCGCCGCGGGCGATGGCTAGATTAACCCGGAGTTAATGTGATGACGATTCTTTCTCATGGAAGTGAAAGTGAAATTCGGGAAAAGAATAAATATACATCCGAATCATCGATGGAGAGAGGGCGCTTGCTTAGGTGGAAAATGTATGAAGTTGTTACGAGAGCGTGTTCGCTCCGACATACTTGTTCCCTCAATTAGCCTTGTCGTTTACGGACTGATGCACAAATTATGCAATTCTACAATATTTTCCATCGATGACTTACTTGAAATCATTATACATACACTTCTCGAAAACGAAATAAACATGTATATCTTTTTTAGGTTTTTAAATTAACAAAAATCCGTATTCCGAATGAAAACTACGGTAGTCTCTCGAAGAATCAAGTGCTACGAGTAACTAATACGTATTTTTCAAGAGCCACTGGCATTAAATTTTCTACAGATGGTGGAAATACTCTCGCTTTTTTTATCGAAGGTCATGCGACGACTACTCGTACGCCCATATTCAAGCAAGAAAGAATGGGGAAGAATTATTTCGGTCGTCGAGTGGCATTAATCACCCCTTGCCAAGCACCTTTGAGGTGACTTGCGGAGTAATTGGTAGATGTTGATGTTCAAATGCGAAGTGATCGAGGTTTGGGTGTCTTTAAAACACCCCTTAAAAATCTCGAGCAGCCTTCCCGATCGAGATTTTATCTCGCAGGAATTTTCTTGATGGGGTTAAACTCAGCGTCTGGAGACACAATTTTATCACACATAGGTGCTCTTTCAAGTGTTAAGCTCTTTAAGGTAGTCCGAGCGAGATAGTTCCCATTGTCATAATAGAGACCACATTCGAATTATACGTTTTAATTTCACCAGCTGTAGGACACATCAATTAAATATAGAATTATTAATGGTGCAATAAAATAGATTTAAATTACAGAAATTGTAAGTAATCAAATGAAAATATCTACATAAGTGCGATGATTTCTCCATCTTTCGGGTATTCGCCGCGTTGCTTGTCATGATTGACGACAGTTTCGCCCGGATTCCACCAGGCGTCTTCAGGTCGAAGTGCCGCTGTCAGCGTTTTGGCCGTGCTTATATAGCTCCTCGAGCTCCCGCGCTGTGCTGTGATTGGTCGGTTTTGGGAAAAGTCTCTTCCATGTGTTTGTCAGGTGGTATCCATCGTCCCTATTGAAATTTCCAGGCGTTTTTGCAATTTCAATTGATTCTCTTATCAGCCTGGGATAATATCTTTTTTCTTTTGCAATTATCCTAGCTTTGTCGAAAAGAATATCGTGTCCGGGTTCACTCCAAGCATGCTCGGCGACTGCTGACTGGCTAAATTTCTTATTGAGGGTCGCCCTCTTGTGCTCCTGCAGGCGGATCTTCATGGACCTGCATGTCTCGCCGATATATGATTTCCCGCATGAGCAAGGGATGCGGTATATCCCTTCATGGAGATTCGGCGGTATCTTGTCCTTTGGCCTTGGAATGATTTGGCTTATTTTGGATACGCAGTTGAATCTCGTGACAATATCCTTCTTCTTCAGGACTCTGGAGATCTTCTCGCTTGTGCCGGCGATGTATGGTATGATGGCATGAGATGCGGACTTCTCGGGTTGTCGTTCCTCCTGGTCTAGCGTCTGGTGGCGTTTTTTTTTTTTGATATTGTCACGAGATTCAACTGCGTATCCAAAATAAGCCAAATCATTCCAAGGCCAAAGGACAAGATACCGCCGAATCTCCATGAAGGGATATACCGCATCCCTTGCTCATGCGGGAAATCATATATCGGCGAGACATGCAGGTCCATGAAGATCCGCCTGCAGGAGCACAAGAGGGCGACCCTCAATAAGAAATTTAGCCAGTCAGCAGTCGCCGAGCATGCTTGGAGTGAACCCGGACACGATATTCTTTTCGACAAAGCTAGGATAATTGCAAAAGAAAAAAGATATTATCCCAGGCTGATAAGAGAATCAATTGAAATTGCAAAAAACGCCTGGAAATTTCAATAGGGACGATGGATACCACCTGACAAACACATGGAAGAGACTTTTCCCAAAACCGACCAATCACAGCACAGCGCGGGAGCTCGAGGAGCTATATAAGCACGGCCAAAACGCTGACAGCGGCACTTCGACCTGAAGACGCCTGGTGGAATCCGGGCGAAACTGTCGTCAATCATGACAAGCAACGCGGCGAATACCCGAAAGATGGAGAAATCATCGCATTCAAAACGTCGCGGGAAACTACGAGACAACATTGTACGCCTCTACGGGGAGGATATACACAGGAAAATACGGAGATTTGAGAAGCTGCGCAAGAAGAAGGGGAGGCTCCTCTCCTCCTTGGCCTTCCTCCAACGCTGTCGAGACACCAACACTCTACCTTGCTGTGTTGAAGTAAAACATCACATCGATACGAGAGCGGCCAGAAGAATTCTTCGCCGAACTAGCGAGGCACTACTCAGGGAACGGGTACGACACACACGCTACTCCCTCCACCTGTGCTCGGAAGAACTTCTGCGCATTCACTTGGAACTGGGTGCCACTCTCAACGCTACTGACTGGGACACGATCGACAAAATAACCCACGACTCATCCCGCAACACTGGAGTAGCCTTGAGGGAGACGCAGATAAAGAAATTTGAGAAATTATCCAATCGGCAACATCCTACCAGCTTGGATGATGGCCCTGAGAAGGGCCTCGCAGTCATCAACTTGACGGACTCAGAACTGACCAAAGCTGACATCTCAGTCTTGTCAAAAGGACTGAATTTCGCCATCGCACCCACGAAAATACCTAAGGAAGAAATCGTAACAGAAGTGGAGCACGCCATACGGAAGCTCCCAAAGGGAGACGCTGATGAGGTCAGAGAAGATGTTGCCCGTATTCTCCGAAACTCACGGCCACCCAAAACGAACATCACGGGAGCCGAAAGAAGAGCCTTAGCAGATCTTCGCAGGAACAAGAACATTGTCATTCTCCCGGCGGACAAGGGAAACTCAACTGTCCTCATGAAGAAGGAGGAGTACGACAGCAAGATTTCCCGGATGCTGGAAGACTCAACATACAGGAAACTACGATCTGATCCTACTGCAAAAACGGAGAGGAACACCCGGGAACTGATCAAGAAGTCGTCAATCCCACGGGAAGAGCAAAAACGCTTGTTCCCATCGGCCGCCAAGCCACCAAGACTGTATGGATTGCCTAAAGTCCACAAAGAAGGAGTCCCTCTCAGACCGATAGTCAGCCAAATAGACGGACCCACCTATCGGCTGTCGAAATACCTGGCACAGTCACTCCAGCCTTACGTCGGAAAAACCTCGTCGTTTGTGAGAGACTCCACCCATTTCGTCGAAATGTTGAAGAAGATCACCGTCTCCTCCAATGACATCTTAGTGAGCTTCGATGTTACATCCTTATTCACCAACATTCCAATTCAGGAATCCTTAGATATCATAAAGGAGCTCACAACATCTGGAATACCGGAGGATTATCCACAACTCATTGAGTATTGCCTACGGAGCGCCTACTTCCTTTGGAACGGGAGTTTCTTCGAGCAACGCGAAGGAGCGGCTATGGGCTCGCCCCTCTCCCCAGTGATAGCAGAAATATACATGGAAAGGTTCGAACAAATGGCGATTGGATCCCACGGGAAGAAGCCCAGTTTGTGGTTAAGATACGTGGACGACACCTTTGTAATTTGGCCCCATGGACCTGAGGAATTGCAGATCTTCTTGGAGCACCTCAACTCACAGCATCCAGCGATACAATTCACGATGGAGACGGAGAGAAACAACCAAATCCCGTTTTTGGACGTGATGGTGAAGAAGAGGATCGATGGGAGTCTCGGCCATGCAGTACACAGGAAGGCCACGCATACTGACCGCTACCTAAACGCCGAGTCACACCATCATCCATCTCAGAAGGCTTCACTGATGGCGACTCTCCTGCATCGCGCTTACAAACTATCGGATGCAGAATCTTTGACAAAGGAAAAGGAACACCTCGTGACATCCCTGAAGATGAATGGGTACAAGAAAGAAATGGTCCTCAAAAGGGCCGCCATTATAGAAAAACGCCACCAGACGCTAGACCAGGAGGAACGACAACCCGAGAAGTCCGCATCTCATGCCATCATACCATACATCGCCGGCACAAGCGAGAAGATCTCCAGAGTCCTGAAGAAGAAGGATATTGTCACGAGATTCAACTGCGTATCCAAAATAAGCCAAATCATTCCAAGGCCAAAGGACAAGATACCGCCGAATCTCCATGAAGGGATATACCGCATCCCTTGCTCATGCGGGAAATCATATATCGGCGAGACATGCAGGTCCATGAAGATCCGCCTGCAGGAGCACAAGAGGGCGACCCTCAATAAGAAATTTAGCCAGTCAGCAGTCGCCGAGCATGCTTGGAGTGAACCCGGACACGATATTCTTTTCGACAAAGCTAGGATAATTGCAAAAGAAAAAAGATATTATCCCAGGCTGATAAGAGAATCAATTGAAATTGCAAAAACGCCTGGAAATTTCAATAGGGACGATGGATACCACCTGACAAACACATGGAAGAGACTTTTCCCAAAACCGACCAATCACAGCACAGCGCGGGAGCTCGAGGAGCTATATAAGCACGGCCAAAACGCTGACAGCGGCACTTCGACCTGAAGACGCCTGGTGGAATCCGGGCGAAACTGTCGTCAATCATGACAAGCAACGCGGCGAATACCCGAAAGATGGAGAAATCATCGCATTCAAAACGTCGCGGGAAACTACGAGACAATATCTACATAAGTCTTTAACTTGACTCACTTTTTTCGCGCGGTGCGTTTGAAACTCCATCAAAACGGAAGGTTTTTTGTGATCCCGAAGAATTTACTGCGGTGAGATTATGATTAATTTTCAAATATAGTTGAGAAAACATACAAACTACACGCTGTTAGTTTTTTTTACGACATCTAAGTGTTAGAAATACCTCATTTTGTAAATAATGTCTCTCTGTAGTGCATACACGTACCATTTCCCGTGTAAAAGGGCTGGTATTTTTTGGCAAATATCTCCGAAAGTAATGTGGTAAGGGATTGAATTTTTGGTGTCATTAGAAGAGTGAGATGTTTTTCTTTAAAATGAGACGAAATTCATTGATTTCTAAGTAAAATGATTTTTCGCTCGGACTACCTTAAGGTATCCATCCGGTTGAGCAAAACTCTTCAAAATCTCCAATCGTTCATTGTTGTCCATCACGTGACTCCTTAGTTAGGCGATCGCAAGCAAACTCGAACGATTCGAACCCAGCCTCTCCGCGGATCGCTCGTTGCCGCAGCATCTCTTCCACATCCAGCGGCATCCCTCGTGTTGCTGCTGCTTCCCCCTCATTCGCCTTTTCAGCTTGCACTACTCTTCCCGCCTCCGCACTTGAGATTCATTCCCCCCTCCCCCTCACCCCCACACCCTTCAGATCTCTCTTTCATCCTCTCGTTCCTCTCGTCCGGTGACACACCACTGGAACCACTTTGGCAACGCCTTCCACAGCATGGACTGCGCTACTGGATCTGCGAGCCTTCGTATGCCCACTCGCGCTCTCTTCTGCTTCACTTGGCGGTAAAGTGACCGCCTTATGGCCGGGTGCTAGAACATACAGTTATGCAATCAATAGTTATTAGATCCATAAAGTTATGTATCTGATAAATATATTCGGATATCTGGAACACATCGACTGGTTACATAACTTATTAACCAAAAGTTAATAGCTTCGAATATTAGATCTGATCTTCTACTCCTGGATAAAACTTACAAAAGTTTAACCTATGATTAATTACTAATGCAGATAATAATTAATCAGTAAGAGTAAGCAAACTGGCCATCTGTCTAAAAACAACTCTCTTATCAATTAATTTAGTCATCAAGCGGTTCATTGCGCATCCGCCAAATAACTTATGAAACCAATAAATTTTTCGATTGTTTCTGCAACGTTTATTGATTGGTTTCCATGGTTTATGGGTCTCATAACTTTATCGAATACATATGTGCCGTTCCTGCGACTCGCCATTAGACCAGTCGTTTCATTTCTTCCCACGAGATGAGTTTTAAAGGTGATGAGTGCTTTGTACGGTGATACTGAACTTGTGACTCGCGCGTCAAAAGGTGCGACGCATTGACACGCATCGTTCCCGGCACGCTCTTCGCCCAAGAACATTCGACTCACGCTGAGGTTCTATTTTAGTGAGATAAAAAATATATTTTGAATATTTAATAGAAAATTTGTTTAAAAGTTAACATAACTTCAGCCGTATTATATTACATGTTATTCCGCAAAATCTGGCAACCCCGGTGCGTACTTGAGCTGGCGCTGTATGAACAACCGACCTTCCGTTGAAGATTAGGCAAATGAAATTACTCAACAAAGAAGTCGCTGATGCAGAGAATATTCTTTTGCTTTTTAATGAATGTATATATTTAAAATATTAGTTTTTTGCTAAAGTTGAACACATGTCAGAAAATTATGTATGCTTACTATTAGATGTGACACGACATCCGATTTAAGCTGTTTTTAGTTCGAATTTTGACCAATGTAGCTTAATTGGTTCATCATAACTGGTTTAGTGTATAGTGGTAAGTAGGCTTATCACTTATGTATGGATATATTAGTGGAATAACGTTTTAAACCTTGCAACCATTTTCCTCGGACGTAACTGATATAGTGAGCGATGGAGTGGAATCTCATCTCTAGGTAAGATTTTGTGACCAGATTTTTTTATTTTGACACCATTGTGTCTATTTTACTTTATCGTTAGTCACTTCAAAATTTCTTTGTGAATGAAGTGAGAAATTCATCCGTCCCGTTTGATTTCGAAATCTAATAAAGTTGGCTAAATTTTATGTAATATACTTTTGAACTTGGATATTCGTTTGCTGAGATATACATATAATTCAAATACGAGACACGCAGAAACGCATTTGAGAGAGGCTGCGACGGGTCCAATGTAGTGAATCAATCGGCGCTCCTCATAGCTTGGACTTATTGACTCGCGTAATCGTTCCGACGCCTTCGTTTCGATATTCACGTGAGTTTTCTTGAAGTAGGTTGAGCGAAACATAATTTATCACCAACTTCAATAAATTTGGTACCATAAAAAAAAACCATCTCACTTTTCCAAAAATGCCAAAATATCAGACTCTTACAGCACAGAATATTATGATCGCAAAATGACAGAACTTTGTTAAGTTTCTACACTATTTTTATGACAACACACCGGCCTCACACAACTCATGTCATTCTCAAGGTACACACGTAGCTTATGTATGTTTCCAAACCAGGAATGGAGGGTCGCAAACGGAGGGTCGGAGAATGACGCAATTGATAGGAAGGTGTAATGACATACAGGAAGAAGGGGGAGTGGAGAGGGAAGGTTTGTTTTGATTGAAGATTGTAACGCGATAGAGGAGTCATGTTGGGGTATGAAGTAACATAGATAACATTTGGGAGGATTGGCAAGGATATCTTTAACAATAGACGTATTTTTATTTCTATAAGTCAAAGAAATTTCATACCGCTGCAAAAAGTCCATTCATTCCCTTCGCATTGGCTGTGTGGAACCGTGGCGTTAACATCACCACAATTATGAAATAAATGATTACTATTACCAATGAGGTGTTTACAAAAGTTGGACTTGGATTCACCCTCATGTGAGTGTTTTTTGTGTTCTTTTGCCCCAGTATTAATTGTTTGCCCACTTTGGCCAATATAATCCGTATTGCAAGTGGGTGTGTCACAGCATCATTTGTATGTATGGTCCATGTCGTTGTATCTGTGTTTGGGGTTAAAGAGCAGATTGGCAATTGGTTACGTGACTATGAAAAGATATATTAAACTTCTTTTTTGGAATAATCACCTGTTCTTATATTTAACTTCTTTTTTGGAATAGTCGCCTGTTCTTAAGTAAAACAGGGGCTACGTATTGCTCTTCTTCTCGAGATGTTTGCCGGGAATCAGAACCCGTTTTTCATGGGATATTATATACGCGTATGCTCTCCAGAGAGACTTTTTTAAAATTTGGTATTGATAACGCCATGATCTCGTCAATGATTTAATATTGTGTAGTGTGTGTATTTTATCTATTACTGTTAAAAGATAACTTGGTTTTCAGTCGCAGTAGTTTTTACAGAAACGCATGTAAAAACCTTTTGTCATGAAAGTATTTTCACCGCACAGCGGGAAATAATTGAGTCTAGCTTAAGACTTATTTATTGAACTGGTGAGAATTTTAGTTATGTTAAACTATAAATTTACACCGTTTATACCTATTATAATAATTCCTTGCATGTAACAGCTTCTGAAATTAAAAAATGAAATTAGAACATGACCCCATTATAACAATGGGAAAAATGTCGCTTTGCCGCCGAATCTCTCTTTGATTTTCTGCGGAACACAAGTGAAGTCGTGTGAACTGATTGGTTGCCCTTTATCTGCGTTAGTCTACGTGGTGATGAATGACTCTCTTCGTCTCTCCTCCGGCTCGCCAGCACCATTCATCACAGGTGATGCCTCCCTCCCCTCCCCTCCGCGATGCTGCTCCTGGTGCTGCAGCGTCCATCGCGGTGCGCTTTCTCCTGCTCCTCGCGAGGCAAAGAGGCCCACACCGCATCGACTCCTCCCTTGCCCAAATTCAGTCTATAAGGTGATACGACTTTTTCCCCTCTGATGGATCATTTTGCCGTCGCACAAATGCAAGACGACCCTTAAGTGCTGTAGAAACTGAATAGCCCCTTGAGAGACGCGTGGTCAGTGTTGACTAAGAATCAATAATATCCCTCCTCGTAATATTAATATATGTGAGATTTTAAAAAAATAAAATACAAGATTCAATGATGCTGTGCCTTGATTCCGTCTTTTACAATAGAACCTCGCGCAATCTCGCTCTGCGGCGCAATAATTTCGCTCTGCTGCGCAATAATTTCGCTCTGCTCAGTTGAATCGGCGCGAAGAGCACGTGATAAAGTGCTCAGTTGTCGACCATCCGAAACAGTGCTTCTCGACGTCAATAATAATAATAATAATAATGTAATAATAATTCTTTATTGTCCCATCAGGTCTACAAAAGACATAGAACTCGTCAAACATGAACTTGTCAATCATATCGAATATGTCATACAAGTACAAAATCATATACAAAAGTACTAGTCAAAGTGTCTACAATGGTCATAAAATTCCTCGAGGGAATAAATTGGAGTGTCTAATAAAAAGGATTTTAGTTTCCTTTTAAAATACAAATAGATTCAACACTTTTTATTTCCTTAAGTAGACTATTAAACAATTTCACACCATGATGGTAGGGACCTTTGCTGTTGCGCTCACACCTTCTGTGTTCAACATGGATATTACATTTAGTTCTTGTATTATAAGCATGTATATCTTGATTTAGCTCTAAATTTAAAATATTTTCTAATAAACAAAATTAGTTCAAAAACATACAGTGCTGGCATTGGCAGTATATTTAAATGGCAGAAAGAACTCCTACAAGATTCTCTTCTGGGTAAATTTAATATAATTCTGATAGCCCTTTTTTTGTAATTTGAAAACAAATTTGCTTTGGCTTGAGCCTCCCCAGAGAATAATACCATATGCCAACAAGGAGTGAAAATTTGAATAATATACACATTTCAGAATATTAGAATCAGAACAAGTATTTGCTCTTAAAAATCGCAATTGAAAAATAACTTTACTTAATTTAGACAACAGTAGGTCAATGTGTGAGTGCCACTTTAAAGATCTATCTATTTGGATACCTGAAAGAGAGACTGTTTCAACAAAAGATAAATTATTGTAAAGTTTAACTGGTGGTGGTTCAATTTTGTTGAAATTCATGCAGACTGTTTTTTCGGTATTTAAGGCAAGATTATTTTCATCGAGCCATAATTCAAGGTTAAACATTATATTATTAATTTTTTCTATCATATTAGTGATATTGGAAGCTTGAAATAATATGCTAGTATCATCTACAAAAAGTACAGAGTTTGCATCTGTTATAGCTTTGGGTAAATCATTTATATATAATAAAAACAATAAAGGACCAAGGATAGATCCCTGTGGCACCCCATTTTTTATTGTCATTTTTTTCGAGTAGAAAGCTTGGGTATATTTCAATTCATGGGTTAGATATGAAACTTCTACTAGCTGTTGCCGGTCCTTGAGATATGAATTTAACCAGTCATGAGCAGCACCAATGATTCCATAATTTGCTAGCTTTCTTAGTAAAATTTGATGATCTACAATATCAAAAGCCTTTGTTAAGTCCAAGTAGACTCCTATCGCTAATTTTTTTCTGTCAATTGCATCCAGGGTATTGGTTAAAAATTCATAAAGTGCAGAAGAGGTAGATTTGTTTTTTATGAACCCATGTTGATTTACATCAATGATGGAATTTGCATTTAAAAATTTAAGTAATCTTTTATGCATGATCTTTTCAAAAATCTTTGAAAATCCAGACAATAAACTACTTGGTCGATAATTATTGACATCATTTGCCTTATCTTTCTTGAATAAGGGTTTAACCTTACTGATTTTAAATAAAGTTGGAAATTTACCTTCTAGTAATGAAATATTACATAGGTATGTTAAAACGCCTGCTATAAAAGGAAGAGCAACTTTAATTATCTTATCCGGAATTCCTTCAATTCCTGACGACAACTTATTACCAAAGGAGTAACCAATTTCCAAAATCTCATCACGGGTGACTGGATATAAATAAAAGGGATACAGTATTTGTGAGCTCACAGGGGTTCTGACAAAATTAGAGTAACTGTTTGACGAGCATCTACTTAAGTTAGATAGTTTAGCAGGGGCTTCTACAAAGTGATTATTTAAAATTTTTGCAATGTTTAAAGGATTTTTCTCTATTTGCCCATCATGTTTAATGGCCAAATTTTTGGGGGAAGATGATTTCTTTCTACTCAATACGTTATTTATAATGCTCTATGTAGTTTTTGTTACATTAAAAGATTTTGAAATAACACTATTATAACAATTTGCTTTGGCCTCTCTAACAATTTTCCTCAGTTTACTATCCAGATTTTTATAATGGACAAGATTGTCAATCGTCTCAGTGAAGTCAAGTCAATTGTCTCAGTGAAGGAAATAGAGATCGAAGCAAACTCCGTAAAGGCAGTCTTGACCCCGCAATAAAGCTCCCTTTTAATCCAGCAAACAAATCTTCATTATCTTTTATACAAGGAAAACATGAAACTGTTTGCGTAAGTGTTCAAGCGTCGTGTTACCAGGCCTCCAATCAGATTAGTAAACGCAATTAGAATATGGTTTTTAAATTTATTGTTTAGAGAATAAACGCGTGTAACAATTAATTGTAGTGAGTGAAAGTTAATTGATTTTTTTCTAATGGAAATTTTTAAATATTATAATGGAAGTTGTATATTCGGACGGAATCGTGCCGCGAATTTGCAATTTGTTATGGAGTGAAGTATTTGCTGACCATTTGAAACAATTCGACTTAAATCGAGTTTTAGGAGTGATATGACAAAATTGTACGAAAAATGGATGGAAAATTTATTCAGCCGCTGTGCCCGCGTGGTATTTAGCCAAATATAGTGAACAATATCGAGTACAAAATGCAAATGTAATAGACTTCAGCTACATTCGTTTTCGTAGCTATTGTGAGGTGGTTTACCGCACACACAGCAATTTGTTAAATACTTTTAATTGCACGTGCCTTAGAGAATATGAAAACCTCTAATAAGGTTATTTTTACTCAAAGGACAGTTGTCAGATGACTTACCGGGGACTTCTTGTTCTACATTCCCTATTCTTCCCTGTATCCGTGGTGTTTAACTTTCGTACAAGCATCACATTCTAGAACCCCAAAACTTATATGCCCGAAGTTTCATTAGAATTTTTTTCAGCTGAAATTGATTTTTATGCAAAAAATGTAAGAATAATAATTTTATAAACTTGATTTCAGATCGATTACAGATTTGTTTCAGCGACCACAAAAATATATAGGTGTATTTTTAGGATTTGATTGTAAAATGTGTGGACCATAGTCCGTGTGATGGAGGATTTTGGCGCCAGAGTGTTTCATACCCAACAACCCTCTCGTTTTATCACCTGCCTCGCACCCTCTTCACAAGTAACCTCCTCACCCGCACCCTCCCTCTGCTCCTCGGTCGCCGCACCCGCTTCGCTCGCCACGCTTTCAACGAGTTCTTCCTTTTGCCTCTCGACTTCTTGGCGGCGCAACAGACGACTGACCAACGAAGTGCACAAGAGGCGGTCCGACCTTTGTGTCTAGATCCTGATTCCGTCCTCTTCCTCCTCCTCGCTTCTCACTTCCGATTCAATCTCTTACTCTTCTCCTTTGCAAAACGTCCTGTTTGCCCGCGTGTTTGGTAAGGGTTTTTATTTGGCTCTGTTGCTTGTACATATATAATCCAGCTTTATAGCATGATAGGATTCTGTTTTATTTGCGTCCTTTAACTGTCATGAAACTGTTAAATAATACACCTCGTTATATTCCGCTTTTCGATTTCACTCAGCATCGACAACATGTTTTCGGCTCTGTTCACCATTATCAAGTTTTTCTTTTTACTTTTCGGGGTTGATCTTTGCACACCAAATGGGAATGCTTTAGGGGACGGGGCAGGGGGGGAGGGGTGGCTATCACTTTGAAAGTTCAAAGGAACACGGTACGATTAAACAAAGTGAGGCTAATGTCTTGTTGCTTCGAGTGGGAATGGGGTTTGGGGGGGGGGGAGGCAACTGGGAGGGAGGGAGGAGTATGCGAGGTGAGTGGGATTTAAATCCCACCCCCTCGTTAATTTCATTTTTTTTATGTATTTGAGGTTTGTCCCAAAAAAAAGGGGAAATGAACGCCTTGTTGAATGTGGTGCGTAATGCCGAAACCATGATCGGTGGTAAGCGAAATAAAAAGTGTGGAATATACCGTTGTGTATTTTTTTAAAACAATGTTTGATGTCTAAGTTTTCTACTAAGTTACGCCTGAGCGTTTCGCTTATGTTTAACCGGTTCCTCAGAACTTAAGAAGACACTTTCATGAAGTACACTATCGACCATGGCCATTACTTTCAAGATACGATATGTTGCAGATATACCATTTTGAACCAGCCATTATTGTTGTTGTGTTAGTTATGCTAGTTTATCCTTATCCACGAGCATAGCAACGAAAAGTAATTTACGCAGGAAGCCAAGTGTCAAAAATATAGGACAGAAAATAAAGTTTTGCACGGGCACGGGCATGTAGTGAAAACCAGAATTTTAGTTTCAATACGTCGGAGATTTTTGACATTTGCAAAGTAGTGAGAAGTCGATTATAAAGTGTACTGCTGCCACATTATTTTCTGGTGTTTACAGGGAGGGTCAACAATTAGATTACGCCGGTAACACTAATATAATCATTGCGCCGTCAAATATTTAGTGAATTTCTTCCACTCCTTTGCGACTACCATTCCAAAGGCTGCCATTCTCTCTCCGCCTCTCCCCCTTTTCTCATCGCGGAATCTGCAACTCTCCCCAATGATCAAACCTCGTTCATCTATCTCACCTCCCATCCTCGATCTCTCCATTTGCCCCTATACCTTGTCATTATCGCCCCAAAATGCCTCTTTATTAGTTTTCTTACGACTTCTCCTAAGCCATGTCTAGGACGCGTCTCTTCCTTTCGAGGGTCAAATCCTGCGTCCAGGATGCGCTGCGCGCCAAACCCTGATCTTCAGTAACACTACTTTGACGTTATTTTCCCGAAGTTCTTATCTCATTCAGTTACACTAACGCCCTTCTATCCTACTGAACTGCCCCTTTCATATTCGTAACCTTAATGATCATTCGGGAACCTATCGTCGGCTTCTGCTCTTCTGTTCTAGGCGAGAGGTATTGGAACAGCATCGTATGTCGATAGAAACTACGAGCTGTACTGCCCACTTGTGTCATTTGAAACCATGTTTTCTAACGCCTTGGCGTCGTATTCAGTTACAAACTGACTTCCAGGCGTCGAAATGACGTTGAAACAAATAAAACGAGGGGGGAGAGGTACCCAGAACTGAGTATTAAGTAGTTGTTTTATTATTACTGTCGGCGGTTCTAATTATTTGATTGATCAAAATATCGTGAATTGATTGCTTCAGGTTTGATTTTGTGGAGAAAAAAGATATCCATGTTTGTTAATTAGACTTAAGTACTTTCTCAGTCTTATTTTAGGAATGCGACCGGTTTCACGTTGATGGCCAGAAGGTCAGATGGTCGGAAGACACCGATCGAAGTTACAAATGAAGAGCGGTAAAGTTCAAGGACTAATCATTCAGGATGGGCAAATCAAATATCACCATTGAATTTTAATAACAGCGGAACCATTTCTGCTCTCCGCCAACAAAATTCTCAATGCCCTTCTTTCTCATCCCCCGTCGAGCGATGGAATGAATATCACGCTGTTGAGTGGTTGGTGGCAGCAGTATATTCTCTCTGCATTCGGCCTCTGGCCGCTGGGAGGTTTTAACTGCCCAGCATACATATACTCTGGTATAGTTTTACTTAAGGTAACCGAAACCTTAGGTTTTTTGCTATGGCTTAAAACACCCGCCGGAAAAATTGCGTGAAGGAAACTTCTACCGGGAAGAAAATTTGAGAAGTTCAAGAAAAGTTCATACGTTAATCGCACGATTAAGAATGTAGGCGTAAATGGTGAAATGGATCGCTCTGATCCGCTTATTGCTTTATTGTACATTTTGTCTTCTGTGGTGGGTGAGTTTACGGTTATCATGGCTTGCGTTTCATGAGATGAAATTAGACTTAAAGAAGTAGTGAGCGTGTTATTGTCGAAAGTGATCTGTCACACGTGACCACGTTTAAGCAGCTTAATTTAATAGTGTTTCCTACAAGCGTTTAAGATGATATTTCAGAATTGAGTCAACCCCTTAGGATGTTAGTGGTCGCGATCAGTGTTGAAGATTTAACGTGTCCAAGTCCCAGTTTGCACCATTTCACCGCATATTCCCTCGAGTCGTTCTTCATTTGCGCCGCGAAGGAAAAGGAATTGCGAGTTTCAAAACACATCGGCCACTCGCTCCTGCGCTCCTCATAAGAGATACGGTACGCCGGAATATATTCGAGCATTTCGAAGCGTTTTGTCGCTGACATGAGATTTATTTTCCCGTTTTCAATCTATTATTTCCGTCCTGATCGACCCTTTTTCCTGTATATTTCCAGTGAAAAACTTGATGACTGTTACAATGTAGCCATTCTGGCATCCCTCCCCCCCCCCCCCTCAACCACTATAATTAGTTAAAAGACCTTAGAACAAAGTTGCATCCGATTTTTTAGCGCCCTCTGTCCACCTGGCCTCAACCCCTCCCATTCATTTTCCCCCCACTTTTCGCTACTTTGTTTCCTTTTTCCCGAATAGGTCTCTGGCTTCTTCCCTCCCCCCTCTTCCCCACCCCTCATACCTGCTCCTTTCCCTCACCACCCCTCCTGTACAAATATTCCTCCTCATTCCATCACTGATGAAGGTGCGGGCGACCCACCGAAATATTTAAAATTGTGAGTGCTCTTTTTTATGTGATGTGTTTTTATTGATTGCTCCACGATTGAACTCTTGATGGAAGTATCTTTATGTATTTATAGTAATGGCATCATCAACAGCTTTTTAATTCGATTATCGGTTCTTTGCAGGCATACGAGACTCGTACATTACCTCCAACTACCATCGCTCATACATTCCCATAGTGTTGTAGCATTCATTACCTTCATCGTGGTTTGGTTCAAATAAGAGCTCGTTAGGATTGGTTTGAAATGCACCTTGAAGCCTCATGACCATGACATGTCGTCGCTTAGATGTTTAAGTGATTGGGAATACAATTTTGAGTTTTGTAAACTAATTCTGACTGAAAGGTCATTTAACGTTATGAAAATAAGAATGTACCCTCATCACTTTGTACAACTAGAAAATGTTTTACCAGAAATAATGACACTGGGGTTCATCTTCTGTCCAACATCATCCTATCTATTTCCCCTTTGCCGCCATCATCAGCGGTGTTTCGGCCGTATCGGAGAGTCAAACAGCAGTACTCCACTATAACATTTTTGCTCAAATCTACTTCTTCTATCTTATCCTGTTAACTCTCCCTCATCACTCCAGGCAACAGAAGCGATAAAATAAGAGAGATACACTGCCGAACTGATAGTCACAAGAACTCGCTCTTTCCGCGCACAATAAGCGACCACAATAGAAACTGAGCTCCTCTAAATACACTCCCATAGTACATGTCACCATTTCACGTACAAACGTTTTACATATTTACACGGCTGGTGACCTACCACCCCCTGCCACACGCCCAAGTGGCGCCTCGCGGGTAGTATGTAGATGTATAATGCCGAATTTTAAAATGATAATTTTAAAATTTTCAGTAGGAGAAAATAAAATAATTTATTTACAGATCGTAGAAATAGAGTTATAATACCTCAAACTGCTAATTTTTTTTGTAATAATGCTAAGTTTTCATTAGAGCTCCAAGTTAGGGATCATCCTAACGAGAGCGTAATATTCATGTCTGAGACTGGATTTGAAGCCACAATTTTTGGTTTGCCTTGCTGAATTCCAAACTGGTGTGGTTTGCTCTCTGTGTATTAAGTGAATAATTTTCAAATGATCCTCGTATCCATAACATTAATGAACTGTTTTCTGTCGCCATCGTTTCTCTCGATTTCTTCTTCCATCGATTTCGGCTCGGCGAGAATCTCAAGTCCTGCTTTCATTTTTATCCATTTCATTTTAGCCAGGATTTTCACGGCGAACCTGAATTTTTTCCTTTACTTTCCAGAAATCATAGTCTCCGAATTACTGTTACTTCATTTATAACCTGGGAAAGCTTTATGTTGCCTCTAGGAATAGTTGTTTTGAGGCGCACAAGGTTACACAAGAGGGCATAGCTACATACAACTTTGAAGAAAGCGCGTTGTACCAAATCAGAAGAAGAATCAATTGCTAATCACCCAAAGATAGAAACAAAAGAACTACTTTTCTCTATAAATTAAATAATATTCAGCTTATGGCTGAGTGATTTACCATTCGTCTGCCATTTGGAGTAGCTGAATTTTTTAACCTTTAAATTGCTGGTAGCAAGCTACACTCACTCTTTAGGGCTCATGTATACAAGCGTACCAACTGCCGTAAGTAGATGTAAATAAAAAAAATCAATGTTCATAAAACCAAATCTTTAGTTGTAAGTTAGGAAAATAGAAAAACGAATGCACTCAACTTGACAGGATCTTCAAAATTAGAGCAGGTGGAGAAATTTTGTCACGTTGGAAGCATGATCGACTCGAGACAACAAGTGTTACTGTGAAATAAAGAGAGGGATAGCGTTGCCCAAAAAAACTTTAACCACTAATATTATATGTTAATATGCAAACATTTTGGATGGCGAAGTAAAAAGTTATCGAAGGCTTTGTGAGGAGCGCGTCGTAACTGTGTGGAAGTGAGAGTTCGGGAGAATAATGGGATTGAAAGCAACCGTAAGCGGTGGAGATGTGGGAATGGAGAAGAGTGACTTGTGCATGTGAGATGAATTGGAGGGGATTGGAGGGGGGCGAGGAATGATGGAGAATTAAAGGAGATCGGTGGACAGAGGAGATTAATAGGAAATTGACCGAAGTAAGTATTTTTCACATTTGGCAAGACACAATATAATGAGAGATCAGCCATTTTTGATTGAAATTTTACAATGGACTGGTCGATTAGGAAAGGAAGAAGACCGAAGAAGAAATACGTGGAATGAATAAAGGGGTGGACGGAGTTCCGAAGTTATGTGGATTTGAAATGGAAAGCTGGTTTTAGAATATGCTTTAAACCATGTTTTAAATTCTGCAAATGACGCATGCTGAAGAGAACATATGTATTCAGTCCTTTAATTATTTGGTAAGCTGTTTAAAGCCTTTATAAATGCCCATTGAATTGTAATTTCTATCGTACTCGGTCGACTTGACAGATATTTAACTCCAATTGCAATGGATGACGCTTGGCCATCTGCATCTTCTCACTCGATTATCCAAACGCCTCGAGGTGTGGGAGAAGTTGGCTTTTGGGATGTTGGTGAAGTGCGCCAAATTTCATCGAAATCACAATAAACCCTGCTCATCCTATTCGTTGCGGAAGGTCGAAAATTTGCCGCCAATCCGGAAATTTCCGGAAATATGCTCCAATAACATTTTTTAAATGTCGAGTTAAATTATCCAGTTGATTAGAAATTTTAACTTTATCATGTCTACCAGTATTTAAAAATGTTTATCTGTTGCTTTAAAATGTGTGCGGCCAGATAGTTTCACTACTATGGTAGAGATAACCACGGAAGTCATGCCGTCGATCCAATTCGGACGGATAAAATACATTATTTAAATTCCGGTTCAGTGGATTCCAGACCGTATGTTTACGATTTATTTTCATGTTCTTCAGAAAATTATGGAAAAAAATCGACTCGCGCTAGTGCTCAAGCTTATGGACGAATTGCTGATTCTGAAGCTAGAGTGTAAACTTCACTGTTGGGCCCACGGTTGTTTGGAGGGCGTTGATGTCTCTTTCTTTATCTTCGTTGAGTTTCTCCTTGTCTCAACACTCATGCACTATTTCGTGGCAATGTTTTTGAACGAAAAATATAACTGTACTGACTAATATTATGTAAAAACTTCTTAGTTTTTTAGTGCTAGTAACACTTAATAATCCCATAGTATTTCAGGTTTTTAAAAGCCTCAAACAGTAAGAGAAAAGGTAGGAAGTCGAAGCTTTACGTAATGAACTCCAAAGTGAATCGAATTATTGGATTTCATTGATGCTTTAAGGATTTAGAAACCCCTTTTATCACGTCTCCTAATTAATAATGTGCTCTTGAGCATCGGTTACCACTCGCTCTGGTTTCCTCTCAGAAGCGTAATCTTTCTTTTAAGGATAACTTGTTATCAATCGGCATATAAAGTCGATTCTGGATGAGTGAGAACTGGATTAGCGAGAGAACTCGAGAGTTAGACCTATCGCCTTTACTTTCACCCCCGCGAAAACCTCCATTAAGTGAGAATGTGCGGACCATTCTGTTAGCGCGACTCGTTTTTCCCGTTCGAACCTCAGTGAGTGAGACATCGCCTCACCAGCGGCGATGTCTCTTATATGTATATCAGCGAGACTACCCACCAGGGAATGCTTCTCGTATATATTTGCAAGTGTCAACGGGTCATGCCAACACGCCGTATCACAGAGTTCAGATTTATGATATTTTGATGAGTGATGTGAGCTTGAGACATGCTCGAGGACCAAAAACAGATAGTAAACAAACTCGTCGATTTCCTCTAGTAATTGTAACATTTTTAAATAAATAATGGTTTAGGAATAGTCGTCATACATAACTTAATTACCCTGCGCAGGTCTTAATACCGCGCGCGTTTCACATCCTGTTTCCCATGTTTAGACTCTCGTGTCAGAATCCGATGCTTGACATGGAATCAGGGAAAACCTCTCCTAGTGAGAGAAGTTTTTCCTGTAATAAGTGAGAGACCGGTCATTGGTGTGTTGCAAAAACATGTTGCTGAAGAATCAGTAGTTATGAGATCATATTACGGAATAGAATTACGGAATTACCATAGAAATACGGAACTGATGCATATACATAGCATAGAAATACAATTTCATGACTTATCTACCAATGTCTAACAATTTTGAGAGTTGGTCTACTCTTTTATCGCTGGATAAAATTTATAAATGTCCTTTCAATGTGCGTTACTACTGCGTATAATATTTAGTCAGAATTATTACAATAACTCGTCGTTCGTTACAGAATAACTCTTTTTTAACAAGCAAGTCTATCTCCAAGCTTTCATCGCGCATTCGCCATCTTGGCTACTTATGGAACTGATGACTCCCTTCCACACGTTATGAGACTATTTACTTATGAACCGAATAAATAAATCCAACGTTTCTGCGACACTTATTGATGGTTAACATGGCTTATGGGTCCCATAAATTTATTGAATAAATATGTCTCATTCCTGCAAACAGCTACGAGTGAGAAACGGCTATAAGCGAGAAAAAAATAATCCGTTTCCCTTGGACCCTCGCTTGTACAGCTTCGACTGTATTCATGTCCCCATGCGATCATTCGTTTAAGCCATCACTTTAAGTTCTGAGCTCTCTCTCTCCTACTCCCTCCTCCGCTCAGTCGCTGTCGCTTCGTTGCATCTTCGTTGAATCATTTTTATTCTATTAAAAAGCGGAGACGGATTGATTTCGGTGAAGAGGATCGCTTGGTCTCTCATTATTATCGATCAACTGGAGGACGGTCTCTCTCTCGTGTGTGGGGAGGAAGGGGGAGGTAGTGGGGATTTGGAGGGAGGGAGGGGGCGCATCCAACTGCCAGCTTTTCCCCTCTTTTGTGATTCCCCCCTCCCCCACTCCCCGTCTCCTCCCACCCGCGATAAAATGGTTCCCTCCTCATCAGCGTCGCCCTTTTCAGCTTTTGCTTTCTCAACTGCGGCCATCGAGTTGTGTCGGAAGGCGGAGAGTGAAGTTGTAGGCATTGGACACAAAATACAGGGATTTGATATTACCGGTAAATACGGTTTTTTTTGTATTTCGGTGACACTGGATGCTATTGGTGCCTCGTTCACACTACTCTCGCCTGTGCAACAGAGTGGCAGCCCTGCGCGCTTTCACACTTTGACTACATTGTTATAACTCGGTGCTGCCCTGATCGTGGTCAATCAATTTCCTAAAGGCTGATTCCTTTTCGATGCAACCATTCATCTCTGTCATTTGCCGTTCGCTTCAGTCCCACGTAACTAGGGCGCTCGGAGCGAGAGTGAAGAGACTCATTCCCTCCCTGTCGAAGCATCGTCGGGATGGCCACCATGAAACGCTCTGACTTCATTTAGGCGTTGAAATTCCTCGTCCTAATTTTATTCCACACCGCTTTACTTGATTAACTTATTAATTTATTCACAATTTCTCAAAACAATTACTACGATCCACGTAATCACTTTAAACGTTAAGTCGGTACGCACTCCATCAAAGTGGGCGGAACTGATCGCCTTCCTAAACACCATCAGACCGGACGTTCTCTGCATGCAGGAGGTGAATACTGCGGAGCCACCTTTTGCCTCCCACAACCCCTCGTACACCTTCCACTTCAACCCGGGTACTCGCAGTTACTCGGGCATAGCATTCGCCATCAAAATGGCACTCAAGAAGGACTTTTGTGTGGAGCTGGAGTCCATCAACGGTGGCTACCTTCAGTCTGCTCGGCTACGGAAGAAGGAGCCTCCGCACTTGGATGTTTCCATAATAAATGACTACGGTCCACAGGAAATTGAACACCACGAAAGAGTCGTCAATGACCTGTCGGACACCCTATGGGGCCTCCCACATGCCCCCCTCTCCGGGGAGGTGGTCACTCTCCTGACAGGAGATTTAAATGTCACCTTGCACCGCCAAGACAGAAGAGGATACAGAGAGAGGAGGCCTGCACTGGCCAAGAAACTCGCAAGCATTATCCAAGCACACACACTCGCCGATGTTTGGACGGATAAAAGGCCGCGAGAAACAGGGTACACCTTCCTTACTCCCAACTCTGCCTCCCGTCTCGATCGCTTCTACAGCCTACGCCAGAATCTAACCCGCATCCAAACCATCGCCTCGCTTCCCTCCTCCGACCACCTGGCTCTCTCTCTCAAACTAACCATTTCTTTGAGCCCCACCCGACCACCTTACTGGCGCTTCGACAATCATCTCCTATCCTCAGCCCACTTCAAGCAGCATTTCTGCGCCTATCTCGCCCACCTCATCACCACCCCCGCAACAACCAAAGACCCACTGCAACTCTGGGAACAAATCAGGAGAACTGCAGCCGAATACGCCGTCTTATTCCACCACGTGCGACGGAGGGAGAAGCAGCACGAGACCCACTACGGTGACAGCACGCAATACCAACAGGAGGGAAAGAAAATACCGGCGGCAATTGGATGGCAAAACCTGGCAGAGTCCGAGCTTCTTGTACAAAATAATCTGGCTGCATGGGCCTTAGACGACAAATACACGTCTCTGTCAACCCTGAACATAGACGGCATACTCACAAACGAGAGGACAGAAGTCCTGCGAGCAGTGAGGAAAGCTTATGCTGAACTGCATTCAGAGGGTACAAGCCATCCACAACTCCCACCTGACTTCACCCGAAACCAGCTGTCCGACTCCTCTAACAAAACTCTGGATGCTGATATCACCTGGAGGCGGAACTCACGTCGGCCTTGATGGCCCTCCGACGCAATAAGGCGCTTGGCGCATGGACGGCTTAACCGTAGAATTCTTCATGGAATTTTGGGACGTCCTCGGTCCTCCATTTCACCACGTGGTCAACACGGCCCTCGCTGGAAGAACCCTACCCATATCAACTACTTCTGCCGTTCTCTCCTTTATTTTCAAAGGCGGGGATCAAACACAGCTCTCCAACTGGCGCCCAATCTTCCTGCTAAACACCGATTACAAGATATTGGCGATGGCGATCTTTAATCGCCTCGGAGGTCACATAGACCAAATAGTTCCTCCTGAACAAACGTACTGCGTACCAGGTAGGACAATATTCCACAACATCTCCCTCATCAAATACATCATCAACTCATGCAATACTGAAAACTCACCACTCGCCATACTCTTCCTTGACCAGAGCAAAGCATTTGACCGCGTCTCAGACTCCTTTCTGTATCAGGTCCTACGCAGTATGGGTTTCGGTAGCCGTTTCTTAAGATGCGTGCGTATGCTGTATGTCAACGCCCGCATCTTTGTCAAAGTCGGAAACCGCTGCCCCTTTTCCATTCAAAAAGGGAATTCGACAAGGGTGCCCCCTGTCAGGGCAGCTTTATTCTATCGTCACTACCCGCTTCATCCATCTTATCAAAGACAGGGTAGCGGGGTACGGCCCACTTAACACATCCGGCAGAAGGCTTACGATCAGCGCTTACGCAGGTGACATTAGCATCTTTGCCTCCTCCGAATTCGACTTGACAGTCAGCATTGAGTGCTTTGAACGCTATGGAACTTTTTCGGGAGCCTCCCTCAACTTAGGGAAGAGTAAGGGATTATGGGAAGGCGCGTGGCGGGGAAACCAACATGCTCCTCTTGATATGCAATGGTCCTCGGGCGGCACGAAGGTGTTAGGTGTTCACGTCGACAATGATGCCAACAACGAGGCTGACAACAACGCAGCCCTCCTAACCACCAGACTAGATCGAGCCATCATGGAGTGGAGATGGAGAGCGGCCCGACTCTCTCTCCGAGGCCGAGCAAAAGTGATCAATCAATTCTAACTCCCACCTATTTGGCACGTTCTTCGAGCCATCTCCCCGGATGATGTCTTCATCAATGCCGTCGAGAGGAAGTTAATCAACTTCCTGTGGTCGGGAAGACGGCATTGGGTGAGGAAGTCCATCCTCTACGCCCCTATCCACGAGGGTGTGGCTTGGCCGTCGTCGATCTTCGGACCCGACTGATAGCCTTTCCTCTCAACACGGCCCAGGAGCTACTGCACGGCGACCCGGACGCACCCTGGCGCGTTCTCCAAATGACGCGGCTCCGAGTGTCTTCCCCCGAGTGGAACCCGAGGGTCTCTTCCGAGGGGACGCGGAGCCTACCGCCACAACAGCAGCCCCGGACCGGGCTCATCAAAAGAATATATTGCAGGCGTAGTTCACTCTCCGACCGAAATCACCACAAGTGCTCTCACAAAAGGAACTGAGGACCCTTCCCACCACAGCGACATACGCTTTCAAGAGTCAGAGGAACTCCGTATACATTCCGCTCCCCATCAATAGGAGAAACATGTATAAAGAGGTATTATACGCAAGGGTGGGAAGAGACTGGCCGATACCCAACAAAATCTGCACGGAGGCGACAGCGTGGCGCTCCTTCAGAACGTGGCCAAATTCCGGGAGAGATGGCGACTTAGGGTGGAGAGTGGCCCACGGAGCTATTGCGGATTCAGTCATTTTAGACAAGGCAGGTCTAAAGGAAGATCCGTTCTGCCCATGGTGCGACGAAACGCTGGGAACCGTCGATCATAACTTGCTCGAGTGTTGGAGAGCTACCCCCATTTGGAAACAAGTCACGACGTGGGTAAATAAACTGACCAAGAAAGACAAAATATACAAATATCAACTAAGAACGGGGATCTGCGAGATGAAAAACATGGCCCATAGGAACGGTACTCGACTCTCGAATTACCTCATGAACGTGACAAAAAGAGCAATATACGAGGAATTTACCTTGCCCTGCAAGGGAGAAGTTCCGGGAGTCAATTACAAAAAAAAGACTGACCCACATCTTAAAAAAACGGCTGCAAATTAAACAGGACCACAGTAGCAGTTCTCTGGAAGAAATTACTTTATTTCGACGATTCTGGGGTCAAGAAACACTTTGATTGAATGAGGAAGGTGACATTGATGAAAAGATGTTGCAGTAAAAAAAAGAAAAAAAAACGATGAGAGTACCACACTTCTCACTGATATCGGAAGCGACGACACCGGCGAATGGTATAGGGGCCGAGAGCTTGCGGTAACCAGCCCGAGCTTGGGATCGGCCCCCCTAACGCTAGCCCGTCGCTGACGATCAATCAATTGATGCAAATGAATGAATAATGACAAAATAAATGAATGAGTAAATAAGGAGACGATGAGACCAGTGAACATCCCTTACCGTAAAAAAAAGAAAAACCGTAGTTGTTGCATCCTATCTTCTTCTTGATCTCGTCCAAATATTTCTTCCTCGGCCGTCCTCTTCCTTTCTTTCCTAGTATTTTCCCATCAAGCATTCCTTTCCTTTCATCCTTTCATCGTAGTATCGCAGCGAATGAGTGAAGAGCCAGCGAACTTAGTTGGGATACCCATTTCCTTGTACCATTTTGAGGATTTCAGTTTGTTTTTTCTAGCAAATAAAACTTGTCTTTGTTCATTCATCAAATTAGCACCATCTGCTTCGAGAATTCGCATTTATCATTGTTATTTAAAAAATTGGGTTAGGTGTTTAGGAGTCGAGGTGGTAACATCGATATAAATGCGGCGATGGTGCGCGAGGTTATCATAAAATTGACTGAAAGTTACCCGCGAAGATTCACATATTACTCACTGTTATTAATCGTTTAACGTGATCTTTGCGTCATTATCTACTTTCCTACAATCTATTTGGACCAGTTTACAGAAATACCGCACTGGGTATACGTTGGTTTGAATCGTTTCTAACAGTTAATTTAAATCATATTTGAAACAGTAATAAACCGGTCAACCGATGAAATTGCATTGGTACTACCAATACAATACGGTACGAGTAGTGCTTCAGAATTCTCGTCAGCTTAAGTACCGGTACTTTTTTAGTAAGTGCCCATGCGTAGATTGTGGTGTAGAGGAAGGGGAATCGACCTTTCCCCCTCCCCACCCCTTCACCCCCCTATGCTCCACACACATTCACTCACACACACTCAATATGAAGTCCTCTCCTTCTCCCGCCTCTCTCTAAAGTCCATCATTTACATCGATCCATCGATGGGGTGGGGTGGGTTGGGGGAAGGGGAAGGAGTACCTGGGGGAGGGAAGACGGGTCGAGTATTTTGGGGCCCAAGTGGGGGGGGGGGGGCTCCCGTCACCCGGACGTGCCCTCCCGTCGCACGATCGTCTAGGAAAGTTACCGGTTTTTCCGGTCAAAAGTCGGTAGTCTCTTTTATTCTCGTAGAACTTCTTGTCTTTGATTTTGGATGTATTACTTTAACGACACGTACATGCGTAAAGTGTATTTGTGATACTTTTCTGACTATGAGTGGATTACACGGCTTTTTATTATCTATTGTTATTATGGGCTAAGAAAATAAGCGCGTTATACCCAACATCCCCTAAGCCGCATTTTTATACATTTAATGAATAATTAGGCATTTTTGTACCCCGGTCGAAACGCTAAATAAGTTCTTGGCTATTTTTTTTAGTGTCCAGAAATTCAACATAAGCTAAAATCCATGTGTAGTTTTTTCCGGACACAGTTGCAAATATTACCATCTGTAACCCATTTTGTATTAAATTGTTTTTACCGTGACCCGGTGTGTCAGTACACCGCATATACCTCCTAGTGGTGGGTCGCGGGCAACAGCTTGCTGGCTCTCAAGGTAGTCCTTTCACAAGGGATCCTAGCTTGTGCAGAATAGAGAAAGCGGGCCTAGGGTATTACTATGCTTTGGTTTCTCTTGTGGCATACTGGCGAAAATGTGCCAAAAGTGACCGGTAGAGCGCCGTAACCGTTAGCAGGGAAAGCTGCTCGTGGTGCGGGTACTGCGAAGGCTTGTAACCTTGCATACTCTATTACAACTTACTACTAAACGTCAAAATGTTGCCTCGGACAGCCGAAGCCACGATGGGCGGCGGAAGCTGAATAAGGTTGGCCCATCAAGATACGGACTGGAAACGAACTGGACTCTCGGTACTTGGAATGTGAGACGAGTGTATGGAAAGGAGCATGAGTTGTTGAATGAAATGAAAGTGACACAAATGTATGTTTGTGTGTGTGTGAAACTAAGCGTAAGGGGCGGGATGCTGTTACATTAGATGGCGGTAGTCTGGCATTGTGGTCAGGAGTCGACGACAATGTACAAGGCAGTCAAGGTGTAGGACTCATTCTTAATGAGAGAGCTAAGTTGCTAGTAAGGAAGTACGAGTTAGTATCCCCTAGATTGCTCTGGGTTCGCATGAAAGTAGGTATTAGGAGAGTTGTGATTGTGGCGTGCTATGCACCAAAGGATGGAGAGAGTGACAGAGTGAAAGATGAGTTTTGGGAAAAACTGAGAGAGGTTTAATGAATGTGATCCTGGTGAGAGAATAATTTTACTAGGTGACATGAATGGGTGGGTTGGTGTGAGGCGGGATGCATCTGAGAGAGTGGTTGGGGCTTTTGGTGACCCCCGAGTGAATGATGGTGAAAACTTGGTGAGTGTGTGCTTGGAAAAAGGATTGTTTGTGTCGAATACATGGTTTAAACATAAGAGAATGCACATGTATACATGGCAAAGGGGCGATTGTAAAAGCATGATTGATTTCGTTCTGTATGATGAGAGAGTGAGGGAGTTAGTGTGGGACACGCGAGTGATGAGGGGTGCTGAATGTGGAACAGACCACTATTTGGTACTCTCCAAAGTGAATCTGGGCAGGAAGTGGGTGCCAAGGAAGAATGTTGCGCGTAAGCAGTTGAGAGTAAAAGTGGAAAGGTTGCTAGACAGCGAGGTAAGAATGCGGTATGGTTGCATGCTTGAGGATGCTCTATCGTTGAAGCAGAGAGAATGGGACTACTATATCAGATACGAGAACGTAAACGATGCGTGGGAGTGTTTAAAAGGAGTGATTGTGTAATGTGCTGAAAGTGTATGTGGAAAAGGAGTGGTAGGAAGAACGAAAGGTGATGCTTGGTGGAATGAAGAAGTGAAAATTGCAGTCAGAGAAAAGAAAGAGGCGTACAAGGATATGATTGCTACCAAATCTGAGGAAGAGCGTACGGCATGTGAGATTAACAGAAAGAAAAAGAATGAATACAAAATCGTTGTGAAAGAGAGCAAAGAAAGAATGCCTGCGGATGAAGCTAACAAAATGCAGAGTGATTTTGAAGGTAATAAAAAGCTGTTTTGGAAGTGGCTAAATAGGGCTAAGATTGGTGAAAGCAGGGGAATGAATGCGGTAAAGAACAAAAGTGGAGAGATCTTGTGGGACGAGAGCAATATCAGGGACTGCTGGAGGGAGTATTTTGAAGAATTCTACAATAATATTACAGGCGTTGAGGATGAGCCTTGAGAAGTGGTATGTGATTATGTGATGATGGAAAAGGATATTAGTAAGAAGGAGGTCACAATGGCTGTGAGAATATTGAAAAATGGGAAGGCTGCAGGCATAGATGGGATATCCAGTGAAATGTTGAAGTGTGGGTATAAATTACTAATTTTTAGGCTGCGTGAACTATACAATTTATGCTTACAGGTTTCTGTTGTTCCAGCGGATTGGAAAAATGCCATCATCGTTCCGTTGTACAAAGGGAAGGGAGGAAAGACCGAATGTAATAATTATGTTATGAATTAGTTTATTGAGTATCCCGGAAAAAGGTTTCAGTAAAATATGAATCGATTGAGTAAGGAACATTACGTCCGGCAGGATATGGGGTGTGCAGTGTGGGTTTATGCCTGGGAGAGGATGTAGTGGTCAGCTTTTTGCCTTCGGCATGTGATAGAAAAATGTATGAGTGTCCGAAAGAAAGTGCACTGTGCGTTTGTCGATTTAGAGAAGGCATATGACAGAGTAAATAGAAAGAAGTTGTGGAAGGTTCTGAGAGACTATGGAGTGAATGGGCAGTTATTGAATGTTATGATGGCGATGTATGCCAATAGTAAGGCAAGTGTAAGAGTTAACGGGGTTCTGAGTGCTTGGTTTGTAATAAATCAGAGTGTAAAGCAAGGATGCGTAATGTCTCCATGGCTGTTTAATGTATTTACGGATAGGTGTGTTAGAGACGCATGTAGTGAAAACGACGGCGTTTTGATTGGGAATGTAAACGTGCGAGTTCTTCTATATGCGGATGATGCTGTTTTGATGTCAGACTGTCAACACGGATTGCAGAAGCTCCTAGATAAGTTTTGTGAATAAACGGAGAGAATGGAATTGAAGGTAAATGCGTGCAAGACAGTAGTAGTAGTTTTTGATAAGGAGAATGGGTAGAATAACTGTGTGATGAGGGCGAATGGTGAAGTAATTGAACAGGTGGATTATTTTGTGTACTTGGGTAAGATGTATATGAAAGATGGAAGACTAGATGAGGAGATAAAGAGACGTGCGAATGCTGGAAGGAAAGTGGTAGGTAGCATGTGGAGCATATCAAGGAATGAGTGCTTGTCTAAGGAAGCGAAAATCGCCGTGTACAAAAGTGTGCTTCTTCCCACTTTGCTATTAAGAAAATCAACATGTGGCCATGATTACATGTGACCTAACGAAAGCCTTTGATACAGTTTCACTTTTCAGTCTTTGATACAGTTTCGCATGATATCCTGAAGCAAAAGTTGCGTAGATATGGCTTGAGAGGTCCAGTAATAAAGTTGTCCTGCTACTTAACAAATAGGCAACAGCAAGTATTCTGGGGTAACAAAAAATCAAATACTCGGCCCCTAAAATATGGTGTTCCTCAGGGGTCAATCTTGGGTCCTCTTCTTTGTATCATATATATTAATGACTTACCATACCATTTGAAGCGTACAACTATTTTATATGCAGATGACACCACTCTAATTCACATCCATGACAACTACAATGAGACCTGGATTATTGCAGAAGGGATATTAAGGATGTCCAAGGAGTGGTTTAATGACAATGAATTATTAATCAATGACTTAAAAACAAATAAGTTCTCTTTTGGACTTAGAGAAGGAAACAATTCGAGTAAGTCAGTTAAACTTCTAGGCTTTCTCCTTGACAAGAAATTATCCTGGGATAGCCATGTAAACAGTGTATGTATAAAACTTAGCTGAGTGTTGTATTTAATCAGGAAAATATGCCCAGTGGTCTCGACAAAGGTGATGATGAATGCATATTATGCATATTTTCAGAGCCATATACTTTATGGTATCATTCTATGGGCACACACAAGTCATACCAAAAATGTGCTTCTACTACAGAAAAAAGCCATTAGGGCTCTATTTGGCCTAAAATATGAAGAGCACTGTAACCCTTATTTCATTCAATATAAAATAATGACCGTTTACTCTCTGTTTGTATTTGAAGTTCTTTCCTATGTAAAAAGAAATCTATCAAACCTGCCCATAAGAGCAGACGGTCACAGCCACAACACCCGAAAGAAAGAGGGACTTGAAGTGCCCTTTTGCAGAATCGAAAAGACTAAACGAAATTTCAACTTTTTAGGTTTAGGAATGTTCAATGCATTACCTTATGAAGCAAGATTAGCAAATGAAGCCTGCTTCAAAAGGGGTATAAACAAGTGGCTTCAGCACCACCCACTTTACAGCATTAAAGAATTTTTCAACTCAAATATATCAGATCTGACCTTTTAATGTTTTTACCATCACTTGTAAGCGTTTTAAAAGTTTTTTATTGCTGTTTTTATTTTGTACCTGTCTCTATTAAACATTACATTGAAATCTGTTTTTAACCTATGAATGTGTCTAGGTTTATTATCTGTATTTTGCAGAGATGTGCTCATTTTTTTACTTGTTTTTGATTACTGCCATTTAAATTTTGTAATTGTATTTTTCACATGCTTTTGACGAGATCTATTCCACATAATGTTGGCTGAATGATCAATAAAAAATTATTATTATTATTGTATGGTAGTGAAACATGGGTATGTCAGGATAGACATAAGAGTAGACTAAACGCCGTGGGTATGAGTTATCTGAGGAGTGTTTGCGGCAAAAGTAGGATGGATAGGGTCATGAATGAGTGGGTCATGAATGAATGTGGGTTAAATGCTCCAGTAATGGACGTGTATGAAACGAGTGTGCTTCGTTGGTTTGGCCATGTTGAGAGAATGGATGAGAGTCGAATAAAGAAACAGATATATGAGAGTAGAATGAATGGTGCGAGAGGTCGGCCGAGAAAGTTGTGGCTGAGGAAATTCTTATGAGGAGGAATGTATTAAAAACAGGAGGGCGTGTATGGAGCAGTGTATGGGGGTAAATGAGGCAAAAGAGGTTTGCAAGGATAGGTCAGTATGGAGGAAATTATTGAAGCAGAGTTAGGTGTACAATTATTTATTAATGAGTGAAACATTTTGACTGTGCCTACCCCGGAAGGGAACGGCGTGATGGGTATGTATGTGTGTATGTATGTTTTTCCCGACGCGTCTACAGGAACGGTCGAACACGGAACAAGGATTGGCGGGCAATAGTCCTGGGCAATGCTTAAAAACGTTCCGCTACCTAACCGAGGAGTATCTTGAAGCGCTAATTGCACCGGATCGGTGGCACCGACTCGATGTGACCGACGTGGGCTGCCATTGCAGGAAAATTGATATTAGGTCGGCTATTTATTCCGCTTGTGTGTGTCTTACTTCTGCATGGCGTCTTCGATTCATGGGAAGTGGCGTTAGCCCATACCCTTGTCGCTCACCTGTGACAACTTCAAGTCTTTGTGACAACTCACCACCTTTTCGTAACTTAACATCCAATTTCACACGTCGTCAGTTTTGCTAGCTCCGTCCGCGTCTTGGGGATACCATAATGTCTCTTCCCATATTCTCTTCCTTACGTTTAGAGCGCCGTCATTAGCTTTTGAGAAACCTACGAGAAGTCTGTCTTACTGTTTTATTCCCAATGTTTGCCGATAGCTTCTTTGAGGTTGAAAATCTAATCTGTTGCGGAATTCAAAGAAATTGGAAAGCCTTAATATAAGCCTTAAAAAAAAATAGGAAGCCTTTTAACGAAACCAGCTTGATGATCAGCAATGACTGTACGTTGTGTTAATGATAATTAGAGAGAGAGAGAATCATTTTTTAAAGAATCCTCTTGAGGAAGGGAGGGAGAGGGGGTGAAAGAATTGGGGCGGAATGTTGCGTCTCGCGAGTGAACTGGGGGTAAGGGGGATGATGGGTGCGGTGGTGGTTGAATGCTTTGTGGGGGCAGAGAGGGAGGGAACGGGGGGTGGAGGGGGTCAGGAGACAGTGGATTGCCGTGCGCACCCCCGAGTAAACGAAGGCGTGTGTTTGTTGGATGCGTTCTCCGATGTGAGGGGTGGACGAAACTTGCTCCCATCCCACCCTATCCCTCCCTCCTTCCCCTCGCCTCCTACCGCCTTCTCGCTAAATGAGAGGGGATCCGTGGAATTATTCCACCTCTTCACCCACCCACCCTCACAGCCTCGCGGAATGGGGCGTTTGAATGCGGGTATGGCTGTTTGCTCGCTTCTCATGCCCTTCCCCACAATATCTCCCCTCGCGAATCCCGTCCACCTTTCTCCGCCAAATGGCACTTCTAATACGAGCAAGGACTCGTCCCGTCACCGAAATGAACCCGTTCTGCGTCATCCGGATGACGCGAGCAGTAGACGACTCTGGAGGTAGTGTAGGAGTATGTAATGGATATGAAAGCTCCAGTAGTTTATTTCTTAGCAACGACAGAATAGAGTCGAGATAGACATTTGAACCCTTAGGCACTAAGATGCAGTGACATGATCTAAAAGAGAGAACTCTTAGTATTTTCCACACTTAAAACTTTAATTCCCGACCCAGGTTTCGACTGCCTTGCAATCATTTTCAAAGGTACATTCTACATGGTATGCGAGTTAATATATAGATCTGGGGAGGGGGGGTGGGGGAAGAAGTGGTTGGTTGACGTCAGAGACGTGCGTCACGGTCAGTGGGAGGCGGTGGGGGGAAAGGTATGGATAATAGGGGAGAGTGGGAGGGAAAAACACATTCATTTAGGAGATTCTCACTTATGTTTATGGCAGCACTCAAAATTTGGAAATGTTCTAAGTAGTCCAATTTGGCTCCTTTCTTCTCAACATGTAGCACTTCTGGCAAAAAGTCACTTAAATGGTCCTCTTCGATTAAATGTTTAGCAAAGGCTGATGAGATATCTCCTTTTACCCACCACGCTCTATGTTCTCGAGCCCTTACTGAGGTGGCTCGACCACTTTGTCCAATGTATATCGAAGCACAATTGGGAGTAGTACATTTAAGCTTATATACACCACTTTTGTTCACAGGTGACACTTCGTCCTTTGAGTTGAACAGCAATTTGCCCAAAGTATTTGGGGTGTAAAATGAAACATCAAACTTGTTCTTTGGAAATGCGTCAATTAATTTATAAGATATGTTCCCCAGAAAGCCACTTTAAGTTTACTAAGATGCAGCATATTTTATTGGTTGTAATTACTATATGTGTAGTTTGAGAACGCGATCTTCTGAGCAGCGGAAATAATTCTAGCAACATGTATGCCATGTTTTCAGGCCTAACAATGTGGACATCCATTGTCACTGTTGTAAGAGGCAACATTTATTTTTCCTCCAGAATTCCCTGATTCAGTTGGAAAAATCAATATTTTTCTTTTGCTAAAGTGAACCCTAGCAACAGTTTATTTTCAAATGAAATTTGAATCTCTTCCTATTCTGATCGTTAAAGTGGTCTTTGTCTCTGGCTCACTTGGACCGCCTTCGCCCGCATGGATTCATCCGGGGGTTACCGAAACATATCCTCTACCCTCGTGTGTTTCATCGCGTTGTTCTCGCTTCCACTTGTGTATCAAAATATACAACGCACTTCCTGCCTAGGTGGCTCGCTTAATCTAACCCAGGCATACATTCCCCTTGTCTTCTTTCTTCTGTCCTCTCTTACTACTCCCCCCTCTCTCTTGTTCATACCCTCGCCAAATCCCGTCCGCAAGCCCTATCTCCGCCTTTCCCTCTCTTCTCGTCCTCTCCCCTTCAATTCGTTTTTTCAATTTACACGGCTTGCGACATCTCTCCCTTCCTCTTCCCTTCTTCCTCTCTTTGTTATTTCCCTATATATCCACAGTCGCTTTTTTTGGTTTTTTATTTGGTTTTTGGCTATTTTCCCAAGTGGTCCCCGGCGCGTCGCGAGAATGAATGAGTTTGGAAGTTTCCGTTTTCTCTCACTTTTCCTGGGAGCGTGTGGGAGGATGACCGAAGGGGATGGGAATACGTAGGCTGGGCTGGAGGCGGCGGTTAATAAGGCCGGGTCGAGGGAGAGATTTAATTTCATTTCGCTGTATTAGTCACGCGCGCGCACATCCCTCGCTTTTTCCCTCAAAACGGTCGCAGGACCCCCACTCAATATTTCTGTTTTCTCATTCTGTTCCAGGGGGGGAGGTTTTTTGCGAGATGGTTGTCTTCTTTGGAAAGTAAGAGCAATCGGTCTGTTCGGAAGCAGATTAATTTTTTTCACTATTTTTTGGCCAAATGAAGGTAGTCGTTGAAATGAATGCCATTCCACCTTGGCGTAAATACTTTTCTGGTAAAATATTTATTTACCTATCATTTTGCCTTAATGTGGGCGGAGAAAACAAGAAATCTTCAGATGGAGTCCATATACCGTGGTTCTTATTTAACTTCAGAGGCATCGTTGGGAACACACATATAAAACATATGCGGCAGAGAGTACTTAGTAAACAAGGATTTATAAAGCGTTTATAGCTGTGGAAGGTCCTCGGTTGAACAAGTAAAAGAGTGATGCTGTACTTCTCACTGGTGAAGCCACACCTGCGCGGCGGGCGTTAAGGACCCTGGACTGAAAGATTTAACCCAAATATAAATAAATACACAGTGAAGTCGCGCGCTTCGTTATAAGCAGCCACGAGTGAATACATAGTATTATTACACAGCTTCTAGAAGGATTAGATTTGGATCCGATGGAGAGAGTGGGAGGAGGCTGCACGCCGTGTTAGGCTTAGTTTGCTCGTTGAAATCGGAACAGTTATGGTTCGGAGCGACACACAGAGGATATCATTTTATTATCATGCTGCATCTCGAGATCCGCCGGTGGTGATAAATCAGGAGAGAGGGGTGACATTGCATGACAGGCACAGGTGCGAACATTTGCTCTTTCCACGCGCACGGTAAGTGACCGTTATATAGAAACTGAGCTCCACTCCTATGCACTCCCATAATACACTTCACCACTTCATCTTCCAAAGCCTTAGCCTTCACACCTTTTCGCGGCGGTTGTCCTAACGTCCCCCCTGCCACACACATACCCGGCGGATTTCAGGATAGTATGTAGTCGTTGATGTAGAATCCGCGAAGAGGTGTCATTATTTTTGTGCCCTTAATGATTGTATCAACGATTGTGCGAGGATCGAATTCTTTCACTTCTGTGGTACGTGGATTGAATGAATATTCAACCTCTTATGATTGGGTCTTCTGCTCTTTTGATTATGGAGGGAAAAAAATATCTTTTTTTGAACAGACTAAGAAATTTAATTGTGGAAATTGCGATTACTGAAGTAACTTTATTATTTCATTCGAAATACTTACCACAATCTTTGCGTCGTATGTACAATCCGTCTTAGGTTCCCATCAGTGTATGTACATGTGCCCATGGTTGAAAATCTCTTATATAGAGCGTTCCACATTTTATGCAGCCTTTAGAATGTAAATGTAAAACTTAAACATCCCTGTAGGCCTTTTTACACGATGCATTTGTCATCAGTGTCTGAATCATGTCCTGAATCTCTGTACTGAAATCAGCTCCGAAAACTCGGGAATCAAAACCAGGACACGGAATGGAAATCGATGCCTCGGACACTGTGTTTACACGATGTTGATTTCAGTGCGCAGTGGCGCTCTCTGGAAAAACACTGAGCTACGCAATATAAATGAATAGGGCCACATTGTTTTGGTTTATTAATTTTTTTCTTTAGGAAACATTAAGAACGCGCTCCTGTGAATTAGGTCTGCAAGTCTCAATTGGACATTCTCACGATTACAAGTGTCAAGTAATCCTTTGAAGATTATTTAGTGGATTTCAGCGCTGCCATCGGCATTCTTTCGAAACAGTCGACTCGCCTGCTTGCCTGAGACTGGTCGTTGGATCCAAGAATCGGCTGAAAAATAAGTTCCGTACTCGTTTCCCTTTTCATTGACGATAATCGAATTCGATCCCGTAATGGGAAACGACAGCATCCTTTACACATTACAATGTCAAACATGCCGAGTTCAATTCGATTATCGTTGCTAAAATGAGCATATCGTGGAAAGCGGCGGTAAGCTTCGGCGGCCGGGGCAGTACGGGGCGGATTGAGAACGATGTGGCCCTGAGTTCGCTTCGCATTTTCTTCTCACACGGAAAACATTTCCAATGGCGCGCCGATTTCAGTTTATTTACTCTAGAGCATATATTTTTTGTATTTTGAGACCCATTAGAAATGAAAGTTTCTCCCTCCGTCAAACTTAAAGATTTGTAGCTTACGAACCCTGCGCTTGACTATAAGATTGAGAATCAATGTATTAAGAAAACGTAAATTTCTTCATTTTAAGTGAATTATGGTAAAAATAACGCTCACAATAATTAATGACTGTCAGGTGAGTTTTTAACATATATACTATTATCCTTAACTTAATATCTTATATGAATGCTTAAACTCTTTCATTTTTCGCTATCTTTCGTATAATTTCGCCATTGAGCTACTCTACGGCCTTAGTTGAGTCAAACTTATGCTCTACTTTGAAATGAACAGCTTCGCCCTTCTTTCTATTGACGTGTTTCATCTAAAAGAATTATTACCCCTCGGGCACATGTGGGATTTTCTGTCGTCAATACATTTGTGAGTACGCGTTCAGATGTTCATTGTTATTAGCAACAGATCTTGAGAAAGGTATTATCTGGAGAACACGTAATATATCGCATATCCATGCGGCTCTGTATGTAAACTTATCGGCCTAAACCGAACTATATGGATTTAGATTTAATTTGGGTTAAATATCCTGTTTAGTTGGTATATTAAATAATGCCGTGTGTTAGCACTCAAGACTTTATTTTTTCATGTAAGAACCTCTTCTGTGTTTAGATCACGAATTATGAAATTAAGACGTGGGGAACTGTTGGTAAAATGGATGGGAAAACAACTAAATAAGACAGCAGTTCGTCAAATTAAGTTATTTCCTGTGGGCGGAAAAATAAAACTGAGCAATGTAAACCACTGTATCACAAAAAGTTTCTATTACTTTAACACTGTATTACAAAAAGGACTCTAATACTATTATTATTATAATTACTGTAAACCGCTGTAATACAAAAACGACTGGTCAAGCATGATGTCAAGGACAAGTGGTTACCCACTTATATGTTTCCAAGTAAATGCTAAGTCAGGGTGAAGTATACCAGAAAATATTGTCTGGAAGTGATCTGATGCATGACTTCAGTACATATTCATCTTGGTTCGTGAATTTACGACGGAAAACTTGATTAGCCGTTACTTTTTCAAAGTACCGCGGAACACGCCGCGCAGTTACTTCAACGGAGTCACCCGCTAGTGATCACGCGATAGTGAGAAATTCACAGTGGAAAAAACATTCGCCTGGACTGGGAATCGAACCCAGATCCCTTGATTCCCAGGCGAGTGCTTTTTCCACTGTGAATCACACACAATTCGCTGTTACTTGTTCTGTGTGTAATTGAAATAACTGTCATCTATTTTTAAAGAAACGTACTACAGCGAAAAGTTGTCGTGGTTATAGAACTACTGATTTACAAATGATGTTTCGATAGATATAGTATATGATAGGAAAAAGATGAGAAAAAGCAACATAAAGTACTATTCAAAATAATGTTTTCAATTCTATGGTTGGAACATTACGAATTTTAACTGAAATGGCTATGACAACTTATAGATTATTAGACTCTTATTACTCGAATGTGGGTTCCTCATCTCTTCTCCATTCCTTGAAAACATTTTCCTGTGGATGAGGCTCAGCTTCAATTATTTACGTTTCTTGGGTTGTCAACGACTTTGTAAATATACGAGAGTTTTTTCAAGTAATCACAATCAGTCTAAGTTTTTCTTTTTTAATTATTTGTTAGGAGCAACATTATTATTTACGATGCCGTGGTTTTGTTAATTGTTGTATTTGTTTGGTCCTGATGAATTCAAATAATTGACAATACGTTGGCTGTGTGAATAAGTTGTTCCTTAAAATATTGTCCAATACTACGCAAATTCTTGAATTTATTTGTTATTTTGGGAGACATTTTGGATGTTAAATATGGTGCTACCGGGTTATCGGTTGTTTGAATCCAATGAATAAAATACGCGTTGTTCGTATCATTTTCCTATATATCTCTTCCATATGCCACTAATATTCACATCCTTTTGAACTATCTCATTGAATGCATTTTGTTATGTGAGTACATACTCTCTTGTTTGCGTGGATAAAGGAGTGGTTCGACTCTGAGAATTATATGACGCTGTCGTCATTTCGCCTCTTTTTATCCTGGCAGCGGATGATATTCCGTAGGGAGCCGTTTTCTCGTTTCAAAAGCGGAGAAACGTATCGTCTGACCCGGAGCGTCAGTTCAATGACTTCCTTTCTGCTCGGGAGAGCGCGATTTGAGCCCGAGGCTCTCTGCATTCAAACAATTGGCGAAGGGGGGGGGGTGGGACGGGGGTGGAGGGGTTTGTTTCCCCGGGAGCATTATGCTCGAGAGTGGTGTGGGATTAATGAAAGTGGAGGAGAGGAAATATGAAAATGCGCTCTGTGGCTGCGGCCGTGTGGGAGATGGGAGGGTGGGCTGGAAGCTGGGGGGCGAATGGGAATTGTTGCGAGGATGGCGACGGAACGGAAAGTGATGAAGGAAAGAGCGAGCAGACAGAAAGACACGTGAGGGGGGGAATGCGCGTGTTCGGTGGCGAAATGTGACGAATGCGAGTCGAAGATCTTCGTCGGAAAGGACAGAGATCTGATCGTATGTCTTCTAGAGACGGTATTGGACATATTTTCCTATATTTGCAGATTTGCGTGCAACTTATCATCCTCTTACTTATTAGTAACATAAAGATGAAAGTAAAAAAATACTTTCTTCAAAGCGGTGTGGTTTCTTGGCAATTTAATGCTATTTTAACGCATATTCTTTAGTCACTTGATATAAATTTCGAAATTATTCGATTCTTGATGTATCGATTTTCCTATAACCGCGAAATGTTACGTTTTATATTGTCAAAGTTGTGTGTAACAAATATCACGGTATCTCTCTCTTCATGGCGCTACAGACCTTGGTGGGCTTTGGCCTCATCCACAATTTGCCTCCAGTGTTCCTTATCTTTTACCCTACTCCTCCATCCCCTGATGTTCATTATCTGCAGGTTTGCAGTAACGTCATCTATCCATCTGATTCTTGTCTGCCTTTCCTTCTGGTGTGGTAGAACTTTTCTCTCATTATTCTTTTGGGCATTTTCTTTCTTTCCCCATTCTCTCTCTACATGACCCAGCCACTCCATTCTCCGAGCTTTCACATATCGAGGTATCATCTCGAGGAAAAAGCACGTAATCATGTACGAGTTTCGCTTAAATCTCGAAATCCGCGCTGTAAACCCAAGCCGTAAAAATGCTTCAATTGAGGCCAAAATTATTAAATATAACTCTTGCATCATTTTTGTAACTACATATTTGGCTATTTCCACAGTGTTAACTGATATACTTAAGTGAAGTGTATTCCATGGTTTTATTCATTTTCCTCGTAAAATTGCGGAGACGTGCACTCAATGACGTACGATTACCGCACCATCCGCCCCTTTATTTAGTGCACGAGAATTGGATGCAGATCGTTCATTCAGGAGGAGAATTTTGGGCCACTCGGCCTATCGCTCCTCATAAGTAATGTCTGAACATCCTGCGTCGTAGAGCGTGGATTCATTGCTAATTGATTTTTTTTACTCGTAATGAATAAATGTGAGAAACTACGAAAGGTAACTATTTTTTTATTTTTGTCGAATTTTCTCAGTCTCAGAATCAGTTTCTGCCTCTCAAATTATACGATGGGATTCAGAAGGGATATTTTAGAAAATTTTGGGCTCGATTATTTAACATTTAGGGATTTCTCAGTTAATGCGTTTTTCCGGGTTGAGTTTTTGACACTGAACATTCATTCCTGCGCCCTTCAAAAGGCCTTTACTCGCGCGCCTCTGAAGCGGAGCTGGATCCATTTGGGAGCCATGAATCCTTTGGGAAACACAGACTGCCAGCGACACACAATTCTAATCCTGATAGGACCGACTTTTGATTCTAATGTATGCATCATGTGTCCAATCAATTAATTGGGAAACGGTTGTTGCTTGCGATGCTTCAGTCTCACGGTGAATCAAACCAAAACAGGTAGCGGAAAAACCTGCATTATTATTAGAGTTACCTGTGTTTAAAATCAATGGATAGCTGTCAAGTAGCTACCACTGCTTTAAGATAAATTATGGTGAAGGAATACATGTAGGCGAACGTTTCGATAGCCACGTCCGTCATCGTCATCGGGCCTTGGTTGAAGGTAGCTATCAATGGACGTTGGTGAGAGACAACTGTCTTGGCAGCTGTCTGACAGCTGACAGAGCCAACAGTGATCTCAAGATGGAGAAGTTGGCTGCTTTCCACAGTTTTTGAATAGATTAAACCACGTTCCAATGGCATGAACAAACTAAAACAAATAATTAACCGTAATGAAACAGATTGCTTTAAATAATGGGTATACTGAGGAATTAATAGACAAAATGTATAGACGAAAACGCACTCAGGCAGCCATAAGTGAGATTTACAGTGCCACACCCAAAGAAAACGACGCACTGAAGTGGAGAAGGATACCCCTCCTTGGAAGTATTTCATTGAAAGTTCAACGGTTATTGCCCAAAGAAGAAAAGAGGTCGGCTTTCTACAACAGGCACACACTAAGAAACCTGATAGGCAGCAACGGACAAGACGGAAGTTGTGGAAATGAACCGTGTCTACGAATTCCAGTGTGACGATTGTAGTGCGGCGTATGTGGGACAAATAGGAAGGAAATTTGAAACAAGAGTGGAAGAACATTGAGCCTGTTACATACACAATGACAATAATTCTCAGTTCAGTCAACAACACCCTTACTCACCCCACAGCCAAAACCCTCGCTCGACCTACAACCAATCCCCCGCTGCCTTTACCTCCTCCCACGTCGCCCTAGCCAGCGTTTGCTTTCCGGATTATCTCCAAGAATAGATAAATTCATTAAATTTGGTCTCATTTTAAAGACAATTATCTTGCCTTTCTCCCAAGATAACGAAATATCTCATATCATCCATCCCATAAAATAATCACCCGCTTTCCGCACTGCTTTCCGAAATATTTGCCAAAAATTGAAGCTGATTCTCATAGGATACTGTACGCGTATGCAGTTTAAAGAGGCTTCATTTTTTAAAACATGAGGATTTTATAACGGCTAGATTTCGTTATATATATGTGTATAAATGTTACATGTGTTTTTGTGCTATCAAAAATATTATTTACTCATCGCAGCAATTTTTTACTGATGATTCGCAAAAGAATTCATGATGAATTCTAGAACAGATGATTCGCAAAAGAAAACCTTCCAATGTGAAGGATTTATCAACGTAGGGCGAGAGTGAAAATGAGACAAAGATTTTTAGAGATATGTTTAAATAATTACTTAGGATTTAAGTCCTATAAACCTGTAATTTATACGCGCTTAACTTAATATATCACAATGGTTACTTCCTTCTTCTCACCGCTGCTGAATTCAAAACATGAATTTCGAGCGTGGTGTCTGTTATGAGGAGAGGGAAATATGTCGCTAATAATATCTGAAACGTGTCGGTTGGAGATATCTACATCTTCATCTGCGTCATATCCTGCAAGCCACCCAAAGGGTGTGTGGCAGGGGGTGCTTCCACACCAGGAATGCATGAGTGATACGGTAGAACACCGAAATTACATTGAAACCCGCGTACCACACATGCAAAGCGCCAATTAAAAATCTAATAACCAAGAAACATCCTATCGTCAATCGTTCCAACATGCAAGGGATACAAAGACTACTACTACATATTCAAAATATCATGCACAAATAAGAACATCAATATTTACATCATGCATAAGTAAGTACGTAGAGAATATAAAGAGAAAGATTTACTGTCTGCCTATTGTCACAATTCGAACTATTCATGACGACGATCACAGCTGTTATGGTCCCGAATGGTACGCGGAAAAAATGACATTTTATACCTATCGGCTCTACAATCTAGCTCTCTAATTTTATTGGTGCGATCTAATCTACATCTATCTACATCTACGTCATACCCTGCAAGCCACCCAAAGGGTGTGTGGCAGGGGGTGCTTTCGCACCAGGCATGCATGAATGATATGGTAGAACACCGACATTACATTAAAAACCCGCGTACCACACATGCAAAGCGCCAATTACAAATCTAATACCCAAGAAACATTCTGTCTCCAATCGTTCTAACATGCAAGGGATACAAAGACTACTACTACAGATTCAAAATATCATGCATAAATAAGAACATCATTATTTACATCATGCATAAATAAGAAAGAGGAGAATATAATGAGAAAGATTAACTGCCTGCCTATTGTCAATACTCGAACTATTCATGACGACGATCACAGCTGTTATGGTCCCGAATGGTACGTGGAAAAAATGACATTTTATACCTATCGGTTCTACAATCTAGCTCTCTAATTTTATTGGCGCGATCTAATCTGCCGTAGTACGAAGGGGTTAATAGTATGTTTTTTACGTCGTCAGTAAAATGATTTTCCTGAAATTTATTTAGGAGGTTAAGCCTATAATTTAATCTACGCTGTGATAGCGATTCCCATCCTAATTCTTCTAACAGTCCAGACTCACTAGCCAACTTATCGTAGCATCGTTTCACAAACCTAGCTCCTCTTCGCTGGACGCGATCTAACTCTGATATCAACCCCGTTTCGTATGGATCCCATACACTAACAGCATATTCCAGATGAGGCCTAACGATTGAAAAATAACAACGTTCTTTCACTTTCTCATCACATTTTCCGAGTACTCTCTTGATAAAGCCTAGCTTCCTATATGCTTGACCGCATATTTCCCTAATATATTTTCCCCAAGATAGGTCGTGACTAATTGTGACTCCTAAGTACTTAACAGACTCGGCGTGAATAATTTCTGTATTTTTAATTCTGTAAGCCCTAACTGGCCAATTTTTCTTTTTCCAAAAGCTGACTGCTACGCACTTTTTTATGTTTAGTTCCATCTGCCACTTTTCGCACCAAGCGTGAATAGCAAGTAGGTCGATTGTTAACGAGTCGCTATCTTCGGAATTGTTAATATCCCTATACACAACCGCGTCGTCTGCGAAGAGTCTAAGCTTACTTTTAACGACGTTACTAATATCATTAATGTACAAGAGAAATAAAAGTGGACCAATTACACTTCCCTGAGGAACACCCGATGTAACGCTAACTGTGTTTGACATGATACCGTCTATGACAACCCTTTGTTCCCGCCCATGTAAGAATTGATTAATCCAACTAATAATGTTTTTATCTATTCCATATGCTTCTAGTTTTGAGAGCAACTTAACGTGAGGTACCTTATCAAAAGCTTTCCTAAAATCGAGGAATATCGCGTCAACTTGGACATTATTTTCACCCGAGAGCAAGATGTCATGAACGAAGAGGGCCAATTGGGTTTCGCAAGATCTACCCTTTCGAAATCCGTGTTGGTTATTTATTAACAATTCCTCCCTATCTAAATGACTCATAATGGAGCTTACGATTATGTGTTCAAATACCTTACAGGAAATGGATGTGAGAGAAATAGGCCTATAGTTACTAGGGTCTTCCCTGTCGCCGCTTTTGAATATAGGTGTGACATTTGCTACTCTCCAGTCCTTAGGCACTACATGATCTGCTAAAGATTTGGTAAATATTAATTCTAAGTAAGGCGCTATGTCTGATGCCATTGTTTTATATACGCGAGCAGGTATTTGATCTGGACCGGGGGATTTGTTGGGGTTAATATTTTTTAGCTGCTGTTCTATGCCGCGACAATTTATAATAATTTCAGGCATACATGTTTGGGAACGAACTGACTGCGGATCGAAAAGATGTGGTGTATAAGTACTGAAAATGCTTTTGAAGAATGAGTTTAACGAATTGGCTTTTTGTAGACTGTTGGTTATCTTTTCCCCTTTGATATTCTTAAGCGTGTGTACTGTTGATTTATTTCCTTGAGTGTCCCTAACATACGACCAAAATGCCTTGGGATTATCGTTCAATTGTTCTCCCAGTAATTTACTTTTGAAATCAGCTAACGCCCTTCGGCACGCTTTTTTTGCTAAGAGTTTAGATATTTTGTAATTTTCGGTGACTGTGTATAGTTCTTCGGAGGATTTGTTAATTTTTGCCCTTTTTAACCTAGCATGACATGTTCTTTGGTGCTTTAATGTTTTTCTAACCTCCGCGTTATACCACCTAGGCTCTGCATTGGCTCTTTTCCATTTACTTGGTATGTATTTGCTAACTACTGATCGTGTAACGTTGAGGAAAGTATTCCACAAAACCTCAGTATTACTGTTGATACTTATTTTTTGAAAATTAGTAAATGACTTTTGGAACTCTCGTTTCATACCTTCGTAGTCAGCCTTATTATATAAGTAGATTTTTCTTTGTGGATTATGTTTCTTGATCATGCTCACGGAAAAATTAGCTTTAACTATCTTGTGGTCGCTTATTCCCTTATCCGTACCTATGTTTACAACCATGTGTGGAATATTTGTCGCTAAAAGATCAAGTGTATTTTTCCCTCTAGTTGGAGCAGTGACTAATTGATGTAGTGAGTGAGATGTGAATGTATACAGGAGTGACTCACAAAGGTCTTTGTCTTTCCCCCCAGTGATAAAACTGTACGTGTCCCAGTCTATGGACGGAAGATTGAAATCCCCACCGATTATAATATGACAGTCGTTTTTTTGAGTGGTTAATTTACTGAGTTGACTTTCTAGTCCTAATATTGAGGTCATATGGGTATCTGGTGGTCTGTAATATGCGCACACATAGATTGTTTTTGCTTTAGGATTTTGAATGGAGCACCATACGCTTTCTACCTGGTCGTCGGAAAATGACTCCCTCCTACTAATATAACAATCCTTCACTGCAATAAAAACTCCTCCCCCGGTTCTTTCGACTCTATCTTTTCTATAAACTGTGAAATTTTTTGGGAATTCGCCAGCTTTCGAAATCTAATCTGCCGTAGTACGAAGGGGTTAATAGTATGTTTTACCACTTCGTCATTGAAATGTTTTTCCTTAAATTTAGTTAAGAGGTTAAGCCTATAATTTAATCTACGCTGTTGTAGCGATTCCCATCCTAATTCTTCTAACAGTCCAGACACACTAGCCAACTTATCGTAGCATCGTTTCACAAACCTAGCTCCTCCTCGCTGCACGCGATCTAATTCTGATATCAACCCCGCTTCGTATGGATCCCATACACTAACAGCATATTCCGACGGATAGCTGCGCTGTTATTTAGACGGATGGCTGCGCTGCGAGGGAGTGGGGGGGAAGGAAGGGGGAGAGGAAGATGGACGTGGTGCGCATTTCGTGGCTCTTGTCATCATTTCTTCGTCGCCTGGCTCGGCCTTTTCGGAGGAGTGTTTGTTACTCATATAATGAAGTGGACCGTTGATACCTTGCCCCCGTATTCTTCGCGTTTGGGGAGAGGTTGTGCTCGCGAGTGTCTGGATGCCCAAAGAATGGAGAGCGTGAATGCAGGGGACACTCTGAACACCTCGGCCGCCCGTAGAGAGGGGAGAACCGCTGGAGCGTGAATTTCGTCTCTCTTTCTCTAAACATTGTGTAGTTTAGAGTGAGTTATATATGTCGTGCGCCTTTGTTCCGCGCATCCTGCGAGAGATGAGGGAGGCGATGGAAATGAATGTATAGCCCCCGTGCCACGTTCAGTCGACGAAACGGTCTCTTACGGAGGTCTGTTTCCCGTGTTGATCTCAATTATGGGGGACGTTCGATGTTGCCAATAATAGCAAAAAAGTTAGTGCTATTCTCGTTAACTAACCGTTCATCTACGAGTCTTCCAATGTGCAAATATCGTTTCGTTACAAAATATAGTTAATGTTTGCGCGCTGTCGAAAAAAGTTGCCTTCGTGGTCACGAGGTGAGCGCTTTGAGTGTAAGTTTGGCAACATCTGAGTGTAAGTTTGGCATCTGTACATGCTCTCTCTGGAGAGAGAGAGGGTCTTACGGAGAGCGATGTTGCCAAACTTGATGATGAGAGAGAGAGAGAAGAAGCGATATCTAAAGAAAAGGGTGGGGAAAGGAAATGAATATGGAAGGTGAAGAGATTGAAAGTTTTTATTGCTCTGTGAACCAAGTCCCTCGGAACAGAAAAACTAAGTGCTTGCCACCGTGGGGAAAGAAATGCAGGCCATAAGAAGAAAAATGACGCAAAACTGTGGTAACTAACGGAAATGGAGAATCTTTTTTGAAAAGACAATATATAATGATCGCCGCGATTATAACACCTAGTCTGATTGCCAACGACAAGAATATGATGAGGCTGACGGGGATATTGTGTGATTTGAGGGGAGTAACCGGCTGGAGAGTTAAAAAGAATACTCCTTTTGTGCAAGTTGAGGCGTCACGGCAAACCTGAAATACTTACTTAGGAGATACGGGAGGTAAGTTCAAGCAGTCTATCATCACATAAATATCGAGTCTCAACCCCTTTAGCATCCGGGATAGTGAAAAGCCATACATTTTGTTTGCGTTGCAGCGTTTGTTAGTCACCATGAAAACAGTGAAAACAGTGGATTACGTTTGTAGTTATGGAGGAAACTTGTCTTATGTACTCCTGGAGTCAATCTTTTGTTTTTTGTTGCGAATTATTATTATTCCTACCAGTTTCCAAGATGGTAACCGAAATTTACAAAAAATATTATCTTATAAAAGATTCTTTAAGAATCACTTGTTCCGCGCTCCACCCTTCCCTATCTAATGCTAAAAGGGGTGTGCCATTTACTTCCTACGTCTACGTCTACGTAATACCCTGCGAGCCACCACGAGGGTGTGTGGCTGGGGGTGAAGATCACCAAATATGCACTATTGACATGCAACTAGGATATTTAAATGAGACATACTAGAAAATAGGGTCACATGGAGCTAGATGGTTAGTATCTACATAATAAGGAAGGGATTATTGGTTGTTATTACATGCATCATGCACTACAGACTACTCTAACTATATTTCACCTACCTATCCCTTTGTTACGCTGCCTCTTGTTCTCTCTTATGGTACGCGGGAAAAATGGCATTTTAAATCTATCGGTACGACAATCTATCTCTCTAATTTTGTTAATATGGTCAAACCTAGCATAATACGCAGGGGTTCTTAATATATATCTAACGTCATATGTGAACAAATCGGTTTCGAATTTACTTAAAAGGTTTAACCTATATTTTAACCTGCGTTCTGATAGTAATTCCCATCCTAGTTCTTCTATTAAACTCGTAACACTTATACATTTATCATAACGGCCTTTAACAAACCTAGCGGATCTCCTTTGCACGCGCTCTAATTCTTTTATCATACCTTCCTCGTAAGGATCCCTTATACTAGCGGCATATTCTAATTGAGGCCTGACAAGTGTAAAATAGATTCTTCCTCGTACTCTCTCATCGTATTTGCCTAGAACCCTTTTTACGAATCCTAATCTACGGTTTGCTACACTAGTTATTTCCCTGATGTGTTTCCCCCATGACATGTCTTCACTGATGGTGACGCCTAAATATTTAATAGATTCTACGTTAGATATTTTCTTTTCTTTGATGCAATAATTATTCCGGGGAAAGCCATTCTTTTTCCAAAAGTTCATTATCGCGCATTTCTTCAAATTTAATTCTAGCTGCCAACTATCACACCAATCATCAATCGCATCTAAATCCTTAGCTAAACACTGTCTGTCCTCTTCATTTCTAATTTCCTTATACACTACTGCATCATCGGCAAAAAGACGGAGCTTGCTATTTTTTACTACACTATTCAAGTCGTTTACGTACAGAAGAAATAAAATTGGGCCTATCACGCTTCCCTGGGGAACACCCGATGTAGCTTTTACTTCGCCTGAGCTGACACCATCTAATACCACCCTTTGAACGCGTTCATGTAAGAAGTCTCCTATACAGCCTACTATATTACTGTCTATCCCGTATGATGCTAACTTCGCGAGTAACTTACAGTGGGGAACCTTGTCAAAAGCTTTTCTAAAGTCTAGAAACGCTGCGTCTACCTGTACGATACCTTCTCCGGAAAGTAAAATATCGTGAACCAAAAGACCTAATTGAGTTTCGCAAGACCGTCCCTTTATGAACTCATGCTGGTTTGTTATCAATAAATCCTGGCTGTCGAGGTGTCCCATTATTGATACAACTATTATATGCTCTATAATTTTACATGATAGTGACTTTAATGATATTGGTCTATAATCACACGGCTGTTCCCTATCTCAACTTTTATAAATTGGGGTCACGATTGCTATCTTCCAGTCTTTGGGAACCGCGTGTTCTTCGAGGGATTTGTTAAATACTACTTTAAGATACGGAGCCATTTCGAGGGCTAATTCTTTGTAAACACGAGCTGGAATTTCATCAGGACCTGAGGACTTGTTCGGACTAATGTTACTTAGTAAAGAAACGATTCCGCTACAAGATATATCGATCGGGGGTATTGGTTGTTGAAATCGGTCTGGTATGGTTTCGCGGAAACTATGCATAGATTGATAATAATAATAATTTCTCTAACACTTACAGGTTTCCCCAATTACAAGTGTTTAAATATATCATTAGACGAACACAAACACCCATGTCCCGGGCATTGAATAATCTTACCCAGGCGGGACTCGAAGCCGCGACCCTCTGGTTAGAAGGCGAGGATTTTACCCCGCCGACTCCGGGGCCGACATCTGTATGATTAAAAACACTCTGAAAAAAGTAATTTAAAAAAGTTGCCTTATCTAAACTGGAAGTTACTTTTTCGCCTCTATCGTCTTTCAAGGAATTAACCGTTGATTTTTTAGTTCCCTGTACTTCCCTAACATATGACCAAAATGCTTTCGTATTTCCCTCTAGTTGTTCTCCGAGTACTTTTCTCTTGAATTCGCTAAACGCTTTTCTAAGGGCTGTTTTTGCGGCTGCTTTACAAATTTTATAATGTTCGATAGTATTTTTTAGGTCGCTATTAGCTACATTTTTCTCAATTTTTCTTAGTTTCGCGTGGCTAACTCGTTGGCGTTTTTAACATTTTCTAACCTCCGCGTTGTACCACCTTGGTTCCCTATTCTCACTCTTATACTTAAGAGATCTGTTGACAAGTGACCGCGTAATTTGGAGGAACTCTTTCCATGTATTGTCTGTATCACAATTTTTGCTGATGCTCACGAATTTTTCAAAAGATGTATTTTCCTACTCGTGTCTCTTCCTGCTACGTGCTGCAGTCCTCTTTATTCGGCCCATCAACTTATTCCTTGGGTCTTCCTCTTCCTCCTCCTCTCCTCCTGTGGATGGGGGACTTTTATCTCTCTTTTTCCTTCGGTGGCGTTCTTCACGTTAACCCATTGCGTGCCTAAGATTGTCTCTCCAATCCATCATGGCTGTTATTTTCTGTATGGTGCTCTATGTGGTCCTTTCCTCTTCTGCTCCTCTGTGAAGGTCATCATTTCTTATTTTTCGTCCTGTTTATCTTCTGCATCATGCTGTAGCACGATATTTTAAGGCCTTAAATCTTTTCTAGTTTTTTTCCGAAGATCCATGCTTCCAATCCATAGGATACCATGGCTTTTAGTGCCGTATTCTTGCTGTTTAAACTTCGTTTTTTATGCATGGTCTTCATGTGTGAATAAGATGTAAATATTTGGCATTGCCGGGATAGGAAATTATTGTCTTCGATAAGTAACAATTCGTTAATTTAATCTTTCGTTCATCAATGATTGTAATGCGTGTTGAAGTATTTCATTATCACATCTCCTACCTAGAGTCGAGTTTTAGCTTCGTTATATGTCGATGGTGGTGGCGTTGTCTTGTGGATATCGTTCATCCGAAGGTTTTTCCGTGGGAACGTGCTGCCCCCGTCTCAAGCGCCGTTCCCAAGGCTCTCGTCATCAGACACATTGGCTTCGGTGACGTCATAGACCGTGAGGGAGGTGAGGTGACTGATTACGTCACCCCCATTGGCGCTTAGCCGCCCGACATATGCACGCGATCCGAGCGAAACCCTGTCCTTGACAGCTCCGCTAAGAAATTGCGCGCGCGAGCCAAAATACACCCTACCATTCGCCGTCCGGTAGTGTCGGATTTTTTCACCTATACGTATTCAGAGTACCGTGCCAGCAAACGCTACGGTGTGTGGCACGGGGTGATTTCACGACAGGCATACAGCATTCGTCCCATTACGATACAGAACCTCGCCCGTTCCCTATTGGCCGCTAATTAGACGCAGGCCAAAGAGCGGTGAGGGCAACTATCTGCAGTCAGACCAGAGACTATGAGTGCTTCCTAGACGAACATGCTTCCATGTATTTCACCATTTAAGGTACTAATACTGGTTGGTATTAGAGAGCTATATCATGCCGGAAATTTCATGTGGAGTTAGTAGCTAATGATGATGTTAAGATGTTTAGCACATCTGCAAAAACACATTTCACCTAGTCAGGGTCAAAATATCATAGAACTAATATATCACAACTATTATGGTGCCTTATTGTAAGTGGAACAAAATACATTTTAAATCTATCGGTTCTGCAGTCTATTTCCTTAATATGCAATTGATCTTTTCTGCCGTAATAGGTTGGCTCTCGGAAAATATGTTGAACGTCCGGCAAAAAAGTAGTCTGCATCAAACTTTCGAAAAATATCCTATCTTTTCATTTATTTAATGCTTTTCGAAATAACCTACCATTGAAAGTCTCTTTAAGTATTTCACCTACGGTCAAGTATATCAATACCTTTAGAACCGACTGAAATTTAATATTTGCCATGTTATGTGCAATTTGAATGTGCATGGGATGCAACAGAAGCCTTAGTTTCTTCCTCGGGTTAATTTATGGAGAAATTTTTAAGGCTTTTAACTTTTGAGGATATCTGCCTCCCGGAATAAGCTGCTTCATAATTAATGGCGCACATTTTATTTCTTAACTTCGATTGGAAAGCACTAGTTTAAGAACAAATTGTATGATCCACTGCTTTTTCTGAACGACATATTTTCCCTCTTATCCCGCCCGTTCCATAACTGAAACGCGAAGGAGGGAATAAAATACTTCTGCAATGAGAAGATATTTTCTGGATCACGAATTGTCATTTAGATCCTCTTTGGACCCGCCCTTTGAGATTATTGCCTATACCCACTGGTAGCCGGAAAACTTTCCTTTGCTGTTATATTATTATATGTGATGAGGATGATTCATTGTTGTTCTCCGTTTAAAAACCTAAGTTTCCAGCGGACCGTTATCTAAATTGATTGTTCTCGGAAGTTGCGCGGTGTTGTCTTCTTCTCAGTGCTATAATGGTTGAGCCAAGAAATTTTCGGGTGTGTGATGTAGAATTTTTACTCCAGTACTTATTTCAACATTTCCGCCTTAAAATATTATCGCTTTTAAATTAAACTCTCGATCTGTTTGGACAATTAATTCCCGCCGACCGGTTTAAGGTTTCTAGCGTATTCGGATGGCCGGCGGACCTGGCCGGCCGGCTGTACACTGGGCTCTGCGGGTCGGTGGTAGCGGAGAGTTTGGAGAGAGCGAGTCTACAGTCCGATGTTCCGACAGTGCTCGTGTCGCGGGAGGGGAGAGTGTTTGTGATCAGATTCTATGACTTTCATTCCTCTTATTTTCCTGTTTCATGACGTCCGTTTTTTGAAATTCGGTCATTTCATGACGCTTTTGCTAAAAGTATGACGTTTATCTTACTGTAAAATTTAAACTAATACATATTATGATCCGCATAGTTACAATAGGGTAAGTGGTTCAAGGGAAAGTATCCAATACTTTATAAATACAGAGGTGCATTTACTCTCGGATTCCCAACTAATCCTTCCCTTCCTTCTCCTCACTCGCTGCATCCCCCTGCGCTGCGCGGAGACCCCAACGGAGGCAGGAAAATCCCCAACCAGCCAAACGCTGTCCTTTTCTCCTCCCCCGCCCCCTCCCCCTCTGCCTCCTTCCCTCACAACACCACACTCCCATCTCCCGTCCCTTCCCCCTCGCTCTTCCTCTAACTACGCGCTCCTTTCTATAAGTTATTGCATGTTTTGTGGGTTTTAAATGTTAAATAAGTTTATTGTTCATGTTGTGAGCTTTGTTTTATATTATTTACTGTTTTTGTGTTTTAATGTTTAATGTTAATGTCTATTCTGTGTGGTCGTTGTTGGTTGGGAGGGAGTTGTTGAAGTTTGGATTGGGTGGGTTGTTGGAGTGGAGAGAGAGAGAGAGAGAGAGAGAGAGGAGAGGTGTATTAAAGAACGAAAAATAAAATACCCTACCCTAAGGACCTGGATTTATGTATATATATATATATGTATATATATATATACACGGATGTAAAAATAGTCAATATACCTGAAGATATCACTACGTGATGAAACCCGGGTTGTGAGAAATAAATCAATTTAGTGGACCATTACAAAGTGTAATTTTTATTCCTCGACATGGAGAGGTTGCACATAGTTAAGTCTGAAGTGATTTCTACCATTTTATGACATTTATTCCGCGAAGTCGCATTTCATGTCTTTTTGGCAAAAACTGGCTAGTTCATGGTAAAAACCTTGGACTATGACGTTTATGACTTTTTCCCGTCTCTGGTTTATTATCTGCCGTGATTGAAGTCCAAATGCGGTGGTACCATACAAATGGCGCTTTAGTCGGCTGGACAAGCCCTCGATAACTTCCCATGCTGACTCACGGCAGCCCAGGTTCCTTTTTTGAAGCAGTTTCCTGTGTTCGCCGCTTGATTTTTGGGACTGGCGCCACTTGACCAAGAGCCCAAGGTAGTAAGTAGTCTTGCTTCGCTGGAAGGAACAAGCGAAAAGTTTTCGATAGAGAGACATTTGGTTAATTTTGAGATTTTTTTTAGTAAATGCTGAGATCATATTTCCCCGGAATATTGCTTCGGGGTGGACTAATGTGGCCGCCTGAGTGTGGGGAGGGGGGTGACGGGCCGCGGGGTTGGAGAACTGAACTCGCTTTCTATCTGTCTCCCTCTCTGTAAGGCGGAGGTCGATGGCAAAACGGGACTCTGATTAATGCAAGGGTTGTTCATTTCTAGTATTTCCATCATTCTCCATCATTTCTTTCTAAGGTTGTCTGATCGGGATATAATTCCACTTAGAATGCAATGAATCTTGTCTTCGGTATTGCTTTTAAGGAAAAGTATCTCACCTTTCCAAAGATGCCCAATTGTCCGCACCTATTTATCCGCTCTACTCTTTGAGATATTAGCATGTACCTACGTACGTAGAGGCTGATTTCCGTGGGATACGATATTTGTGTGCTCTCCGGAGAGACATTATTTTAACAATTTGGTATTTCTATCACCAAGATCTTGTCATAAATTAACAATGCATTGTTTGTAACTATTTTTTCCTAAATAAATCGGTAATTCATCTCGTCATTTTTATAAAGTCGCAAAAAATCCTTCTTTGAAGGTATTTTCACCTTACTGATTAAAAAAATGAGCTAACCTGAAGTATTTTGTAATCTTCGATAAATGATAATTTCCGCTCCGTATAACTATTTTCTCATCATAAGTATAAATTATTTACTTCTTGCTTCTTCGAGCTCCTGAAATATAAGAAATAAAAATCGAATATGGTCGCTATTAAGATTGGGGAAAAATCATCCTCAAACTACCTCTGTTGACCATAGCTAATAACTAATGCTAGTTTGTCCTTGGAAACAGGCTTTTCTTGTAGTATGTATCCGTTTGAATATAACTTAATTTTATTTAGTTAGAGGCATAAAAAGAAATTTATATTTTTCCGTATATTTTGGATTATATAAATTGAAAATTACATGTGAAATTAGATATCCGTTTTTTAATTATCCCTGGTAAATGTTTCTTTCCATATGTTTACCCAAAAAATTATGTGATTCTTTTTCTTGCTATACATTTCTCAGCGTTCTCCAAAAAAATCGCTCATTCCAAGACTCTAAATGGTTAAAAATAATGAATTGAGTTTTTTTCAAGATTTTGTTATTTATACGTACGTATGATATGGACGTTTTTCGGTGTGAGGACGGAGTAGAGATGTCGCTATTCGTCGCATATGATGGTTTATGTTTTGAATTTAGAGTTTGGTTATATATTCCGATGAAATGGTATTCTTTAATGTCTCCAGCTTTAATTTGTTCGCGAGCCCGCCCCAGGGAGGACTGGGATCATTTCTGCCACTGGAAGAGTGCAATTCTCCCTTTCGTCTGCATCTGCATCATTCGAGGTTACATGTGAGAAAAATAGGTTTGAAATTGCTCGTTGAAACGCCCCTCAACTCCTCATTAGGGTTTGCGATCTCTTCTTTGGGTTTATTTTCTTTTTCTTTTTTTGATTGTTGGCGCTTTTGCGGCCGACAGTTGAGCAGCGGTCCAGCGTGACACGTTAGTCTCCTCGCAGTGAAGCTGATTAGTTCCCCCTCGATTCTCGCCTCCGAGAGATTTGGGAAGGTGTATCAGATCAATGAACATTCATTCGTGGTAGGTTCATGTAGTGGCGCACATACAGAAACTTGAATAGAATGAAACCTACGGGAAAATTTTAATACTTCGCCGGCTTTGACGGCCTTCTTTTGAACAATAGGTGGTAATGGAATAGTAGTATACATTGCGATGAGTACTAGAGACTTAAGTGGTTCATTAATACACGGCGTGAAGTTAGCGCCCGAGCGAAGCAAGGGTGACGAGCACACGTCGTGTATTGAGAGCCACTTGAGTCACGAGTATCGTATACTATTTTATAGCTCTTGTGAGTTGAATTCACTCTCATCTACATCTACTTAATACCCTGCGAGCCACCACGAGGGTGTGTGGCAGGGGGTGAAGATCACCAAACATGCACTATTGCCATGTAAGTAGGATATATAATGTAGACATGCTAGAAAATAGGGTCATAGTTTATTAGTTACTACAGTAGATTATTAGTTATTGCAAGTAATTGCAGTAGTTATTACAATAGAATATTAGTTACTACGGTATAGTACAGGTTAAAATCTACATAATAAGGAAGGGATTATTGGTAGTTATTACATGCATCATGCACTACAGACTATTCTAACTATGTTTCACCTACCTATCCCTTTTGCTACGTTGCCTATTGTTCTCTCTTATGGTGCGCGGGAAAAATGACATTTTAAATCTATCGGTACGGCAATCTATCTCTCTAATTTTGTTAATATGGTCAAACCTAGCGTAATACGCAGGGGTTCTTAATATATATCTAACGTCATCTGTGAACAAATCGGTTTCGAATTTACTTAAAAGGTTTAACCTAAATTTTAACCTGCGTTCTGATAGTAATTCCCATCCTAGTTCTTCTATTAAACTCGTAACACTAATACGATTATCATAACGACATTTAACAAACCTAGCAGATCTCCTTTGCACGCGCTCTAATTCTTTTATCATACCTTCCTCGTAGGGATCCCATATACTAGCGGCATATTCTAAATGAGGCCTGACAAGTGTAAAATAGCTTCTTTCTCGGACTCCCTCATCGCATTTGCCTAGAACCCTTTTTACGAATCCTAATCTACGGTTTGCTACTCTAGTTATTTCCCTGATGTGTTTCCCCCATGACATGTCTTCAGTGATGGTGACGCCTAAGTATTTAATTGATTCTACGTTACTTATTTTGTTTTCTTTGATGCAATAATTATTCCTGGGAAAGCCATTCTTTTTCCAAAAATTCATAATCGCGCATTTCTTCAAATTTAATTCTAGCTGCCATCTATCACACCAATCATCAATCGCATCTAAATCCTTAGCTAAACACTGTCTGTCCTCTTCATTTCTAATTTCCTTATACACTACTGCATCATCGGCAAAAAGACGGAGCTTGCTATTTTTTACTACACTATTCAAGTCGTTTACGTACAGAAGAAATAAAATTGGGCCTATCACGCTTCCCTGGGGAACACCCGATGTAGCTTTTACTTCGCCTGAGCTGACACCATCTAATACCACCCTTTGAACGCGTTCATGTAAGAAGTCTCCTATCCAGCCTACTATATTACTGTCTATTCCGTATGATGCTAACTTCGCGAGTAACTTACAGTGGGGAACCTTGTCAAAAGCTTTTCTAAAGTCAAGAAACGCTGCATCTACCTGTACGTTACCTTCTCCGGAAAGTAAAATATCGTGAACCAAAAGACCTAATTGAGTTTCGCAAGACCGTCCCTTTATGAACTCATGCTGGTTTGTTATCAATAAATCCTGGCTGTCGAGGTGTCCCATTATTGATGTAACTATTATATGCTCTATAATTTTACATGATAGTGACGTTAATGATATTGGTCTATAGTTACATGGCTGTTCCCTATCTCCGCTTTTATAAATTGGGGTCACGTTTGCTATCTTCCAGTCTTTGGGAACCCTCGAGGGATTTGTTAAATATTACTTTAAGATACGGAGCCATTTCGAGAGCTAATTCTTTATAAACACGAGCTGGAATTTCATCAGGACCTGAGGACTTGTTCGGGCTAATGTTACTTAGTAAGGATACGATTCCGCTACAAGATATATCGATTGGGGGCATTGGTTGTTGAAATCGATCTGGTATGGTTTCGCGGAAACTATGCATAGGTTGATTAAAAACACTCTGAAAAAAGTAATTCAAACAATTTGCCTTATCTAAACTGGAAGTTACTATTTCGCCTCTATCGTTTTTCAAGGAATTAACCGTTGACTTTTTAGTTCCCTGTACTTCCCTAACATATGACCAAAATGCTTTCGGATTTCCCTCTAGTTGTTCTCCAAGTACTTTTCTCTTGAATTCGCTAAACGCTTTTCTAAGGGCTGTTTTTGCGGCTGATTTACAAATTTTATAATGCTCGATGGTATTTTTTAGGTCGCTATTAGCTACATTTTTCTTCATTTTTCTTAGTATCGCATGGCTAACTCGTTGGCGTTTTAAACATTTTCTAACCTCCGCGTTGTACCACCTTGGTTCCCTATTCTCGCTCTTATACTTATGAGGTATATATCTGTTGACAAGTGACCGTGTAATTTGGAGGAACTCTTTCCATGTATTGTCTGTATCGCTATTTTTGCTAATGTTCTCGAATTTTTCAAAAGATGTCTTTAAGTGTCCTCCTCGGTGAAACAATGTAATGCGTGAGTATAGAATATCATAATTTTTAATCAACTCTACATAGTTACCGTTATTTACTTTTCATTTTCAGTTATTTTTTTAGAGCTTTACGAGAAATACTCTATAGATGGGAGAATTTGTGCTCTTAATTTGTTTTTGGGCGAAAATATTATCTCGCTATTGATGGGAGAATTTTGAATACCTGTGTATAGGCCAGAAGAATAAAACAATGAAATAAAGAATTCTTATCCGCGATTTCATCGCGAAAAACTCAAGGGGGTCGTAATTGGAAGAGTCCTCTCATCTCACGATTCAATAACATTTTATCAATTCACGTTGTTTTTAAACAATTTGAGGGTAAAGTCAGTTTTTCCAATGTACTCTGAAAACTATGCATCGTAGAGAAATTAATTCCTAGAAGAATCGTATGAAATAAAATTGTCTACGAAATGAGATTTTTAAAACTATAATCGGTTTGTAAACAAACAAGTTATTGTAAAAACCACGAAAAATGGCTATTTTCAAAAATTGTTTATAATTTTAACTTTTTTTGTTGAAATCGTATGAAACGTACAAGAGGTTGCCATACTTTAAAGTGTGCTAAAGATGGGCCCTGTAGGTGCAATAGTTTTACACAATTTCATTTATTTATCCCGAAAATCTAAAAAGTCATTAAATTTAATCCTCTGTAGTGGTGTCAATTTCCAGCGTAGGATGAATCAGAAACTGGCATATAAATCTTCAAGACTTAATTAAACAGTCCATTAAAAAGAATTTGACCTTTTGAAAATTGTGTCGCAAATATTACATTTAAAAATTAGCGTTTTTTGCTTATAAACAAATGGAATAAAGTTGTTGCATTTTAGACTACGGCTTCAGGAATAGTTGCAGAGAATAGCTGGTTGAAAAACATGAACTTAAAAAAAATAACTTTTTTGGACCAATAGAACCGGAGATAGACATTATTTTTTAAGAAATCATGGCGCCATTGTTTATTTAACATTAAGACCTAAAATTTTAACATGTCCTCAATGAAGGCTCAAATTATGCGATCCACGTGATTTTAATAAAATTGATTGGAAATTAGTGACTTGCGAGCCCGCTAAGGTATGTGCTCGATCGACGAGGTATGAAGCGTCGTGGTGGAAGGGGGAGTGACCACAAAACTCGTGTCGCGCGCAAGGAGACTGAAAGCGGGACTTGGAATTGATGCGCGCTGGAAAATTTGAACCTTCTTTTTTTTAAATCTCGGGTAGCTCGATGAAAAAATAACGAGCTTGTTTATGTCAAGAATTTCTTCAAGTTTTGACTAAAAATTCGGGTTATTTTCCTGGCCTAGTAAGACAATCATCTAGCAAGTTCCGGAATTGTTTTTAATAAACAAGCCAAAGTTAAAGTGCTGTTTTTGATGTGGTAGAAGATATTATTAACCCAGTGTCAATTTCATCTATATTTGATCAAGTCCAATTCATCGAGTCCAATCGCATGAATCGAATAAAAATGTCCCTATTTCCAGGAATTTCACCGTCAAAAATTAATTTAAATGTAAAGAAATTCTACGAGTACTATCGTGGGAGCAAAGATCACCAGTTTTTAAAAATTCAGATATTGGTTTATGCGTATTAGATACAAGAGATTAATTGAAATTAATGTCCTGTGTTAATAATTATAATGCCGCAATAGATGGTGGGTTCTATAAGTTTACATCTACTTATAATTATTCTAAAATGAATAATAAAACTGTGTATAATGTCTGAATGTAATAAATGAGTCAAAGGATAACAAGTTAACAGAATCAGCTTTAGTAACTGACTACAAATCAACTCCGCCGAGATTCAATTTATTTTCAGATGCATAAATGCAACATGTAATATGCACTTAACTGTGATATAAATGAATTATGCTTATCATAATCAATAGTTGCCAATTACTCGAGCGTATTTAAGTCTAGTCAGGTGTAATATTGAATCTTGCGTCAGGACGGTGTATTTATGGTTTACTCATGCCACGGAAAAGCGTGACTTAAGTGCGATTTTTATTCACATAGTGCTATAAAAGTTTTTTCTCTGCCATCTCTTGTGCGGGAGGTTCGAGGTTTGTAATTGGCTGTGGGTGATCAGCAAGACCTTTTCCGGATACTCGCGTTCTCTGAGGGAATGACGGAGGTTATCTTGTCAGCATGTCTCTTGAGTGGACAAATATCATTTTTATAGAAATACTGGTCTTAAAAAATATGCAATATCCCGACCAACTTATTATATATGCTGAAATCTTCATCTTCTACCTCCAAGGGATATTTACAGCGGCCGACTTTCCGAGGATCCTTTTGAATGACGCGTCCTGTGTCTTTTTCACCGAAATAATATAAATCGAGATTTATTCGCACCACATATTGATACAAGAAAGATTTAATTAAAATATCTACGTGATGTAATTTTTCCCAATTTCCATTGTGTAGATTGATGAAGTTCCGATCTCAAAATTGATATTTATTACTGAATCGTTGATGACACAATATTAATCCCTCCTTAGTTCGTCGTAATGGGATTGAACTATGAAAAGATATGCAAATATATAATTTCACGAATTAAAAATAAATGTGCTCGCATCTATACCGAATAATCTGGGTATCTTTTTCAGACATTTCTCTCATTTTATCATAGGAAGCTAGGTGACGAGCTGCTCACGGTGAAGCTTTATCTAGTAAATGCAGAACATACGAATAAACATTCAGAAAAATTTCACCCAAATTAGGTGTAGTATTGGATAAAAAACTCTTTTATGTCTGAATGCATAATATGTATCAGCTATAAAATCGCCGCGCATATAAAATTAACAAAAAGGCCTTTTAAAAGACTTCAGTTTGGAGTGAAATGTCATTAATGAAATAAATTAATAAGTAACGGTTAATGTTGCAGCTGTCAGACGTATTTGGCCAGCTAAAGAGTGGTCCGTTTTCGATTTTAAATGAACGCGAAATGTAATTCGCCATGCAAAAATTCTTTTACTTGACCAGAAATTGGATTCCAAATTCAAAAATGTCTCAACCAGGGGTGGGATCACGGTTCTTTCCTTGTCGTGGTCGTTATCGTCATCCAAAAGGCAAGTCACATTGGTAGGGCAATGCTTAAAGTCCTGGGAGCGCACTCCACAGCTATGAAGCACCTGATCTTTCTTGATGACGATCACGTTTTCAAATTCATGAGCGCATTATTGAACAATAGCATTATGAAGAACCTTGATCGCGATTCAGGAACTAACGAGCTTTCATATTTCAAGGCGACTTTCAGATGAAGTTTCGTATCCTGTCGGTGTATTTGTTTGCGTCCAAATGTGATACTGTGAACGGAGTTACTTTTACAATGCGTGGTGATGTTGTCTGCAAACGTTGAATGGAACTATAAGGATAGGAAAAAGTATACTACTCTCACTGGCAAACAAACAGATAGCAGTAGTTCTCGGATTTTACCTCATTAGCCCAGACCATTCCAATCAAACGCCATTAGTTCCCATCGTGTATGGGATTTGAGGACAGCATACTTAAGTCTGAGTTGAAGGAACGAGTAATCTTGTGAGACTTTTGAGGATCCCGAAAGGTTTCCCCATGTCGATACAACGCTCCGCTAATTGTAATCCATTTAAAATCGGAATCTATGAAGGGCGCAGGATATTGATTTGGGACGTAGTAGGTATGCCTTTAAAAAGAGCTTATTTTCCCCTAATGTTGCGGGCGATACCTATTCTGCCAAAGATCATGTTTCAGACGTTTGCAGTTTGACCCACCGGAAAGAAGTGGTATCTGACTTCTTTCACCCACACAAAAGTAATCGACGAGTGCCTCCGAATTTTTTGAAGCGCGAAGAGCCTTTTCTTTCTGACGCAGCAAGTATTTGAAACATTTGAGTCATTCACAACAACAAACTACCCCGACCACTTCCACCCGGAGCCTCGTTAAGGCTTTCTGATGACCACTTCATATGGACGAGCGTCGATAGACGGACAAGCAGGCCAAGCAGCGCAGGCAGAGATATTTTTCAATGTTTATTTCGGCCACTCCCTAAATTGTTGAAGGAAATACGATCTTATTATCCTTTAAGTATGCTTCATTTCCCATTAGGAATCAGGAAAGTAGGTTTGTTGAAGCCAAAGATATCTGTCGAAAAATTGCCAGAATAACTGTTGCGCCTTCGACTTTCACCCAATGAATATTTATTTGTTTTTCAAATATAAAAAATCCTATTTCTCACTACTATTAAACGAAACTCATCAAATTTTCCGCTATAATGAGAACTATGTTTATTCAAATGTTTATTAACATTGATCTTTCATCCGCAACTAGGAATATTTGCGAGTTCACAAATGTTAAAAGTCTAGGATATGGTTCAGAACAATCTGTGTTACAGAAATGGAGCGGGCTACACGGAGCCCAGACCGAAACGCCATTGTAAGTATTTGGGCGTTCATTTCGAGGAAAATGCGAGAAAGAAACATTTTAAACCCCCTCAAACGAAACGATCACAAAATTAGGTACAATATGGAGAATGGAGGAGGAAAAATGGGAAATGGACCCAGTACTATGATGCCAAAATGTGGGAAACTCCATGTCTCAGAGTCTTGGTCAGGAAATCGAAAATGAAGGGGGATGGGTTGATTATTAGGCTAAGAAACATCCTCATCATTTATGTAAATACCAGCTTAATTCTCGATGATCAATTGCTGTGGCCATGTGCACATATGACTCAGGTTGAGAGAATTACTAATGCATTTTAGCCTTTTCCACTCGTTCTTAATAAAGATGTATAGTGTACCTTTCCAAAATCCATAAAAATGCATTAGCACTAATAGATAAAAATGACCTTGCAAAAAGTTTGTAAATATCTTCATGTAGGGCACACACAACCTTTGTCTCCATAATGATATTATGTATTATCGGTATAGTAAAAGAAGCAATTATATTATGACATATTTGTAGAGGAATAGATTTTTCAGGGACGTAGCAATCGTATAATCTTTGATGATGCACATTCCCGATTTATTCTCCATTGATTGCACAGAGAATTTATGAGGAGCATACGAATGAGCATACGGGACATTTCTGATTACCGCTTGGTCGCTTCGTAGAAAATATATTTTTTAGTATTTATTTAATGAACGTACGGAACATTTCTGATTACCGCTTGGTCACCGCGTAGAATAGATGATTTTTTTGTATTGTATCACTTTTGCCGGGGAAGATACGCGATGCATTGTTGTATGATTATTACTTACGCGCGTGAGTGTAAGAATCATACAATTTAACTGCGTAATTTTGGCCAAATCTTTTTCTTTAATTTTTCATTTCATTCCTCCATCCTCTAAGATGAAATGTTAAACTATACGGCTAATGTATTTCATAGAAAACTTAGGAAATAATGCTGAGAAAACTTCCAACACCGTTTAAAAGATATTTTCAAGAAATTTCCCCACTTAATTGGGTCTCTCACACAGACAGGTAATAGGAATTTACAAATTCAGCATATGGAACCAAATTCTAATTTCTCTTACGAATAATAGTCCTCTTTACAAAATAATTTCAAAGTAATTGAAAAGTGAAAGTAGCCTCGTGTAAGTTCGATAAATCGAGTAATTGGCAGTATCAGAGATCCGGTTTATTCCCTCATTCATTAATAGCTTTTCATTGATTGATAAATTGGGGAGTGAGTCGATATGAACATCAGAAGACAGGCAGGACGTGGAAATCAAGTGGGGCCGAATACCCGAGAATGGGTAGTAAACATCCCATTTGACGGTCAAGGAGACGGCTCAGATTCCTTTACGAAGCCCGAATGTGTGTAAAACTCGCACACTCATGGCTGAGGTCAATATTCATTCGCTGGTCCTTCCGCGGATTCCTGCGAAGTTTTGGTGACTATAGAGTCACATCATATAGATTAATTATGAGGACGCTAGAAGAAGCCTCGCCTAGATTTGAGCCCCGGACTTACCTGGTCGCAGAAGAACCCTCTCCCGAGACTCCAGAATGGGAAGACACCATCTACCGGGGAAAGTTGAAAACGCTGGAACGATGATACTGCCAGTGGGCGTGGCGTGCTTTTTTTGTGTTTATCGTAGCGGTGTATTTGTTATTGAAATATTAAATGTTTAATTTTACAGATATATCTCTAGACATGCAAGAAAAATTGTGTTTTTAATTTAGAAGGATGGATGTAAGTTGTACGATTCATATAACCATTGAAATTGACGATAAAACATACCTCGCGACGAAGAGAAAAAAAAACAGAGAAATCCGGATGTTCGTATTTTTTAAATAACTTTTGATGGGGTATTTTGGAGTTCGCTATGATATATATATTCCCAAAAATGTTTGATACCGTGAATTATATCTGTAAATTAACGTCTATTGTTGAGACGGTAAGAACTTATGAGGAGATTTCCCTCACCATGACGGCAAGCAATAACGGGATACCTTCCTGAGTTTATATTTAAATTTACGATTTCTTTACACATTCCCTCCAAAACTGTGATGAATAGCTAGTTATACGTAAGCTATGATTGCGTTTACGAGTAAAAAGGACTCCCAGGAATAAAACAAAGAAATATATTAGCAAAAAATAACTAGAATATGGGACTAGCATGCAAGAGGATATGCCATCATCGGACGTCTTTAGATGATATTTCTCCCTACCACAACAAAATAATAAGCCCATTTTACTCAAAAAACGAACAGCAGAATTAAAGCTGCATGATATCCTCAATTTGTCGGGCAATAACTATTGAATTAAAGCAGGGGATATTTTACCCACCAAGCGTCCATATATTCGCGCACGAATTCTTGCAATTCTTAACTTCAATGATTAGCCCCACCGCATAGGCCCGGTGGGTACCGTTCTTGCCTCTCACATAACGTTGCTTCGGTTCGATTCTATTTAATGACGGAATATTTTTAGTCATAGCATGTTTTTTTTTTTAAACTTAAGATATGAGTTAGGTTTTCAAATTGTGTTAGTGAGCTTTGCCGAGATTATTTATTTCTAAACTATAAATAATTCTCCTAATATAATTCACTACAGTTTGGGACTTTCTGCATCTGCCTCACAACCTGCATTGGCGATTAGGTAAATGATGCGAGATACTACATCTGTATTTTGTAAGGTAGCGGAAATTTATGTGCATGATAGATGTTTTTGTCATGGCCATTCCCCGTTCCAAAGCCTGTGATTTAAATGCAATGCCACCAAATTCACTCCACTTATGATTGTAACGACATGTATTAACCTTCGCATCATCAACATTCGCTATTCATTTCAGAACTTTAGAGTCAACGACATTACTGCACTATCTTATTTACCTCTTTTGATTTCAATGGAACTCAGTAATCCAACCGCTAAAATTGCCGTTGAACGGCTGCGTATCAATCCGAACACTTTTATTTACTAAAAAAATGGCCAAATACGCATAACGTGAAATAAATTATTTCTGACAAACTTTTAAATTACCTTTATGATGAAAATCGTCTTTAAATGTTGCCACAGAATCTACCTCTGGCAAATGGCTAATTTCCTCAATGAAGGGGATTACATGAAATGATTCTCATTAGTTTATTCCAAAAAGAATATCTTTCCAGACATAATGCCGTCAATGCGAGATACAAGTCTTCCCAAGAGAGCTCTTCAAATGTTACTTTATTAGATGCCCTTCCTCCATTAACTTTCCTAGACCTGAAGTCCTTTTAACCAACGATTAATTTTTTTAGCTTCCAATGGAAGTAGCTTTAAAGACGACGCTTTAACCATTTCAAATTTTCATTGACATGCAGTGACTACCACTCAAATCCTCCTGGGCACTTGGAGATATTTCTAATAAATACCTACCTACGTCTTAGGAATGCGAATCAAACAAATTCTATAAAATTGGTTACAGCACCAGCCGTAGTTTTGAAAAAAGTTTTCATTGATCGTGGGAATCACATCAACAAAAGTCATTAGAATAGGGAATGAGAAGTTGAGATGTAACTAAAGTGATATTAAAATAGTCATCGACGCACCTAAACAACTCTAATTTACTATGACTTCAATATACTGACACATGTCCTTAAATACGGCATTGCACGCGTGGTTTAAAAAATTATATAGCGTACTATCTTGATCCTACATGGTTCTACATAACAAGTCCCGCGTGGTGAACAAATATTCGTGCAAGGCATTGTTAACGCTGCAAAGTCTTCGAACTCTCAAACATATACATGTTATTCTCCTCACGAATTAAGGCCAGTCCGAGTACTTTCTAAGGCGTTAAATCAACGAATGCCTTCTCCCCACATAAGATAATTAAACTCAATGAATTTAGTAGCGTAAATCCAGGCAGTTTGCCTTCGCTCTTGCTGAACATAACCGTGTAATGGTATACTTTGGCTGATGTTTATCATCGTTCTGGCGGCCATATTGGGAAATGACGTCAGCGACAACAGCGCCGCCATCGGTCATTGGAGTCTCGGTATATAGGCTACTGAACCGATCAAGAAGAGTCCGCGTCTAGTGAATCGTACTAAACATTGAGAAAAGGAAAACGATTCCTTTAAAAAGTAGACCAAATAAGATGTCCGGGACTTTTGAATGTAACTTTCAGAAAGTTAATAATATAATGATGGGAGGAATTAAGAAATTTAAGTGTCTGAGACTTCCTAAATGCACGATGACGGAAACTTATTAAGGTTATCGGAAATACTTGTAAAGAAAAATTTTCTTATCATGGAAACTATTCTATCTTACCAGTTTATCATTATTTAAATGTTAAATCCACAGGATACTTCGCCAAATCTTAATTGTGATGTATTATAATTCTCGGAAGTAGTTTGATGCATATCAAAACGACTTTCATTCACAGCTATTACCTACACGCGGAAAAATTTTGATTGTAAGTGGATGTGATCGGGAGAATAAAAGTATTTTGTGCCTCAAATAATAAGCCTTTCATCGTAACATTTCTTAAGTTTCAATCGAGGTTTATGTTTTTAAAATGATTCAAAGCTCTCAAAAATATGAAAAGTATCACTATATAACGGACTACAACTTCGGAACCTCGACTGGCTGCGGGGCGAAGCAAACTCATCACGTTTATAACTCCAAGACGACCTTGCCAAAGTAGACATTATTATTCCTGGTTATTTAACACGATATCCATTCATACAGAGTTTGAACATTCCCGGTTTCCATTGGATGTCTGTGTTGTCAAGTTGTCGAAGGAAAAGCGATTTCGATTAGTTCCCGCGTACGCCGCATTCAGGCGCCAATGAGTTTTGCGTTATTTTTTTCCGCCACTGTACAACATAATCGATTGCAAGAGTTAAATTGTACGTACTTTCAGATATCGGCTAGTGAAAGTTGCAACCTTATATCTTCAGTAAAAATAATTTAATAAAGTAAAAAAGAATTCCTCCCCAAAAATTCCAATGCTTTTATTATGTGAATTGGCACTAAATGCCCCAATCTGGGGCTCTTTGAAGTCCAGAGACTTTTTGTATATAGCCATAATTCATGGCATGGAACTGACATAATTCATGTCTTCATTGCTTCATTCAGACGAGTGTTAAAACTTGAGGCCCTGTCTAAGACGTCAATCTATGGAGATCATTGATATAATTCATAATGAGACGAGTGACTGACCATGATTACGCACTTCATTTCTAACACGGATCCAGGTTTCGGAGTAGGTATCGAATGCCTTCTTCTACGAAAACCTCTCAACTTTGAAGATTGCATGATTTACCGAAACCTGCGTCGCTGTTATCAATAAAGCGTGTAATTTTTATATCTTTCGTTTCATGTGAGGTACTAAAAACCCTTACTTCATGCACCGACCTACAGAGCTGATAATGGTAGTCCTCACTTGTTGAAAATTATCAGATTTTTCTGGAAAAACCAAATTTATCGGCTAATCTCTCTTGCTCAATGAATTTATCTGGTTCACCAGTTCCTCTCCCAATTTGAATGGTTTCTCCAAGTTGGCCAAGGCTGTAGCCATCTTGCTTTCTCAAATTTACAGCGGAGTCGGAAATGAATGCCTCGTGTGTGGCCCAGGGGATGTTGTGAGGACTGTCGAAGCCCGCCAAAGAGTAAAAACGGTGCTCTCCATAAATGTCTCCATACTATCCGTGGAAAGCAAATGTGGAACGCCCATTGTTTTTATGCTTTCCCTCGGTTATAATGTCCGACCTTATCCCCTCTCCAAGATCTTTTCCCCATCAACCACTCCTCCATGTACACCAGGGTTGAAATTCGCTATGAAAGAATCATTTGACTTGACCGGGATTCGAACCCGGATCTCCCAATTGCCGGTCAGGTGTGTTAGCCAGTTACACCACCAAGCCATCTCCCTTCAAGGCGAATTTCCAATAACGACAATGTTGGGTTTATCCACCGCGACAGTGGCTTTGTAAGCACGACTTCGTCTCATGTGCTACAATGTAGACTCGAGGCCTGAACATCTAGTTCCCATAAACCCCCCTCGAAATTCGCCTTGAAGGGAGATGGCTTGGTGTAACTGGCTAACACACCTGACCGGCAATTGGGAGATCCGGGTTCGAATCTCGGTCAAGTCAAATGATTCTTTCATTGCGAATTTCAACCCTGGTGTATATGCACCCGTGCGAGTGACTTCGTACCACATCATTTGTTGCATGCAATGTTTGGAAAACTCCTCCATGTTTCCCCTGTTCTGTATGTTGACTTCAACTGTGCTTGAGCATGCTCTTTCTTTCTTCCTATCGTCTTTGAACGTAGAAGTTGCCTTTTATAGACAATGCATTATTCATGCATTAGGCTCGCATCATGCATTATACTATCTTTTAAACTAAATTCCATTGAAAAGGGCATCAGGTGTACCCACGAAATATTTCAGGCTCAGAAACCTGGAGGAAATAAACACGTAGCGAGGTCCACAATTTGCTTTCGCTCCCACGGCAAAGGTTTTGCTACGTCCACACAGGAATTTGACATCCCTTTTACCCGCTCCTGTTTACCAGAGTATATTGTTGTATCGTCCCAGGTGACGCAACCTGGCGAGGTGCCTTCGCAATTATATAACGACGGTCGTGAGAAATGAAAGTCATAGTATGAATTGCAATTCATTCTGCGACGCAGCGGCAACCTGACGAAAACAGTTTTGTGTGGAGAAATGAATCAGAATAGTTGCAGATGAAGACCAGGAATTGAATATACCTATACATCAGAGAGCAGATCATGAAGGACTTCTGAGTGAATGGTTAATGTGAGGATGAAGCAGTTGACAGACAGATGGACAGTGGGGCGGAGAGAGCTGCTGCAAACCTATCTTCGGTTTGATGATAACTGACGACGCCGAGTCGCTATCTTATTACTGCTCTCGAATTGCTCGTTTGAACTGATCTGTTTGAAACTGTTCCGGTTTTGGTGCTTGCCGATCGTCGCGACATGTCGCTGTGATGTCATTCGCGCAGCGCAGTTGGAGACACAGAAGCGCCATAAATTGATCTGCGATTCCAGCAGAGACAACTTGTTATGACGGTGTGGACATTTTTAATTGTAGATGCCGACACACTGCGCAGTCAAGTTAAATTTGATGATCTCTCATAAAATAAATAACGACCCAATATTTTCGTCTTTTAAGTTACCATTTTGTCTATTCAATCAGTGTGTCAAAATATCTTCGTCACGGTGCACGATTGCATATTTTAGTGTAAACATACGGTGATGAATTTTATCAAGATAATTAATCTTTGTAAATATTTAATAAATCTGTAAAAATAATGACTTGCATATTTGTGTCGTTATTACATTATGTTTAATTGCAGCCTTCTAAAGGTAAGAAACTTCATTAGCGAATGCGGGACTTTGGAAACCAAATAAATGAAATTGTGTGATGCAAGTATTTCACTGTTTTTTTTTCACTGGCGTAATCAGTGTAGGTCAGACATATAAGTAGTTGGAGCGAGATGTCGTTGCTCCTGAAATTCATTGAATGTGGTGTCATTTTTTGGAGAAATATCTCACCATTCCAAGTATACCAAAATGTCTCCATCCTACCGCATTACTTTTGAAATATTTGTCAACAATTGCCTATTATAATGCGTGGAAAATAGTACAGTAATACACTCTCCAGAGAGACATTTTTTTGAATTGAGGAATTTCGAACTCCTACATCTCGTCATAAATGTAACGGTGAACACCCTCTGTATGGTTTATCTACTATTTTGAAAAATAAATCAATTGATGCCGAAAAATTTCACACAATCGCACAGACTCTTCCGATGTGTGGACTTAATGGCCGTATGGCGGGTGAAAAATGAGTTTACTCTTAAGACTTTTGCATGCAGATTTAGTTAATTACTGCGAATTTCAGAAACGTACCTAAAACAATAATTTTGCTCCATTAATAAAAAACATGTTTACTCAATGCTTCTTACGGCCGTCGGAATAAAAAATTAAGTGCGTTGATTGTCACCGTCTCGAATCGTGAAAAATGTCGCTCCAACGACCATAACGAGTGTGCTGGTTTTGTCAGCGCCAATGGAACGCACTCGTGTCCTCCTCTGCCCACTCTGATCTCTACGTATTCCCTGTGCTGAGGAGAGTCGTTGGGAGGAGAGGGAAGGGAGGGATGTGCGCAGGGGGTAACCTGGTTCGTGAGGGTATTTGGGGGAGCGTGGCGGACACGGACCCTGGGATCGATATCTCCCTGCAACAGGTTCATCCCCCCATACCTCTCAGCAGCCGGCTGCCGCCGCCTCGACCGAGAGAGTCTCGCTGACCCGGCAGCCGCTGGCGTTGTTCCGAGTGCGGCCGGCTCCGGAATGGCTGGCGCCCCAGTCGCCGACTCTTCCGATGGGCTCGCGATCGATACGCTGTGTTCGAGTGTATTCTCGCCTCTGGCGGCCGACGATTCCTCTGCACTCAGAAGTCGAGTGCGCACCTCAGAACCGCGAGTTTTCGGCCTACGCCGTCAAACCCCGCGCCGTTCACCACCGCTGCTCGACACACATGTAGCACAGGGCGCATTTAGGGATCAGCTGCCACTGGGTGAACGTCAACGAGCCACACTATGTGTCGCGTTCGTGAACTTGGAGAAATCCTTCGACAATGTTGAGTGGAAGCGAGATGTTCAGGCTGCTGGGAAAGCTCGGAATAGATGACGACGACAGAAGAATAATCCACCAACTACGCCAGAAGCGAGTCGTCATAACGTGAATAGAGACGGAAAACAAATGTAAGCTAAAATAAGAAAGGATTAAGACGAGGAATAAACCTCTCTCCAGCACTGTTCAATGAATTCTCAAAGGAGGTAATAATGGAAGCAGAAGAAATTGGATTGACTGGAATCAAGATTAACGGAGAAGAAATGAACATGTTCCGCCTCGCAGTCGCACCAGGAAGTCGCGAGTACTAGCCGCGAAATCTGCAACGATCACGAAAAGTAATAGACCAAGTTCCCCGAGAATACAGCTTGAAAAGAAATAGGACGAAGACTAAAATCATATTGCGTGGAAGAGAGAAGCTATTGCCGAAGTCACCCTGAGAAGCTAGAAAGTTAAGTTAGAGTGGATTCTTCACCTACCTCAGGAAGCACCGTCACGTGGAACAAAAGAAGAAGTACATCAAGCGAGGAATATCTCGAACTAGGAAAGAGTTCTTTTTGAAAAGTATACTGCTGTACTCAAAGAAGATATGACGACAAAGGAGACACATGTGGAAACATTTTTATGGAGTGTAGCACTCTTTGCATGGGGCGGGGGGGGGGCGTGGACCAATGGAAAAAAGCAGGCAAGAAGACGACTAGAAGCTTTCGAAAGCTGGTGCTGGAGGAGGATTTTGAAGATTAAGTTGACGGATAAAATGAGAAATGAAGAATTTATCTGAAGAGAAAAGGACCATATGGGTCGCTATATGGACAACCAGGAGCAGATGGATTGGGTGCGCCATGAGACACGGGAGGGATTGTGAAGAACACTACTATTGAAGGAAGCATGGGGAAAAATCCCGAGACGAGGGCCAAGTGAGACATAATGGGTCGAATGAAAAGGGAAGTACATAAGAAGAGCCACCAGGAAGTAAGGGAACTAGCATTGGATAGGGAAGGGAGGAGGGCTGAAGTCAACATCGGAACCTTAACGATTGAACGACTGATGATGAAGATAATTGGAACTCTGTATAACGAATCCCCTGTAATCGGAAACTTATGTTAACTGGAGCTGTCGTCATATAACATTGTATAAGGACGCGGTTCTTGTTGCGCTTTCGACAATCTGTTTACGAAAATAAAGGGTTGCAGGTAATAGGGTTTTGAACTTGCCGATAGGTAGCGCAGATATTCGAGTGTAGTCATAGTTTGATACCTGAAACTGTTATCTATTGTCTAAAAGTACTTTTTGCAGTAGAACTCATAACGATTTCGTAGAGGCGGAGAAAATTGGATCTTGAAAATACGATTAGTTGAAACCGACTATTGCCTCTAGTTCGAGTACAGCACCACTTGTGGCCAAAAGTGAAATGCTATTCTTTCGCTTTCATCGGAAGAACGGTCGATGTAGCATATTACCGTTCTAATAAGGAGTGCTCCCTCTATCAACAATCTATACAAGAGATGAAGAGGTGAGGCTGCCTGCAACCGTTGTCAAGGAAAAGGAAGTGAAAATGTTTCGATTTTTTCGAGTAATAAATTATTTACTTATGGTGTATCGTAATGCTATCATATGAATAATATCACCCTCACTGCCAAATTCGTTCTCTTCTTCTTCCACATCCGCGCATTGCCGCGCTCTCTTGCTCGTAGTAAAGGCTCTCCTTATTCTCCTCTTTTAAATGTTTCTTTCGCCACGTTCGCTCGTGACATTTCCTGTCCACCCCTTCTGTCTGTATCACTCTTTTGTCGCATGTATCCGCATGGTATTCCCTCGACTCCTCCTATTCCTCATGCGTTCCCTTCTCTCATCACCGCAGAGCGGTCGCGGCAAACACCGTTGGACTCTGATCCCCATCATCGAAGTCATTTTGAAAGATAAATTTATCTCGATAATGGAATCGCGAGCTAAATTTTTATTTAACGTCCGTCCCGTGTTTTTTTATGCCATTCGCAACGCTGTGGGTCATTTCGCCTCGCGAGGCCGCTCTGAATCTCCATTATGTCTCCTGAGATAATGTGGCTTCACCATTAAAGAACGTAAACGTGTTATTCATATACTCAATACAAGTAGGAAAAAAATATATGTCCTCCATCTGAAATGAACTACAGAATTTTACCTTTATTTGCTAGTTTTTTCGCTTGAATTAAGCTCTGAGTCGTTAATTAGTGCTAAATGCCACTGTTGGAAAGAGACGGGAAAAAATAAACACATCCGATCTAATACGATCGTGATTTTCCCGGGTAACCAATTAATAAGGCGTGAAAACTCCCGGGTATTATGTTAAAATAAAAGAGATGCATCTTACCACCTCATTTTGTAATATTAGCCAATTACTGCGAATCAATTGAAGTCAAAATGTTGCATTTTTATGGATTTGTCACCGAACACGTGGGTGGCACTGCGGCGAGTGATGTTAATGTGTCGCCCGCGCGACATTCCATGAAGTGTAGGTACTACACTCGTTGTGGCGGAAGCCCGGCGGCCGTCCTTCGGCTCCGTTTGCCGAAAGGTTGTTGATTGGGAACTCCTTAGGGGTGGTAAGGGAGGAAGGAGAAAGTGATCTCTCTCGCTCCACCTCTCTCGAGGGGTCAATCGGGAGTTTGTTTTAATAATTCCACCGTACGTAGGCTTCTCCCTTCATGGCCTCGTTGCCGATGGTCACATCTTTACGTTTCTACAATTTTTTTCTCCTCCAAGGTACAAGGGTGTGCAGACATGACCGAATCTGACTGAAAGCTTGGGCCAACGATTCCTTAGTTTTTCTGCAAACATTTTTCCCCGTCCTCCGTTAACTGATCAACCTTTTGCAGTGTTTGCAATGGAAATATTCTCTAGAGATTGTATTGAGAGGGACTTTTCCATTATATTCATTATAATTATAGAGAGATGAAATCAGAGGTTTAGAACGGAGATCATCACCTACACTTAAAAAACACAGAAAATATATTGTGAAAAGTGATATGTCCTTTGTTAACAAAGTGACTAAAAGATTTTTGCCAGGAAAAGTGTGAGAACCTTATATTATTTTAGGTTTCGCATTCAGCGATACATCGCATGTGTGGATTTACTGATTGTTTTTGGAAGGCATTCTTAAGGATTCCAGCTAAAAATTCTCTTTTTGTTTGTGACTTAAGAAATACATCCCCCTCTTGTTGCTATTTAAATAGGCTGCCTGTTTGTTCCCAATTATTAGGACGATTCTTTCCATGTTTGTAGAGGTCTGCCTCGTGATCTCTTTCTTACTGGTAACTTGTCTCTGGCGATTCTTTCAATGCTCCTTTCATCCATTCTTGTGACATGATTGTTGTTCCATTCCTGTGGTCTTTATGAGGGTCCACTCGTTCCTCGGTTGTATCTGTAGCTGTTCTCTAATATGTTCGCTGCCTACTCTCATCATTTAACGTTTCTCGCATGTCTTCATCGGGGTTTTCATCTCCTTTTTTTCAAGCATTACTTTTGTTTCGGTCGCTTCTGCTCGCGTCTCAGCTGCGTATGTGAGAATTCGTATCACAACAGATTCATACACTCTCGTCTGCATCTCCTTGTTTAAGTATTTGTTTTCTAAATGATATTGTTCAGAGCCTTCGATAATTTGTAGCTTTTAATGTTTAATGTTTCACCTGATTTTGAATCATGACATAGCATAATATTTATTCCGAGTTGCCAGTGGAAAGAAACTAACCACACCGAAATAGTGCTCCGTTGCCGTGGCGCTCGTGGCTAATCTCACCCAGAGTCCTCTGGATTGCATTCTCAACACTACTTCCTCACCAAGTGGGGTCGTCGCATTCACTCTCACTGTGAGAATTGTGAAGTCCGCCATCTTCGGTTCAGTCTCCCCACTTAGTCTTTTGGAAAAAAAGGCAGAAATATTTATTTTCGGAGGTTTATGTGATATTCGACGTATTTCGGGTGTTTATACGTTTCTGAGATTTCCCTGGAACTTGGAGGGACATTATACTAACAATCCAAAGCATTTCAACTCTGGAAACGACGGAAATAAAGGATATAACGACAGAAAATTGCGCAACGTATAGGTTGGTGGTAGAATGCCAAACACTTTTCTTGATAGGAAAGTCATAAGTCATTCGCAATAAAATCACCAACTTCAATTATGTAAAACATATCCTATTAACGCAAAATGACATTACATTATGTCGTAGCGAAAATTCTCGAGTCTTCCTTGCCGCCAACAAGTATGCATGTCTGCGTCTCGTCACTATTAATGTGGATCCAGGGCTGATAGTGGTACATGTTTGATTGACGAGGATGTCTCGGTATTATTTCGTTTTCAACGATATTTTCCCCGAAAGAGCGGCATAAGCTCAGGCAAGGAGTTTTGGAATCTTCCCTCTTCTTTTTCTTCGCGCATTTAAATTAATATATTTCCATTCCCATGTCGTCGATCCTCGAAATCGGGATTGATGGCATTTTGTATACCATTCTCAGGCAAGGTGACCTCGTTTTGCTGCTTCCCCATGCAATGTGGCGGTGGTCTGTTGTCGTTCTTTTATGTCCCGCAGTCTGGTAATGAGAATTAAGCGCCCTTGTCTTGGAGTTGAGAAAGGCTATTTAGCTTCGAAGTGGACGACCGAACCACTGGCGAGAGGACTGGCGAGAAATTGCCGTCATTGGTCGTTTTTCAGCGTTATTTTACCGTACTGTTGGATTGTTATTTATTTTTGGGACATATCCGCTGCGTGCTCATAAATTTCGGATCTCTTGTTTTTCTCGAATCGATGAGTTGCGAATAAAAAAAAAAAAACGTTGATCATGTTAGTCCGGAGGGCGGGTGGGGGTGAGAGAGGGGGTGAGGGGCGAAGGGGAGGGGAGATGGGGAAAGGTGGCGGATCGAGGGCACGGCTAATTTGAATGGACTGTGTGGTGAATGGTCTTAATTCTCCCGCTCCGATTTCCCTGGGAGTTGGGTGGACTGTGTTTGAACCATTCGAAGTTAATCTCGATCACGTGACTAATGAGTCACGCAGTGCAACTTCGAACAGTTTGGCATTTCGGTGTATTTTTTTCCCCACTCTGATATGTCTTTCAAGCGTGTGATGCATTCCTTATTGTCTCTCTAGTGTAAATTTGAAACTTCATCGACAAAATTCCCGTGAAGAAAAACTCGATCTGAGAGGCTACTTAAGATTTGGACGAGGGGTACAAATGCACCAAAATCACGAACTCTACGTGATTGTGCCGCGTGACTAATTTGTTACGTGATCGGAGTGAACGGTTCAAGCACAACCCACCAGGAGCAGCACTGTTTATAAATTTGCTGTATCCGCCGCCGCGGAATACTGCCTCGGTGGATAGAGTGGAGAGTGGTTGCAGTGCGACGTCATTTCACCCAGAATGACTTTTTTCTCATGTAAAGAGAAAATATCTCACCTCTTCAATACTCGCCATTTATCTCCCTACTTCTCGCGATAATTTTCAGAAAATAGAAGGCGTTTTACATACGATATGGAGGACGTATTCTCTCCAGAGAGACTATTTAAAATGAAGACTTTCTAGCGCCTATATCTTGTCCGCAATTTTACTCTAAGTGATCTGTATGTTTTCACATTTGATTGCGAAAATTATGCTGTTATTTTATTAAAACCGCAAAAATCCTTTGAGAATTTTAGTCTTATACTGTAATGTTATTTTGCTTCATCAATAGTGAAAAATTTAACCCATGCTTCTTACAGCTGCTCTAACAAAAAAATAAACTTCCTATGTTATGTTGAGAGAAGGAAAAAATCTCACTTGAACCTGCCTCGTGAAAATGGCAACTCACTTTGTATTCAAATTCTTCATTGAATGCCCAAATCAGGTCCCTGAATTGTGATCAGTTGCCAACAATGGCCTGGCTTGAGGATCGCACCACGGCGAAAGGACTTTCAAATCAGATGCGCTGTGTGTAATTGTTACCAGACTGTACGGGTATGGCATCACTTCTCAGTATTTTAACTCTGTATTGAAAAACCCAATAGTTTTTACGGCTCAAATGCCCTTGTTATAATAAAAGCCAATAATTTTTTATACGTTTTTTTCTAGGTGCTGAAACTGAGTTGGAACGCGAGAGAAACTGATCCACGGTGTTCTTTTTAATTACGTAAGTGATGTTTTCCTCATTGTGGTTTATTGGACGCGAAATCCAAAGGTCCGTGGTTCGATTCCCGGTCCAGTCGAATTTTTTCCACTTTGAGTCAGCCATCTTCCAGCCACCTTCACACCACCATTGTGTTCGTCAATTTTGTGTGTTCCTATCCACTTTCTTGCTCTCTTTCTGTATGAACATTTATTTGTATGTATTTGTCGCTGAGCGGTCTGACAGAATGAACGATTGATATAAAGTTCTTGCGAAGACTCCACGAACGTGGCAAACACAATATAAAACTTCGTCACAGGGTGACAATAAATATAAAACACAAAAAAGAACACTCACGAGTTTAAATATTTCGGTGTGTGTGTGTGTGTGTGTGTGTGTATATATATATATATATATATATATATATATATATATATATATATATATATATATATATATATATATATATATATATATATATATATATAAATGCACTTAGGATCACTCAAGTGACGAATATATAAACAATTTGCCAGAGGAAACACAGAGAAACAAAAAAAATGAACACACAAAGTTTCTTGATATTTCGGTGCCACTAGCACCTTGGTATATATATATATGTATATATATATATATATATATATGTATATATATATATATATATATATATATATATATATATATATATATATATATATATATATATATATATATATATATATACACATAGATATATATATACACACACACACATATATATACACACATATATATACATATACACAAATATATGCACACGACCTCCTAGGCCTCACGAAATCCTCGAATGTTTTGTCTGCTGTATCTCGTGCGCCTCTCGCTCGTACCAGGCGCGCGGAATATTCGAACGACTTGCATTGATCTCGGCTCGTCCGTTTGCAGTCCACGCCTCTTCTTCTTCGGATGACCGCTCCTTTATACAGTGTGTCGCCTCCGTACGGGTCTCAAGTGTCGTCGTCGCATCTTTTTATACATAGTCGAGTTCTTAGCCGAGAATTAATGTTTTTAACATAAATGCATTTAAAAGCGTAGAAAAACTCTAAAGAAACGACTTCTGGGCTAGGAAGGAAGGCTAAGGGTAAGGATCGTCATTGGGAACGTTTTGTAACGACGAGTAGTTTTAGTCTTTGGAGAGTTTTACACTCCACTCGCGTGGAGAAATTAAGCGTCAGCTGTGATGTGTATTGCATTCTGAATCGGGATTTTTGGCTCTTAACGACAATGATCCGGTGAGAAAAACTCAATCGTTTATGGCTGTGTGAGATTTTTGCGAGTGGATCAAACACTTCAAAATAGCGAACTCTCTGACGTTTTACCACGTGACCACTTAGTTACGTGATCGGAATAATCTCGAACGATTCTAACGCACCAGGAGTCGCTCATGTCGTCTATTCCACGTACTATATTTTTATTTTACTATTTTTTTTATTTTTATTTCTTTTTCCAGTTCCCCTCTTCCACTACTCGCACGTGCGTCCTTCACTATCTTACTTTGTTTGTCTTTTCTCCATGTGTCGTCATTTCTTCGTACCCATCTCTCCCCTCCGCGCCGCCTCACTGCCCCCCCTCCTGCCTCCGGAATCCTCCCTCCCTCGTTCTCTTTCCTCCCCCTCCCCATCCCTTCCCTTCTCACCCCCTCCAAATCTCTGAGACTGACTTCCCCCTCCTTCGCAATCTAGAAAGAGATCTAAATAATTAAAAAGAGAGCGGTCACTGCATTATCTACTGCCTCGAATTCTCTTCCACGTTCCCGGGAAGGCGATGGCGAAGGCTCTTTCCCTGTCCCTGATTCCATCTCTCTTTCTCTCGAGTGTGGCGATGATCTCCACACACACACTCCCTTCCCCTTCGCCCTCGTGTGTGTGTGTGTGGTTTGTCCTTAAGGTTGGGGACGCGCAGGAAATCCATTATCTTTCGTTGAGCAGAGAGAGAGAGAGGAAAGTATTTTTTTGTGTTTTGCTTTCCTTTTCCCTTTGTTCTTTTGTGCGTTTTTCGACGTGGTGTCGAGGAGGGGTTGACTTGCGCAGACTGCCGGTTTTTTTTTCATTATATCTATCCCGCATGAGTTCCCGGCGCAGGCCTGTGCTGCAAAGAATGTGGGGAGCTGGGGGGGGGGAGGTGGGGTGAAGGGAGGGAGGGGGAGAGGAGGAGGCAAATATAGAGAGGTGGAGGGAGGCGAACAAACGAAACCCACTGCGCAAAGTAAGATTGAACGCGAACGCTATAATGCGAGTGGTTGTAAGTCACCCATTCGCTGTGACTGTATTAGGGATCCAAACCTTGAGGTCTCATTGTGAGACGAGTCAAAACGGGACGGCAGACATTTTAGTGATCCCCATCCCAATTCTCGATGTGCTAATGTTGACAGCGATTTGAAAGGTTTCCCGCTGAGCAACCCCCTCCCTCCCCCGTTTCGCCAAGCTCTGAAAGTTAAGTAGTCCATGTCCCTGTATTATTCTATGGGAACTTAGCTGAGGTTTGACATTAATGAGCGTGGTCTCCTTCGATATCGATTTCGGAAGTGACCGCTGTTTGAATTCCGGTCGAACCCGGAGTGAGGTACGTTATGATGTTCTCTGTCCGTCTTCATTATCCGCGTCCATTGTAAAATCATTTTTGTGTCTCCTGATTGTAGTCGGGGATAGTGAACAGTAAAATTTTAGTTATATCTTGTCCATTTGAACATCATAACTCAGTATTGTTCCTTTGTTAATTTATTTCATTGGCCGGCTTATTCTCGTACGCCGGCTCGGTTGTCATCTTCTGGTAGATTCTGAAGCTGCAATCAGTCCTTAAAAGTTCAAAGGTATGGGGAGAGATTGGAATTTATTGAGATGAGGTTATGGAGAACACGAATCATCCGTCTCTCCCGTGTGCTATGCTCAGTGATTTGTGACGAATAAACGGTGGACTTACCTTTTGCAAAATGGATTTCAGTGGACGGCTGGGCGATGACGGTTGGTTCGCCGGGATGTGTTTTTTTAAAGGTGCTTGGAGCGATTTGCATTCATGTACCGTTTTGCGTGAAACATTGGATACGTGTATCTATTTGGAATAATTATTGAAAAGAATTTAAAAAACTGCTTTTAAGTGTTGCAATTTAGTGCCATTTTTCTCATCTCGTATCCTAATGGCACCTGACAGATATCTCGGAATAAGTCGATTACATAAAAAGAGATTTTCCCAAAAACATGGAATTATGCGTTTCATGGTACATATTACAATGGGGCGATTCCACGCAAACTCAACCAAGGCCATGGCTCGATACTGTGTTAAGAACCCAACGTTTTTATATAAACTAACAGATCTATAAATTGAAGGCATTTTGTCTTCGTGGACTCGAATAGCAGATGATGTGAAGACGATACATTTATCCTCCCACCTCCGTTTAAAATATATATCGTAAACCTTCATATGAGTAGAAGTGGAGGTTAGAAGGAATTACCTACTTAACCACTGCTTCACTTGGATATTTGACGCACGGCGCATGCGCAGGCCACCCGCATAACTCCCCAACGTGTCATTTTTTCAAAGCGGGCGCGCGGGTAGCAGGGCATTATTTTCACCCTATCTTTTGGGTGTTTGACAAAATAACCCACCAATTTTATTTTTGTTATTGAAGGATAAGGGTTTGAGGTATTGTATAATATATTTTTAACCGAAAATAAGTTGTCAGACTTTATTTCGCCTATATTTAGCGCCAAAAGTAGAAACTTTTTCATCTTTCCGTTTTTGTTGCTCCATTGTGCCGTGTTTGCGCGCCTCAAATTAAAGTTTATGCCCTCAAGGTACTGTCCTGTGTCCTTGCTGTTCGAAAAATTAAGTTTGACCATATCTTATTGTTAATTTAGGAGATATTAGGCCCTAAACATGGATCATAATTTTTAAAAGTAGGAAACATTAAAGTCATCTAGGAGCTCAGAGTACTTATAGGTCGAGGAAGCCAAACGTTGTTTATAAAACACATATGTATGTCATTTAATTACAGAAATATCATTTAATTTAAATATGACAGCTAGATAGTCATTTATTGGTGATAAGATTTCGGTGCTGCGGCGCGCCAATTTGTGATATTTGAAGTGTCATAACATTAGCAATTATTATTACGAAAGGCTAATACTTGGCAAATCAATCATTCCTCATTGTATTCTTCCTAAGTGCGAAAAAGCGAGAAAATGGGAGGTGGTGGAGCCACGAGTGCATAGCCATTTGGTTTAGTTTTCGTGAAATCGCCCAATGATTGCTGATACACTTCAAGGAATCAAGCCGAGTAACAACCACGTAAGATTGTCGCGAAAATTTCTATTCCGCATTGTAAACCCAAGTCTTAACATGCTTTAATAAGGACGAAAATATAAAAATATTACTCTTGCACCGTTTGTATTTCTACCTATTGTATGGCTATTTCCATCTTATGAACAGATGTACTTAAGTGAAGGGTGGTCCTGGAATTTTTTTTCTTCTAAGATACTAATCTCAGAAATTTGATTCTCTTCTTTGTAAATTCAATCCCAAGTCTGGAAGGCTTACGTTAAATACCAAGTGAGCAAAAATGTGTTTTTCAAAAGGAAGATTAAATATTTGTTTTTTTGCGAGTTTGAAGAAGATTCATCGGTGAACTTAACTCCCGCCACCAGCAAAGCGGTGGAAAAATAATCACATGAGTTATTTTCTTGAATGGCATTAATTTTGTTCCAAATGTATTAATTTTACAGTTAATTTACCTCGGTGACTGATATAAAACGGACGGCAACCGATATAATTTTCTGAGGAAGTATTCACTAAGAGATGAATGCATTATAAATAAATGAAACATGAGAGATTGACGTCAGCTTGCATCAACATTGATTCTTAATGAATATCAGTACATCATGACAAATTCTGTAACATGTTATGGGGAATGAAAAAGATATGAATTAGCTACCAATTTCAAGTTTTTGAAATAAGTCTGAAATATCGTGGAATCTGAGCATTCGTTGCATTTGTCTACTAGGGGAATGAGGAGAAACATTTTGGATTTGGTCGTCTACGCCGCATTCATTAGTTTCCCCTCATAGTTTTCACGAAGTGGAAAGAGTGCACTATATCGAATGCACGAATTGAAATTACGGGGACTGGTTGACTCTGGCAATGCGATTGTCTCTCCGAGAAAATCGAGAAATTCGAACTGGAAAAGGAACCGTCGCGGTCATCCATTCTCGGGGAGTTTTGTCGCACCTATAGCCTGTTTCTTATTTAGAATGTATAGCTCTCGGGTTTCCAGCCGGGTGATGGTGGTTTTTGGCACCGACGTTTCGAAGTTGTAGTCTGCCATCGTCCTAAAAGTGATGAGGACGATGGCCTTCGAAACGTCGGTGCCAAAATCCACCATCACCCAGCTGGAAACCCGAGAGCTATACATTCTAAGCATTCGCCGGGAAAGCCTTAAGTCTTATATGTTTCTTATTATTTAGTTGACAATCTGGGTTCGCTGTCTTGTGTAAATCTCCACAAGACTGAAGCTGCGATTTTTGCCATTAGTTGTAGGAAACTTGACTTGGTACTTTCTCCGTATGTTTTCTGCAAATTTGGGAGCCTTCAAAGATGCAACTATTGTATGCTAGAGCAACTTAATTAAATTTAATGCGGTGTCGGAAATGGTCACCATCGTGGTCGGAAGGTGAACACGTGGAGCTCAAGTAATGTTGGCAGCGGTGTTCCCCATAAGCTCCATATTGTCAAATGAAAATTGGAACGCTCTATACATTTCTTTTTTCAATTTTTTTCCTTCCTCCAACGTCTCGCTGAGTCGATCCACTCACACTCCTCCAATCACCGCCCTCCACCACTGCTCCTCACTCAATTCATTCTCCCCTCCTTCTTCTCGTATATTTTCACGAGGGAATATCGCAGTGAGCGAGCCTCGGTCTCGAAGGCTCATCCCCCGCGAGCCGCTTCCGCGACGCCGGAATCCTCCGCCCGCCCGCCCGCCCGCCTGCCAATCACCCTCGCGTATTCATTCCACCCCACCCCACCATTACCCCTCTCTCTCCGTCCCTCCGTCTCGTCTTCCCCCCCCCCTCTTCTTCCCTTCCTCCACCACCACCCGGCGCGACCGCAATCTCCATGCGGAAATGAAACCCTCCTTCCAAACCACCCTATTCCCCCTCTCTCCCTCCCTCCCCCCCCCCAAAAACCCCACCCCACCACTCCCATCTCACTTCGTCGTCTCTTCTTGTGCTGTCCCTTCTTTCTATCACTCTTCGCGTTTTTTTTTTATTTTTTTTTTCTTCTCGACTTCCACCCACCGTCTTTCTTTTTTCTCTCTCTCTCTCTCTCTCTCACTCTCTCTCTCTCTCTCTCCCACTCTCTCCTCTTCGCGCAATGTCTTGTCTTCTCCCGGGGAACGTACAGTCGATTACTCTTCCCCAGCATTTGCACCCCATCTCCTGTCTCGTTCACATCTCAAGTGTTCGCCCTTGGATGTCTCTTCCCTCTAAATGACGACCATTGGTGCACGCCCCTTCTCTCTTGCTGTTGTCCTTCATCCGCTTTGTGCTACCGTGGGTTCGTTTCGCTCGTGCTTTTGTCATTTAAGGGTATGAATGGTACAAAAATATTCACGGACCGTGTATGCATTTTTCCCGTTTGCGTCTTAATCTCCTCTAATCGACTTTATTGTGGTTAATTTCTTACTTGGTTTGCAAAATCTTCTCTTCTTGCGATGTCACTCATGTATCTTGAAAATGGTCCGAAGAGACACAAGGATTTACTTCCACATTCGCGTGCCTCCTTTGTCGTTGGATAATTCTTTCTTTGTGGATTTTCCAGATGTGAAACTGGAGGGAAATGTATCACTGCGAGGAATTAGAAAAAGTAGACTCTATTATCCATTTCGAAAAAAGCTGTAAGTATTCCTGTCCATAAAAACTTGCCACCTCAGAGCCGACAAATTTCCAAGTCCCGAGTTGACGTCGATGTGACAACACGGTCGAACCACGCCCCCTTGCACGGGTAAGCAATAAACGCACGGGACGGAAAAGAAACCTTCTTCGGAACTCACTTGGCGAGAGGGAACACCCCTCGGCGAAAAGGGATTATTTCCGGGGTGGGGTGAGAGTGGGTTGGATCTTAATTGTGTCGGTCCTATCCCGTCGGTGTCGAGGTGGGGAGGCGTGGAGAGTAAGACGGTCGGTCGTAAGACGAAGTCGCAAAATCGTCCTTGTTTTCGGAAGCTACAGGAATGAAAGACAGGACTCAAATATCCATTTCATGTCTTCATCGGTACACAGGAAACCTTCGCTGAAATTGATGAGTCTTCCTCTTAGTAGGCCGCAGAAAGTCTATAACCGTCGCACAGTGGGCTGAAAAAAGCTGGTCAAAATTCATATCTCCTATTTTTTTATAAATAGAGCAATGAAATTTTCACAATAATATGCTGGTTACGTCTCAAACATAAATCCAATGATTTGAGCCCGTAAACTAGACAGGGACCACTTCAAGACAAATTGGCGGAAAGCAAGAAATCCACTTCGCAAGCAATCACACGGACGGTCAATTAAAATTTCTTTTCCCTGAAGTAGTATGTTTTAAACAAGTAAAAACAACTATCATTCACAATTGGATATCGATTTTTGACACATACTGCTTACCCCATAGAGTATCGATGCAGACAACGATATAAATATCGATACCACAGCTAATGCAAACTATGCAACTCTTGTAATGCAAACTATATGATGTAATTATAAAATTAGCATAAGAATTCCTTTACAATGTGAGCGATGGATTAAATTTTGATTAAACTCTGAATAACAAGAAAGAATGCGCTTTTAAAAATTTTATCTATACAGTTTGTCATTAAATATTTACTCATAAAACCTCTTCATCTGAGTCCGAGGCTACATCCTCACTATCCTCTGAATCTATTGACTTCTCTATCAGGAGAATATTCCGTACCTCCCTGGGCACTCCTCGTTTGCTTTCCTCTATTTCTCGTGTAGAAAGTACCTAATGGATCCGAACTTAGGAGCAATCTTCGAAGAATTCTTCTTTCCTAGACATCTTCATCGAGTGTTACTCCTTGAACTTTTTGATGTCCTTGTGCCTGGATTCCAGAGCTTCCTCCGAGAGTTGCCCAGTGGGAAGTATTGGGAAGTGTTGCAATGGATGCTTCATGAAGTAGCACCTTGTGAAGTGTTAGTGGTATGAAATACCAAGGGTATAATCTCACATAACGGATAGCAGTGGAGAAGTAGTACTCGGTGAAGGTCGCATCTCTAATGGGAATTCCACTGGAAAGAGCTTTCGAAATGGTAGAAATTCTTTGAATTAGCTCCTCATCGATTCCTAAAATGGAAAATGAAACACTAAAATAGTAAAGTTCTGACATTCAACAGCAGTATTCCGACTTCAAGCTGATGCGAGAAGCCATATGATTGAGAAGGGCTTGAAGGTTCACCTCACATTTTGTTTCTGCAATTGATATTCCTTCTGGATAGGCTGCACTCTTTTTAAATCTTACTCTCTCATAGCTAGGATATAACCTGTGTCCTCTCCTTTTGGCAGTTAGACGTAGTGTTTTGTACTGTTGTTTTGTCAGGTGACAATTTATGATTAAAGATAGAGCCTCCGCTGGCGTCAACTCCTACTGAGGGACAGCTTTTGCTCTCCACTTTGACAGAATCCGCTTCCCCCTTGTTGGGGTTGTTGTCGTTACCTCTGTTATAATCTTGACTGCCGCATTATCTCCAGCTTCATACTTGAGGTAAACGATAACTTCGCGGCCGCAGTTGTATCCCTCAATTCTGTTGTTTTCCTTCACTTAGATCTGGCACTACACCCCTTAAAAGGCTTTTCCGGTCTTCCCAAATCTGAAAATACGATTGAGACTGGAGTGGAATAGCAATAATTGTTTTAGAATGTGTGGAGGATTCAGAATGATACATTTTAAATTTTCAACAGCAATTCGGTTCTGACCCGAGTCAGAAGTTCCAGGGATATTTTGACTTATATCAATTGGAAAAATTATGTTCTTTAGCAACCACGCTGGAAATGTTTTTTCAAATCTACTTTTAGTCCTGTTGCAGGAATCCCAACGACGAAAGTATGGAATGAAACAATATTTATCCATGAACTGTGCCAATAGTTTATATTCATTGGAATCTATTGCCATCTTAAATTTTTCGCACAGATATTGCAGCGCAGCTGACTTCTTTGACTGAACAGACTGACCCGCAACTGTCAGCACAATGTCATGCATTTCTTTGCGAGGTACTATTTCAGGATTAATCTTCTCCTTTGTGTCGGTGAAAAGGATCTAAACATAAAAACCATTGATATTCAAGTAAAAAATAAATGTACATTTTTTTTCATCGTGCGACAAGGCAACTTGCCTGAATTCCAGTGTTGCTCTGAAGCACGCTGTCTTCGTTCTCTAATACTCTCCTGAGAGATGGCTTACTCCGTGACAACTCCTCGTTTCCTTGTCGGGAAAACCCTCAAATTATTTTGGGGAACCTGGACGCACACGTGTCTGAGAGAAACGATGCTCTAGGGTACAAAAACCGATTTACTTGCGGAGAGGTAATAAAGTTATTAGCAGCATCTTCCAAATATTCTAGGAGCTTTAAGTGTATTATAGAGCAAAGTGCTGTTCAGAGAACTACGACTTGAGTGCGGGAGAGGGATCTTACTTTAGACAAAAGGCTGGGGTAATGTCTCAGGGTCGCCGAGGATTAGCGCGGTCGGCATGGGCACGACCACGCTCACTCATGTGTATTGTGGCTAGCCTTTTTGGAAGTGCGAAGCGACCGCTGCAGGGAAGGATCTGTATTTTATTGAATACAAGAAAACATGCTGCTGTATCATACGCCTTCTTTATGAGGCTGCAAAGTGCCCAGTCAGGAGCCGCGAAGGTTCTTACCAAGGAGATTAGAGAACTCTCTCTCTCTCTCTCTATTCTTGTTCTGTAATATTTATTCTCTATTATTCGTGGTTCTTACTGTACGAAAATGTTTTTCGGATATCATTCTAACCCTTGGTCCAAATAATGAAGAAAGGAATAAAATTCTGAGTGCAGGTTAGTAGCAACAAAAGAGAATATTCATTACGCTAATTTCGGCGCCGAACGGTTGCCCCGCTTCACAGTAAACATTTAAGCTAAAATGGAGCGGGGGCAAGTTGGGGCAAGGTTTTTTGTTTTTAAAACGTAGAGGAGATATTGTACTTTATGTGGCATAAGTATCTCAGTGTCGTTATGTGTCGTTCCTAAAGTTTTTGTTAACATTATGAGAAAATCCGGCAAACAAGAGGGTATTTCAATTGTTTAATAATTATCAACGAAAATTAATTTTAAATATAAAACGATCGCTTATCGTTTTTCAGAAATGTGCTTACTTATCATTAATACTTTTAAAATAACCATCTTTGCTCTTAGATGGCCCTACGAGCAAAGAGAATACACAAGATTTCGCGAAATTTCAGCTTTGTAGGATTTTAACAATTTTTCGTCATATTTTACGGGCTCTACTGATCTAAAAAAAGGTCCAAAAATTAAAACTGTTTTGATTCTTTATAGCGTGGATGTTGTAAATGTAAACTGACATATTGCAGGGTTTCAATTTAGAAGTCAAAAATTTGAATTTTGGCCAGCTTTTTTCGATTTCTGCCCACTGTGCGTCGCGATAAGAGGTCGAATCGGATCAAATCGAATGTAGAAATCATTTTTTACGCTTACATTTCTGGTAGCAACAAGTCGTTGTCTAACAAACGATAGAGGTTCCTTTATCTAGGCATTAATAGTAGATTGTTATCGCTTGGAGGGTTTGAATTGTGTGGAATTGGATACATAATCATTATATTACACTGAAAGAGTTTTGATACATAATTATATTTAAGTTTAATATTTTATATGACATGTTAACGTCTGAGATGTTAAAAAAATGTTAACCTCACAGTGTGGCCCTCAAGGAAATCATTTGACAGTATTTCTTTGTCGTGCAGGACAAAGTTTTTGTAAATAAGAATAAGTATAATAGATACAATTACGAATTCACATTAATTTATTCATCATTCAAGTTCTGATCAGCAATTGCATTTGTCTTGCTGAGTCTCCTGAATTGCTTCACACCTGCTTATTCGCTTTGAGCACGGAATTGAGAGGATATTGGTTGTATCCTCCAAGTCATGTTCAATATTTTATCCCCCCTCGCTGAATTTCATAGTTTTTTTCTTATTTTCTCTCCTGATTAAACATAGAGTGAACATACACGACCACCTGTGGTGGAAATCCCGCGCTGGTTGTAATCGCTCATTCACCAACTTGACCGTGTGAACTGTAAACACACCAAAACGAAAGAAAGCCTCTTCGCCACCTTCGCTGGTCTTCCCAGCGAGGCCTGCGTAAGAACTGCATGGGAAGGAGGCAGTGACATTGTTTTCAGATTGGAGTGGGGGAGAAGGAGCGGTCTATTGGTTAGTGGTCGGTCGTGCTCTTTCACCTAAGGTTGGTGAAGGCGAGGGTTCCTTCGGGGGACCGAGGTTGGGGTTTCTCAGCATGGCCTCTGGCGTACCGAAGTGGAATTCTTAGATAAGCAGAGATGGGAAAATGTGCTATACACCTCTATTATAGTCTTCCACGTTCATCAAAACCATCTGCATTGCGTGGAGCCTTTGCCGGGTCCTTACCATTTTTCAAAGAAAACATAACACTTCGCAATTAGTGTTGACATACTAGGAGTCACGATAAAGTCCCAAGTAGAAGATTTTTATGGAGATATACTTAAAAAAAATAGAATATAAAGTGTCCAACTTTTTCTTTAGAGTTTCCTGCATCAATGGTATGGTAACAAAGGGCGGCATTAGCACAGTCTACCGAAGTTCCCAGCGGAGAACGTGAAACGTTAGGGCCGAGTAATTTTTATAATCGTGTCCCCTGAAAACTGGAGCAACATTGCATAAACGAACCGTGAGAATTTTATTCATTTGAAAAAATGGACTGGATAAGGATTACGCCAATTTTCAACTTGTAGGAATCCTCAGCGGAAAGGTTTTCCACCTTTCCGCTGTGACCCTGTCAGAGATGTCAGCCTGGTCAAGTTATCCATATTTAGAGCGCTTTTGTTGGTGCTTTTGGTGGTGTGACGGAGGGATTTCTGCTTATAAATACTTTTTAACGTTTAATAATACGATAGGAAAATTATCACAGAAAGATATACGACGATGGAGACCAGAGATAGGCAACATGGTGTTAAAGAAAACAGTATTCTATTACCTTGAATGGAAATACCCTCTCAGCGCCTTCAAGCTGTTGCGAATGAGGCATCTTGACTTTTTCGAACTTAGCAGATCTGCCCCCTTTCTTCTTCACTAATGAGGAAACAGAAGTCCAAGACAACCCTAATGATTGGAAACGTTAAAAAAACACTACTCCGACATGCCCACTCCCAGCTGAGAAATAAACCGCAGCCTTGGTTAGGTCACTTTCAGAAGAGTGAAGTCTTTCCTCAATCCAGGATTGTGGAAAGGGCTTTCTTTTGTGCGGAACGTTTATTGCTCTCAATAGGTTAAAGAATAGTCTCAATCTCCTTAGTAAATCCGAGGTGAACCACTTCTTCGAGGAGGCCTAGATAATATTTTTTTTAATTCCAGCAATCGTGAAGATTAGGAGGACGCTTTTAGGAGACGAGGGCAGCATTAGGAAAACAGTTACAAAAATTACAACAAAAATCTTACTGTTAAAATTTTTCCTAATGCTGCCTTCGTCGCCTAAAAGGGTCCTCCCAACCTTCTCGATTGCTGGAATTAAAAAAAAAATATTATCTAGGCCTCCTCGAAGCAATAGTTCACCTCGGATTTACTCAGGAGATTGAGACTATTCTTTAACCTATGATATGGTAGTAATATTTCCAACCTACACACACTGCTATACTCACTGCTCCACAAACTGCTAGTATCGGCACACTGCTAGGCTGTAGAGTAAGAGATAGAACTTTTGCCAAATGTACAACGGGAAAAATCATCTTGCTGAATGTAATTAGCGGCATATGACGAAGGAAAGAGGGTGACTGACACTCGTTATTCCAATTTATGGCCCCGTAGATACTGGTAACCATCTTTATGCCCTAATTTGCTCATTAACACCACGTGTTGCACATCACGGGCAATATTTGTCGTAAAACGATGATATATTTTTTCCCGTTTGTTTGGCTGTGACGCTCGTTTTCAATGAACTTAATTTTCTTGCCACGTGAGGTCCCGTTTACACGCTTACAGTTAAGCCACGCAACTCTTTTCAGAAAGCTCTGGTTAAATGCGCACCTTCCAAAGGGAGACAAGGTAATTAATTTCTCGTCTCCTCCTCCCTCGGCTCTGTCGTTGTTTAATAATTCAGCCTCACCCCTTCATCGCCCCACCCCTTCATCACACTTCTTCATCTCACTCCTTCATCGCACCCTTCCCTTCAACGCCGCTTATCCTTCCCCTCGCCAAGCAAGCACCCTTCTGGAATGAGGGGGGGGGGGATGGAGGTCCACTTCCCCCCGGATACCCTAACCGGATGAGTCAACAGTCGTACCCTTCTCCCCTTGTCGCCGCCGCCGGCTCCTTATGCTCCTCCTCCTGCCGCCGCTGCTCTCTCGTCTGTGAGATGTATGACAGCGAGTGTGTCCATCCCACGGAAATCGTGAGTCATTGAGTGCACATTTTAATTACTTTTCCAGTTGGTAGACAAAATTCTTGGGGCACACTTAACTCAAGTACCTCTGCTTACACGGTTAAAGTAGCCTGGCTAATATTTAAAAAAAAAACTAATTAAAGCATTGTTAATTTAGTGTTTACGGCGCGGAATTCGAAATCTAAGCAAAGATTATCAGTAAATGCGTATTTTGAACTCGGATCGATACCTCGATATTTGTTAGCCATCATTATAATACTATGAAACGTATTATATCGCTTATAGGAGAAAAGCTATCCGCATGAAGTCGACCCATTTCGTAATATACGTATAGTGCCGCAAAGGGTATGTGTTCAAATAGCACTTGATTACCTAGAAACCAAATCGGTACAATCGGTGCAATTTTTCTTCACTTTTACGTGTACATTTATCGGTAAGTACACGCATGCAAAGTTTAATGCAAATCTTAAACTGAAATCGCTCCGACTCCTTGGATTCCATTTGAAAGACCTAAATCCCATCCTTAAAAATCACACCTGTCCATTGCTTTCCCTAAGGCTGCCCTCGTCTCGTAAAAGCGTCCTTTTAACCTTCTCGATTCATTTGAATCCATCCATCAATCCTCTGTCTCTTGGAACGTCGCTGCTTACAGATTCACAGCCGACCCGTGGTGTTGAGACCGTGATTATGTTTGTTTGTTAAAAGTGGGCTGGATGAGGTATTAACTCTTCCCCCAACCCAGGTTGCCCAAACGCCCATGTCCTGAGTGGAGAGATATTCCAACCAGGCGCGACTCGAACTCGCGACCCTCCAATTGGCAGGTGAGGACTTCGCTACCGGAGCCGACTTCACTACGGAAAGTTTACCACGAATATCGTGTTCAGAGAAGTCATATATTAGGAAAAGTAAGTTTTCTTCATTCATGCGGCTTTAATGATAGTTAAGGTTTTTTCGTCCGACGGAGGTTTTTTTAAACTTATCAAATCGATTTTCAACCAGTGTATAATAGTAGTGGTGCCTCAGTGAGCATGTCTCCTTTTTCTCAGTGTGGGCCTGATCACGGCGGGGCCCGCCTTCCTAGTTTAGTAGTAATGATAATTTTATTAAACTAGAAGGTTAAGGACTTCCACCGCTTAATATAAGCGTGAGGAACTTGAATTACATTTTTATCATTGGAGTGATCTACCGTTTAAAGGTTGGTTCTGTTGAAAGTCAGAAACTCTCCTCATTTTCACGTGTAAAGGGCTTTGTGTCTCTATTATTTCCTTCTTCTTGTCCGCTTGCGTCCTCCCCTTCCTCATCTCATTCATAAGACCTATTCTCTTTCTTCCCCTTCCATCTATCTCAGACGTTTCCCCCCCTCTAGTCCCGCATGATCTCTTCCAGCCACCTACCTAGCCTCCTCCCAATTTTATCCATAAGTCTCCTTTCCTCATCAACCATACGATGCACTTCCTCTTGTGTCTTCATTTCCGTACATATTCGTCTTCCTCCGCACTCTCACCTCAAAAACTCATGGACTATTCTTTTCGTCCTTTCCTTGTGTCCATTTGTCTCCACCGTATAACTCTATACAATATAGGTAATATACATTACACTCTTCACCAGCCTCTTCTTTCCTCAATGTCCCCGTTATCTGCTCCTTTCCTTTGCTAAACGCTTCCTTATATCACACTATCATCATCATTTCATGTTTGCTACTCTGCCTATTGTCTTTAAGCTTACTACCTAAGTAATTTAAATTCCCACCATGCTCCAGTTTGTGCCCTTCGTGACAAGCCTCGTTTTCTTTGTCCTGGAGAACTAGAGTCATCCAGAACAAGGATACTGGAGGAGCAAGCAGAATGGATGGAGCAGATGTTGCACGGAAAATTCCCTCGTGGACTTGGAGGTGATGGATATCTGGTTTCCAAGCCTCCTTTACACCGCTCAGTGCCGTCTACTTGTAGCCTCCTGAAGCTGAGGGTTTCCTCATGGCCATCCAGGTCATGAGAACGGAAAGGAATTATGGAAAGCACTTCCTATGAAGTGGAAGATAAATACATAAAGGTCGATTGGACTGGAGAAACCCGGTTGAACATGGTATCACTGGTTTACTAGTGCGTTGTAATAATACGCATACGAGTCGGTTTAATCTCCTAAGTAAAATCGTACACCATCAAGCGGGGTCATATGGCCTGATTATCATTTAAAATATATGCATATTGCATGCATTTCAGGTTCGTATTACCAGGGCAATATAGACACCGGTCAACCACACTCTCCTGGCATAATTTGTTGACGACAAGGTACTGCTCTATTCGGACAGAATTACACACAAAACTGACTGGTCAGTAGACTGTAAAAGATCAGACATAGTCCTGAGTGAGATTTAAAAAACACGATAAATGATGAAAGACCTGTATTGCTGCACCCGATGCCATACTCGCCGTAGGAATTATAAAAGAGAATACAATTAATGTGAACATGCCATTGTATGTCGCATTCGTGGACCTGGAGAAGTCCTTCCACAATGTTGAGTGGAGCAAGATATTCGGGATGCTGGAAATGCTCGGGAATGGAATGGATTATTACGACAGAAGAATAATTTACCAACTATATAAGAAGCTAGTCATCAGAATGCGAATGAGAGATGGAGTACAATTTGAAGGTAAAATTAATGAAGGAGTAAGACTAGGATGCAACCTCTTGCCAGCAATGTTCAACGTGTACTTGGAGGAGGCATTAAGAGAAATAGAAGAAATTGGACGGAGCGGGATAAAGATAAACGGGGAAAAAATAAACATGCTCCGATTCGGAGACCACATCGCAGTCATAGCAGTAAATCTCGACGGTCTTTAAATGTCATTAGACGCAGTGGAACAATTTCTCCAAGAGAACAACATGAAATTAAATAAGACGAAGACTAAATTCCTAGTATGCGGAATAGAAAAACGAAATTGAGGGGAGAGAAATTGGAGTAATTTGATTCCTTTAACTATCTCGGAAGTTGCGTCACGTGGGACGGAAGAAGTACAACGGATATCAAGCTGAGAATCAATAATAGCCCAAGCTAAGAAAACGTTTAATTAAATTAAAAGACCTGCTATCTTCAAAGAAAATAGGCCTACAAACTAGAATACAGTACCTGAAAACATTCGTGTGGAGCGTGGAAATCTGTGGATCGGAAGCATGGACCGTTAGAAAAGCTGACCAGAACAGACTGGAAGCCTCCTAAACCTGGTGCTGGAGGAGAATGCTGTAAGTTAAATGGACGGACAAAGATATAATTTATGAAGTTTGCAGAAGAGCTGAAGAGCAAAGAGTCATATGGAACAGTATATAGAAAAGAAAAACTCGATGGATTGGACGTTCCCTGAGACACAATGGATTTGTGAAGAACATTATCGAAGGCAAAATAGAGGAAAAAGTCCCCAAAGGAAGACCAAGGAATACGTTCATGGACCATTTAAAGAGGAAAGTACATAGGAAGAGATACCAGGAGGTAAGGGAACTAGTATTTGATAGTTAAGTGTGGAGGGCTGCAGTCAACCAATCTTAGGATTGAACGACCAATGGTGATTCCTGTACTCCTCTCTCGTGGCATAGACAAAACCGAGGTAGCAGGAAGAAGGTACGAAAATCTGGCAACGTAAATGTAAAGCACCTGATTACTGATTTAGGTGTCCAATTTTGCGTATTTTATATCGACAGGAGGAGTACTCTCAAAACATCTTGAAATATTGTCGTGTTCAAAAAATCAGGACTGACCAACAGAATAATTTCATTTGGATAAAAGAATTTATTCCTTCAAAGATGCCATGCGGTCCAAAATTCAAGAACAAGTGCGAGTGAACAAGTGTGAGTTGTTTCCCTTTACTATAGTGCGCTCCACGTATACTTGAATGCAGCATGGGCTCTTATCGGGGATTCGCTCTCTGTGTAAATCTCCGTGAGGCCGAAGGTGTGATTTTACGCGTGACAGCCAGTAATGGTACTTCGTACCATTGCCGTGTACTTACTGCAACTATGGGTTTCCTTATGCAAAAATTATTTCCCTAAAGTAAATGAATTATGCACATGGAGCGTAGATTTGGCAACTGCGTTCTCCTGAAGGCCCATACACATTGAGCTGACTGCTAAACGCTCTGCATCTCCATGGATCCGGTCGACGTGGCTGATAGAGGTAAGAAAATAATTTAATGAGAGCACTTTCGGCCATTTTTCGTTAATCTCTCTTTGACTCGCCCCGCGAAGTTCTCCTTCCAAGGGAGGCTTTCCGTCGGATCCGGGAGACGATGGCGTCCGTCAGTTTTATATACTTTCGCGTTATTTCGTCCTCGTCGTCTCGCCGTCTATTGTCCTCTTCGCTCGCAGCTTCTTCCCTCATTGCGCTGCCGTTAATTTCTTTTTTTTTCCTGACGAGGAAATGCTGAGAGCAGAAAAATGGAGAAGAAGAGGAGGGAGAGATTTCTTGCAATTTCGGATTCGGCTTGAGGCGTCAAAATTGCGAGGGTGTTCCCTCTCCCCCTCCCCCACTCCCGCCTCGCCCGTCGCCAGGATACGCGAACAATGGAATCCGTTGTTCGTGCGAGGAAATTGCTTTGCTGATGCTTCTCCTGCGATCCTACTTCCTCTCTCTCTTTCTTTCTCGTTCTAATTCTTTGCATTCCCTCTTCTCCTCCTTCCACCCCCTCCTCTTCTGCTCCTTCCACCCCCTTCTCTTCTCCCCTCCACCCCCCACGTTTGCTGCTTCGCATCGTTATATTTTCATTCTCGCAAAAAGACGGGGGTGAATTTTTACGCGAATTGCCGCATGTGGCGTGCTTTCTTTTTTAACCTTCGCGACGACTTGTACAATTGAGCGTGTCCCGGAACTCGTTTGTGAAGAGTCATTTTAGAAAACCTTGGGCGGAGGGCAAAACTTGGGGCGGGGGAAAATCAAGCTTCCGGCTCGTGTTAAACTCGCTATAAACGCGATTAGTGTGGAGATAATATCCTGCAAACCAGCGTCCAGGGTGTATGACAGGGGGTGAGTTATTACCAACATGCACTACAATGTACCCTTTTTAAGTCATCGAAACTGCGACTTATAATGAATTAGCAAGAGCCTGCATACACTTGTCAAAAGAGAACTTCCACCAAGGAAGTCAATGCGGGTTTTCCACCGGGTCAGGTTGTCCATGTCTGCCGACGTTTCGATGACCGAGTTGCTCATCGTCTTCAGGGCATGCCCTGAAGACGATGAGCAACTCGGTCATCGAAACGTCGGCAGACATGGACAACCTGACCCGGTGGAAAACCCGCATTGACTTCCTCGATACCATACGCCGGGAAAGCCTTCGATCTTTCTAGAACTTCCACCATCTTGCTCTACACTATAGACGTACAACCAAAGCTATAAAAACTGTTTGTATTATTATATATTTCAACGGCGTAAAAAGATACTATAGGCATAGAGGGATCGGGGGAAACGTGATGTTAGCACTACGTGGCAGCTTAAGAAGCAAGCACAAAATAAACTAATCAGCCATTGGCAGTAGTCTCCATTTTAATGGATGCTCTGAAAGTTATTCCCATCCCAGTGCAATACCGTGCGAGAACAAAATGTGAGCTCTACCGTAGGAGGAGCTTTCTAAGGTTCTACCTTTCTAAGGTGCTGTAGTCACGCTATCTGCGAATTATTCTAAAGTCATTTGACCATTCGAATATCATAGTGTATCAATTTCGTCGAGATCAATTTTCATATTGAATTGGGAAACATTAATTTTATTAGGAGACGTTTAGGCATTTCTTTATGCATTTTACTGATGCTTAAAATAGCGCAGTGGAAAATGTTTTTTCTTGCTAAAGATACAGCTGCGCATGCGTTCTGAAGTTCAGTCCATGCGGGTACTAAATGCCATTCTTATCTTTACCACTGTTTTTGTTATTCTATATTTTATTTGTGGCCGTCCGACATTGCGATTACTAACACGGAAAACAGTGTCCTTCTATCGTTCCTCCTTTTTAAAACGAAGTTAATTTGCTTTCAACGAAGTCCTCTCCGGATTTTCCCTCTGGGTTACTTCTTTGGTCCACACTGACGCGACGCGTCTACATCAACTCTTCGGTCGGTTGGCAGTACGTCGGGATTCGTAAGATGTTATTAAAGTCGTAAGCAAATAAATTGGTTGGCAACTTCCATCACACACTCCCGGCCATGCGACCTTGGGACAACTCTCAGTATAAAATGGCAGCGAGATAACTTTCGAAGAGAGAAAGGTAGTTCCTGATGGCCGTCCGACATTCTTGGTTCCAGTGATTGTTTATCATCATTTGCCGTTCGATTCTGAGATTGACTGCTGCCCTCCATTCTTCCCTGTGTAATGTGTAGTTTCCTTTTACTTCACGGCAGTTCTTCTTATGCGCTTTATTTTTTTAGTCCTGTGTATTTATCCCATTGGCCATTCTCTTTGAACTTTTCCCTCTATGTTTCCTACATTTATATTCCTCACAGTCCCATTGTGTTTTAAAAGGGGGCGTGTCAAATCGAGCAGACTCTTCTTTTCTGCTCAGTGTTTCATTGAATGGTCCTTTCCTCTTCTTCTACACTTCTTTTATTCTTCTATTTTGTCCGTCCATTTTATCTTCAGCATTCTCCATCGACATCAGGCTTCAGAAGCTTTGTGTCTTTTCCGGTCTGCTATTTTCCAATGGACCATACTTCCCATCCCTTCGACCGACTTTTCTTCGCCTGGTGTCTGTCGTACTTCTTCCGTCAAAGACGATGCGACTTCCGTTCCTTTGGCCGTGATGATTCCGAATTAGTGATGTCACTAACCTCCCGTAGTAAGTGGTGACGTCTCGGACGAGTTAAGCCGTTGCCATCCTGGCTGGCAAAACTGAAACTGCTGCTGACGAAACCAATAAGTTTTTTAAGGTTGTGTAAGTTTACTGAATTCATCATCATGATTTCTGCCTTGCTAAAAAATTCTGTATAGTTTCCTTAAAATACTTCTACAAAATTTCTTAAGAAGTTCTGTAGATATTTCTTAAAGTATTGAAACGCCATTTTACGGAATTCCCTACGACGTTCTGCAGAATACCTTAGGATGTTCCGCAAAATACCTTAGGACGTTCCGCAGAATTCCTTAGGATGTTCTGTGGAAATCCCCGCACGACTCTCCATATGGGTCCTTAGAAAAGGAACTGAGTCAACGAAAATCTCACATATTTCCGTAGAGTTGCTGAAGTTCTACAGAACAGCTTGTAAGGAGTTATTTTGCTCTGCAGAAAATAGCTCTACAGGACATATGATCTGTAGAGTTAGATTCTCATGTTCCGTACAGGTACTTAGAAAAGGAACTAGTTCTGAATAAAAAGAGTCAATTTCTGTAGAATTCTTTACATTGTTCAGAACAGCATCTAAGAAGTTTTTAGCAGGGTGTTTTCACGTTTTTCAAGAGTTTGCTGGAAGAAATTTGAGTGTCACTGCAGTCAGCACTTTAATGCCCTGACGAAGGTTTACGAATAAAACTGCGATACGCTGGTATTTGTTATAACCGTAATATATGAATAATAATATGAATAATAATAATATGAAACGTTTACATGAAAATCTGTACGTACAGAAACGACTGAAATATTTCAAAATTATCGTTAAATGAAGTGGGGCCCCGTGTTTTAATTGCATCAAAAAGTCTAAGGAACCAAATCGGTAACGTGCAATTTTTTTCTTTTATCCATTCATATTACGAAATAGAATACTTATTTAAAATTTCACAAAAAGCTGTGCTTCAATAAAAAGTCACTCCAACCGCGGTGACGGATGACTCGACCCTTCGACGTGGCCCTAATTGTGCTCGACAACACTTGCGCGCACCGTATATACATGGACAGTATACGAGGTTTGTTCAAAAAGTTCCCGAACTTTATTTATTACAAGAAAATACTTCACTATCAAATTATTGGTCAGGGTCGCCTTCATAGTAGTCTCCTCCCCAACTTATACACTTATCCCAACGGTGTTTCCACTTTTTGAAACAGTCCTTGAACCCCTCTTCCGGAATGCTCATAAGCTCCTCCTCCGAATTTTTCTCTATCTCTGGAATGGTGGCAAATCTTTTTCCTTTGAGCGAGGTTTTCAGTATAGGGAACAGGAGAAAGTCACTTGGGGCCAGGTCTGGTGAGTGGGGTGGGTGGGGAAGCACAGCGGACTTGTTTTTGGCTAAAAACTCCACGGGTGAGACGGAGTGAGTTGTCGTGGTGAAAGAACCACTCGCCACCACTCCAAAGCTCGGGCCATTTTCGCCTGATTCTCTCTCTTAGGCGTTTCATAACCCCCAGGTAATTCTCCGTGTTGACTGTCTGGCCTTTACGTTGGTGTTCGTGATTCACAACCCACTTTGCATCGAAAAAAACAGTCAACACAACCTTGACATTCGAGCTTTTTTGGTATGGGGGAATTGTTTCACCAATCCAGTGTGAAGATTGCACTTTTGTATCGATGCCATATCCATTAACCCACGACTTATCGCCTGTTATGATCCTAGAGAAGAAAGTTTCATCCTCTTCAGCTCGATCAGACTGTTTCTGACAGACTTGAACTCGACGTTGTTTATGGCCTGCTGTCATCAGGCGAGGCACGAATTTGGCGGCGACTCAATGCATCCTCAATTTTTCAGTCAGGATTTCATAGCACGAACCAATCAAGATGCCACACTTCTGCAAGTTCCCTGACAGTCGAGCATCGATTTTCACGTACGAGATCGTTCACTTGCTCGATCTGTGGGTCATCAGTCGACGTTGATGATCTTTCGGAACGCTCGTCGTCTTTCACTATTTGCCGCCCCTGTTTGAACCGGGTAAACCAATCATAACACGCGGTAGATTTCATAGCATCCTCACCATAAGCTCAAGCTAGTAATCAACTCAAAAGTTTCCGTGAAGGATTTCTGAGTTTCACGCAGAATTTCACACGACAACTCTGCTCCTTTCTAAGAGCTTATTTCTGCGGGTCCGATTTTTGCCACACTCTTCGAACATTCCTTCACATAAACGGCCGTAGCTAATCAACACAACAAGATATGAACAAAGTGGTTAAAGGCGATTATTTGGAAAGTTTCCGCAAGTCTCCCAGCGGGTTAAAAAATAACCAACTTGAGGCGCGCTATTCTAAAAGTTCGGGAACTTTTTGAACAGACCTCTTAGAGGCAGGAATCAGGGAATTGGGTGGTGCCTCCTTTTCCCCATCCACCCCCCCCCCCGAATAAACTCCTCCTCCCCCTCTCCTCCTCACACCCCACGCATCCTTTCACATTAACGTCATTGGATGGGAGAGGCCACCACTTCCCTTCCCCTCTCGCCTCCTTTAATGCGCGCTCACAATTGGAAATAGTTTTACTTCCGATCGCTTCCTTAGGCTGTGCTTCCATCTGTTGCTGCCCCAGGAGGCCCCTCGAGTGGGGAATTGATGAGAGCCCCTCGGCGCTGCCAACCTTTGGGAGAGAAACCGCCTGGTCGAAATACGTTCGAGATGATGAGGCGTGCTTCTAAGTATGCGCGAGTATGTGACAATGCGCCTCTCTCTCACAGCACGTCGCTTCTCACTTTTCGTGAGCTTTTCAGTGTCACCCATCGTTCGGTCTCAGCTTCTTTCAATCGTCTTCAATTTCCCTATTTCGCCATCCTTTCATCTTTGAGGTGATCGGAGTGGTTTTTGTTTATGTTCTGATTATCGTGAAACTTAGCTTGCGTGTACTTCTTAGCGCGTGATATGTTTTGATAAAAGTGCAAAAATGGCATGTTGAGGACTTGGTTTCTTAGCAATGAGATGGTGATTTTAACTCGTGGCCCTGTGGTATCTAGCGTATTCTTCGGTATTATTCCATTCTTAATGTACAGATTTTCCCATAATCGTTAAAAGACCAAGTATCATATCATTATGTTGGTTGCTAATAGATATCGACGTACCGAGTCATTGCATGCCGAGTTGTAAACACGTATTTACGTAATACTTCAGCCTAAATGTCAAATTTCGCGCCATAAACCCCAGTCAAATCATCGCAATCCTGCAATTTAATCCTTGAGATTCTCTACCTGGAGAATAAGGACGCAAGAATTGACATTTAGCTTTTTGTTACCGTGCGAATGAATACGAATGCTCTTTTAAATACGCAATTATTTGTGGACCACTCTACTCTCCTCAATATCCCCTTGCCAAAAGTCAAAGGTCGTATTCCCACCTGTGGTGCCTGTGTGAGTCATAAGAAACGCTAACTTACCATTTTTATTTTGTTGGTATAAAAAATCCCACTTTTGCTTATGAAATGGGAAAAACATTTTGAAATTAAAGCAAAAATATCTAAATTATTCCACTAGTATGCGTATATATAATGTATCTATGATAATAAAATATGATATAATGAAGAACGTAATTGAAGGCAAAATAGAGGAAAAGTTTCCAGAGGAGAGGAGGAGGAGGAAGACCCAAGGAATGAGTTGATGGACCAAATAAAGAGCAGAGCACGTAGTCGTAGGCGAAATGAAATGAAAGTACGTAGGAACGGGAGATAACCAGGAGGAAAGGGAACCGGGATAAAGTATGGAAGGGTGGAAGGCTGCAGTCAACCAATCTTAGCTCAACCAATCTTAGAATGGATGAACAACCAATGAATGAATATATTTAATGGTCCCATTTGTACAGCTTTGAAGTCGAGCGTATTTTGTATGTGACTGCCGCATTTTGACGTCAACGGTGGCGGTAATGCGGCACATCACTGTCCTCTGAATTCAGTGACTTTGGCCGAATCTCAAGGAATATTAACTCACCTATCTGGAGATACCAAAATATCAACCTGTTACCAGGGTACTTTTCGAGATATTTACCAAACCAACCGAGGTCATTTTTCTAAGGATATGTTACTGGTGTGTACTTCGGAGGGACTTAATAAAAAATTGAGGAATTACTATTGCATAAGTATCTTCAGAAAATTAACATCGTGTAGTTTGTATGTGTTTTAGAGCCATTTTGAAAAACAAATATGTTACTCTCTGCAGAAAAACTTGTGCTGTGAATTCTCTTTCCCTGTGCGGCGTGAATACATCTATTTAAAGACTAAATCATGCATGTTATTTTAACTGCTTAGAATTACTATCTGGTTAAAACATGTTTCTGCGCAATTTAAATAAAAATATTCACTTCATTTTCATTACGACTGCTGAAATTAAAAATGAAATATGGAGTGTGGTGTCCCTAAATTCAGTAGTCTGGAGTAAAGCCTCACTCCATAGAATGGCTTTATAGAATGTCGACTCGTTCCTCGAATGCGTCGTCTTCGAACGAGTCGACCCTTTTTTCCAAATTGAGAGCCATGGTTCCCTGTCGAGCCTTTCCTAATCGAACGATATAGGGATCGGGTTGGTGTGGTGGCTGAGTACTCGCCAACCACACGGGCGGCCAGGGTTCAAATCCCTGCCGAGACTGATGTTTTTCTGTGGAACCCGATCCCTACTTGAGTTACTACTTTGTGGAGGACACTTCAAGTAGAGTACTCCGTCTGTCCGATGAGACGTTAAACCGTGGTCCCCTTGGCGCCTTTCGTTAAGAGCAGTCTACTGCGGACGCCGGGTTTCCATCCACCCTTCCTCCCTTACCTGTCCCCTATGTCGCAAATGACCTTAGCCGTCGGTCACCTCCCCAAATATCCAATCCAATCGAACGATATTTTTTTCAAAAGTACACCTTTCGTTAAGAGCAGTCTACTGCGGACGCCGGGTTTCCATCCACCCTTCCTCCCTTACCTGTCCCCTATGTCGCAAATGACCTTAGCCGTCGGTCACCTCCCCAAATATCCAATCCAATCGAACGATATTTTTTTCAAAAGTACACCTCGGAACGGTTTTTTTTCATGTGATTCATCTCCGTATCCCACACACTATCGAAGCGTCGAAACGAAATCCGATGGAATCGCTTTACGGGAGTGCACAGCCGCCTATACTCTCTACGGAAAAGAAAAGCCACACTCCTCTCCTCCTCCTCCTGCGTCTCTCTCTCGCTTCCTCTTCTTCCTCTTCCTCCCTTCCACCCCCCGCCACCCCAATTTCGCTCCCTCCCCCACCCCCTCCAGTGGGCCTCCGCGCTCATATTTATTATAGAGTCCTTCCCGTCCCTTGTCATCATCATCATCTCCTAAAGGCTAAGCCTCGTCTCTGCAGCCATGTGTGCCTGTGTTCTGCAGCTGTCTTCAAATCAGCGTATGTTTTTAGTCCCAACGTACTTCGTACGTCATGTAGGAACTTCTTTCTTGGCCTTCCTCTGCTTCTCTTGACGAGCACCTTTCCCTCCATTATATTTTCTAAAAAATTAATTTGTCGAAGAACAGAACAATGAATTTAACCTTCATTTGCTCCATCTCTTTTATCTTTCTTCTTTTATTTCCCTAAGCACCTCTTCGTTGCTCTATCTGTCAGTCCATCTTGTTTTTATCATCCTCCTCCATTTCCATAGCTTCCAACCGCGAGTTTTCCGTATTTCTCAATGTCCAGCTTTCACAGCCATATAACAGTGTGCTCCATACAAACTTTTTCACAAACGATTTCCTTATTTCTACTTTAATGCGGCCATTTCCTAGAATATGTTTTTTATTTTCATATGCCTTCTTTGCCAAGGCTATCCTTCTTTTTACTGTGGAGGTGCTTGTGTTATCTCTTGAAATTATGCTCCCAGGGTAGCTGAACTCTTCAACCTGTTTTATTATCGATCCCCCTCTATCATTATATTTACATTGGGTTCGTTTTCGTGTCTAAATACTGTCATAGCTTTGGTTTTCCCTCCCTTGTACCGTGTGGTTCCCGTCCCTTGCACGCGTGTGGATTCCCTCCTTTTTGTCTTTAATCGTCAATTCCTTTCCCCGACGAGATGCACGGACAGCCGCTCCCGGAGAGCAGCCACCGTCATGGGATGTCCGCGTAAAATTCTTTTCTAAAAATAAACCTCGCCGTCAAGTTGAAATTTGTATGAAAATTATGAAAAATGTACGTTTCCGTGGTGCAAAACGCGCATTATTGTCTTACCTAGCGGTTTACCAATTGGTAACGGATCCCTTTCTTAAGCAAAAGTTTCTCATGAAGTCAGAAGATTCCGGCGAGATGTGGTGGTACAGCATTTTCACGAATGATAATCGTTAGATGTTGTACAGTGCACGTGTTTGTTTACATGTACGACACGTTTCCTGGCTCATTATAATGCCATCCTCAGTTACAATGTTGAAATTCCATTCCCGCGTCCATCCCCAATTCGAGTCTTCTACTGAAAAGTGTCCACCAACTACACCAACTCTCTCAGTTAATCTCTCACCCCACAACATTTGAACAAAAGAAGAGGACGTGGTAGGGGGGGGTTTTAAATTCGACAATCTTCGCTGGACCAGCTAGTGATTGACTCTGAAGTGTCTCGTGGTGTTGACCAAGTGGAAGTGAAACAGTTATGTACCAATTCATTACAAAGTGTTCTTGGAGGTGAGCCCTAAGTGAATAAGTGCTCACAAAAACATTTTGTTTCAACAACCAAGTAAATTAAGAATGCAATCGCTAACGATAGCCTCATTGTTACGAAGGCAGGCAAAGGTAACTGTGTCGTTATTTAAGAAAAGTGATTGTGTTAACAAATTCATGAAGTTTATCGAAGACAACTCCTTTGTCACGTTTGCCAATTCGTCTCGCAAATATGAAGAGGGAGTGAAAAAGTGTACAAAATCGTGTCCAGCGATTTTTACGAGAGGGAACAATTTTACAACGTTCAAATGTATCCTCTTTCCCCAAGTACAGACTTAAATGCCTGCTTAAATTAGGAAGGCAATCATCGTATGTAACCAGTCGTATATCAGGAGTGGAATTACTGACGCACAAATTAGCCTCTAAAGTGAACGCCATTTTCCGAAAACTCAAAATTTGGGCACAAATTTGGAATTTAGAACTCTGAAAAGTTAGCTGAACATTAGAGCAAATTGACCATCTCGACTTACTCCAAACTAGAATCGTTTGACGTAAAGAATCTGTTCGCTTCCGTTCTTATAAGAGATACGTTGAAAATTACCTACTACGTTATTCTGACCTCTGCCACCAACCCAGTGGTCACTGGTCATGGACGAGGTAAAAGCTCTTTTAAAATTGTGTGCTGCACAAATTCATTTTTTATTCGACGGGACATTTTGTCGACAAAATGAGGGAATGGCCATGGGATGGGCTGAGGATGACATTATTGTAATAAGCCGTAACACGTGTCTTATGTGTCAAATAAAGTGGACAGTACATCTATTGATTTTTATTTCCCAGAACCTTCTGGTTGAGCTCCAGAGAATATTTTGTGTATAGTTCTATCCATGGTTCTATCCATATCATTCTATCCTCCTGCATATGCCAGTGGTATCTTAGTTGGCTAGGTAGCTCGGTGGTCTGAGCATCCGACGCGATATGGGAAGGTCCGTGGTTCGATTCCCGGTCCAGTCGAATTTTTTCTCCATGGAATCGTCCTTCTTTCCATCTTCTCACCACCATTGTGTTCGTCCATGTATATTTTCCTATCCACTTTCTTCCTCCCTCTGTATGCTTATCTATCATACTCGCGGAGTTACTAGGCCTCTGCGGGGAATAAGCGCTGCTTTAAGCGGTACAACAAAAAATCACGAAAATGGTACCGGCGAGGCCTATTGACGCCACTCACCCCGTATCCAAGGTTGCACGCCCCGCCGACATCGCGTATTCAGCTCAATGCGGGACGAGGAATACTCACGGATACGAGCTAATGGCGTCACGCACCGTTGTAGGACGGCCGTGTTGAAAACTCTCCATAAGAAGCTGTAATAACGTAAATGCCGCTCCGATGAAATTCTAACACACGTGTTTGAAATTGGAGATAATGTAGTCTCCGTTAATGATTTCCGAAAAAAAAATCACGCAAAAACTCTATTTCGATGAAGTTCGAACGAGATATTTGCCTGGTTTATCTAGGTTACCACGTACGAATTATCTCGCGAAATAAATTGTCTATTTCTTGTGATACGATAAATGTGGCCTCCGCGCATTCGTCTCCTCCCTGTCCGCACCCCCACCCTCTCCACTTACCCTTTTTCTCTCACACCCCTCCTCTCTCATTCTCTCTCTCGTTCTCTCTCGTAACACGCGCAGATTCCGTCTCTCCATCTTAATGACAAAATATGTTTGCACGTGACTTCTCTCGCTTTTTCTCGCCGTACGGGGGAAAATCTCCATCGAAGGTTTTTTGCCGTAATTCAATGATGTCTGCGGTGCGTAACTGATTTATTTTCAAATTAGTTGAGAAAATACATATAGGGTACACACTGTTAAAATTTCTGACGAGATCAAGGCTTAAGAAATGCCTCATTCACAAATAAAATAACGGTGTAAAACTCTCTCAAATGCATACACGAGCCATTTCCCTTAGTGAAATGGCTCCCTTATGGTCGTAAACATCTCGAATAGTATTGCCACATTTGGTATATTTTTGGTATCACTGGAAGGGTGAGAAATTTTCTTTAAATGATTCCAAATTAATTTAAATTTCACGTGAAATGATTTCTCTCTGAAACTGCATCGATGCCTTGGATCCTTACCGTAAGTTATAGGTGCTGATTTCGATACCTACTGACTAGTGTCGACATAATCATCGTGTAAAACGCTCTCGCTCTCTCTCTCTCTCTCTCTCTCTCTCTCTATCGTTACGGCCCGTATGCACTTACGCATGCGTGCGCACGTTCGCGATTTCGCACAGGCGGCAGTCATATATTTTACCTCTCTCTCCGGGAGGGATTATTGCGAATGTAGGGGGCGGGAGGGGGAGCAAGGAGATTGTTGTTGCGTGTGTGTGTGTGATGGAGAGATGGGAGTGAGGGATTATTGTGATCACAGGGGAGCGTGGGGGAGAGTCCATCGGAACATTGGCAATGCTATACGTGGCGACAATGGACACGTTACTCTCGCTGACACTCACAATTGATCCCGCCCCTCACGGGGGGGGGGGGGGACTGGTCCGTTTCCGTCCCCTTGTTTCCCTTTCCTCTCGGTTTCAGCCCCGCGCCCCCCACCCGCGTTTGGTTCCCTACCCCTCCTCCGCCCGCCCAACTATCCCCTCTCCTGACCTCTTCCCTCCTCTTATATAATTATGACAAATACACTCTATATGTCCCTTATTACGTTCTAAGTGCAATACAAGAACGAAACGATCTAGATAACAGAGAGGAAGATCCTTAAGGCATTTTCCTGAAGATGGAGTGAATTTAAAAAGCAATCAGCAATAGTGACATGTATTCGGCTGCATAACGATATTGATATAGTTATAGTTTTTACAAGCAGCCAAATTTTCCAGTGAGTTTGGTCACTTATACGAATTCAAGGGCATTTTCAATCTAGCTACAGGGTTCAAGTTTATATATTTGGTTTTCAACTCTGCGAATCGGGAAAAAATCGAAAACTCAGAGATTTTGTCACGAGTTCCAGACTTCTGAATTCCTGATTCGTAAAATGTCTGTGTTGAACATTTTTCTTCTTTTGATTGAAATATGAATGATGCAGTCTGCATTTTCGGACTCGGCCCTGAATGAACGCAATGAATTGCTTCATTTTATTTCCATTCTGATTTTTCCTTTGCTCACTGAATGGCTAAAAATCTGTATTTTAGCGAAAAATATAAGCAATTTGAAATACCTTTTCTCGATAGTTGCCATGGGATTTTTGTTGAACTGCAGAACGCAAATTTCTTCCCCTTCCCCCGTCTACCTATTTTGCTCTCAAGCCCCGGATACACTCTGGAATGGTCGATTTATATCGACTCGATTACCTTGTCCGACACAATCTGGTGGGTCAATTGTGTTGGCACGTACTTTTCGCGGTTCTTTCAATTTTCGGATGCTGCTACGCGGAGAAATAGACTTCGTTTACCCCTTACGCTGTTGCAGCGAAATTAGTTCGTCGACAAAGTGACGGTAGAACTCACGGTCACCCTTGCGTTTCCTTCCGTTGAGCTAGCGAAATATATTTGCTTCAGGCGCGACTACATTTACTCATTGCCAACAAACGCAATTCGCTCCGCCACGGGACTGGTTTGTTGCAGTGTTTGGGCAATTATTACTTCGGCATTCAGTAGCTAGTCCAGCTGAGTGCTTTGCCGCCTTAAAAAAAACTATTAGCAGCATCAGTATTTGGTATTTCGGCAGATCATATGCCCGCTGAATTCGTCATGGGAATTTAACTAGGCACTAATGAATATCCCATTTAACATGTTAAGCAACTTTTTTTTATCTATTACCAGTATCCAGAGACCTTAATGATATCGGAGTTCAATTATTGTTGGGTTATGCTCGCAACGTTTTTATGTTCTCAAAGCACTAGAGTAGATCAGTGAATTGATCACCACGACTGCCAATCATGCCCTAACATTAGTAATATAACTTGTAAAACTTCCATAATACTGTATTAACAATGATGCCCTTAGTTTAAGTTTATACCAATTAGCAAGTTAGTAAGTCTGTTATCATGAACGAATATATCCATTGTACCAATAATGCAATATATATCTTCTTGTGATGAGATTTTCACATCCATAGCACATTAATCAGGGAACATGTGACAGCATTGATAGTTAGTCGGTCACTTCAAATCAATGAATAAAAGTGTCACCGTGTATGATAATCAAAGGTTATAGGTAAATGATCTATTAATGATGAAACTATTTCTAGGCTCAGTGAGGTTTATTGAAATCCACATGGTACAAGTTATTTCAACCAACGTAGAAACACGGAGTAGAAATAAACACAGGGACCTTAATGAAATTCTATCTAATTTCACTAATCGTTTTTGTTCAATCACATTATTCGCAAGAACTACTTATACATTGCTCAAAGCATTTACAGTGAGGAACAGGGTAAACGCTTGCTTTTAAGGGGACTTGATAGCCACAAAAGCCATAGCGTCTATGGCATCGGTTGATATCGTACCTCGACTGTGGCACTATTGAACAAAGAATAATAACTCCGTAGTACAACTCAGCGATTGCTCACTTCCTGTCGTAGATATTCAAACCCCAACGACTACACAATCACTTGATGATGACGAAAATAAACATTGTTGGCAATGCACTACGTAAAGTAAGTTGTTTTTCCACTGTAAGGAAATTAGTGTCACGAGCTCCTGCGTATCCATATCAACAATGGCCATTCACAACAGTGTAGGGCAACCAGCGCCGATTACAGCTCCGCCCTTGTGGAACAATTGCGTTCAAAACTATTTTGTTTCGCGGGGGAGATGGTTACATGTTTTGCAAAAGTATTGGTTGTAGTTGCTAGATTGAAGAATAGTTTTATTATTCCAGAAAAAAACTAAGCCTGAAAATAAGTATTTGTGCTGGTGACAAAACTATTTCTTTCCGTGTAGGGCCGCGATATCGTAATTCAGAAACAATATCCAAAACAAATTACTCAAAAAATTAGAGATAGTCTTAACTTTTGAATGCATGAAATGTTCTGTCATTTATGATTTTACATTATTAATGGTTGGGGCATAGTTAGTCAATTTTTGGTGCTACATTTTCTTCTATGAGCTATTCGTAATAATAAAATGAAAAAAATTGCACATCAGAGAATCAGACGAATGTTATAATTTTTCGTAGATTTTAGAAAGATTTCTTCCTATTCATTTCAAAACTTGAAATGAATTGGGAAAACCTTTCGTGTACTGCAAAGTGCATTGTTCTAATGGGTAGTCTCGGTAAAGGCGAATGATTTATTTGTCAAATTTGACCAAAATAGCGAACTTCTGATTGTTCCAACTGGGACTCTTAACCTTCTGCGCGGACCGTGACTCCCAACTCGCGCTTCGGGGACCGCTCGCCGTCACATTGTTAGTCCATCAATGTTGAAGATGTATAGTTCCTTTGAAAACCCACAGAAGGGGAGGGGGACGACGACATTGTGGCGTAACTGACTTAAGCACTCGATTCGGAGTCGAGGGGTCCGGGTTCGAGCTCCGGACGAATGATTTTTTCCTCTCTGGAATGTATAGTTCCTTTGAAAGCCCACAGAAGGGGAGGGGGACGACGACATTGTGGCGTAACTGACTTAAGCACTCGATTCGGAGTCGAGGGGTCCGGGTTCGAGCTCCGGACGAATGATTTTTTCCTCTCTGGAATGTATAGTTCCTGTGAAAGTCCACAGAAGGGGAGGGGGACGACGACATTGTGGCGTAACTGACTTAAGCACTCGATTCGGAGCCGAGGGGTCCGGGTTCGAGCTCCGAACGAATGATTTTTTCCTCTCTGGAATGTCGCACTTGCGAAGAAAAACGTCAGCGACGCACATGGTCCTCGAGTGTTTAGTGCCGCGCGAGGCAAACGTCGTAAATGCTTTTGTGATGGTATAGAGGACGAGTAGAGAGAGTTTTTAAGTGGTGCGTGTCGGTGTGCGCGTGTCAAGTGTCAAGAGGTGAACCCCCGAGTGCGAGGTCACCCGAGGGAGAAGAGATCCTCTTTGTACATACAAGGGAAAGGCGAGGTATCGGGTGGCGGTGGGTATTTCCGTCATGTGTCCGCTGTGGAGGGCGCGTAAATGAAGTTCCTATGGTAACAAAAAGGTAAAAGCGAAGGGGCGGGGACCCTATTTAATGTTCGGTCGGAGAGAGATGGACCGTAATACAAAGGGGTGGGTGGAAAGGGGTGTGCAACTCCCCCTCCCACCCCCAAAAAGGGAGGGCCTTCATCTCCGCGTCGTCTCATTGGTTGTGGCCACCCACGCATCCTACCAGCCATCGCTCCTCGACAAATAAATCCGGAATTTACGAGCGTCAAGTGTCTCTGCCTTCGATTTTGTTTTCCCGGGAGGACAAGGCGCGTCGTGTTCCTCTGCTACCACTAGTCCAAATAGGAGCGGGAGAGGAGGAGGCCTTCACAATCCGTCCTTTTTTGTGTTAGAGAGAGTTTTTCATTCCGAGAGAGTCGACTTTGGCAGGGGGAGAGAGGAGTCGAAGTGCGGCGAATCACAATTTTGCATGGAAGCGAACGTGATAGGTTTTCTGTGTTTTCCCTTACTAAACGAGTTTTTTGTGCAGATCTCCCGATCTTTATCTTCCTTATAGATTCTCCGACCTTCGATTGTCTTGTACCAAGTCCTTGGCCTACGCAACTATTTCTTCACCCTCTCCAGATGAACCGTTCCGAGCAATATGAGACCGAAAGGCTAGCCTCATATTTCGCGCTTTTACTTTGTAGTACTCTGTGCTGCTGGGCATGATTTCATGACAATCTGCTTATCAAATTACTCGTGATCACGTTACATTCAAAGAAACACGCGGTCTTGGAACCAATGGACTAATGTCATTATCGAGGCGTGTTAGGCGCTGGTTTAGCCCCTCCAAGGAACTTCAGCCCATTCCACTCACTCAGTTGAGGGAAGGTCACTCATTGCAACATTCCCCTCGGAACACTTGTTATAGGAAAGAGTGGAGAAAAAATGAAAACCTAAACTTTTAACGTGTGGCGCATTATTTTATTCTGTATTGTATGCGCTCATCCCTGATGGTGTATACATTCCCTTTGAAATTTCATCGCAAATTTTACTTAAAAAAGTGTAAGGTATTCCCCATAAATTTGAATGCCCGTTTTCCCCATGTATTGTACCGCTATGGAATGATTCCTTAAGAGTGTTGTCTAACATATTTGAGTTTGATAATTTTTTGAGTGTGGGTTGTTGTGGCTCAATAAATTATTTGTTTTATTCCGAATACAATAGACACTAAGTGGTAAGTTTTTTTATGATGTCTGCCCTCCTTTTGCTATTGAGAAATATTTTATCAGCCTCGGCTTAATAATCGCAATAGCTCCGTGGTCGAATAAAATGAGAATATGCTGAAAAATAATGCTATTATTTTTTAATATGATTTTTTTTCCTCCTTAGTCGCTCACTCAAAGCTCTGCACTATTAGCCATTGCTGCTGTAAACGGGGGCTTCAGCGGTGATTTATTGAGGGCAGTTTTTTCGGGTTTTTCCCGCGTTCATTCATGTTAACATGAATCAACGCGGGAAAAACCAGAATAAACTGACCTCATTGCTGGTGTAATTGTTCCAGGATTGTTATCACTCATTAAAGAGTCAATCTGGTTGGAAATAATAGAGGAAATTATTTGCCTTAAGGTTATTTACACTGCATGTGAAGGTTTTTCCTAAAGGTTTTGTTCTAGGGAAATTACTGCCCGAAGTCTTTCATTTTTATAGAAAATCAGTTCTTGAAAAAAATTCTTCAATTAAAAACACTTTTATTTAAATTCCCTCAAAATTAAAGTTTTCTAAAGGTGTTTCGAATGTTTCCTTTGCATTTCCCTATGTCCTCGGAAATCCTAATTTTACGTAGGGGACGATTGTCAAGATATGTGGTTGCGGGGAGGTGCTTATGACGCGTGTTGTTTGTGGCGATCGCCAGATGGGGTTTTGGGGGAATTGGGAGTGACGGGTTGCCACCGATTGGGGTGTACAATGACTCAACTTCTTCGTGCGTCAATGCATGTCGGGTGCCGGGCCCCGTGTTTTTTTTCAGTGTGATTACCCTGGCAACACAGGGTCATTCTGGGTCTGTGTCGAGAACAAAACGGTTATGAGACCGCATCTCCCTACGTAGACGTGATCCACCTTTATTCATCTTGATTTTCTCTGGCTTAATCACTAAGTTGGTCTCCGTTTCATCTTCGTGTAAAGTGCAATCCGCATTTTCAAAAGCATGAAATCTCTCACGATTCCAATGCGTAACCATCCCTCATCAAATTCAACTTTGAATGAAAATATTATTTTTAATCTCTTTTTATATATTTTTATGCAGACCGACTTGCCTGCCTGTGGTGACCTCCATTTTTCGTAATGGATCCTCTAGTACAGGGGTGGCCAACCAAAATGATCTTGCGGGCCACTTTGGAAATGCATCATAACTGCGCGGGCCGCTTATAACATTATATATCCTCATATTAGATTTAGACCCAACTATAGACATTTTTTTGGAGTGAAAAATTGAAACATAATGAGTTATTATTATTGTGTTAAAGTTATTGTATAAAAAGGTGATGAAACTCGCGGAACGGAAAAATGTTCAAGGCGGGCCTCATGCGGCCGGCGGGTTGGCCACTCCTGCTCTAGTACATATTTTTTTGTCTTAAACTTTTATACTCAATCCTCAGCAAATGTTATCACATCAACGTAGTTAGATGATACTTCGGTCTCTGGAAATCAGACTTTCGGAAAAGTCTGAGAGTTCCCCGTAATACACACAATTATATGCTCTATAGTGAACGTTTTGTTGTGAACAATTTTAATTTATAATATCTTTTAATTCTTGGAAGGAATTGAGTCACGGATTGGATTGGACGTTTAAACCTCGCTGAATCGTATTATCGATACTACGTTGTTCAGTAATTCACCATATTTTATTTATTTTGTAAGTTACCTGTTATAGTTACTCGGAATGTGTACTTCTGTAGTTCGAAAATTTCTTGGTTTCCTTTCTTTGAAAGGAATCAGTGTCGGCCCTTTTTTTATGTTTTACGTAGAATGAAAATACACTCCCTCCTACGAGAAATTTCCATGTCTCGAGCCATTTCCAGTTTTGGCAGACATTTTGTAATATTGAAGTTCTGGCTGCATCAATTCGAGTGCCAACCTGACTTATACCGTGGGAAACACACATGTAAAACATATGCGGCACTGCATTAAAGAAACTAGTTTTTGTTAAACCTATAATAGGAAGGTCCTCGGATGAAAAAGTAAAAGAGAGATGATGAAAGATTTCAGGTTTTCCCGGTGAATAGAATGTAGAAAGGCTTGTCGGGATTCCATCCGGGTTGGAAGGTCCATGACCGACGTTTCGGCTGCTTACTCTGCAGCCGTCCTCAGGGAAGTGAGATGCCGATGGTCTTGATCCATTAAGCCTGGGTTTCTCCCTCCCCAGGCGTTAATGGCGCCTTGCCAGCATCTGCTCCTAAGGCGGTTGCTTTCTTCTATGGTTTCTCAATATGTCTGTGTTGCACTTTCCGCGCCGTCTAAAGCAGCCTTGACCGCTTTGTTGGAGGGAGGTTGGCTGCGATGTCCATGCTTGCTATGGGACGCTTGTGGCGGTCCCACGGCATGACGGTTATCGTAGCCAGCTTGCCGATCTCCCGATGAGTGGAGTCTTCTGCTCTGCCGTAGGATTCTGTTGATATTCTCGGCAGGAGGACGTCAAGGGGCTCCAAATTCCTTTCTCGGTGCATCCTGTCCACGTGATCGTAGCGGCCGCGATTCAGGATCCACCCAAGTGCAGTGTTCTGCACCACCTGGATTCTCTGGAGGGTCGACTTGGGCACTCCCGACCATTCAGGAGCTGCATACGTGATGACGGGCAGAACGCAGCTCCTGTAGAGTCGTCTTCTCGTGTCCATGCTCAGCACCGGCGGTTGCAAAATCGGCCGAAGCCGAATTAGCGCCGCCAGTGCTTTCGCTCGGACACTTTCTGCCTGCTGCTTCCACAGCAGCTTCTGGTCCAGCAGTACTCCGAGATAACGGATTCGGGCTCCCACGGGATGTGGGTTTCATGCCGATGGTTGGAAGTGTCCCTTTATATATAGTGTTAGGCAAGGGCATGTGCGAAGCTGTTTTCCGCGCTTTCCTCTGATTGGTCCGCGTTGCCTGTATGGACTTCAGTACTGGTTTCCAAGTGTGGCTGAGGTGGAAACCGCTGTCTCTGTTGAGTTTTTTTCTTCTCTACTCTGATTTCGACGGCTTCTTTCACCAAACGGTCCCAATAGCCGTTTGCCCGGCAAAGTATAGTTGTCTTATCGAAGTCGACTTTGTGGGCGTGAATGAGGCTGTGTTCAACTATGGCCGACTTGTCGGGTTGTTTCCGATGAATGCATCGTTCGTGTTCTTTGAGCCTCGTCTCCACAGTCCGTTCAGTCTCCCCCACATAAGCTTCTCCACACTCACAGGGAATGCGATATACGCCCGGAGTTTTCATTCCCAGTGGATCTTTTACTTTTACTAGGTCGTTAAATAATTTCCTGTGGGGTTTGTCGATAGTCTGTATTCCATGTTTTCCAAGAATTCTTGATATTTTCCCCAATATTGTAGGAGGGCATTCTACCTCCAAAACGTTTACATCTTTACACGGCTGGTGACCTACCACCCCCTGCCTCACGCCCAAGCGGCGGTTCGCGGGGTAGTATATAGATGTAGATGTGACCCTCGTTTAAACATTGGATCCTTTATCGGAGATTAAAATTTATTTATGGAAAATATTTGGAATTCTGGTCCCTGGTTCCCAGTTTTGTGGGCACGAATTACCCCCCGCCTCAAGCATTGTGCGTGTGTGTGTGTATCATTCCTTGTCGGGCCGTGTGTTGGGATGCCCCGTGGTGGTGAGTCACACATACTCACACGGTTTTCATCCACTCCCAATAATGGTGAGTCTCTCGTGCGTGCGTATGGGTGATAGGTGTGCGTGTCTCTTGCTTCCGAATCATCGACGCCTCCGGCAATCACGGAGTGACCTCAACAGTCCCTCGACGTCACTCCGTGATTAATGGCCGCTTGCTGTGATTTATTTATTTTTGCACAGATTTACATGAAACTTTGCACACGTGTAATAATCTGATGTGTGTAGGTAAAAGTGGAAAAAGTCGTGTAGTACCGATTTGGTGTCTCGGCAATTCAGTGCTTTTTCACCCGTAGCTATTGGAATATATATTTTGTAACGATTACATTTTGTATATGTTACATTTTGAATTTACTTTTAAAAATTGCAAGGGCTTTGGCTGGATTTTATCGGTTTTATTTTCTTGGTAACGGTTGTTTATTTTTATGTGAGAGAGTTTGATTGTCATGCTGGTCCAGAGTAGACATGTTTTGTACCGAGAATAAATTTTGAGGATTTATAAAGATATTGTTTAATTTTTAATTTGGTTGTTTTTCTTATTTTTATCATTCTTAGTGTCCTGTGGAATTTAGTGGTGATTTTTTTCTAAAATCATCTGGCGCCCTGAAAATAAAAAGCCAAAGTACCCCCCCCCCCCCATCGAGGCGTTAAGTTGATTACGCATGCACAGATTTACTCATAAACACAAAGATCCAACTCATGTTATTATTATCGTTTCTAATAAATATAATGGCATTATATGTAATAAAAAAGACGTATTTAATTATAATTTTAGCTTAAATTTCGAATTTCTCGCATTAATCCCAAGTCATACCAATGATTTTATTAAGGCGAAATTTTTTAAATGTAACTTTGTCGTCATTTATATTTCTCCGTGCATTGCGCTTTCCAGAGCTACCGCTTCAGCACACTTACTTTTGGGATGTGTGGTCCAAGAATTTTTTCGTCTCACTTGATTAGTTTTAAAAATGTGCACTTAATGAGTCGCGGGATTATCGCTCCAGTGACCTCGATGATTTGTTGACTGTGCACGAGTTCTATTCGGTGTGCGTGATCCTTGTCGTGTTTGGTCGCGCACAACTCCACCCGCTATCCCGCGTTTCGGTGCCCGCGGTGTCACATGTCACTGGTCGATCGAGCGCTGGCGCGTAAATATCGCATTCTGCGGCACGGAAGAGCGGACTCTCGCAGCGGAGGAAGGAAAGGGCCGTGCGATTAGGGCGATCGTGCAATTGGGGGGGAATTCACGTCTGCGGTGGGATTTGGGGGAAGGGAGATGAGGAGGGGGGATGGAGTGGGTGGGGCCGCTGTGGCTGTTGTTCTCCGAGGAGGATTCGTGTCTCAATATGACTGAAGAGCGGTAATTGTTAGTCGTTGAATGGATGTATTCATTTCTTTTCGAGTTAGTAGAAAAACATTCGTAGACCACACGAATTCGTCGTCATTAAAGCATATTAATGACTTGGGTTTACGGTGCGGAATATTGTGAAAGTTATATGTGAATACGTGTTTTTTACTCGGCCTGATTCCTTGATATTTGTTAACTTGCATTATGATACTATGAGACGTATTATTTTACAATTTTTGGAAACTCCGTTCCTATGTATTCGACTCATTTCGAGATGTGTGTCAGGTGCCAGAAAGCTTCGTTTTAAAATAGCATGAAATAACCAAAAATCCAAATCGTCAACTTATATAATCGTCAACCTAGATATATTTATAGCCACCGGGAGGCAGACAAAATATAGTAGAAGGAAAAAGAAAAACACAAGGAAGCTCCTTAATATTTCGGCGCGCCGCCGCGCCCCTTGTTAGCAAGGACGTAGAAGAATGAGAAGGAAGGGAGGGCTGAGGTGGATGGAAGGGAAGGAGTGGAGGGATAGAGGGGAAGGGGGAGAGGAAAGTAGGGGGTAGGAAGGAGGGAAGAAAAGAAGGTTTAAAAGGAAAAGGTTGATCTGAGTGGAAGTGATGGGGGCAGTTAGTGAGATTTATTAAGTCCTGCGTAGAGAAAGCTTGTAAAAAGGAAATACAGGAGGACTCAAGATTTTTAGGTTGGAGGGGAGAAGAGGAAGGGGGAAGGGAGGCGAGAATACCAACCTTAAAAATATTATTAAAAGTAGAGGTGGGAAAAAACGTGGGTGGCGACTGGGAGGGAAACGGAGAGGGGAGGTGAATCATTGCAGCTAGAGCGGTGGCCATTTATACGAATATTAAGAGCAGTCGTAGCTAAACCTATGTAGAAGCTGGGGCATAACTGACAAAGGAGGATATAGACAACATTATAAGAGATGCAAGAAAGTGAGGGGACGGACGGAAGATGAACGGCCAGAAATTTATCATGCAGAGGCTGGGTGATGAGGATTCCGAAGGCTTTGCATCGCGGGCGATTGAATTTCATTTAAACTCCAGAAATTGTGGCTCAGTTGGAAGTTTAAGAAGAAATCCCAGGCCCCACGTCTTTATTTCCGTTGTATATCTACTTTTCAAACCTTGACATCTCAATATCATGTGTGATTTTTTCCCTCCTTCTCTTGTATTTTGATGTTGTCACCCGAGCCAACAACGAGGGTGGCTGAAACGTGGGGTGCGATGTGTTCTTCTTTTCGTGTCACGCATGCGATTCATTGCCACATTTGTATGGAAAGATGGTAAAAAATATTCTTCCTTTATGACTGTTAAGTATAATTTTTCACTTGTCTGTACTTCATATATGATGGAAGCGAAATGCGGTTATGTTATTCCCAGAAAGGTATATCTTTTTTTTGTAAATATTTATGAACTATTTTATAAATGATGCCAATGCTATAAAATATTATTATGCAAGTTATGTCGACCTAGTGATTTTTCAGGTAAAATAATCTAAAATATTCCGAGCCTCCATTCCAGAATATCGGAATTCTCTGTTCTTCATTGCCATCAGTAGAACCTTTCGATTCACTCATGATCAGATCTAATTTACCTCATTAAGAAGTGGAATTGGAGGTTTCAAATTGCCTATTTCGACACGGCTAGACTATCAGTGGTGTCCATAAGCCGTTGCTGTGGTAACCTTACAAGATGTAATTTGAATACAGCCGAAAGCAAAAGCGCCTCTCTCCTAAAGAGGGCAGAACCGAACGACCTCTCCGCTCAGGTCTGGCTGAAAATAACCTCTTTTCGCGAATTCGCGATAAATGATTCACGAAGTACGACTTAATTTTTCGTATCGGAAAATCAAAGGGCGTCTTTCTGTTGCCGATGACTCGTCTTCCATTTGTGCTAGCCCCTCCCTCAACCCCTAAGTCCCCCTTCACCTTCCCCTCTCCCCACTCCTCCCTTGGTGCGAGGACTTCCTTCATTGCCCACCCCCCGAATCTACAAGTGTGTCTCGCTGACAGACAGTCCATCACTCGAGTCGCCACCCCCTCCACCCCCACCTACCCTCCACCCCCCCCTCCCCCACTTTCTTCAACCTCTTCGAAACCAGCCCTGACTTGTGGCGTCTCCTTCAGGCGAGGCCAGCCACGCCCACTCCACTCCATCATCACTCCACTTCTGCATCCCGCGATTTTTGCTTCCTCTCTCTCTTCGAATTTCGTCTTTCGCCTCAGCCGCCGCGATTTGCTGCCGTCTTTTTCCACCGTCGAGAGAGTACCTGCCCCTTCCTTGCACACCAGTCGGTCCCATTGTGTCAATAAACTATTATTTGTCCTTAGGCAGTCATCCCCCCGCTTCCCATCGGATGGCCGTATTCCAGCTTCGAGTGCATCCAAAACCCCCTTTATCAATGGGGGTGGGGGGGGGGCCTTTCCTCTTGTCTGTTCCTCACGCTTCCACTGGGCGCCTCCAGCACCGCGTCACTTCCGTCGAAACCGTTCCTCCTTCCTCAGGTCCGCACAGCTCACACACGTAACGAGTTAATCCGTCGACATTCCTATGCTTTTTTCCCGGCCGATGCTCCGCTGTAGAGTCAATTGCTACACCAATTGCTCCAGCCACCGAGCGACCTGCCCTTCTAGGTCTCGGAATGATCTTAACCATCGGAGGAAATTATAATCGGATGCGAATCACAAAATACTTTCTTAAAGGGTATTTAATGAAGTGGCAGGTTGAATTGATTACAGCCAAAAATTTCCGCCGTGTTACACAAGAACTCTTTTCTGATAAAATAAGCCACCATTTCTTCCTCTTCCACTTGTGTGTCTCTCGGCTCCCAATGCCTACATCCCTCTGGCATCGCAACCTAAGGCGAACTCGCAATCCACTGACGGGAATGTCATAATGGGTGCATTTGTCAATTTGCGCTTTAAAAGCTGGTAGACATCTTGAAACTCGACTCTCCACTTTTAAAAAAAAGGCTTGCTTCTCGATCAGTCAAGTGCAAAAAACCCTGATGAAGCGCCTGTATAATAAGACACCGAACGCCCTAAGCTCTTCCAGGGATGCGGGGGACCGCCATTGCGTATTCGCGGCAATTTTTCCTGTGTCCGTAGCGACTGGAGGTGGGCACACTTGTTCCTTTTCACTTGTTCACCGTTCCTTTTTTATTGGTAGTTGTGTATTTTTTCTGTCAATGTGTTCTGCGTATTTAAAGAATTTAAAAAATTAAAAAAATACTTGAAGTACTTGGCACACCGTAATGACGGAATTTTAGATCAAATTAAAGGTAGAAGATTCCACACATTTTTACTTGATGTTGAATAAAAAAGGTTTAAATATGAACCATAAGGAATTTATTTCTCATGCGAGCTCTCTCTAGGAGAAAAAGAAAAAGTCTAGAATTAGAAATTGGCTTTGTTAAAATTAAGCACTTTAAAGCTATCAAATAAACTGCACTATTAACACTACAAGTTGAGAGGCAATTGATCCGTTGTTTGTTTCCGTGCGTTCAGCCACATTATCTGGACCGGACAGAAACTGCACTACAGTTATTTCTGCATGTAGGGAAATGCCGCAAGGCTGCCGAAGGTTGATTCGAGCAAGAACTCCACAAGTTTCACAGCACTAATGCCATAATGCAACTGAGGAGGTGGAGAATGAAATCTTGACCAAAGGTGATCTTAACAATCTCATCTGGCTAGGCGCGACAAGGGATTTCACTTGTTTATTTTGGCTTCGGCTGCGACCGTGGCCAAGTAGAGAGAGCCGACTGGCGCCACCATTAAGGAAAAAATAAGTTCCGCTAATCACACCGCTAGCATCCGCAGAAACATTTTTGGGGTCTGATAAAGGAAAGCTTATCTCATAAAGATGGAAGCGAAGGATTGAAAGAGAGACGCACCGAAAGGGGCGAAAGGTCTGACGAACCGATCGTTCCATAGAAGTCGGTCCTCTGGTCTACCGTTCAATCCATGGACCCGCTCGTTCGCGAACGACCTACTTCCAGTTGCGACGCCCTATCGGACACTAAAATGTGGCCTAAAAATGTCACAGTCGGTTTCATTAGTTGGCACTTCTCCGGCTTAACTTTAAGTCCTGCGTTCCACGGACTCACCAACACATCTGTCAGTCTTTCATGGTTCTCTCTTAAATCCCTTCCAAAAATAACGTCATCCTAATAAACCAAACAGGACCTCCACTAAGCACCTGCAAGCACCAGGTCCATTCGTATTTTGAAAGTATTGGGTCCTTCTTGGCACAATCCGAAAGGAAGCTCTTTAAATTGATATAGACAATCACTTGTGTTAAAGGCTGTCTTTCCTCGATCACTTTCCGCGACCTCGCACCGCCAGTATCGATCCACATACCATATCGATTGTAGCGAAAGAAATGGATGGGCCGGATTGCGAATCGAGACTGCCGTCCTTGCGGGAGTTGGGATAAGCGTATTCACGCGTCGCGGGATTCAGACCCCATATAATCACCACAGAATCGCGTTTCTTTCCCTCAAGATGCATGGGTCAACTCCAATGGGATAACGATTCCTCGACTATATCGTCCCTCATTATCTCCTGTATGGTGCATGGTACTTTCTCCTGCTTGTGCACTGGCAGTCTCTTGGGAGGTTGCTGAATTGGGGACGCATCCATGGTCTGATGTTTAAGGACGTTCGTATGTCCTAAGTCGGAGGAGTCCACGAGAGCATACATCTAGACACTCCTTCAACGCCATATAGAGCTCCTCCTTTTCTACTGCAGTTATTGAAGCACTGTCTAAGTCAAAGAGAGAGGATGCCGGGGTTAGCACGCGCTCTCTAAAATAAAAATTGGATTCTCCGCTTTTTCTCCATCACACTCCGAAAGCACGACCACTTTCTTGTCTCTATAAAGAGTCACAGTCTCTGTCGATGCATTGAGAAACATTGCATTTGCAAACATGGCAAGACACCTCGGAGCCCTTCTCTTTGTGGAGAGTGCGCGCCCCGTACACGCCATACTGCTGATAGAGTTTCGGATTTGGAAATTACTCCTAATTTTCCCTCGAGTCTCGTATCCGTGCTCAATAAACACTGTGCTAATATATCATGATAGGAGATTTTCTTCCAAAGTCACTGCACTTCATTCGTCTCCTTTTTCCTCACCTAACGTAAAAGTCACAGCTTTTCCGCGGAGGAGAATGCAATGCAATTAAAAAAGTCACGTCACACCTATGCGTTGGCAAGAACCCAAGAGACAGTGAAATATTACGATGAATGTGCAGATTTCTCTTAAATGGGAAATAATATATTCCATATTGTTAGAATGGTGGCTATCAAACATCAAGGCATCGTGCCGAATAAAAAAACATATTAACAATGGTTTTCGCGTAAAAAAATCTTCATTACAAAATTATGCGCTGTAAAGCAAAGCCTTAATAATGGAATTGGATTTCATAACATCATCAATTGTCGCCATAGTGACGGATTTTCTGAAGTGCGTACTTCTATGTTCTTCATATAATTCCTGCATGTGCACTGTTATAGTTTCATGGTTATCTCAGAACATGTTTTTGTTGAAATGTGATTGCAGGTATGCTTCTTTCCTGATTAAATACTCACACTCTACGCCAAAGATTTTATTGATCAGAACTAGCATGTTGATACAGATGACACACCTAAACACTCTAATAATCAGATGTAACTATGTCAACAATAGATGATAAATAAATAATATTAATAAATTTTAATAACAACAAATAATAAATGACAAATAATAAAATCTATTAATAACATCTAATAATTTGAGTAATTGCTTTTTCCAACAGTTTTTCCTCCATCCTTTCTTTGTCTTGGCGGAGATTATCGAGATGCTGAAGTACTTTTTAACCGTATTTTGTGCATATTCATTTCTTTTATTGTCAATTTATGATTAATTGTGTGTGATCAAACTTGTTAATGTAATCGGTGTATTTTCCACCTTTAATAAATAATAATAATAATAGCCTCCGAATATGTTCCTCTCGAAACCGATATTTTTCGATGAGTGGTCATGGTGAAGTGTATAAAATATTTGCAGTGACTCTCCTTAATTTAATTTGTTACTCTCTGCATTTCTATTCGCTCTTTGAACCCTTTCATAAAATGTTGAACCCTACTCGCTGATTAAGTGAAATTTCCAGTGCTCTTACGAATGGTGTGTGTTTTACCTCTCTAATAGGTGTACAACTTTTATCTGCGATTTCAATTTTGGCGGTCCCTTGGATTGAGAAAGTGTCGTTCTGCTGGTTCTGGTGCGTCTTCGCGGGACAAGCAACTGCTTCGCTTGAAGCCCGCACGTGAAGATCGACGGCATCCTGCCTTGCAGTCACTCCACTTTACGTAAGCTTTTTTTAATATTTTTTTCGAAAACTTTTGAGAATTATAATGTGCATGAATTAATCGATTTTTGGATGGACATTGTGTATAATGTGAATTCGCTTTTCTTGCTCTGAAATCAAGAGGCTAGCTATAGAAAGAAAGAATTTGAATGCCCACCAACGTTAGAGTTGAGGAGAAGAATGAGAGAGCTATACGGTGAAGTGTGCGGATAGTTGTATTTTGCTATATAGCTGTGCATTAATAGGAAACGGCGTTTAGCTACTCTGCTGTATTTTCTTGCTGTCTAAACGTTGGAACAACATGTATACGCTGACGATCATAATTATGAGTAGTAATGAGTGGTCGAAGAAAATGGCAGCCTCTACAAAACTGCGGAGTTGTATTGCTTTTAAGTTTGCGTTGCTTGAGCTACTATATTCCATCTACGAGTGAAATTAGTCATCGGATTAGCAGCACTTCGTCTGACAGCCGTTTTTAGTGGTGCTCTTCACCACTAGCTAGGGAGACGTTGACCTGCCAATTTGAATGATCTCTGGGTGAACGAATTGTTTTCCTTCTTCGTGTATATGGGACCGCGGCAGCTAGGTATCTCTGCTAGAAATCGCTGGCTATACAGCTAAATGTCATGCTTTCACATATAATGCTAGATTTCCATGCTGTACAGCCAGAATTATAGCTGTGCTGCGAAATATTTTTGCGGTGTAGGTGGTTAAAGGGGAGATCATGGACAAAGGATTACTTGAGGATGTAATATAGGGGAGGTTTTGGGTTTTGTATTTGACTTTTGCATTCCATTGAATGGCGGACACTAACAATTTATATTTAAGTCGTAAAATAGTTTAATTAAACGCCAACGTACGCCTAGTTTTTCATACGTGATATTCTTAAAAGCATCTAGAATGTGACCTCGCAAGAAGCCTCCAGCGCAGTCGCCTCCTCAATGTCGTTTGCGCTCTCGGGGCGAATACGAGAGTGAGAATGAAAAACGCTTCCTCTCCGCCGAGAGTGTTGGAATAAAAGTCGCTCCTGAGGGGAATGTGAGGGATTTAAGGGATTGGAGGGGTGGGAGAGGAGAGGGTGTTCATCGGGGCGAGCAATACGAGGACTCTCTCTCTCTCTCTCATTCACTCTCTCTCTCATTCACCCTCTCTCCCTATAGGTGAGAGGGAGAGAGAGAGAGAGAGAGAGAGGAAGGAGAGAGGGTGTGCGCGGTTGCCTTGTGGATATACAGTATACTAATGGCGGGTAGGTACACGCACTCAACCACTCACGCACCCTCGCTCTTCTCGTGGCTGCGAGAGGAGGAGGGTGGTTTTTAGAGATAGCCTCTGGGTCAATCATTTCCAGATATTCTGAAAACTAACTTAATTGTTGAATCCTTGAAGTGAGTTTTATCGCGTGTTACCAAAAAAAGTAGGGATTCCTGGCTAGTTTTAGTACAGACTAGCGTTGAAAGTTAAGATTTTTAACATGTATACTCATAAGTTGTTTTCTCAAGTTACAGTAGAGACGTCACTTTGAACGAGGAAGCATATTTAGGCTTTTAATTAATAATATATTTAAAATTATGAGACGCGTGAAGTTCTGGGAAATCAAATGTGAGAAGCACATGGGAAGCATCTCACCGCGTATTTATTAAAGTTGTTGTGCCGAAAGACAGCCGTAGTTGGAAGTCAAAATGTGGTGATTCTAAACAAATGGCGCTGCAGTCTGCGCTTGTGGCTGGACAAGATGGTCATTCAATGTATACCTGTGGAATTATCTGCTCACGGTGCACCTTTCTTTTTCAATTGGTTATTCATTTCATGTAGGAGCTTTGAATTGAATAAATGAAACTGTGTAATTTAGTATGCATTATGAGTCACGTAGTCAGTTTCGAGTCACCTCAAGCCGCAGTTTAGTTAGTAAGTGTCCCTTTGCTCTCGCGTATTTCCTCTTCTTCTGCCCTCCTCTCCGTCGTGGTGCTCGTGGCGATGCTGTGGTCCCTTCCATAGATTCGCATTTCGGGGAGGAAGCTGACAATGGAGGGTGGGGTGTGAGAGGAGGAAGGGACTTCTGCTTCGTGTGTGTGTGTGTGTGTGTGGGCGCGCGAGGAGTCGTTGCGGTGCCATTGGGTGAGTGCTGCTGCCGTGCAGTGTGTGCGGGAGGGCAGTGTGTGTGTGTGTGTGTGTGTGTGTGTGTGTGTGTGTGTGTGCATGACAGCGTTGGCGACGGGGGCGCTTAACGGTTTCCGGGGAAGCGGTGATGGCCGACCACTCTCTCTCTCTCTCTCTCTCTCTCCCATTTTGCGGGTCCCCGCGAAATCTTCCCAGTAAACCATCGGGGGGGGGGGGGGACGCGACCCCCGCTTCCCTCCTCCGACCTCGCCTCGTTCCCCTTCGTGCCCCCCCCCTCCCCTCGGTGACCGTGACCATTATTAATACAGGGTGGGGAGGAGGAGGAGGAAGGAGGGGTTTTGGTCCATCCCACGAACGCGAGCGCCACTGATGAGATGACTGTGAACCCAAACAATCGACGATATGATGATACGATAACACTTTTAAAAATCCACTCCCTTCCCTTTGGCCCGAATGATATTCAAGAGCCTCCCCCGATTGGGGGTCGTAAACATTTCTCCCAATACAAAATTCCCAGTCACTTACTCCTAAATAATAATATTCCCTAAGAACAAAATTTCCCAAAATACTTAAATCCCAAAATTGAAAATTCCACAATTTTTTGTAACAAGTATATATTGTATTAAGTAATTCAGAAAGTCAAATTTGAACCAATGGCTCGTAAGTACTCGAGAATTTCGTCATCATTTTTGTATGTTTCGTACTTAGAAACAATATTACGTAAGCGATCTTCGATGCGTTGCAGCATGCGATTGTTCAGAGGGTTGTTGCCTTTTAATTTGCACTCCAGGACCACCAGCTGTAGTTGTGTTCACTCGAGCGTTGCATGCGGGATACTCGCTACACCTCCAATAAACAATATTCCTGCCCTTATTTTGTCGTAAATACAAAAAACCGTCAATGTGTAAATATACGCGATTATCTTTAATAATAATTTCTGCCATGGCTATGGTATAAATGAACAAACAAACTATTAGCAATTGAACGTGGCAACGGAAGATAGAAAGAGGAAAAACATTTAATATAGTTTAGGAGTTTCGTATTTTAGGAGATGTAATGCATTGGGAGTTTTGTATTTTGGGAAAAAGAAATAATAGGGGAGTTTTGGATTGGGAGAAATATTTTGAGAGTTATGACCCCCCCCTCCCCCTCGCCCCTTCCCCTCTCTCTCTCTGGCACGGTAACATATATACGCAGCCTTGTCTCTAACCTTTTCCCACAGCTGCTGGCACCTCTTCCCGACGAGGACTACGCCTTTGCTGGTTACATAGTTGACTTTGTATACATGTACACGCAGCCCGAAAAGTCAACCTCAAGGGAGAGTGGAAGGGAGCGAGTTATCTCCAACCGGCACAATGATGTATGCTCTAATTGCGCTAGCGGTATTATGATTATAAGCGCATGCGCAAGAACCTGCTAAGTTTGTAAAAATGATACATTCTCTAACATGTACTGCTATACAAAAATACTACCAATGCTACGTAAACTATTTGCATGAATGCATTTTGTAAGTAAATTTAACATCAGGAGATTCAGGGATGATGCGAAACGTGATAAATTGATGTTAGTACTACGTGAAAGAATGAAAAATTACCATTAGGAAAAAAAATAACTAACCAATTATGCCTCATGTCGAGTTACCTTGTTTAAAGTCTGATTTGCGGCTATTATGATCTCTTATCAATCGCGAGGAATTGACATTTTTAACCTGTCTGTTCCGCACTCTAATTCCCTAATTACATTCTCATGATCTTATCCATCTTCGTACGTTGTAGCTCGTTAGATATTAATAACGTCGTCGGGAAATAAATTAGTTTTGAATTTACGTTACAGATTGTCTAAATTTCAATCGAAGGTCTAAAAGCGACTCCCTTCCTAGTTTTTTGCCTAAGGTCACTAATACTAGCGAGAACATTATAATTGCCTTTTTCGAATCTTGATACGAAAAGAGAGGCAGGAAAGGAGCCGAGAGCCGCAAAAGGGGTACGAAAAATGCGTTGCGAACTTTCGTATACTTTTATCCGTCGAGGAGACTCTAGACGAAGCTGTTTGCTAAGTCGGCGCATTGGGAGAGAGCAAGAGGAGGAGAAGCAGGGGGGCGTGGTCGGGAGGAAGGGAAGGTACCCGAAATAGGGTATAAGGACCTTGGAGGAAGGGAGTGTGGTAAAGGGTTGAGGGATTTTTGCCTCTCGGTTGTGTACTCGGTGGGAGAAAGGGTGGAGGGACGGAAGGCTGGGAATGTGAGAATAACAGAAATTTAGGGGAACGTCTAAGGGGTCAGAAGGAATGTGGGCATGGAGACACGAGTGAGATTTGTTTAATCTTGGTGAGACAATTGCCTTTGAGGAACCAGATCTAAGCTAACTCGCACGAGTATTCGTCAACTTGCAAGTTTAGTAGTAAAGTCGTTCAATATAGATTGTATTCTTCCTTCTGTACAGGTACTCGCAGCGTTAGCAAGTCTACTGATGTGTTCGGCTTTATCATTGCATAAGTTGTTTAACGTTTTTGTGGATTTGTCGGTGCATTTGTATTCGAAATGACGACTTGCGACGCACATTCGCAGATTTCCTTTGGGTGTTTGATGTGGCCATAGTGAATGCCCAGTGAGCACATTAATGGCGGCCGTGTGGTGGAAATGGTTGCGAAGATCTGTATCAATAGAGTCTATAGAGAGAATAGGATATATGGAATAGAGAAACTCTGGGCTTGAAGTTAAGAATTGGCTCAGCAAATGAAGCTGTCTATTCCTGTTCTCACGCGTGGGATGGGACTGTGAAGGAAGGGAACGGATTTTAGCAAGTGTCTCAATAATTTTTCATTCTGACTTTCAGCGGTGCAATGCAATCACCGTCGTAAAATGAGGCTGAAATGGGTGATGGGTACATTTTTGGACGTACACTAAGTTTCGGCTCATTCGCACTAGCCGGAGGCTTTGATAGCGAGCAGTGTTTCTGGGTTTGGACCGTGATAGGAGGACACTGGTTGGAAGATATGCAAGTTTTGTAGTGAGGTTGTCTGCATCTGGCTGGGTGGTCGTTAAGAAAGCGTTTTCCATGCTTACTTGGGGATTGGAGCAGAGAAGGTCGGCTACATTCGATGGGCATTTTTTGAAGAATACTGTGGGGTATTTGAATAAGAAATTCGCTGTCGAATTTTTTGTTTCTAGATTGGGCAAGAAGTTTTTGAGAATGACCTTGATATTTTTTGGACGCCAAGTAATTATGTGGTGCGAAGATTTCGGGTGCCTGGGGACGTGTCTGTATTACGAGACGTGAAATTTGCGGAAGGAGGCAAAATACACTGGAGTGTTAACGCTCTACTACTTCAATTACTTTTGAGCGGTTATGTACGTTAATTACATTGACAAACACCCGTTAGCCGCTGAGTTTACTATATGGCACAACAAGGAAATTAATTATTAACCTATACATTTGGCGGATGAAGTATCTCTATGAGTCTATTATGTAATCATCCTACCTATTTCCGTACATCATATTTTCCTTTTCCAGCTCCATCGATAATGAAACCCCCAACTTTGATGTTTTTCAGATACATTTGGTATCGAATCACTTGCTTGTCTTCGAGCGAACAATTAGCTACCTCTGAGATCCCCACAATATATCCTTTTACGCCCCCATTTTGCACTGCGAACTTTTTGTTCCAAGTCCTGTTATGTCTTGATGTTCTCATTTCTTTCCCAGAACATAAAGGGAATGGATTTCGGCGTGAAATTGCCATGAAACGTTTAGTGGCCTCGTTAAATCCAGAAGTGATGTCATTGAAATCCGCTTATCCTGCTCCGCTCAAGTCGTGATAATTTCTGTGGATCTCAATGTCATCAGCTAATGGCTTCTGCTGTCGTTGCTGTTGTTAAGATAACTTAATGGTTGATGGATTTTGACGACATTTTAAACATGCCCGATCCTTCCTATGTTCGACTGGACCGGGAATTGAACCACGGACCTTTAAATCCAAAGGTCCGTGGTTCAATTCCCGGTCCAGTCGAATTTTTTTCCCTTTGGAATCGGCCATCTTTCCACCTTCACACCAACATTGTTTGTCATTTTTATGTGTTCCTATCCACTTTCTTTCTACTTTTCTATAAGTATACAAGGCAGAAGCGCACAACTGGTCAAGGAATTCAAATTCCTGGGGGCAATAATAATAAGTGACACAAAAAGGGAAAGGGAAATTAGAAATAGAATATCCATGGCTAAAAGAACTTTCAACAAGTGGAAAAACTTTTTACTGCAATAAACAACAGTATAGACATAAGAAAATGATCGATAAAAGTCGTCGTGTGGAGCATTTGCTCTCCGCGGATGTGAAACGTGGACCGTTGCAAAGGAAGAAAGAAGAAGACTGGATGCTTTAGAAGTGTGGTGTTGTCGACGAATGCTGGGAATCAGTGGGAAGGACAGAGTTAAAAATGAAGTGGCGTTCAAGAGAGTGAGAGAGAAGGGGAATGAACTACGGAAGAGTATTGTGAAAGGAAGAGCAGAATTGGTGGGGCATATATTGGGACACGAAAGTCTAGTGAAGTGTGCGTTAGCGGGAATGGCGGAGGGGGTACGATACAGAGGGAGGCCAAGGGAACAACAATATCCGGCGCAAGTGAGGAAGGGTGCCGGGGCAACATTCTATGGAGAAATGAAAAAGAAAGTTCAGAAAAGATGGGAATGGAGGTCTATATTCAAACCAATCTAAGGATTGATAACTGCAAGAAGAAGAAGAACTGGGACATTCCCCAATGGATTTTAAAATGGACGAAGTCATACCTAAGCAACAGAACGTTTAGAGTTAGATGGAAGCATGAGTCTAGCGAAGCCAAGGAATTAAAAGCGAAGGAGTGTCACAAGGATCGGTGGTAGGTCCTTTACTTTTTAAAATATTCACGACGGACTTCCCAATAGACAATGAAGACTGGCACCCAACAGTAGCACTGTTCGCAGATTACGCGGCCATATTGGCCAGAAGCAAGCGAGAAGAACTCGCAACCGAGTATTGCCAGGTGGCCCTAGACGAAGGTGTCAAATGGTACAGGAAATGGAGATTAGAACTGAACGTTAGCAAGACCAAGGCAATTATGTACCGGGAACCATTGAGAGAGGAGAGAAAACACAAATGCCTAAGAATACGAGAGCTAGGACTAGAATGGGAAAGCAATGTGAAGTACCTGGATTGATAACAGTTGATAAGCAAATCAACATGGACGACCACATTCACCAAATAATGGGAAAAGCAATGGGAATGCGAGGCACACTAAGCCCCATACTAAAATCAAACGCCACCCCTAGGGAAATAAAAATTCAAATATACGAAACATGCATTCAACCAGTCATACTATAAGCGCAGCTCCGGCGTGGGAAGAGTTGCTGACAGAGGCCAGACAGACTTGAGAAACTCTAGAAAGAAGAAAGTGGTTGTTGCGGTCAATGCACAAAGTCAAGCCCCAAGATGGAAACCAAAAATTATATCAGGTAGAGAATCAAAGACCTATCCGAATCAAAGACCTATCCGAAAAGTATAATGAAAATCTAAGCAGAAGTGACAGGGAGATATTAGCATCTGTAACAGAGTACACTGACGTTCAAAGGAACAAGTACTGAACTCCAGGCGATATCTTGAATATCGCATAGAATTGGCGAGGGGGCCAAAAACAGGGATAATAGTATAGACAAAGGCCAAAGAGCAAAAGTCACAGATCGGCGGCATTTGCTCTTTCACACAAAAGCCACGTGACGGCTCAAAAGAGCGTCAGTGTCATAAGCGTAAGAAAGGAAATGTTGAAACCTCAATTGGCAAAGGGAAGCCGCTCGCGATGAACGAGAACGGGGAATTCCCCCGTCCCTCGGACTCTCGCTTAGCAAGTTTGGACTGCATTAGGCTTTTTCATTCTCGGTTTCACTTGGGCCGTTCGAGAGCGTAATATAAACGGAATTATCACCGCAATTATGCGTTTGCATACAACGACAACCGTCCAATGTGGTGGTAGCAGCAGCTGGGGGAATCAGTGGCGGGAATGAATGCCGCCGCCCTCTGCCCCACTCTTCTCCCAGCGCCTCTATCACTCCTATCCAGTCGCCTCGAGTCATCTCTCCGTGCCCCCCCGCCCGGTAGAAAAAAAAGGATCTTCCAACTCCCCTCCATCCCCCCCCCCCGTTGGGCCCCCCCGTGAACTCTGCGTGTATAGTCCTCTCGAGCGCCACTTTCCGCAAACCTCCCTCTCGCCCAGAGGAAGGGAGCAACACCGCTCCGGCAACAACAACCGTGCGTCTCCTACTCCACGCACCTCCTCGCGCGGCGCGTCACCTCGTACCCGCTGTCTCTCGCCACTTATTTTGTTCTAGACCAATCATTATATCATTTGAAAGTCCATAATTGCGCCAAAATTTGTATAGGTCGGTGATACATGAATCATGTACAAGATAATATATTGATGAATATAAATAAAAACGCCATCTCTCCCTGTTTTAGGTGTAAATATAGGTCAAAGATGCCGCAAAGTGGTTTTCGGTGTTTCCATAGATACTATAAACTAGTGCTGGTTGCTTTAATGAGAGGAGATGTAAAGAAAAGTATAAGTACCTACAAAATGAGCCTAAGCACGCTAAGGTTTATTTTATTTCACCTTAAATTGCAGAAAACAGTGAAAATAGCTATTTTCACAATTAACTATTATATTAACAGAAAGAATAGTAAATACCAGTATATGATATTTTTTAAACTTATATTGCGAAACGAAATGCACTTCTTTCCGCGGCAATAGTCGTTCCGTGATTCTCTTTTCCCATTCGTGAAAGGCAGGTGGGTGTAGTAGAGCTCGGAAGGGGGCGAGGGGAGGGGTTGCGAAGGGGGATGGCAAGTGGAGAGGGATTGCAAAATCCTTTGGAAGCCCTCTTCCCCCCTCTCCCTCCCTCCCTCCCTCCCTCCCTTCCTTCTTCGTGCTCCCTTCCTCCCATTCCTAACCATTGGCCAGTGCAAATGCTAGTCGGGAAAAAATTTCACATTTTGTTAAAAATTCCAAACTCGTTTCTATGAAGTGTGGAATCAGAGAAAGTAACCTCTTTCGTTGAGAAGGACCCTGGGACTAAAGAAGTCAGCAAAATTCTGAGTAGTGAGCGATATACTACGCATACCGATTGTCCCCAATTATTAAAATTAACTTGACGTGCTAAATGCAGATAGTTAGTAAAAGCATTTTAGCGCAAATAGAGAGGATAGGATACAAATGCCCCAATTGAAATCTCACCGACTTATGTAACTTTGGCCATTTAAATTTATATCACTTATTGCAATTGCGAAGGAGAAATTTCCCGTCTATAGTCATTGCTCAGGTTGCCAGTGAAATATTCTATCGCTGAAATCGGAGAAAAATTGATACTTTTTGAATTGAAAACGACGAATCTCCTCCCAAACCACTGAACCGATTGATGTAAGATTTTTCGTGATAATAGCTTTTTTGTGGAATGACCTATAGGCTTTATAAAAATGACCTTGGGGCCTCAAGGGCTCCGGAACCCAAAAAAGGACTATGAAATGAGTGTAAAGGTTTCTTTTTTTGCATTTTTAAATTACTTTAAATTTTAACATCGGTTTGACATTTACATTATCGAATAGCCAAAAGTATTTAGAAGTTTAATATTGCGATGGATTTCGTTTTACGCTTCGTATTTGCTTTAATATCTTGTTTTTGACGAATATTTTCAAATACCGTTTTAACCTACTTGCAGTCGAGATAAAAGGTTAAAATTGTCACTAATCGGATGTGACTAACAAGATTTAGGATAAAATTCGTGCAATGGATTTGGTGCACGGGGACGAGATACAGGAGAGAGAGAGAGAGAGTCAATCAAGGGAGGGAAGATATGAACGCCGGCATAACCGGCGCACAGGGGGAGTGCGACGAGAGCGCCTCTCGCGGGAGGTGACGAACGCAGAGCGGCTGCCGCAATCGCCCGCGAGATGCGCAGGCCCGGGAGAGAGGGGGTGAGGGACGAGGCGGGGGGGAGGGGAGGGGAAGAGGAGAGGGGGGGAGGGAGGAGGAGGGGTGGAGAGGAGAGGAAAAAAAAGTCCATCTTCCTCCGTTCACCGTTTTGCTGAAGGCGCGAGGCCAAGCACGCGAAGGGGTGAGAGGAGGCGTGGCACAGGGGCGGTAGCCGTCGCACAGGGGTGGCAGATTCTTGCTTACGAGCTAGGATTAGGTTGGCGGGAGCGCTAAGCACGAGGGCACATTTCAATAACTTCTCTATTAATTTGAAAGAAAACGGATCATATTTTATATGAGCACGCCTATTATGGATTGGAACTCACCATGCACGAGGCAATGGAAAATGATCGAGCTTTATAACTAACTAGCAGAAATGCGCGTTGATACTCAACGGGAAGGAAGATTAAGAAAAATTATTGAAGTTTAATTAATGCAAAAGAGAATCTAACTTCCCATTTATTGTCTTGCTGCTTTTTACTGAGTGGAAACTGCCCGTTGAGGGGCTTAAGTTCTTAGACTGAAAGAATTAAGTTTTAAAACAGTAAATATAATATTCGATAACTATAATTATGCGATGAATAAATATAATTAAATTTTTCCAAAGAAATTGAACCTACAAACGGGAAAAATTATCTAAATGTATATTTTTTTCAATCTCTTTGACACGTTTGGGGGCGAATTGTTCTGGCAGACGTACACCGCTGCGTTTCCACGTATTCTATCATATTTATATGCATTTCAGATAACTACCAATGCACAGTGGCGGAAAAAATTAACGCAAAACTCATTGGGGTCTGAATGTGGCGTACGCGGGACCTAATTGAAATCGCTTTCCCTTCGACAACTTGACAACACTGAGACAGCCAATGGAAACCGGGAATATTCAAACTCTGTATGACTGGATATCGATTGCGCGCATTACTTAAATAAGAATACTAATAAGGTTCACGTTCGCGAGATCGTCTTGGAGTTATAAACGTGATGAGTTTGCTTCGTTCCGCAGCCAGTCGCGGTTCCGAAGTCGTAGTCAATTGTGTAGATGTATTTACTATATAGAGCTTTGGACCCTTTAAAAACATTTTTCTCTATTGAAACTTAAGAAAAGTTGCAATGAAAGAGCTTTTTCTTTAATTAGATGGGACACGAAATGCTTGTATTCTCCATATCAAATCCACCTGCACAAAAAGTTTTTCCACGTGTAGAAAATAGCTGTGGATGTGAATAGTAGGTCATTTTAATAGTTCTCAAACTACTTCCGAGAAGTATCATATATTAGAATTTACATATTGGCACATTATTCTGTGAATTTAATTGTAAAATATGGGAAATCTGATAGAATAGAATGGCTTACACGAGGAGAAAATTTTTCTTTAGAGGTATTTCCGATACCTTAATACTCTGCGTAAAATTCCGCCCTCGTGCATTCAGGTCGTCTCAAACACTTAAATTTCTTAATTCCTCCTAGCGTAATATTTACTTTCTGAAAACTACTTTCAAAAGTCCAGGATATCTTATTTGGTCCAGTTTTTTAAGGAAATGTTGGAATTTTCTTTTTTCGATGAATAATAAGAAGTACTGGACGCGGAGTTATCTCGGCGTGACCTCATTTAGTGCTCTCATAATTAAATTGGGCGATTTGAATTTATTGTTGCCAGAACTTCGCAGGAATCCGCAGAAGGCCCAGCGAATGGACATTGATTTCAACCATAAGTTTGTGAATTTAACACATATTCGGGCTTTCTAAAGGAATCGGAGCGGTCTCCTTGATCGTCAAATGAGATATTTACTTCCCATTCTCGGGAACTCGGCCCCACTTTATTTCTACGTCCTGACTGTCGTCTGATCTTCTCATCCGCACACTCGCGTTTTATCAATTAATGAAAAGCTATTCATGAACGACGGAATAGACCGGATCTCAGATTGTGTCAATTACTCGATTTAGTGAACTTACCTGATGCTACTTTCACTTTTAAAATACTTAGAAATAATTAAGTAAAGAAAAAATTATTGTTTAGTTCCATCTGCCGAATTTGTAACTATCGATTACTTATCTGAGTTAGAGACCAAATAAGTGTGGAATTTTTTTGAAAATATCATTTAAACGTTTTTTTTTTAAGTTTTCCCAGCATTACTTTCTTGGTTTGCTACTAGTAATACATTGGCTGTGTAGTTCAACAGTTTTACTTCGAGGATAGAGGATCATACTTAGATGATAAGGTAAATTATTAAATCATTTAAATACATTTTGACATATTCGCAGTGACACATTTTCACTAAAATTTCACAATTAAATTTTTTGTGGAGCATTCTTACACTCAGCTTATCTTCCCCTGTGAAAGTGATGAAATACTAAAAATCATTTTTGCATGTAGTGACTAAGCAGTAATTAGAAATCTTCCGTATGCGTCTTCGTATACTCCTCATAAATCCGCTGAGCAGTCAAATGAGTATAAATTATGAATGTGAACCGTCAAAGATTATACAATTGCGCCGTCCCTTGAGAATCTATTCCTCTTCAAATGTGTCGTAATATCATTGCTTCTATGGAGGTTAAAATTGTGTGTGCCCTACATGAAGATATTAACAGACTTTTAACAGGGCCATAAATTTCATCTCTTAGTGATAATAAATTTTCACGGATGTTGAAAAAGGAAACTGCACAGCTTTAGGTCTAGTGGGAAAGGTTATTGAAGGTTAAAATATATTCGTAATTATCCAAACCTGAGTAATGTGTGCACATGACCACAGTAATTGATCATCGAGAATTAAGGTGGTATTTACATAAATGATGAAGATATTTCATATACACCAGGGATGAAAATCGCCATGAAAAAATCATTTGACTTGACCGGGATTCGGACCCGGAACGCCCAATTGTCAGTCAGGTGTGTTAGCCAGTTACACCGCCAAGCCATGTTCCTTCAAGGTGAATTTCGAGGGGGGTTTATGCGAACTAGATGTTCACGCCTCAAGTCTACATTGTAGCACATGAGACGAAGTCGTGCTTACAAAGCCACTGTCGCGGTGGATAATCCCAACATTGTCGTTATTAAAACGACGAAATTGACAAATTTCCAATCATTGCGTTTAACAAATGACGTGGTACAAAGTCACTCGCACGGGTGTATATGGATGTTTCTTAGCCTAATAATCAGCCTATCCCCCTTCATTCTCGATTCCCTGACCAAGTCTGCGACATGGAGTTGCCAACATTTGGCATCATATTACTGGGTCCATTTCCCATTCTTCCTCCACCATTTGCCGCATTGCATCTAAATTTGGGGGCGTTTCGTTTGGGGTGGTTGAGAAACGTTTTTTTCTCGCATTTTCCTCGAAATGAACGTCCAAATACTTACAATTGGGTGAAGGTCTTGGCTACGTGCAGTCCGCCCCAGTTGTGTTTCATGGTTTTTTATGAACCTCCTACTAGAATTTAGACATTTGTGAACTCGCAAATATTTCTAGTTGAAGACGAAAAATGAATATTAATAAACATTTGAATTAACATAATTCTCATCATAGCGGACAATTTGGTGAATTTCGTTTAATGGTGGCGAGAAATAGGATTTGTTACATTTAAACACTAAATAAAATTTCATTGGCAAAGGTGAAGGGGCAACACCTATTCGTTGCAGTTTTCGACAGATATATTTGCCTTTAACAAACCTTCTACCCGATTACTCCTCTTGGGAGAAAAATTAGGCATTCTTAAAGGCTAATAAGATATTTTTTCCTCCAAGAATTCACGTAGAGGCCGCTATTAACTTGGAAAAATATCTCTGCTTGCGCTGCCTGGTCTGCTTGTCCGTCTATCGACCCTCGTTTCAATGAAGTGGTCATCAATAAACCTTAGCGAAGTTCCGGGTGGTGGCGGTCGGGGTGGCTTGTTGTGAATGACGCACAGGTTTCAAATTCTTGCTGCACCAGAAAGAAAAGGCTCGTTTCTCTTCGAAAAATTCCGAGGCACCCGTCGAATACTTTTGTGTGGGTGAAAGAAGTCAAGTACCACTTCTTTCCAGTGGGTTAAACGACAGGCGTCCGAAACATGATCTTTGGCAGAAAAGGTATCGCCCGCAACATAAGGGGAAAATAAGCTCTTAATAAAGGCATACTACGTCCCAAATCAATATCATGTGCCCTTCATACATTACAATTGTTAATGGATTAGTATTGGCTGATCTTTGTATCGAAACGGGGAAACCTTTTGAGATCCTCCAGTGTCTCACAAGATTACTCGCAGCGTTAACTCAGGCTTGAGTCAGCTGGCCTCAAAACCCATGCACGACGGGAACTAGTGGCGTTTGATTTCAATGGTCTGGGCTGTTGACTTTTTCCTTTCCTCTTATTTCCATTAAAACATTCGCATACAATGTCACCACGCATTGAAAAAGTAACTTAGTTCACAGTAACGCATACGGGTGCAAATAAATTCACCGGAAGGATACGAAACTCCATCTGGAAATCGCCTTGACATAAGAGAGCTCGGTACTTGTAACTGGGCAGCAAACCTGAATCGGGATCAAGGTTCTTCATAATACTATTCTTCAATTGCGCTCATGATTTCGAAAACGTGATCGTCATCTAGAGCTACAGCAGTGGAGTGCACTCCCAGAACTTTGAGCTTTGACCTACCAATGCGGCTTGTCTTTTGGATGACGATAACGACCACGAGAGGGAAAGAACCGCGATCCCACCCCTGATCGTGACGAGTTTTTCATTCAATTTCTGGTCAAGTAAAATGATTTTTTAATGGCAAATTATTTCTCTTGTATTAAAAAAATTTCATACCATCAGCCAATCATTGCAACTACATATTACTTTAATTCATATCGCCAATGAGAGAAAATTCATATAAAAACTCATTTGCGTTCATTTAAAATCGAAAACGGACCACTCTTTAGCTGGCCAAACACGTCTGAAGCTGCAACATTAACCGTAACTAATTAATTTTTTTCATTATTGACATTTCACTCCAAACTGAAGTCTTTTAAAAGGCCTTTTTGTTAATTTTATATGCGCGGCGAATTTATAGCTGATACATATAATAACATATTATGCAGTCATACATAAAAGAGTTCTTTATCCAATACTACACCTAATTTGGGTGAAATTTTTCTGAATGTTTATTCGTACGTTCTGCATTTACTAGATGTAGCTTCACAGTGAGCAGCTCGTCACCAAGTTTCCTGTAATAAGATGACAGAAACTTAGGAAAAATATGCCCAGATTATTGGGTATCGATGCGAGCACATTGATATTTAATTCGAGAAATCATATATTTACGTATGTTTCCATAGTTTAATCCTATTCTGACGAACTAAGGACTCATTTATAGGACATTTGGGCCATGTTCTATCCGTAATACATAAGATATCTGTTGTGAGATCGGAACTTCATCAATCTACAAAATGGAAATTGGGAACAATTACTTCACGTAGATATTTTAATTAAACCTTTCCTGTATCAGCATTTGGTGAGGATAAATCTCGATTTATATCATTTCGGTGAAAAAGACACAGGACGCGTCATTCAAAAAGATCCTCGGAAAGTCGGCCGCTGTAAATATCCCTTGGTGGTAGAATATGAACATTTCAGCATATATTCCAAGTTGGTCGGGATATTGCATATTTTTTAAGACCAGTATTTCTATAAAAATGATATTTGTCCACTCAAGAAACATGCTGACATAAACACAGCGATACACCGCGACTGAATGCGCGAATAATTTGAGAAGAAAGCTCGAGAAAGAGGCGATAGATAAGTAAGTTCTAGGCTCCGGCAAATGTGAGTTCCATTGCGGATTTCAAATATTTGGGGTATACGATGTCTTCCTCAGTGTTGCCAGTCTTTCGAAGTGTGTGCTGCACCTAGAAGTTCCCAAGAATTTCGCATTCTGGCGCGAAAACTACGCGTAAAGTTTCAAAATGAAGGAATCATAATTTAGTCATTCGGAGGATAAATAGAAAGCTGCATATTGGGGCTTATAGCCCATTGAAACCCCAACCGTCCCTCTTGAGCTCTGGAACTGCCTCGACTCCATCTAGGATCGAATGACTCCATCTCCGCCTTGATTAATTAACTGCAGTTCGCCAGACACATTGTATCGTTGTGTGCAATCGGACGTCGGCTTCTGGTTAACAGGGTTGCTCCACCAGCGACCACGGCGGGCTATGTTCAGGATCTCCATAATTGTGCCGTCAGCCGTGTTCTTATCTCCAAAGATACCGCATGCCTCTTCAACCGTCGAATGATGCTTGTAGCGAGAGGTTAGTTCACTGATCTAGCTTGTGTAACTAGGGGGCACGGACTGGCATTAAATTTTAAGTTGCCTGCCTGATTGGATTCGTGAAGGGTTAAGATAATGTATCGTGCGTAATATCTGGGAACATCGGTGCCGCATTCGCCCTCTTTCGCAGACTTTGTAGCCGAGTTGTCTTTTGTTGAAACATATTATGAGTCTCAAGGCGCTCGAGTTTACTTATGATCATCTTCTCCCGCGACAATCAAGATGGAGTGGCAAGTCTTATTTTGCCTTCCTCTTCGGTAAGTAACGGAAGGTCCATTGCGTGGGATGTTTAATCACAAGGGAAACTGCTTAGTAACAGCCCCGTCTGCTTCCACAAAAATTATCTTTAGCAATAAATCTTTGATGTTTAGATATTATATATGTCTGCTATAGGTACCTACGTATATTATTTCCTTAAATAAAGACAACACTCGATTAATTCTTTTTAATTATCATTCATTACTTTCTGGCAAATTCGCCTATACTTTCTTGGCTTGTGTCTGCAGGCTTCTCTAGTAGTCAAGAATAATTTCGGATATTTTCATTGCATTAGTTCAATCCGTTTTCCTTAGCCGAGCGTAATGAAAATTAACGCGCCAGCTAGTTATTTCGCCTTTTTCTCTTCTCATCTCTCGGCCGCTTAGGTGCGTTTCCGAGGTAATTACGGAGACCCTCGTCTGGGAATTGGTTAATATCGCCCCCTCCTCCCCTTCCTCCCTCTCTCTTCCCCCTCCCTCCCCTCCCCCAACATCCGTATCCCGCTCCCTTAATTCTCCTCTCCCCGCGGGGAAATGAAATTATATTGTTCCCGCTCTCCCTCTCTTCCCACTCTTGGCAGGACCTGCTCTTCTTTTTCAATTTCATCTGTCATCGAGGTCGACCCGAGGAGGATTTTGACGCGGCCAAAGCTTCGGCCTTCGGGGGGAGTCGCCAGCTCAGTGAAGGTCGTTTTTATGAATGGGTGGGTCGAACGTTGGTGCGCAAATGCTAAATAGCGGAGGACCCGGCGTCTGTGCGCCGTTGGGCATTATCCCGATCTTAACGAAAGGCGCTGCAGACCAAGGAGAGGAGCGCTGTTCCATCCGCCCAATCCGAGTTTATCCATCGGCTCGAGCATCTTGTTCCGTGCGGATTGCGCTTTTCAAGCCTGAGGACGTCACTCACAGGGGCTTGTTCACATGCATTGTTTTCTCCACCGTTACTCTCAGGGAGAGTAAAAATTCCCCGATTCCTCTGTTCTTACTAAATTCAAAATTGTCTCTGAGAGGTTGTCCTCCATTTCCCTTGCCATTCTTCGGCTCATTATCCACGTAAGTATTTTTGATGCATGTGTCACTAAACTTCTGGTATAGTGCTTCTCATATTTCTCAGTCCTTGTCTTCGTTTTCAATATGGCGATTATCTCGCTCCTTGTGAAAGTCCTTTTGGAGGTCTTCCGCTATCTTTGAGTATTTCGTGCGGGTTGTCCCTAGCTGGAATCCAAGCGCATTAATAACTTCTCGGTTTGTGTCGTTGTGACCCTGGCGCCTTGTTGGTTTTACACTGCTCCGTCGAATTCGCTGCCCAGTGTGTACATACACTTATGTGGACCTCAATCGTCGTCCTCTTTCACTGCGTGTGTGTACACCCCAGATAATAATTATATTGGGGCTGTTTTTTGCGGAATTTGCCCTTTGGCTATTCTTCCCTTCTTGTTTCTTTATTCGGGCTGTCCTGCTATTCCTTTATTTAGTACGTCTATCGATTGCTTATGTTTGCCTTTTACGATTTTTTATCTGTAATTTATTGATGCTGATTTCTGCGCTTTTTTGATTTTCCTCTCATTCTGATAGTACTTCGTTGCTTGTTTTTTTATTATCTCTAGTATTTTGCTTATTTCTGTTTCCCTATAAACCACCTCATCTTTTTCTCTCAGGAGGAAGGTTTAGGATTTTTTTATATATTGTCCTCTCAGTTAATTCTGTTTAGCGATTGGGTGCGCATTAGTCCAATTGGTGTCCCATACAGCATAACTGATCTGATTTTGCTTCCATAAATTTGAATTTTTACTTGTCTTGGAGAGGCGTCGCACAATACTGACGATTGGATGGCTTTCATTCCTCTCGCTTTGCTTACTATTTCCCTAACGAGTCCAGCTAACGTACGGTCTATATCAAGATTAATTGGCGAGTATGGGGCTTTATTTGCTGAAGTGATTTTCCTTTAATTGAGGAATTGGTTGTCCCTCAATTGTCAGGCTGCGGCATGGTTGTGTTTCCGAACGTGGTCCCGAGAATATGCATGCCTGAGTTTTCTGAGTGTTTATTTCTAGCCTACATTTGTGGTACCAATTTACTGCGTCTTCTATGTATTATTTTTCTATTGTATTTTTGTATTTATGTATTTTCTAAGATTAGTGCTTCAACTAGATCGAGTTCTAAATACGTAATTGTTACTTAAGCACTTTATCTGTCATATTATAATGAATAATTAAATATGCCTCGTCTGGACTGGCGGGGGTGGGCTCGGGTCACCCGCGCGTAGCACAACAGAGCAAAGGAGAAGGAAGAGAGTGACGAGTGAGGAAGGAAGGACACAGTAAAGCGGCCGTCGCTACGGTACGAATGCTTCCGGGTCGGCGCAGACGTGGAGTGGAGGGGGTGAAAGGACGGAGGGAAAGAAACGGAGGCAAATGAAAAGGGAAAGCGAGTGAGAGAGGGGAACGACCAAACTACTTAGAGAAATGAGCTGCAATGCAAAGCTATTTGGCAAGTGGTTAAAATCACCCATCACAGTCGATTGTACTTAGGACCCCTTCTTGAAGTCTCATTGCGAGAAGAGATGGAATGGGACGACAGGTTGTGGTGAGTCATCACATTTTTCGAAGCACTTGTGTTGGCAGCAATTGGATAGGCTCCGAAGTAAACAACCTTACCACCTCGTGCCGCAGGGCTCTTGAAAGTGCAGTAGCTTGAGACCCAAAATCGTCCACTGTGCTAGGAAATGTTGTTAGTGCTCTAATTTTCAATCCTATCCATGTCCTTTTGTTATTTCCCCTTCCCTTTTCCAATAAATTGTGAAATATCACTCTCAACACAGATAAGTTCCAGATAGATAATATAATGGAGAGACACAGATTCCAGAACAGTGCTAAACACTCGCTTACATATCTAGGAGCTGATGCAGACAAAGATCATAACTTATTAGTAATGAAATGTCGCGTTAAACTCAAGAAGATAAGGAGGGGTCCGGGGGTACGAAAGTAGAATAGAGAGGCATTGACTGGGGAAGTGAAGGAGAAATATCGAGAGCGGGTTGATGAAATCATGGGTACGGTACGTGAAGTAAGATCAGAGGGAGTTGATGATTGGGGAAGTTTGAAAAAAGGAATTTTATTGAGGCGGCGAATGTATTGGCAGGCGTAGTATAGGTGCGACTAACATTACAAAACTGTCGATCACACACACGAGGTGATAATGGAGATGCAGGATACAGAGCAGCGTAAACTCAGAGCTTATCTCGAGGGCATGGTGGGAATTCAGCAACAGGCCCCGAAGAGAAACAGAAAACGTGGAAGCATGGTGGAGAGAAGCAATCGATTTCTTCAAAAAAATCAAATAGAGGGAATATCATATGCACTGTATAGGAAAGTAAAGCGATTGACGCACGTTAGTGAGGAAAGGGGAATTTCAACGATAACAGATAAGACAGGGAAGTTGATAATAGAGCCAAAAGAGGTAAAGAGTTCCAAGAGAGGTGGTAGGAATACGTACAAGAGATACGTATGGTAAGGAAATAAGGCCCAGTAGGTTGGATGTAGAAAGAGAAAAGGACATCGACAGAGATGGCGTCGAACCACGTAATGAAAATGGTGGTGAAATCGAAAAAGCACTACGAGACATGAAAAATAATAAGGCTGTGGGAACAGATAACATACGTGCAGAGTTTCTTAATATTATGGGCCGGAACGGAAGAGTGGAACTTTTCGCTCTAATTCGTAGGATATACGAAGACGGAGCGTGGCCAGAAGACTTCTTGAATTCAAAACTAATTTCGATATTGAAGAAGACTGAGGCAAAAACTTGCGAGGACGATAGGAAGATGAGGTTAATATCCTACGCGGCCAAATTAATTCTTGGAATTATAAATAAAAGACTGGAGATCAAGGCTAACGAATATCTGGGTGAAGACGACCAGTTAGGATTTAGGAGATTAGAACGGGAACGCGGGACGCTGTTGGAAAAGTGATGGGGACGCTAGTAGAAAGAAACTTTGATTATGGGCAGGATTTGTGTGCTTTCTTCAGCAGATTTCGAGAAGGCGTTTTCTAGGCTGGACTGGGCGAAATTAATTGGAGAGCTGAAGAAATTAGAGGTCGATTGGAAGGACAGACTTCTCGTCCGGCATCTTTAAATGAACCAGAGGGCACAAGATGGGGTAGCCGAGGGAGAATCTGGACGGGCCGTGTTAGGAGTGAGACAGGGATGCCCATAATCGCCGTTGCTTTTAAATATGTATTTAAAAGGGATTGTAAGGGACGCTTGGGGTGAGATGAAGGTAGGAATGAAGGACGAAGGGGATCTAGTAAAGGTAGTGAGCTTTACAGATGATCAGGAATTGGTTTGTCAGTCAGCCAAGGGAATACAGTCAATGATAAATGCGTTTAAGTTATGGGATGAGGATGATAAGCCATAGGAAGACGAAAGTAATGAGGTTATCTAGAAGCAAGAAGGTGGATCGGAATATAAGTTTGTGACGGCACGAAATAGAGCATTTTACTTGACTGGATGGACAATAGGAGGAGATTGGGTTTAGTCGCAGGAACATGAGACTTAGGGCCGTATTACAGAACGATACTCGAGTGCGGATTTTTCCCAAACGTCACTCAAACTCCACTCGGTTGCTACTTTGGTATCACAAGACGTCATTCGAGTGACGATGCTCTCTCGGACTCTTCACTCAGAAACGAATGACCCCTTTTGGATACTCGAGTGCCCACTCATTTCGAGTGAGCAATTTTCAAGATGTCTGCCGCAATCACCTGGCATATTTAAATTGAAATTTTGGTGAATTAACTAATTTTACTAGAATAATTATTTTTCAGTAATACTAGTTATTGGTGATGTGACTGCTTTGAGCGAAATTCGTGGCATCAATCGCCGTAATTTTTGAAATTACATGGCCGTGCAAATTCCTTATACTTCCTGGATTACAACACTTCCAATTCAAAGGTATTAGAATATTTAATGACAGAAAATATTATGGTGCTTTACGTTTAAATGATCTTGGTGAATCAAAGTACAATTTTAAGTAGATTTAAAACAATCTAATCGGCCAAAATTCTCGCGAAGCCTCTGATACTATTTGGGGACGTGTGATGGTCGCGGTATTTCATGTAATTATTTGATTACCACAGACTTATGGTATGAAAACATTTATGTCATAGTCTCGTAGAGCTTTATTTTCGTTTGTTTAGTAACAAAGAACTTAAATTAATCCGTGTAGTGCATTGAAATCGGTACGTGAAGGGAATAAACTTTCCCGCGTCATGATTCAAATGAAACAACCGCTCTACAACTGCGATTTTCGCTCATAATTGCTCAGCAGTCATTTCTGTCAACAAACAGGACGACGCGGGAAGATTGTGCTACAAATTAATCGATATTCAGACCATTTCGGACTGTGAGGCCGCCAAGAACAACATGAACGTGTATATACAATGTTGCAGCTGTCTCGTGTGACCCAAGTTCTGTGGGAATGTTTAACTTTCTGGAGACCGGGTTGTAAACCTACGTATCATTCCCAATTCGAAAGGTGTACGATCCGTGTGTATAACATTTGTTACTATCCATCATCGATGTTCTGGCTGAGTTAATCAGATCTCGGATTACGCATTATTATCAATGCCTTAAGTTGACAAGATATTTAGTTTCTGAACGTTATGAAAGTAGTCTTAAGTTGTGAAAAGTTGTTAGTTGTCTTAAGTTGTGAACTCTCGCTGATGTGTCCAATAACGTTAAACGAACGACACTTTGAATGCAGGAAGTATTCTTTTAAGTAACCGTGTCTGTTCTATATCACTGTATCTTCTCTATACTTATATGATTTTACCTCTCCACCACTACATGTAAGCAAACTTGTTCTTCCCAATACCTGCGTGATGATGTTATACAAGCTTCTTAGCATTGTATTTACTAACGTTCTATGATAAAAGTTTTCAAAGACCCATCCTTGAGAGTAGGTTGGCATAGATGCTAAGTAGAGGATGCAAAGAACAGGACATTTCAAAGTCCGTTACTGTCGAACTAACCCCGACAGGTAATGTATGTATTGGTAAATATTATGTTATATTAGTGCATTAGTCAGTGTTGAGGTTTGAGTGATACATTGGAATAGTTTAATTCTGCGATCGCGGTATTTCCCTTTAAGAATGATTCTTTGTTCAGATCAGCTGATTAATGACGAGATGATGAAACTATTATCAATGTACATGCCAATTCAAATTATACTTTCCATATATTTGGAGTCCATTTCCTATGGTTCTATTACTTATATAGTAGTCCTGTGTAAAATTAATGTTGTTGACTACTTAGGTTAATTCATTGATACAAAGAATGACTGGAAATATGTATATGTACTTGAATATTGTATACTTCTCACAATATATGGTATTGAATGAGGAACGATTGAAACTGATGTTGTGATAAGTGAGTGTTGTATGACTGCTACAGTTCTTGCCTGATTATTTTTCATTAGAAAATACAGTATGTATTTAAGGAATGAGACTAGAATTAAGTTGACAACTTACGTTACTGTTTTATGATTATTAGTGGTGAATGTTAATGGTAGGAATAGTGATCAAACTTCATTTATGGCCTTAATTACTGAAAAATTTTACATAGCAAATGCTTATATTGATAACTTCATGGGGTCCATTTCACTTTCTAATTATATTGGATAAAGTTATTGCATGATATGCTCCAGTGAAGTTCAAACATTTAAAGCCACAACTCTAGCAAGGCCTTAGATGAATGATAGGTTCCACATTTGACTGAATTAAGGTCCAAATATGCATTTCACTTCGGTGATATTACTCAATATTGTCAATATTAAGGACATTTTTACCATATTTCAAAGATAGTGAGAATTGAAAATCATAACATCAACATAAAATATAAAATACCATACTTGGTGCATTTTTATTAAAATGCTGTTCTCAATTGTTAATTAATTTGCCAAGACCACTTCAACTAATCACACGGACCTGTCTCTGATTCATGATGCCATATTAATTCTGTGAGACCGTAGTAACCAGTGGAGAGGACTGCCAATATATAGAATGCATCCCATTTATGGAGCTCTTCTTGAATGTTATTGTATTAAAACTTAAGACTCTCCCTGGAGTCTTCTTTGACTGATATATCCCTCCCATATTTCATACCATGATAAATATTTACTTTTTGTAATGTATGATATCATATTCTAGGTAAGATGTCCATTAACCATTGGCTGATTATTTCTTGAAGCCTTATTTTTTGTAATAACTCATTGAAATTCAAATGAAAAATTTTCTCTGTCAGTATACACTCCCCCATATTTTGTTTGTATTCATTTGAAGGTTTATTTAATAAATGTCCTTTCAATTTCAGTTTCATACTAATGTTTTTACTCACTCCTTTCTCTTCTCTTCCACCATCCCCTTTAAAGACAATGTATATTCATGCACAATAGAAGATGTGCCGGAAAAATATCTCTTGATATTCTAATTTCTTATGATTTATGACCTCATTCCAATTCCAACATGCCTTAATCTAAACTTATTTGAACACCAGAGGTATTTGTTAAAAAATACTTCAACAAACAGTCATCCTCTATCACTCCTAGGATAATTTGTGCTACAATATTTCAGGATATATATGAGATATTATATCTACCTGTGATGAAAGTGGATTCTAAATTCTGCTTTTACTGCATTACTACATTTATTAATTTAATTGAAAACATGGCTACCATGTTTGGCATAATTAAAGTAGAAATAGAAACCATTACCCCTCCACTTGAATTGATACCTTTTCATATAAAATCAGCCTGCTTAGTGTATTTATGGTCATATATGTTGAATAAAAGGGATTTATAAGGATTTTTGTGCGATTTTCATTAGTTAATTATCCACGATAGATGGATATCCTTGTGTGACGGATTAACTTGCCAGAGTTCTTTTATCAGTACAAATATGCAACTGAATTTATATTTTCAAAAAACATCTATGCAGTCCTTTTTTGCCCTTAATTTACCCTTCTTGCTAATTTTGTTACAATACCCATCTACAATTGTAGATTGAGGGATACTGCAAGGGGTATATTGAATAAGAGAACTTAAGGCTGATGGTATCTATCAGTAGGATGAATTATTTATGTACCATGGACACAATTAGAACTCCTGTCATTATCATATCAAATGGAAAGGGAATCTATATCAATATATCCATCAGATAGATGAATACAATCATATCATCAGAAGGTCAAACTTCATATTACAGCAGCATTTCATTATAACGAAGTGTCTTATAACGAAATTTCCGTGTATCGATAGTCATAACTTGCTCTGGTCTGAGCAAAATTTACTGATAAAGAGAACAGAAAACCTTTATTTGTGCAAAATTTCACTAGTCTAGAAATGTATCATGAGTTTATTTCTATAATATCTCAATATACCACTCATTGTCTCAATATACCACTCAGTGATCAATGTACCACTCATTCTTTTCTACAGAATCTAAGCGATATTCCTAATCTTACGTCCAACACAGGCAGCTGTTGACCCAGGTATCCACCTCTGACCATAGACTTGTCTTGTATCAGTTGCTTTGGATATGAACTTAAGCTGAGAACAATTATGAACTTAAGGATAATGAGAAAGCTATAAAAGCCTCTGGGGATTTATTATGGAAAAGAATAAATGAGAACAGTTGTGTGATAATACTTTTGAGGCTGTTAGAAATTATGGGAGATCTCTGGCCTTAGTCATTAACTACAAAGGTTTAATCGAGTAAATGATGACACCATTCATTGCAATAACACACAACAGAACTGACTTTATTACTATGTGACGACAGAACAATAAGCAAAACAATTCTTAAAACACTGCCAACCTTACGATAAAAATGAAAACTGGCTGGGTTTAACAAATGTTACCAACTTTATCTCAACAGAGGCTAATAGTAGGTTGCCCTCTGAAATTTATTTTGCTGGTTGACATCTCTCAAAACTAAATTCCAAAAGAAAAGACTATACAGCGAGGGTCACATGCTTAGCCATTATCTGTAGAATTATCCTAATAAGAATACCTGATAATTGTATGCAATGGTCGGGATTGTGACCAGAGGCAATGCTGTTAATAAATGAATAGGGCGATAAAGAAATAATCTTTAGTAATGTATATAATTAAAAATAATGCCACAATACTGCAAACTGCCTATGAACAAATGTGTTACGTTTTACTTATAGGAGGTGGATGCCACTATTTCTCTTGAACATTTAGTAAAATGAAGGAAGTGCACAGTTAAATCTTCCATTTTAAATGCGGTCTCTTCAATTGCCATTATTTACCGAATTGTGAACACGGTTTTACAAGATAGGGTAGCATTCTTGTGAGTGATTCATAAGTTTCATCAGATATTTTGGAAGATATTTCGATGAGGGGTCCCACCTTTGACATCTTATTACAGGCGATTCTGACGTCGTACACGGTTACTTTTTACCACGTTTTAAGGACGAAGAATGCGGAATTGTAAATATAACAATGATTGTCAATAAGTTCTTACGATGCCCGCGTCAAAAAAGCATTGCAATTCGCCGCTATTTATATCTCTTCACTTGCGATTCTAGTTTCTCTTTTGGAAAATTTAGTGCTTAGTGAGTGGTTAAAAATATAACTATATTTTTCATTGAATAAATTATAAAATCGGAAAATTTTTCCTGATGAATTCACTTCGTAATCACGTTTTCCCTACAAAAAATTATTAACTTGCGCGGTTAAATGAAATCGTTCGTGATTTGTTTCACGTAAATACGTCAATGGAACTGGAGTAACGTTAATAAATACTAGTTTCTAGATTCGTTACTATCACTCAAATGAGCCGAGTGTGAGTGCGTTTCTATGATACGAATCAACATTCACTCCCAAAATGAATGTGAGTGCTCACTCCACCGAGAGTGAGTGCATCACGCTCTCGGAGGAGTGAGAGACTTTTTTGTAATACGGCCCTTAGAGTTGCCATGGCTGTAGAAGCATTTTCACAGAGAAGGGAATTGATGCGAGGGGAGTCTTGAGTAGAGACGTAAAGGAAACTGTAAATGTGTGGAGCGTGGCGTTTAATGTGTGGGAGGCATGCGAGTCATTGCGAAAGTAAGAGAATGCACGTGGACTCGAGGCATCTGAAATGTGGGTTTTGGAGAAGGATGGATGGGATGAGCTGGGTGGCGAAAAAGACAAACGAGGAGGTATTCGATATTGTTGGAGAGGAGAGGAAAGTGACGGTGGAGGTTCGGGGAGGGCAGAATAAATGGATGGGGGGGGGGGACTTTTAAAAGGGAGGGAATGCTGAAGGTGGTAAAGAGGGACTAGCAACGAGGGCAGAGGTGAACAGAAAAGTAGGGAATCGGAATTCTGAACGAAATAAAAAGAGGAAGACGATGTGAGGAGTTTCCTCAAAAGGAAAAAGTTTCAAGGTCTATTGAATTCGAAGAGAATTAAAAAGCTGGAAATTCTGGTTCACCCTGACGCGCCCGGGTGAACAGTGACGCGCGTGCACTCGCGGCGAATGGGAAGACAAGGGTTATGAAATTGCCGTGTCTCTGTGTTGCTTTCCCTCTCTCTCTCCCCCTCCCCTCCTTTCCCTCCTCTGGACCCCCCCCACCACCCACCCCACTCCACTCCACACCCCTACTCCTCGTCCTCATATCCGCCCGTCTCTCTCATTCGCACGGTTTCCTTGGCCAACATTCCGATCACGTGCCTCCCCTCCCTTCCCTCTTCTCATTGCATTTTCTCCACCCGTACTCTATTGGCCATAATTCTCCTATCCTATTTCATCCGCGCTGTGCCTCTTCTTATCACACCCCCCCCCGCCCCCACTATGTCTCCGTCTCTCTCTTCTCTCCCTCCGCCAACCAAGATGAGACATTCTGCCACCAAATAACGATACGAAGTACGATATGGTTTAGTTTCTCGCCTCTACAATAGCTACACTATCTTTTGAAAGCCCCAATATATCGTCTCATTGGCAGCTGTTATGGTCTTTTCTTCGCTGTTATGGTCTTTTCTTCGCTTTCACTTCATTTACATATTCTGCCTCCTTTTTCCACCCCCTCTCGTACGGTTGGCTGAAATTGGAAAAATAAGTCTTGAGTGCAATTTTTCCAATCACTGAAGAATATGCAATATCTTTCAGAAGAAAACAAAGAAAGTAGGATAGTTTTGACAAATATAAGGCCCAAAGTGCACGTATTATTTGTAATAATACTTTACTATAGTATTACTTTTATGGTTCAATAGGTAAAAAAACATTTTCGATCAAATTTGTCTTATCGGATCTTTCTTGATCAATTTTTTTTACCTTAATGAGTCTGCTTTCTGCTTTCAAACAGGTCTCTTCCTCCTGCAGATAATTGGACTGTGGTTCCGATGGAATTCGTTGCTTGAACGATATCAGTGAATCGGAGCTGCCTCGCTTGCAAATAGTGAATGTTGGTACCTCATTAACCTAGAAAGGATGTATTGACGTTTAAGTACAAAATCTGGCGCATACAAAATTCGTATCAAATGGCAAAGAAATTAATGTATCGCACATGTTTATGGAGTGTAGCAGTTGTGCTAATATGTGGATTGACATAAATTTAAAGCATTTTAGAACATTAGCCAGCATCTCTTTCCGTTTTTGACGTTTTTTTAAGGTTTAAGCACGTTGCTTATCACTTGGAGAGCCTTGCCATGCTTCTTTTTCCTAACAAAAAGAAATTAGAGCGGCTAAAAAAAGAACAAATTTTGGAAAGGTATAAGAGCCATAACTGGACTCTTGGAAGATATTACGATGCAAGGAGCTGGCGCAACCGATATTACGGGAATACCGCTGGCCGCCTTTTGACGAGCCTCCTCTGCGTGCAGCCATCACGGGTGTCGACGAAATATTAATATCCTGTTTTTCAGTAATACTCACCATTTTTTCATGTAGCTATGTGTGTAATGGAATCACGCAAACTTGGTGAGTGTTGTGTGGACATAACGTTCCATTTTGTAACACTTTACGGAGAGTAAAAAATGCCTTGTTCCGCCCTTAAAAGGGTTGGTTCTAGATGGCTGTGAAAGAGCCCTAGCTGCCATGTTACTGATCGGACTATTTCCTACTGGAGGTGCGGAACTAAAGCATAAGAATAAACGAGAGTAGAATGCAAAGAAATTCACAATGGGAATTGTCAATCTTCAAATATATTGAAAATTGTGAAAACATTTAAAGAATTACCTCCCAGAAGTTGGCCGTAGGTAACATTCCTACGTCTGTTTATAGAGGGGTTAAGATGGACGATTTATTCGGAAGGTTGCTCTTCTCCTCCGATCATCCATTGATATACTTAAAGCGAATAATGTTACCCAGAAACCACAGTCAGTCTTTCACCCGTCTAAGCAATAAACACTCTTGAGAGCGTAGAGCAGACTCATTTCAGCAAAGAAAATGTATCAAAAACGCACGATTAGACAAAAATTAAAGGGATAAATATGAATACGGACGTAATGGGCTGTTTACCTCCTGTATTTCAATGAGCTATCGTTCTGAGCTCTCTTCACACATATTGACGGCCCATGTTCAAGCCACCATTATTCCAATGTGCCATTGGTCCATTACTACCTGACTGTGTAAAACTTCCCGTGGGGTCATTAAAACTAATAAAATTAGACTTACGTTATCACAGTCCAGAAGAGATCACAAAACTCACCGGGGTACTTGGTCGTTAGGCGAGCTTCGCTTGTCAGGGGATCGCTCTGCCCCTATCCCTTAAATGCACTGAATTAGCTCACTTTGCCGGGCACGGAGGAGGAGGCATCATCCCATGTCCCACAGGTCCCGCATATAACACGCAACATATTTAGGCTTGAATGTCTGTTTTTATCGCAAGTGACACCTTCTTAACCAAAACTATGGTAATTTCATTTGAAATATGCCAGGTGATTGCGGTATTCATCGTCGAACGAGGACGAAAGAGAACGTCGTCACTCGAGTGACGTCTTATAATACAAAAGTAGCAACCGAGTGGAGTTTGAGTGGGGTTTGGGAAAAATCCGCTCTCGAGTGTCATTCCCTTACTACGGCCCTTATTCAAGCGTGCACTGAGTGACTCATGATTACTGCTCCAACCGCCTTAATGGACGCAAACGCCGCTTCCCTTGCCTGTAATGGATCTTTGAACACATTTTTCACCCCATAAGATATCGAAGAAATGAAAAGTAAAAAACAATGGAGGAAGCCTTTCCCACCCCTCCCTCTCGCTCATTTTCCCCTTTCGTCTCGTTTTGAAAATTCCTCCTCGCCCCCACTCCTCTCCTTCGTGCTGGGACTTGGACGGTTTCATTGCGACTGTTTCGCTACCGAAACAGTTTCAAAACGAAACAGTTTCGTCGAAACTGATTGTCGGTTGCCGCTCTGCCCAGCGTAGAGCTGTACGGCGAGGCTGAGGCACGATCTCGAAACTAACCTGCTGTTTGCAGTCCTTTGAATCAATTGTCTCACCGAAACAGTTGCGACTGCAATTCTTCCGATTCAGGAGCAGTTTATTCCACCACTGCGGTAGGTCAGTCGGAGAATATGGGAGTGAAAGTTGGAGGAGGCAGAGTACGGGGGGACAGGGGGGGTGGGGTATGGAAATTCGTCGCAATGATTTTTCCCTCTCCCCCCCCTTCAATCTCCCCTCGTCTCGTCCATATTTTATTTATTCGATGTAATCTTCCACTTGATTTACTTCATCTCTCCCTTTGCTCCCTCCCCCCCGCCCTCCATCTCTCCCGTCCCTCCTCCCTGCCATCTTTCCTCCCCGACGGCGAAACATTTCCACCCTCCCTCCCATCATCCTTCCCTATGTCTCCTCCTCCCCTCTTTCGAGACGCCCTTTAGCCTGCGCGATTTTTCTCTCTCTCCCCGCATTACATTACATTCCTTCTTAACCTCCTCCCTCCCTCTTGCCTTTCCACTCCGTCCACTCTGCCCATTCTCTAACCCCCGGAAAAATCGCCCGTTCATCTCAAGGAAGTTGAACCTATATCATTTTGCGTAGACCTCAATGAATATGGTCTAATTTAAAAGAAATATGTATCATCCTTCCAGACGATCCAAAGTATGATCCACTTACCGCACTACTTTTTCAGGAACAATTGAAGCAGTTTTCCTTGGGAAATGACTTGTGTGTGCACTATAGAGAGACTTTATTTAAAAAATGGGGACTTTAAAGCGCCTAGATCTCGTCAGATATTTTTCAGTGTGCATTTTATCAACTACTTTTGAAATAGTTCAATAACTCGACGCAGTAATTTTTATAGAATCGCAAAAATACCTCAACAGACCCATATTTCTCTTGTTATGTGAATTTTGGACGAATGGATATATATTTTCGCCCCGTTCATATTACTGTATTTACTTTATGCTTCTTTCGTTAGCTGAAATCAAATAATGAAACTGGAATTCGATCTCTGCTGTGACCATGGGAGGAATCTCGCTCTCGGTGATTATCTCTTCGTTGGAGTCCGCTGGCGATACATTTGAAAATTCTAATATCTGCGCGAGTGCCGATCGATCCGTGGTCCCGGAGTGGTGTGATTGGCGGCTAGGGGCGGAGGAATCCGCAGGGCGTTCTTGTACGCCCTTGATGGCCTTCATTACCTGTCACGCTGTCTTAAAGGTGCCTTCATTTGTTGGAATTGCTCTGGATTCTACTATTTCGACCCATATACGCATCAAAGTAAATTATTTGACGTATTTGCTCGTTCAAAGATCGAGTATAAAGAAGTTAACTATCTCATAGGTTTTTTTGTATTTTTACTAATGCATTTTTTTTCTGAGTACATCAAGTCAATATATCACGTTTAGAGCGAATGTTAATTTCTGAGCCTACTGCTGTAGTTGTATACATAGCTCAATTAAATAATGGATTGCGAATCGCACATTTTACCTTGAAAATATTTAATGAGTAGGTAGTTCGTGTCCACGAGGAGTTCGGGAGAGGAACTTATTCTCCATAACGTATCCCTTAAATATGTATACTTTCGTTAGTATACGATCAGTCTTCGCTGTCAGTTTGTTTTCAATTTGGATTCAAGATTATGTCAATTGGAAGTGAGGTTTTCATCGGAGCATGCTAATTTAGAGCTAAATGATTCAATGCATCCATTGTCGCGGTCGTCCTGTATCTCCCACCCCAAACCCTCTCTCAGTTAACGTGTCGCCATCATTCACCATCGGTCGTTCAAACCTGAGATTGGTTGACGTAAGCCCTCCCTTCTCTTCCCTATCTAATGCTTGTTCTCTTACTCCCTGGTAGATCTTCTTATGTACTTTCCTCTTTCTTTATCGTGTGTGTTTATCCCTTGGCCTTCCTCTTTCGACCTTTCCCTCCATTTTTTCTCTTCAATTCTGTTCTTTGCAAACTCATTGTGCCTCGGGGTGTGTCCAATCCACCTGGTCATTCTTTTCTGCATAGTAGTATTTCATATCATGCTTTCCTCATTAACTCTTCTGTAAACTACACCATATCTTATTCAATCTGTTCACTTGATTTTCAGCATCCTCCTCAAGCACCAGCTTTCGAAAGCTTATTGTCTTGCTGGTCTATTTTTCCAATGCCACGCTCCACGCTAATGTTTTCTCACATTGGTTCCTCTTTCTTAGTCCCATCTTCTTGGAGCACAGCAGTTATCTTTTGGCGCTTTCCATGCACGCTTTCTTCGCTAGGGATATTCCTCGCCTGCTTTTCGTCGTACTTCTTCCGTGCCACGTTTTCACATGATGGTACTTTCGAGATAGGCGAAGGAATCCACATGCGTCAGTTTCTCTCCTCTCAGTGCTCAATTACCCTGCCGTTGAGTGGAATTATGGTGGTATTTCATTCTGCCACTGTCTGGACCAGATTTGTTGTTCAATATGTTGTATATTCCTACGCGAGATTGTGCTCTAAATGATCCTGTGGAAGAATGAAATGTGAGTGCTACAGTCATTACTCGTCCATTGAATGTTATCTTCCATTGTATTCACATCTGTGAATAACTTGTTGTGTAATAGCATTCTTAAGATTTTCCCATTCGATATTGACGTGGTGGTCTGGTTTTGTTTGTTTGAGCAGTGTGGGGGTGGAACGCTAGTAAGAAGAATTCTACGTTTGTGCAACATGTGCTGGATAAAATACCAAATCCCGGATGAGTGGAGGGGAGGGCCGGGGTTGTTTCATTGTTTAAAATGGGAGAGAGGAATAACACAGGGAACTATAGAGGCATAAGGCTCCCAAATACTGTATACAAAATATAGAGTAAAATAATTAATACTAGGCTACGAGCTATCTCCGATTATATTTTATTGGAAGAACAAGCTGGCTTCAGGAAAGGAAGATCTTGTTTTGACGATGTTTTTACATTAAAACAAATTATACAAAAACAAAGAGAATTTAACCTTGAGACGCATCTAGCATTCATAGATTATGAAAAAGCATTTGATCGTGTTAACAGAGATATGTTGTGGTCAATCATGAGAGAATAGGATTTCCTAAACATTTAATAAAAGTTACTCAGAGCCTAATAAAAACACCAGAATTGTGATCGATATTGGGAAACAGATGACTCAAGAAATTACCATCGACCAAGGTGTCCGACAGGGTTGCAGCATGTCACCAACTTTGTTTAACCCATACATAGATGACCTTGTAAGAAATTGGAAGGAAGATAATGTAGCGCCAGGCATAGAATTGGTACCCCCTGAGTATTTAAACAATTTAATATTCGCTGACGACCTGGTTATTATTCAAGATATAGAAGATAAATTACGAATGGCACTGCACAAATTACATCAAATGAGTAAAATATATAACCTAAACATTCCAATAGCGAAAACAAAAGAATGACATTCTTAGGAAACAATCCAATAAGAACAAAAATTGTTATAGTTGATAAAATACTCGAACAGGTATCCCACTTCCAATATTTAGGATGTGATATAACTTATGAAGATGATAAAGATATCACAAATAAAATAAAAAAGTTTCAGAGGATAAGTGGGGGACGATAATAAGACTTTTAAAAATAAAAACAAGTAGAGAAACCCAAATATTGTTCTATAAGGTGATGGCAGTCCCTACAATGTTGTGTGTGGTGAGAATGTTGGGCAACGAAACAAAAAGAGCTCAAACAAACAGAGTCATCTGAAATGAAATTTCTTCGAGCAGAGCAAGGGGTGTACAAGAAAAGATAAATTAAGGAGTATTACATGTAAAGGGGGAAACGAGGTGTTTGGGCGATCTCAGATAGGTTGGTGGAGTACAAAAATAAGTGGAAAGAGCATGTACAGTGAATTCCTAAACAGATGTTTCCAAAGCAGGCATTGGAATATAAGCCATTAGGGAAAAGGAGTGTTGGGAGGCCAATGTTGGGATGGTGGTGTGAAGTCGGAACAGGCTGAAAGCCTAACCCTGGAAGGAAAAAGAAGAAGAATACCTTTTTAATGGTGGGTTGGTACCCATGTATTCGCAGTGCTGGAAATTTCACTCTTATTCTCTTTATGCCCTATGATTTGCGTGAATTTTACGCAAAATGTGTATCGTTTAATGCTAAAATATTTCCTAAGCCTAGGACTATGGACTAAGCATACCTTGTACCCGCACCTTCGGTTTGGAGAAAAATAAATTGTCAGAATAAAAGACGGGTTGTTTGTTTGTCGACGAGTGGCGAGAGCTCGTCCCTTCAACAGAATGCCCGAGTCCAAAGAAGTGCCCAAAGCTCAAAGTCCTGTTATCGATTTTAACCTTGATCAGCTGTCATGTACAACAGGTGAGCACGATTGCGGAGAGCGAGTTCTTTATTTTTGGATCTCTAAGGCTCCTGAAAGTACTGAGAGTACCGGTAGAGAAACTTTGAAGTAGACAGAAACCTGTTGAAGAGTGGAGATCATTCCGGTCGTCGCGTTCCAAACCAATCGATTAGGGAATTGAGAATCAGGCCAGATGGTGATTTTGTGATGAATCGTGTGACTTAAGCGAAGAGTTTCAGAATAATTTGGTCTTCTGAAAAAGTCCGGACATCTCAGAGAACTCCCCCAAAAATCTATAAAAAGTTCTATTAAGCAACATTCGACACTTGATGGTTTGCGAGCTGACGTTGTGCAATTTAGAGTTAATATTAGTGTGAAATTAAATAATCTTTGTACCTTCCACACGGTTTAAATGGTAATCCCTGGCCGGTTTCAACGCTTGAGTGACATTTGCAAAGGATAATACATGGGATATAATCCCTTGATTATGAAAGGCAAGTGCTGAAACCGGTCGGGGTTTGTGTATTAGCTGTGTGGAAGTTAAAGGTTATTTAACTTCGCTCTTTAATATGTACATCGGTAAAGGTTTGCCGTTTAAATCACGACAGTCCCTCTTTTATAAAAGGTCGGAAGAGTTTCCGAAACTGGTGATAAAATGTAACAGGTATCATATAAGTTTTTTTCTATGAAACCGAGATTCATGCGAATGGGCGATGGGAATTATTTATATCTCGCACTTTTCGTTCATCGTTCGTTCACTTTTCGTTGACCTCGCATTGGGATGTTGTTGCGGTCGACAGGTTTTGAATCTCCGATGAGATTTTATTTAAATTTGATGCGACGACTGACGGAAGGGGAGTTGCATATTCCAATGCTCACGCGATGCTGGAGGCTCTCCTTAATCCGTGGTGGTGGCACCTGTAGGAGTTCACACGCGCGGCACCGGATGGCTGACCAGGCGTGATGTGACCGGGCGTGGAATCCAATCGCACGGACTGCATTTGCTGGTGGTGGTGCTTCGCCCTCCCAAAGTGTCGCTCCTGATTCGCATTCGATTGCTGACGACAAAATATAGTTCTTGTATGATTTATATGCGGACAATGATGATTATTCCCACCGTGGAAATAAGTTAATTAAGTGAAATGAGGTCCAAGTATTTGTTCGACTGACTTGGAAAGTTATTAGAATGTGCACTCAGTACTCAGTGAATCATGATTACTGCTCCGGCCGCTTTCATTCACTCCCGCAACGGTGCATCTTTGGAAGCTGGGGTCCAAAAATATGTAATGAGTAAGATGCTATATCGAACGGATTTGTGGTTCATCTACATCTACACAATACCCTGGGAGCCGCCGCATGGGCGTGTGGCAGGGGGTCTTAGGTCATAAGTGGATTTAGTGGAGCTCAGTTTTTATTGTGGTCGCTTATTGTGCGCGGAAAGGACGAATTTTTGTACCTATCTGTTTGGCAGAGTATCTCTTATTTTTATCGCATCTGTCAGACCTAGTGATGTAGTGAGGAGTCATGATAATATTCTCTGTGTCGCTCTGAAAAATATCAGTTATGAATTTCTCAAGCAACCTAAGCTTATCGTGTAGCCTCCGAGTCTCTAGAGGCTCCCACCTTAATACCTCTAAAAGTTGTGAGGCACTATATGTACGCTCGCAGCAGTTTTAACGAAGCGTGCTGCTTTTCTTTGTATTTTATTAACTTTTTTGGTTAAATATTTATGATCGCGGTTGAATCCATTCCTCCCGTCTCTTCGTTGGACCACTTCAGTGGGATCGGATTCAAGAGCCAAACGCAATTCTCTCCCTCTCTCCCATTCCCTCCCTTTAATTCCATTTCCTCCCTTTTGGTGATTGGCTGGCCTCTCTCAACGCTCGGCCTATCGTGGCGGCGACTCGCACTGCAGGAGAGATCGGAGGTGTGCAAAGGAGGCGAGATTGTCGTAGCTGTGCAAACTTTATTATATTACATAATACTACGTATTGGCAATAATTCACCCCCTGCCACGTACACTTGGGGTGGCTTGAATGATGTAGATGTAGGCGTGTAGAGGGAGCTGCCCTCAATTCTTGCCCATGGAGTGCTTTCCCTCCCTCTTCCCCCCTTTTCGCTATCCTCCCAAATCCGTTCGTTTTGAATAAGCTGAGCTCGCTTCCCGAGCGGCACAGCTGTGACCGGCCACCCTCGTTTGTTTTTGTTTTTTCACCTCGACCCCCCACCCCCTCCCACCAACCCTCGAACGCTCCCTTTTTCGCCTCGAGCTCGTGGTGATCTTTTCATCCCCTCCACCTCCTCACTCCCCCCTCTTCCCCCCAACCCAATCCCTCGCTGCATCCTCCCCGGCGAGGCTCATGTTCTCCCCCTCCGCAGCACACACAGCACCCGGACCCGTACCACACTTCACCCTCTCGCGGTTTCGTGGGATGAGTTGTGTGCATTGGATTTATCCTTTAACCATAGCCTGCTCTCCTTACCTCAGTGAAATTTATTTAAATTATGACAGTTTCTCGTGGAATATGCGGCAGCGAGATCTGGGCCCTTGCGATCGCAAATGAACAAGGATTACAAACATCTGAAATAAGATTCTTGAGGAGAGAAGCCGGCCATACACGGACAGATGGGAAGCGAAACTCGGATATAGAACAAGAACTCTGTGTAAAAAGTATCCACGAAATAATACGAGACTAGATAAATGGATGTATAGAGCACCAGGAAAAAAATAGTTGAAGAGAGGATGCCAAAACAGATGTGGAAATGTCGAGCGAGAGACAGAATGGCCTCGGGGACGCCCGCATAAAAGATGGAAACATCAGGACTGAAGAAGGTCGTCTTGATGTCTATAACACTTGCAGTTAGCAAAAGAACTTGACGCTGCTCTCGAAGTTATTCGTAAAAATAGAGTCATCCAATTATACGAGACCATTGTTAGAAATGCAGAGTCTTTTGCTCTCGCATTTATCAAGCAAATATGACATGCATACATGATCGGAAGAAGAGCGCAATTGTTCTGCTTGAATTATGATATCATTTCTGCCCCTTTACGAGTTAAGTGCTCATACTGAAGTAGATGTTTTAAATTATGGTTCAATTTTTATCTCGTTGTGGAAATCGATCTTTTTGGTAATTTAGGAGTGCTAGAAACCTAGTTGTGGGGAAAAATTGTTCTCTAGATCATTCATTTATTCGAAACGTGATTTACCGTTAGAGGTAACGATTATATACTGTATGGTTCTTACGCTTTCTAAAGTAAGATGCGCTTCTCAATGCCTATGTCAACTTTGTCTTTCATTGGTAAGCCTTAACCGCTTATTTCGGTAGGTCAGCGGTCGATTTCGCTTCTCTCATCCTGGAAATTCCGCTTCCTTGGGATTCCTTGTCCATCTACTTCTCCTATCTCGCGCCGACGGCTCTTTCCCCCCCTGTCTGATCCCAAACCGTCTTAGCACTGCCGTGTCATTGAACGCTGCTCTTCATTGCCATTGGTGGTGGATTAGTGAAGTCTGAGCGAAACGATTGCAGTCGCAACTATTTCGGAAAGACAGTTGTTTCAAAACGCTGCAAACAACAGGTTAGTTTCGAGATCGTGCCGCAACCGCGTAGTTGCGCTCTGTTGCTGTGCAGAGCTTCAACTAATAGCCGCAGCTGTTTCGTCTCCTATTCTGTTCCAGTTGCGCTGCACGTGTGGCTGCGTTATTTGTTTTAAGCTAATATCTGTTGGATTTAATTCTGTTATAGGAGGTTGCCCGTTCATCCTGCCAACAATTACCTGCCCGCACATCGTTGCGAATAGAATTAGAACTATGAATCATCTTTCATGAATTTAGTGTCCTAGCAGTGAACAGCAGTGTCATAACTGCGCCGATCGATCGCCCATTGTTGGGTGTGCCTCTTGCTGTTGTCCGCAAGAGGGGGTTTCACGGAACTTTCGTTTTGACTCTTTTCGTTAGCGAAGCAGTTTCAGTGTAACTATTGTATTTCATAAGTACCACTACTTGTTTTCGTTCTTGATGCGAGCTCGGTAATCCAGTCCCGTCATCCTTGATGTGGTTGTCGATGTCTTAGCGGTAAATTGTCCAAATAAAATTCCAACTCCACTTTTTTAGCCCAATGTATCACACTCGTGCTCACGAGATTGGAAACTACTCTCCCTGTCTTTGTTCGCGTTCGTGATGGAAGTGCATGCGTTGAAGACATTTTCATTTGCTTATATTGACATTTTGGAGATGCCTTTAATTTCAGTCGCACTTGTTCAGAAAGGGTTACCTTTATTGTAATCATGGACCTTATATCGTTCTCCGACAAAGCTCTTGCGAGTGATAATTATGCCCGAGAAACAGGGAGAGAGAGAGAGTGGTCGTGCCGGCAAAACGGCTGCATTTGGTCGTGGACTTGACTCATTGCACGTGTTGGGCCGTTGACGACACGTACTGTGATTCCGCGAATGGAACGCGGTTTTTCATGAGAAAGAAATGCATGTTTTTACCTGTGTTTTGTTTCCTTCTGGCTTACCAACCTGGCAGTGATTCTTCGTTGATTTCTTAAGTTTTTAATCTCAAGGTAAACACTCAATCCCTTACAAATTCTGGCCACTATCGATATATCCGGAGAAGGGATTAGTTATTGTTCAGCCTTTTACTCCATTTCTAAATCGTTATTTCACGCGATGGAACTTGAATCTTCGCATGTCTCTCGGAATGTTCTACGTTTATATCATTTGTGGAAGGTTTCCCAAATATATGTATGTAAAATTATGTGATACCTTAGAGTTACCTAGCTACGAGTTAAGGTAAATGTTTGGTTTATGGTACTGCGAAACATGATTTGAAACGTATTATTACTCGAACTTTAAATTTTATCTAATTTTCGGATGAAAATCTTTACTCTGTAATAGATTGGCTATTAAAATATTTGGCCAATGGTCCCCAACGCTTTGAGTCCAGTCTTTCATTCTATCATTGCTTCAGTCGTTTCTAATCGTAAAATTAGTTCAATGAAGTCGCGTCCCTGATATCGTAAATTTTAGTGGCCGCTCGTGCGCAAATCCATAAGCATCACGTGTACTTTGCATTGCACCAACTGACAGGTTTAATTTTTAAGATTTGATACTTTCTTGGCTAATGCTTTGCGTTAAATCTTCTTGGAAATGCCTCTTTGGGTTAAAATGGCCCAAAATAGCGACGCATGAACAGACGATTAGTGCATCGTCTTCAGGGTGAATGTCGTTGAGTAAAGGTACGGCTGGCTTATACTCCAACGATCAGGTTACTGTTTAGAACAATCAGGTTACTGTTGAGTTGAGATTTGGAAAGGTTAACGGAAAGGAGGAGTATTCTTTCTTGTATGTGTCATTATATTTAAAATAGGATTCAAAGAATTAATGATGTCAAAAATGGTGTTACGATTAAAATAATCCCTCTTCAGTCGGATCTCAATGTCTTGCTTTGCAAGTCCATTGCAATAACTATTGGAGCGGCTGATTGTCTTGGCGATATATCGTTTAATCTTGTGGTCAAGACTGATACGGTGTCTTATATGAAGCATGTGTCACCTGATTGTTCGGAACGTAAGCCTGTCGTACTTGTGTACTGAACGACATTTATTCTGAATACAAGTCGTCCGTTGAAATGGCGATACTTTTTGCCCATTCAACCCGGTGGAATCCCTGAGAAGACCATACCTAAAGTATTATCATTGTCTATCTTTAGGTTTTCAACAAAATGTTTGTCGTTGAAATCTTCAAGACATGCGTGTACGGTGCGGCGAGAACGAAACTAAATGGAATCAAATGCTTTGTCTATGCGGCTCTCGTCGTCTTCTCTGTTTAAATAACGCCTTGAATGTATGCAACCCTAGCGTCACGCGAGAGTGCTCGTTGCCTGACTCTCAGGAGACACGAGGCGTTGCCATTCAAATGACATTTTGCCTTTACTGTTCGTTGTTTTCGGGTTTTCCATCCGCGTGCGTTGATATTGGCCGACAACGGTTTCGGTAGCCATCCTGCTACCGTCTTCAGGTCGAAGGTGGTTAGAAGCTGTTTTAGGCCGCCTTACATACCGCTGGCCGTCATGGCGACTGACTCGGTCACCAAGTATAAGTCATCAAGTCACGCCATTTGAATATTTGCTTCTGCCCCGTCCATTCCATGCGGATCATATGCCCTCCATATGATCTTTATCCTTTAATTTGATGCTAAACATTTTTAACATTTAATTCTTGTATGCTGCTTTTCTTTGACCTTGTATGATATTGAGCTATCTTATTGCTATACCTTTCAAAAAATCTGTATTGTATACAAGTTAATTGGTATTTGACGAAATTGAAAATTTCTCCGGACTAACTAAAGATTTTTTAATCATGACACAAACTATTTACTATTTGGCTTGCCTCTGCCGCAAGGATTGTAAGAGTTGTCATTAGTCATGTAGAAGTTTTTCAGCCGCCCCCTCTCGTAGTGAGTGATAGTTATCCTGTCTATCCTTGTGTTATCCTTACTGACCTCTTTCAACACAGGTTTATTGCATAAGATTTATTTGGCTTTAAAATGTTGGACCTTGTTTTGGTGTAGTGCTAACGAACTCTAACGGTTTATAGTTAGCAGTGGAGGGTGAATTAATTGGCTTCTGTTCTTTCGTTTTTGATGAATTTGGTCTCAGATATAAGCATTGCGTCCGTGTCTGCTGATTTTCATGCGGCATTTTTATGTTACATTAAAAATCTCCTTTCGATTAAATTTTATCTCTTAATCCTCTCTGAAAGAGGCCAAGGTTATTATCGCAAAAGAAAGGTAATTTAGGTCGCGGTGAGGGTTGCATTTACGTATTTTAATAGACTGTGCGCCCTCTTTTAGAACTCTTTGCGTGAGATTCATTTGTTTCATTAGCAGATTAAGCACTTTTGCATGTTTGCTCTTTAGTGTTGAGCCAGGCTATCTACGCGCTTATAAGTGTAACGAGTATCTTCTGGCTTCTCAGATTCATGCGCACTGAGTCATCAATGAGCAGCTCGTTATTCCTGTCCACTAACGATGTTACAATCTTCTCTGCCATTAGCTTTCACTTTCGCAGACAGTCAGTACTTCTTAAAGCACATTTTGGATGTAGTAATTAATGTCCTCTTTCTTGTCTCTTTTGCAATTATCGTGCTGGTCGATTGCACTTGGCTTGGTTGAACCACGAAGAGCGCAGCGTGCTGCGGGTTTTTAATCCGTCTGAAGTCTTGATGTTGTTAATTGTGATATTTCTGTCCTTAAGGAACCTGGTAGCTCACCAAACATTTGGTACCTTGGCTCAACTCTTCACGAATGGTTCGCATCACAATAATAGCGTGACGTTTAAATGATTTTGAAAAGAGTCGTTGTTATGTTTAAGAATTAGTTTCTTTTTATAGGTGTTGAGCATCAATACCATCAGCCTTCGAGCCCTGAGGTCGGTTTAGTGTGTGAGGTGTGAGCTTAGAACTTGTCCATGCTTACTGGAATTCGCACGTAAGGGTTGGTCTCTTGTTGGTTAGATTCTTCCTCGTGCCCTCGGACGATGTGTCCCAAACTACTCCGTGTGGAAAGCCATCACAAAGATGGGGTGAGCTTCTTACGGCTAGACAATGAAAACTTCACTTCAACCCTGCGTTGAAGTGACGCTTTACCTTCGGTTCGCTGAAGAGGGCTACTTTGTAGCCTAAATACGCGTATTAACCATAAACTGGCCGTCTTCCGCTCTCTCGTTCATAGACTTTTTAACGTCCCTCTCGATAGATCGGCCTTCAATAAAGAATTAAATATTATTAAAGATATTGCTAAACGGAATGGTTTTCAAGATTCAACAGTCGAAAACATTGTGAAGAAGTATAAATTCAAACATTTGATTTCTAACTCCACCACACACAAGAAAGATGAAGCCGTAAAGTACATTAAATTGCCTTATTATCCCCGTTTAACGAAAGGAATCGATAAAATCTTCAAATCAGTTAAAACTAAAATCTCCTATTCTAACCAAAACAAGCTTAAAAACCTATTAGGAAACGCTAAAGATAAAATTCCGGCATTATAAAAATCAGGCATTTATAAAATCAACTGTAACACTTGCCATTTAGCCTACATAGGACAGACACGACGCACTTTACAAACCAGATTCAAAGAACACTACTCTCACTTCAGAAATCACAATCCCGAAAAGTCTAGTGTAGCGCAGCATCTAATCATGACCGGGCACGACGTAACAAAAGATAATTTGAAACTCGTAAAGCATACAAGTAATAACCTATTAGACGCTTACGAGAGTATCTTTATATTTAAAAATAAAGCCAAACTCCTAAACAGCGACGCTGGACCCATCCCTCATTCCTCCCTCTACTCAGTTTTGAACTTTAAATAATTCGTTACGTCTCTTAACGGACGCCGTTAACCGATCACTTCCTTTCCCTTTCCAACAACTCGGATGTCTTGACCCTTCCTCACTTCAACCCTGCGTTGAAGTGATGCGTTAACTTCGGTTCGCTGAAGAGGGCTACTTTGTAGCCGAAATACGCGTATTCGACCCCCCCCCCCTCGTCCTGTTGTGTCGATTTGACCACGCTCTTTTTGAGCTGATTCTCCCAGAAGTTGGGCCCATTTGTGTGTGTGAGTGAGTGTGCTTGCGTCAATAACCGGGCATCCTTAACGGGGTCTCATCAGCCCCGTGAAGGATCCCAGGTTATAACCCAAACATCCTTAGCGGGGTCCCATTAGCCCTTGCAAAGGATCCTATTTGGTTGTGTGTGTGCGTCTGTGTTTGGCCCCTGGCGAGGAAGTAACATTCCCGCAAACCAACACAGGGGGGTATTCTTGGTTGAGAGGCTGTGGTTGGTCTCTGCTGTGGTTTTCCCAGCATACCAAGACAGCAAATTTGGTGTTTATTGACGAAGGGTGCCAATTGTTTACGGCTTTTGGAGATTTTCTGTCTTTTATTACTCCGTGTGGATTTAGATGTGTGTGTGTATGTTTCTGCAAAGGACGCTGCTGTCGGCTCTTATGGCTGGATAAATGTGGCCACTGAATATGTTTTCGTGGAATAATCTGCAAATATTTTGCATCTTAATTTTGGTTTTGGGGTGGCACGCAATTCTTAATGGGCTGAGTGACCCGACGAGAGGATTTAATGGGAAGAGGAGGTTGTGTGTGGGCGGGTGGATGACAAAATGTCCTTTTGGGAATCTATATGAGAGGACGGAGGATGAAGTGGAAAAGGGGTAGTGTGCGCGGCCGCCACAAAAGGTGCTCATGTCGACCCTTCTCTCCCCATCCCTTCTGGCCTAATCCGCTCTCGCCCCGCCCCCTCTTGCCCCGCCCCCTCATCGACCGCTGTCCCAGCCATCCCCCCCTTAACACTACTACTCCGATATTTCCCCGCTCTTCACTTGTTGCTGCGCCCATCATATTCGCTCAGTGTGTGGCAGACAAAAGTAACGCGGTTTTGCGTCATTAAGACTCGTACCAACACCGCCTTTCTCTTTCGGGATGCCTTTGCTAGGCAACCGTTTGGGGGTGGGACGTAGTGTGTACTGGGTCCATTGTTTCTCAAATATTCGGTGAACAAGTTATACCCGCTAATGCGGTGCACTTTGCATATAAAGTTCTTCTACGGCCAAAAAATTCTGACTTGAATCAATCAATTTCTAGGTTCTAGATTTGCTGCTAGGAGAACCCAGGACTTACTGACATTCCGACCAAATCGATGGCTCTAGAAGGGAAAATAATGAAACTCTCCTGTAGAGTTTTTAAATGTATTGCCTCCGTCGGGAATGCCATTTATCAATAATATTACAAAGTAAAGATCAATGATCTCTCTTCCTCAAATTTTGACCTCCAAACGAGCACAATGTCACCAGATTGATTGTTCAGGACCCGATACCAAATATCTTTGATCCTGATACCAAATATGCTAAACTTTTATTGGGAATTGGAATGATCGAACTGTCTTCATATCAAGTGTGGACCTTGCCCCTGCAGCCTTCGATATGAATTTCGTTTTTAGAAGAAGACGAATCTCGGTGAAGTTAGCTTTTCCTTTGACCATCAACGGATCTCAGCGACGGACCCTGGGTAAGGTCGGCATCTCTATCCCCCCACCACCCGTGTTTAGGCGCGGACAATCACATGTTTGCCGCTCCTGCCGTGTACGCTTGTCAGCCGATAGATAAAAGGACCTCGTGCTGGATGGGCCTTTTACGAAGAAAGCTGCTTAGTTAGAGCCTGCTTCACCAAAAATATTGTATACAAAGAAATTTTTGAAGTTTTGATGTTGTATGTTGTATATCCTAATTACACATGCATTGTTTTCCCTAGGAATAGGAAACACTTATTCTATTTAATTATTTTCACTGTTCATTACTTTTTGGCTATTTCGCCATTATTTAGCCTGCTTCTGCTTGATTTTATGCTGGTAGCTCCATACATTTGTTACCATATTTCCACTCTGACAACGTTAAGCAATTGTGTCAATCCAATGGCATGAACTATATGTGGTATATGAGTCGAAAAGCATGAAGTATAACCTTTTAATGGTAGTTTTAAACAGGACCTCCTTTAAGGCTACGTATTTTGTTGGTAATTGTTCTTTGTTTTTAGTTAAGATTAATTGTGTGTGAATAATAAACTTTATTATTTAGTTTCTTTTGTAACATTTCCCTCCGAATACTCGAAAATGATTACGTTTTCATCGCCTTCATAATGGCCGATGACTCGGGAGGGGTTGTGAAGTTTTCGAAGCCACGTCCGACGTCCGTCATCGGATAAGTTTCCAAGCTGCAGGAGGCTCATAAGGTGGACAGAGTGATGATGGCCTCGTGCATGAGAGCTGCATTTGATTCCGCCTGTTCCTCGCAGGTCTAAATACACTTTTGATACTCTTCTGCAGCAATCCATTGACTCCACCCCCGCGATGACGAATACCTAAGAAAAATTTATGATAAAATACGGTTGTTATTGTGGCTATCTTTATTTTCTTCGGTTAACGCTTCAAGTGCTTGGCGGCGTTTCTCCTACCTTTCATGAGTACCCAAGTCAAAGTGGGGAGGAGAGGATCGTAGGCGGTCAAACTCGGGAAATTCGCCTCCTGTAATGGAATCGCCATAATCCCCTCGCCACCTCCAGCGAAATGGCACTCATCATTTTCCCCCTCCCCCACCCCCCACCACCCACTCTCACCGCTTCCCCTCCCTCCCCTGCGTCTTCCCTCACAATTTTCATCGATGCCTGACCTCTAGTGTTGCCGCGAGACGAGACTCGAGCCAGTCTCGTCTCAGTCTCGTTTTCTGAACTCGGGTATCGTCTCGAGTCTCGTCTCGTGAACACCAGTCTTGTCTCGTTTCTCCCAAAATAAAATGCCATAAATAGCCCTGTTTCCTTTGCCTATGTTATCGCTGAATCTCGTGTGTACTACTCGAAATTGTTATGATATTTATATGAATTTCAAATATATATTGAATTGGACGCCGAATACATCAAAATACATGTGCAATCAATGATTGTATTGATACTCGGGAATAGATTAGTGATTCTTCTTATCTATAAAAATGAAAGTGTGATTGTGCGGTCACACTCATAACCACCAATACCACTGCACGGAATGACGTAAAACTTTGTTACATGATTGATTATGTCACTCGAATGTTTTATGACTACTTTTTGTTTACCTAACGGTCTCCGGTTCGACTCCAGACAAGCAAAAGCGTTTCGATAAGTAACACATGTAAAGTTGTGAAACGACTGGGCACAATTTGAAACACACCGGAAATTTATTTATAAGAAAACAACTTATGTAAGATTACAAACTTATTCAATCGAATTTAGATAATCTTCCACAATGGTGGTGAAACGACCAGGCAGTGGTCACTCCTCCGTGGCCACCTCCTCAGAACTCTCGCCTCTACGTTCTGTCTTGCCGAGCTCCCGACCAGCCCGATCCGGTCCGGTCTCTCTGCGCCACTCGCGCATGCGCCGCGACTGCCGGTTCCGCCCTCTCCACCGCCGCAGCGAACTACCTGCCGAAACGGCACAGTTGGATCTATCAATTGTTTCAATGAATAGTGTATATCTAATGATAACCTTTCGGTAAATTAACTAACTATTAAAAATTATTTTTTGCCGATACTACTATTCCTGATGGCATGAGTGTGACTTTTGGAGCCAAGTAAGGCAGTGTTATTGGCTTACCACTTTTCTTAAAACCAACTATGAATACCTTTGGAAAGCTTATCCAGCAAAAAAGGCACTATTTTCTAAAGCATTAATTTTCATTGCTCACTTCTACGACAAAATATCATGGATTATATTCGCATATGGTGTAAAGTATCGCCTACTGGACTTGCAATCCTGCATATAGCTTGCCTGTTAAGAAAAACAGATACCGCAATTTCGAATTCCGCGTCGCACATCACCTCGGTGAAAGGATGGATGACAATTGAATCACTATGTACCTATTCTTGCATAATAAGCCTTTTTAGGTTAGTGAGGATATTTAGCATTACGTCGTTAAATTGTGTTGAGGATAGTACGAGAACCAAGAATAACTATAATAGGCTTTCTTTTGTCTTTAATGGTTATTATTTGCTTTTATTTTGCTAACCAAAATTCCATTCAATCAAAAAGTCCACTACTGGAGCATCTAACCGGCATTAATTCATCAGCCACTCATTTTAACCCCATTTATCGTACTTTTCCCACAAACACCTAGTAGTTACTCCATTTCAGCTGCATTCATGCCATTCTTCAGGGGCACGGTACATCACGAAAAAATCTGTTTGCAGACTGTCGACTTTTACACTGCTACGATGGATTGGTGGCAGATAAAATACTCTGGTTTCCACGATTCGCTTTGAAGATGCAGATATGTCGCAAGTTATCTCTTTTGTGAGTGTTTCCCACCATATTGAAGCAATAAACGCATTTATTTAGTCTAAATCAATAATTTTCAACCACCCTGTAGATTTCAATCAATTTCCATGTCTCTCATTTCTCTCATTACGAAATGTCTCTCACAACGAATGTCTGTCACTTCAAAGCACAATTAGTGTACAGCATTACCTTACTTAAAAAGAGTGAAATGAGAATTTTTATTTTCATTTCAGAATGATGATGAAAATAATGACTTAGGAAAAGCCATAGTCGACTGGACACCGTAGAAATATTTCCCTTTTATATTTTTTGATGATGATGATCCTCAAAACTTTTTCATGGTGTTGAATCTCACCGTTGCATTCCCTACAAGGACAAGGCTGCGGCAGAGGGTATTTGACCGTTATAATAGGGTGCAGAAGGCGGTGTTGAAGTTGCTGAAATAAAATAAATAAAAACTGTCTCTCATCATCGATGGCTGGACATAGATAGCTGGAAAATCGTGCCACGGAATCACGATTCATTTCATAGACGACAAGTGGGAGTACCAATCTCTTGTTATCTTCGTACCATCCAATGGTAACCTCAGAGGAAGGGATATTGCTGAAGTTTTTATGAATACCATAAACTCCTTTGAACGTGAGCAAAACTGCAAGGAGTTACCGTAGATAACTCCTCCTCAAATACTAAATTCATGGAGGAACTCGGCGGGATGCTACCAAGTTTTGATACCACTGATCAGCATTTTAGATGCATGGCCCTCACTTACCCATATACTTAACCTTGTAGTGCAAGATCTTTTAAGAATGTTGACTCTGGAGAAAAAGGGGGTTTCAGAAGACCAGCTTCTATTGATTGACATTGATGATGAAGGTATCGAATTTGAAGAAACAAATACTTCAATTGCCAAAGTAAGATCTTTATTGTTTTAATAATAAAAGTGAGGAGGCTCCTTAGGCATCATCAGGTGACTGGCAAGTAATGCTAAGCTCTATAAATAATTCCTCGAAAAAATCTCCAAATAATAACAACTTATGCTTCTGCAAAGCATGCAGGACGTGGTTGCATGATCACATATGCTCTAAAACGCGCCGGAAAAAAATGCATTTAGTATAAATTACATATTAAGTCTAATCCCACTCATTCACTTTCACTTGATTCATCGTAATCAGGCAAGTTTATTATTACATCTTGTCATCTCCGAAATTTGTTACGTAAGTGTAACTCTTTAAGCACAATACATGCCACCCTCTCAACCACATGTTTAAGAGGAATTGTGATGCCTTCCTCGGTCTCCTTCTTCATAAAAGTAATTAAATTGAATATTACTTCGTGGACTTGGCTATTAATAACCTTATCCCCAAATTTTGATGCTCCAGGATCCATGACAACGCGGATGAGGAATGAACGATGAAGACTAAGACTAATGACGGGTAAAATATGTGAATGAGAGTGACGTATTAATGATGCAGATGAATAAATGACCATTTCAATAGTATATATATATAGTGACGATACGTACCATCAGATGAGTTCGCCAGCTCTGATGTAGGACGATTTCGACCCCAGCGGGCCCACAGCGGGTCGACGGCGGACGGGTCCTATTGAAAGGGAAACCACGTGGGTTCTACGGCACGCGATCACGAAAGAGAAGGAGAATACGGGAATTTTGGGACCCCAGTGCGAAGCACAGCAAAAACGAAACGACCTCGTTCAGATTGTGAATGGTTTTAGACATTTATTGGCAAAAAAAATAAACATAAGTAACTTCCTTCTTAAATCTAATGAGGGATGAAATGATTATCTGTTTGAATGACACACTGATGGAAAGTGAACACAAAAATGCAATAACCCACAAAAAAAACTAATACTAATACATAACAAAATTCATAATGGCCTCTGTAAGAATCTCTACTACAATTCTAATTGTCGAGTTGATTGTCCACCTTGAATTTAACATGCTCCGCGTGCGATCGTGCTTAAGTGTCCAGCACTATTGGGATTTAAAACACAAATCGCAAGGACGGGAGAATAATTATACAGATTTTTGCTTTGTGACAAGCTTAGTAACGTTAAGTGGAATTGTTCCCGAGTCACTATTACAAGCGATCACCTCCACTCGAGGTGTCTTCTTCGCAGAAGAAATGCTGGTTGGAGCAGGAAGAGTGGATAATTCACTATCCAGGGAGAAGGGGATTTGTAGAGTACTTATGTGTCAAGATGTGGCTCCACGTCGAACTCACCGCTGGGCGCGTCATCAATCCACAGGTTTTTGGTTGCCTGAGGTTTTCTGGATGATCGGCGTATTGGCGTTTCTCGACGTGAGGAATCTCCTTGACACTGCACCTTGGGACTGCCTCCTTGCACCTTGCACCAACATATCTCCCAGACGCCTTGCGCCGGGCCCGTTTTATACAGTCGTTCACGTGACACAATACACAAAATGACATGCGAAACCCTATTGTAGTTGAAAGTGAGGCCGCTTGTCTAATGCTGTGCCCGCGCAATATGAAAGAGCAAAAGCTCGAGACAGGGAACGTCCGAAACGAAAAATAGAATAAAAAATGAAACGTTACTTGTGCGTGTCATACCGTCACAAAAAAAAAATATATATATATATATATATAAATATATATATATATATATATATATATATATATATATATATATATATATATATATATATATATATATATATATATATATATGTTACGTACGAGGGCCGCGCCTCTTCGGCTCTCTTTGGCGAACTTCTGTTACCTTCTGGATCAGGCTGCTGTCCTCTCTCTCTCGGACCCGTCTTCTTCTTCGGGAACTCGGCAGTAGCAAGGATTTAAGAATAATAAACCCTCTCACCTTTTTAACACCCTTTTATTAAACTTGACAATTACAAAACCTCCCAGGTCTGACCGTTCTCTCGGCCACGCTAATTGTCTTGATGTCCTTCTCGCGGACAAATCACTCACGAACACTCTCTACCGTACGGACCGAACTCTCTCGCGGTCGCACGTTGACTGTCTGTTCCCGCCAGCCGTGCCTGTTGGCGCGTCGTAACTCCGGAGGTCCCCTTGACGTGGTTCCTCCCGGCTTTACTAGAGGGAACCACTTCCCCGGGTACTCGGCAAATCGCGCTGCGTAACAGTCGGCCCTTCCTGACAATAGGACCGTCCCTGGTCCTCTGCCTGTTGTCTTTGCCATTTGGTATGGACGGGCTGTCGCAGTCGTCTGCTTCTGCGGCAGGGCTGTTTTCTTCCTCGACGTCATCCGCTTCTGCTGCCGGGCTGTTTTCTTCCTCGACGTCATCTGCTTCTGCTGCCGGGCTGTTTTCTTCCTCGACGTCATCTGCTTCTGCTGCCGGGCTGTTTTCTTCCTCGACGTCATCTTCGACATTCAGGGGGGGGGGGCAACACCAGGGTTTCATACGGTCTGAACTAAACACTGAATTGAAGGCGCGTTGAGTGCGTTTTGCCCCTGGAATATCACATAGGATGTACCTGTCCCTAGGTAATACTTTATCTATCTGATAGGGTCCCTTAAACTTTGGTGCTAACTTTCGCGACGTCCCGGTCGCCTGAACTTCCCTTTCTACTAACACCAGATCCCCCTGTTCATATTTTCGCGGGGTTCTGTGACACGCATCATACCTCTCTTTTTGTTTCCCTTGAACTATAGTTATTTTGTCTAGAGCCTCCTTTCTAACTAAATCAAGAGATTCTATTCCCTCCATCCCTTCACTGTCTTGTAATGACAACACGACTCGGTTTCCAAGTGCATCGCGTGGACGATAGGCAAACAATAGTTCATGCGCACTTTTCCCTGTCGTTTTATTCACCATACAATTCATTGCAAACTGGATCTTTCTCAAATTAGCGTCCCAGTCACTCCCATCCTCTGCTGAATGTTGTGTGGAAATGGCTCTAGAAATTACGGCGTTTGACCTCTCCACCTGCCCATTTGCTCTTGGCGTGGCTGTTGCATTCTTTGTGTGTTTTATTTGGTTTCTGTCACAGAATTCTTCAAATTCTTTCGCGGTGAAGGCAGTTCCTCTGTCTGACACCAACCGTTCGGGACACCCAAACAAGCTGACAATATCCTTGAGTGCCTCGCAGACCGGTTTCGTCTTTGTGTCCTTCACGGCTCTCAGTACAACGAATTTTGTGAAATTATCTTGGTAAGCTAGAACGTACTCGTGTCCCTTCTTGCTTCGTGGGAATGGTCCCAGATGGTCCACATGAACTGTATGGAACGGAGTGGTCACCCTCTCAAATGTGTGCAGTGTACCCTCCTTCATCCCTCCTGCCCTCTTGTGATATGCGCATTCGATGCAGGCCGCTATGTATTTCTTCACTCTTTTCCTCATTTTTGGAAACCAAAATTTTCTTCTTATATGCTCAAGAGTCTTCTCCTCCGCATAGTGCCCCATGTCGTCGTGGCTGCTTTTTATAATTCGCCAGATCGTCTCCTTCGGGACTACCCACTTGGCTCCTTCGTCTGTCTTGCGGCACACCCGATTGTCCCTTATTATGTAATCATTTAGTATCTGACGTTCGTCATTTCTTTCTGCGGGTTTTCTCAGTATTTCATGTATTCTTTTTATCTCGGTGTCTTGCAGCTGCATTGTCAGAAGCCAATCCGACTCATCAATCCGCAAGGTGAATATTTTTAGGTCAGCCGTCTCCGGTTCTCTCGCTTCGTCGACTGGATTCCGGCTGAGGGTATCAACATGACTCATACTCTTTCCTGACCTGTACTCCACGGTGAAATCGTATTCCTGTAATCGCAACCACCACCTTGCGATGCGGGGAAGCAACTCCTTCTTCATCATCGTGGTTTTCAATGCATTGCAATCGGTCATCACCTTGAACTCCCTGTTCAAAAGATACATCCGAAACTTGTCAATAGCTTCCACCACGGCCAACGCCTCAAGCTCGTACCTGTTATACATTCTCTCCGCCTCTGTGGTCTGTCGACTATAATAAGCAATAGGTTTTAGCGTTTCACCATCTCGACTCTGTAGCAGGATTCCGGCTAAGCCACTCTTGCTGGCGTCGGTGTGCACTTCGTGTACTGCCTGCGCGTCATACAACGCTAATGTCGGGCGTTCCACCAATCTTTTCTTTAATTCTTCAAATGCACTCTGCTGCTCTTTTCCCCACTCAAAGGCTCCATCCTTCCTTGTTAGTCGCGTCAGAGGTCTACTAAGAATCGCGAAACCTAGCACGAATCTTCTAAAAAAAACTAGTCAGCCCTACAAACTGTCTGACTTCGTGAACATTAGCGGGCCTACGAAAATCTCTGACTGCCCGGATTTTTCTCTCTCCCGGCTTTATCCCTTTTCTACTGATCTCGAAGCCCAAATAGTCCACCTTGTCCTTGAAGAATTCGCACTTAGATGGCTTCAACGTTAGTCCCACCTGTTTCAGCACCTCGAGTAATCTGGCTAGTTTTTCCATGCCTTCTTCCACCGTCTTGCTCGGAATCAATACGTCGTCCATATAAACTAGAACATCTCCGGGTTTTGTCTTCCCAATCACTTGATTCATCATTTGGTTAAATGCCGCGGGTGCATTTACAAGGCCAAAGGGGACCTTTGTGAACTGATACAGTCCCTGGGTTGTTACAAAAGCGGTCATCGGTCTCGACTCAGCAGCTACGGGAATTTGGTAGTAACCTGATGCAAGATCAAGAGTGGTGTAATACCTGTTTCCCGCAAGTCTGTCCAGCTGTTCATCTAGAGCGGGCATCGGAAACTTGACCTTCTTCGTCTTCCGGTTCAATTCCCTGTAGTCAACGCAGAGCCGGTTCTCACCACTGGCTTTCTTAACTAGCAAAGCTGGACTTGCGTACTCTGACGTTGATTCCTCTATGATGCCCAATTCCAACAACTGGTCGACTCCCTTCTGCATCTCCGCTCGTTGAGCATAAGGTAGACGATACGGTCGCAGATTCACTGGTTGTCCATCATTTACCTCTATCTCGAAGCTGTCCACCTTTGCCGTACCCAATTCGCTCATCCTTGTAGCAAAGCATTCTCTGAATTTGTTCACCAGCACACATACTGATTCTTTCTCCTCTTCCGTTAAGTTGTCGTTGATGTTGATCTCGGTCCTTTTAATCGGTTCCTCTTCTTTCACCGACAAAACCTTTAGCTTTTGCTCTTCGTTTTTTTCATTAGAAAGTCTCGTAATCCGAAGCTTTCCGTATTCCTTTTCAACTCGGACATCCCTCTGGTCTAGAGCACTCCGTCCGATAATAATGGCATCATCTTGTGAATAGTCCGTAACAATTAATACCTCAACGTTGAAGTCCACGTTGTCCACTTTAAGGGTCGTTTACTTCGAACCGACGACCTGGCAACCTCCACATCCAAATCCGGTTAAGCGTTTCAGACTTTTCTCGTACTTCAATCCGATCTTCTCTGCTACATCTTTCCTCATGGTCACTTCTTCGCTGCCCAGGTCGATAAACCCAATGATACGTTCATTGTTAATCTCCACCCATTTATGATATTCGTCCTTTACTTCCTCATTTGCACAGCTGATTAACTTGACGTTTCTCCCCCTCTCAGGAGCCTGTACATTTCTTTGATTTGCCTGCGGGCACGCCTTAGATATGTGCCCACTTTTATTGCAAATAAAACAAAGTTTATCACGAGTTGGTTCTACACAGTCCCTGGCCATATGACCAAGCTTGGCACAGTTAAAACACTTCATCTGACTGGATTTCCTTTCCTCTTTCATTTCCCAAGGCCGTTTTTCTGACTTTTCATTTGCCATTTGATTTAAATTCCGAACTAGTGGCTTTTCTTCAATCCGCGGATGTTCCTTGACGCTCTCGTATCGTTTAACTTTACCCAACAGTCCCTCAACGTCCTGGAAGTCACACATGGCCAACAATTTCACTAACTCCTTATCGCCAATTCCATTCAGAATATATCTTATCAGGGATGTATTGTCAATGTCACCGCGACTCGCTAATGCCTTCATTGAGTATACATACGTCTCGTACGTTTCATTCCGCTGTTTCTTCTTTTTGTTTAGTCTCATATGCACTTCCGCCTGGTCTGCTGATGAAGGAAAGCTGTATAATAGCTTCCTTTTAAAAGTTTCCCACGAGTGCACTTCTTCTGCAACGCTATTCAACCACGTCGCCGCGGCGCCTCGTAATTTGTGCGCGGCTTGCGTTGATAACAACGAATCCTCCCACGCGTATGCGACCGCGACACTCTGAACTCGTCTAATCCACTGCTCAGCTGTAAACCCTGTTGGCAGTGATGGGTCGAACTCAGGTAATAGTCTTTCCGCCATTTCACGCTGCCCAATAGAATGGTTTCCCGCTGACGCCGATCTTCCCGCCATTATTTCCCTCTCACGTTCCAGAAGCTTCCTTTCCCGGTCCAAGATATCCTTTTCCCTTCGTAGGAATTCGTGCTCCCTAGCCACGTCGCTCGCCGACACGTTAGCCTCTCTCCAGTCCACATTCACTTCCTCTAACATTCTAGCCTCGTTCCACCCCTCGTTTGTATCTCTTAGCGGTCTAGCCTCGCTCCGACCCCCGTTTTGATCCCTTAGCGCTCTATGCTCGCCCCAGCCTTCGCTTATACCCCGTAGCGAACTAGCCTCGCACCGACCCCCGTCCGTGTCATTTACAACGCTACTTTCGTTTTCCCGCCCCGGACGCATGGTTGACGGCGTCACCATAGCAAGAAAGGGCGCGCTATCTACTAATTCCTTCTTCACAGCCCCCGTTTCTCCACTCGCCATGTCTCACTTTTGGCACAGTTTTGAGCACGTTCCCTACTTCTCGAACCAACTGTTCCCTCTAATAACCCTAACACTCGTAACTCAGGGATAGGGGAATACACGCCTACTGTTAGCACTGGGTTTTTGCACTGATGTTCTCTTACCGCTACTGCAAACAGCATTCCTCACCAGTCTGCTCACGGGCTGGTTTTGTAGTCTCGTAGAGCTCCCGCTGCGACCACTGGTTTTTCTGCAATTATCCCACCGCTGCTCTGTTACGAACGAGGGTCGCGCCTCTTCGGCTCTCTTTGGCGAACTTCTGTTACCTTCTGGATCAGGCTGCTGTCCTCTCTCTCTCGGACCCGTCTTCTTCTTCGGGAACTCGGCAGTAGCGAGGATTTAAGAATAATAAACCTTCTCACCTTTTTAACACCCTTTTATTAAACTTGACAATTACAAAACCTCCCAGGTCTGACCGTTCTCTCGGCCACGCTAATTGTCTTGATGTCCTTCTCGCGGACAAATCACTCACGAACACTCTCTGCCGTACGAACCGAACTCTCTCGCGTTCGCCCGTTGACTGTCTGTTCCCGCCAGCCGTGCCTGTCGGCGCGTCGTAACTCCGGAGGTCCCCTTGACGTGGTTCCTCCCGGCTTTACTAGAGGGAACCACTTCCCCGGGTACTCGGCAAATCGCGCTGCGTAACATATATATATATATATATATATATATATATAAGAGTTTGCCAGAGGAAGGCAGACGACAAACACAGAAAACAAAAAAATGATGAACACACTTACAAAGTTTCTTGATATTTCGGTGCCACTAGCACCTTGGTAGCAAGAGCGAAGACTGACGCTGCTCCTGTGGTTATTGATTCGTACAATGAGAGGTGTCACAAGCACACCTCTCAATGTACGAATCAATAACCACAGGAGCAGCGTGACACAACAATTGAAGCTGCCTGTAGCGGAGCACGCCAATTCTCATAACCTCCCCTTCAACGACTGCTTCCAAGTAAAAATCATTCGCGCACTCCCACCTGACACATCTATCATGGAGCTCCGCCATTGGGAACAATCATATATTTCAATCCTAAGATGTATGTGTACTCCCGGGCTTAACCTCCGCTAGCTTTCTCCGTATCCCCTCCCATTATTCCTCCCTCCCTCACTTCCTTCCAACCAATCACTTCCCTCAAAAACCAACCACCCTCCTAAGCAGACCCTCTACCCTCAACTCCAGTGTGTGTGACACTCTTCAGTTGTGATTTTCTCCCGCTGAGGAAGGGTTCTCACCCGAAAGCTTCCGAGAGCAGTGGACACCGGCGTCGCCATGGATCGCCTTTCTGTGAGTGTCCACTGATATACCTATCTATCCATCCCCAACCTCAACGCCTTGTTGCTAGCTTATATATATATATATATATATATATATATATATAAGAGTAAATGGGTGCTTGCTGTTAGCAAGCAAGGGGGGTTTATGCATTATTTTACATTTTAAGTATCAAAAAATGAATGCATCATCCTTGCAAAACCAATGAAAGCTCTCAAGTATATGTGCTACATGCAGGCAAAGAAAAGTATTATGGAATTCTCGAAATGAATTCCATGAGGTAAGTATACCTGACAGTTCTAGTACAAATCATATTATATCTCATCCGGTAATTAACGACATTTCAAAGTACTATAGTCTGTGAAATGAAAGGAACGTGGAACCACTGCAAGTTCAACATAACTTTATTTGATGGCCTTTCTACGCTAGAAATTCCTTTCTTTGAAGCATACGCAATAAGGTCTAACATGGAAACTTTATAATAGAACATCGATCCGAATCGACAATTTTAATATGATAATTTTCATGTTCAATTTTTCTATTTCAATCATCTACATGAATTGCACATGCTTTAGAATGAAAACTAAAATATCATGAAGATTGGTTGGTTAAAGTTGGTCATCAAACCTACGGTAGAGGTTAGGAAAAAGTTGAAGAAATTATACCCAGTACTTAGCAGCAATGTATTAATAGCACCTGTCCATTTATTGATGCCTATATGGGTGCTTGCAATTTGCAAGCAAGGGTGGGGGGAGTGTTAGATGATGATACTCTTTAAATAAGGAAAAAAAATGAAAGCTCTCAAGTCTGCGGGCTACATGCAAGCAAAGAAAAGTATAATTCTCTAAAATGATATACGCGCCTCATGAGGTATGGATACCAGACAGTTCTAGTAAAAACTTATATTGTATGTCATCCGGTTATTAGCGACTTTTCAAAATATTATAATCAGTACACCGAAACGAACGTGGAACCATTGATAGATTATCATAACCTCATTTTACGGCATATAAGACGTTCTTCTACGTTAGATATTTCATTCCAGTACAGCATACTTAATAAGAGCTCACATGAAGAATTTTACTATATATATTCGATCGGAATCGATATTTTTATTATACTAATTTTCATGTTCAATTTTTTTTTCTCTTCCAATCTTCTGCATGGACTACATATTTTTTTAATGAAAACGACAATATCATGAAACTTGGTCGATGGAAATTGGCCATCAAAGGTATGGTAGAGGCCAGGAAAAGTTTGAAGAAATTATACCCAGTATTTAGCAGTGCGAAAAATGGCATAGAGAAGAGTAAAATACATGCTTTTAGGATACCTAATATATATATATGTAAAGCTATCGATTGCAATATCTCGAAGCCGAATCGACTTTTTTAACTTTTCCGATTTTACCCAAAATCAACACATAAATATAACCCTCCCCTGAAACTGGCCCGGCCTAGCTTAGTTCCAAACCTGAGTCGACACTCGGCTAGGCGACAATGGAATAAATCCATAGCAACGAAAGTGAAAAAATTTCTAAAATCCCAAATAAAAGTTTAAAAATATCAGTTTGACGGTACGTAGGAAAGAGTCGATTGCAAGAATAAGATTTTTCAAACATTTAGCCTCATACTTGTGAAAGAATCAGTCCTGTAACTTAATTATTTCATATTTTAATGAACGAAAGAAAAAAGGTCTACACTGAAATTTTTCGTTTTTCCCGTATAATCCGATGTAAAGCTTTCGATTGTAATAAATCGAAGCCTAATCGACTTTTTTAACTTTTTCGATTTTTTCCCAACTCGACACATGACTCCAACTCTATCCTGAAAATTTCAACCACCTAGCTCGTTTAGAAATGCCCAGGAATTTTGATGAGTCAGTCAGTCAGTCAGTCAGTTTTGTAGCTTTATATATATTAACTCGCGTTCGCTCGCCAGGGGGCTCCGCCCCCTAGAACCCCCGGAGCCGGCTTCGCCGTCTATTTGTGAGTGAAAGTGAGAGTGGGCGTGGTGAGCGAAAATACCCGGAAAAATGGCCACAGTGGTGATGCACGGAGAGAAACGCAGGTGACATCGCATGATGTGCGTGCATTCCGGACGACGGGAGCAATCTGCCTGAAATCTCCGGAGCAAATTAATATTTTTCCTCCAAATGGCATGTTCGAATTCATTAGATTTCTTAGAGACCTATCAAGAATATCGAAAATGAATTTGTGTGCCATTGATGCTTCGTCGAAAACGATGACTCGGGCTTTTCGGATGAGCTCTGCGCGTTGCGATCCATTCGTTATATTCCAAACGCCAGTGCCGTCTCCTAAATCCAATGGAAGCCTGAACATACTGTGTGCGGTGGTTCCTCCAGGCATGTTTGCTGCGGCTATTCCAGAGCTGGCTACGGCGAGAGCCACCTGACGAAGGCTGCGTACGTAGGCGAGGATCACGCGGATGAGAGCCGTTTTGCCATAACCTCCAGGTCCGTCGATGAAAATTACTCTCTGAACCCCTCTTCCTTCTTTTTCGCGCAGAAACTTGAGATATTCATAAACTCGTCGTTGATCTTCGGAGAGCTTTGGTTCCCATTCTCCGACGATGGCGTTCTGTTGGTCTGTTCCATAATTGATAAGCTCTCTGTCCAGCTCGGTCGTGTCATCCTGCACGTATGGAAGGCCGTGATCGATCAAACAAGATCCCTGCCGACGGAGGCTTCGATCGATATCGATCAGGGCAAGTTTGTATGCCCGTTCTGGGTTTTCACGGTGACGGTCCAATATATCCTCGCATATAGAGTCCTTGAATGTCTCCCACAGCAGGGCAGCCGGAGCTCCCATGTTGCAAAGCAGCACGAAGAAAGAGCGCAGTCTGTAGCCAACCATGAACGTCGATGCCTCTCGTAGCACGTGGTTATACTCTTCTTCGTCTTCTATTAGTCCCATTGATCTCGCGACATCCTGGAATGTGCGGCAATCATCGCCACCTCGTGATAAAAGATCGTCGTATCCTCGACAATTAGTAGACATCAGAAGTATCCTCAGGTAGTATAGTTCTCCGCGATTAGGAGAAACCCAATATATCCTACACACCTTATGTCCACGCTGGCGAGCCGTGATGAAATGTTGTCCGTCGGGATGTTCGTACGCATTTTCGTTAGGGCGTTTGGTGTGTACCATATAATTCTCATAAAAACTCTGATACGTTAAATAGTCGAATTCATGGTGATGAGGACGATTGAAATAGATGATGAGCTTTGAGGTTGCTCTTGATGTCACTTCTGATTGGTCTGATCGGTGAGGTCTAAATACGATCGTTTGTTTTCCTTGTAGATGAACAGGGAGACATTCGACAGTGGGCTCCGATTTAGATATCGGGAAGTCCAAGAGACGCCAGCATGCGTCGCTAGCACCCACCATCCTCTTCGTTACATAATGCTCAACCTCATCCTCCTGTCTACCCAGTGGAGTAACGTTGACGTTCTGTAACGATCCTCCTTTCATTAGGTACTTGAATAAGTATTTGATGACGCGACGTGTTGATGAAATCTCCAGGTTGATGTGGGCTTCGTACTTCAAAAGCAAGGCCGGGTTATACGGAACCACCCATCCGTCGTGCACGGCCAAATCTCCTCGTCTTGTCTTGATTACGCCTTCGTTCCCGTAGTCACGTCTGTACTGTACGAAACCCCTATCATCGACGTGGGTGGTCTGATGTGCAGGCTTGGGGTAAAACTTGGTGCAGTATCCCTTCTCCGCGTCCCAGCAGGGAAAGTCGGTGCGATGATCGCTGCCACACGGGCCGTGAACCATCTTCTTAAGGACCAAGTCTCTAAGTCTTCCTCCGGCCTCGCGTTCGGAGGGAATATTAGCCCGAATGACGGAGTCAATTTCATGGGCCTGAACTGGATCTTCGCCGTCCATCTTGAATACGATGTGTGCATGAGGAAGGCCCCGCATCTGCATTTCGATGACGTAAACGATGTAGAGTGGTTTCCCGAAAAATGCTCCACTGCGAATATCCCTAATTAGTTCTCCAAGCTTAATCTGGAAAATTCTGCAGGCAGTAGCCGGGTCACTGAGACCGGTGCCATGAGGGCAAGCCTTTTTATTTTCATCCCAATTCGCGCTGTAGGTGAATGTGAGGAAAAATGACGGTGAACCCAGACGAGAAACGAGACCCATCGCGTTCTCGTAGTGCACCTTCATGTATCGAGGGCCTCCAGTAAAAGAACTAGGGAGGTACACTTTTCCTGGCTGGACCCCGCCTTCTCCTTGGACGGTTTCGTCGCGATGTAAATCCTCCATGACTTGTCCAACAGCTTGCCTATTCCTTTCTGCTTCGAGCAGCTCGTCCAGGGGAACCACCCGCAAGGCTGTTTCCGTTGTTGACCTATGTTGTGAGAATCTGATGAATCGCAGACGTTCCTCTTCATATCTTGCAAACATTTCAACCTGCCAAGCCTGCGAAAGTCGTCCAGTGTGAGAAAATCGAGGATCTGACAATAAAAGACACCGTGAATAGTTAAACTGAGTCAGCTTTCTCCCATGGTTGTCGATACGGCCAATATGCCATCCCATTTCACCTTGAGGGTATAGAAGAGGGTACTGGAATGGCTCCATTAGGGGGCTAAGCAAATCCATCGAAGACGGACGTCGATCACTTCTCTTCCAGATGGTGAGCTGCCGGGGATATGTTAGCGAATCATCATTACTCAATACGGCGTGAACTTCTATTCCGGTTTGTCTGTCACCAAGAGTTGGCCCGTGTGTAGATCTACTGGTGACCTGAAAAGTTAAGTGAGCTTCAATGGATGGCTCATCGCTCAGTCTTTTAAAGTCCTTTATGAATGGATTACATCCTCTAAGAAATTCTTCGATCTCATCGATTATCCTTGGACTGAGAGATCTCCCCATGGCAATATTCCTCCGTTCTTCTCCGTCGTCTATATATAACCGGCATCGGTTGACAAACTGGACGTTTCCATCCTTGGTCCTGAACCTCTGACCAGGTGCTTCCAGACTGTGGACCTGGTGGTACATCTTCCCTTCTATCTTGAAGAAAGCTATTCCTGACGGATGTCGGTATCCACCTGAAACCTCTAGGGCACAGAACGCGAAGAGATCGTTGTATGCACGCGCACGCTTGAGGAATTCTTTATTCAAGTAGAATGGTGCGGTAAGTGAAGGCAGTCGGAGCACGTTGTACGATCCCTCGCCACAGCACCATTTATTCCTGGCCTTCGCTTCATCGAATAGCCGTGCTTGGCAGTAAGGACATGTGTATATTCCGTCATCCCAAAGACTAGGTTTCTTCAACTTATACGGATGGATGTCATCGAGCGCGTCTGCCTTCCAGTAAGCCATAGGCCCGACGGAGACGATCTTTCTCGCAGTAGCTGCAGGAACGTGTCGCATGTCTTTCCTTTCTGGATTTCTCTGTCTGAATTCTCTTGTTGTTTGTTGTGATGCCAATGAATTTCGTTCATTGTAGCGTCGCACTGATTCCCTATGAATCTCTGGTCGCTCCTGGATGTACCGCCTCACAGCTTTCTGGTTAACTTCAGGATGAGCTGCTGCGTACCGCCTAACTGCTTCCCTGTTGACGTCTCTATGTTCTTGACTGTATCGACGAACCGATTTTTGATTTATCTCTGGGTTCTTGGCGGCATATCTCTTCTTTGCTTCCCGTAACTGTTCTTCACTACTTGATACAAGTGATTTAGGACGACCTCGTTTCACTATCTTAGGTTGTCCTGCGCGATTTGTGTTCTCCGATGGTAACGATTCCAATCGAGAAAGGAGCACTACCGGCTTCATGAAGAACAACTTGGGGTCTACAGATGTACTGTTATGAGAGGCAGATGTAGTTTTGCCGCATATAGTTCCCTCTGGAGTGTTAGGAAGTAATTCATCCTCAGAATGCGAGAAAGTTAGCCGAGTCACTGTGAATTGGCTAATCCTGCCTTCCAACAACAGCAACCTGGCCAGTGAAACATAGCTGTCACACTGGAAGAGACGTGCTAAATTGTTCTCTTTGTTCTCTTGGTCATGCCTACGCTCACTGTTTACGGCGTGCGAGTCGAACAAAAATAGTTCATTGTTTCGACTCCAAAACGAAATAGTCTTATGTAGTCCAGTGAACAAATACCCAACGTTCCTATTGAAATTTGATAGGAGGCCCTCTAAAACTTCTGAAAGTGATCTTACACAGTCATCAACATTAGCATTATTCTGAGGGTATAATCCATAGTGTACGTCTGATACTTCAATGTGCACGCGTCGTCCGAAAATGTCAAAATCCCTCGGTAGTTCTTCCAGGTATAGTAAACGTTCTTCACCGGTGACTCTAGGATTTCTTACACTCTTGTACAGCCTGTCTCCACACATTAAAATAGAATTAATGGAATTTGTTGTGAATGCTCCACCAACAAACTTCCATGCTAGAGCACAAGCCGAGTTTGCAACACATTGAACATTATTACTCCACCTAAACAGCTGCTCGTTATCCTGGTTGAAAGACCCCGACGCTATGCAAACAAAGCCCTTGTCCGGTGAAAGCATTGCTGAAGATAATTATTAAAAAATGTAAAAAAATGGAATTAACCTACCAATAATAATATTACTACTTAATATGTACTAAATAACTAACTTCTAATTTGATAAATGTACCCTGTCAATTTTTACGAGTACCTCATAAAAATTGACAGGGTATAGTTTGTACGGCCGGAAATTATGCTCTGCCGAGTAGGAGTGGGGAAAAAATGCGTAGTAAAATATCTACCAGTGATCTCCCTATCTTCCTGGGTAAGAATGTCACCCAAAGTCGTTGCAAATGCAGAACGTATGAATTTTAAAATGGCAATATTTTTTGTGTTTGAGCCGGAAATAACGCCTCGAACAACCACTCAATCTCTTCTCAGGATACACTGGAATATAATATTAGATGTGATAATGGCAGAACCAAGCAATTGAAAGGAATTAATATAAAGTTTTTTTTACCAACTAAAGGGAAATCGTGTTGCCTTAAGGTATCTTTCGTTTCAAGACTAAATGTATATAAATGATAGGGCAACATTGAGTGCAAAAAATAGTGAATGTAGATAAAAGTTTTGGCATAAGACCAGTATATAATTGACAGAAACACTATTATGATGCCAACATTATCAACTCATTTATTTTAAGCGATCCGGTTTCTCATTAGGAAGACAATATGTTGCAGTGTATTCAATGTGAAACTGATTTAATTGATTTGTGAAGTGAATATTAATTTTCTTTTTGAGCCAAGAGGCCTTTTTTTAATCCTCAATTAATGATTATTTTTAGAATATGCAGTGGCTATTAAAATATTTCGAAGCCCCCAGTCTATTCACAGACACTGGGTCTGCATGAATGTGACAATAACAACTGAATGAGTGGAGGAAAGAGAAGTCATGAAAACCATAAGAAGACGGAACAACCTAACCGGCCTAAAAATGAAACAAAATAAGCTGTTGTGGATCATTATCTAAGGATGGCAAGAACGGAAAGGAAGGCACATTCACAATTGCAAGATATTTACAATAAAGTAAATTATCGGTATAAAAATCGCACTGTGTATTGCGGATCCTGCACGATTATTTCCTCATTTATTTGTGTTAAATAGTGTTTTTGTTGGAATTTGTCGCTCAACCTTTACATAAGACAAAATATTCCCGGTTATTAAGTGAAATGTAAAGAATCCACTGCAATTAATCTTCATGTGACATGCAAAAGAAATATAGGGAGTTTAAGCAACGAAAACATTGATTTCCCTGTGAGAATAATTAATCTAAACCCCATAGGTAACCCAACTCAAACACAAGGTGATCTTGGAAGTCCCTCAAGAAATCACCGCATTAAGATGAGGACTAACCTTAGTAGTTATCTCAGAGAAAAGCAGAGCTCCTCAACAAACCAAATATAGTTAGCATGTAATGATGACAGTTAAGTGACGTCGGTCATGAGCATGTGCTGTAATTGTTTGGCCCGCGAGGAGAGGGGAAGGTGGAGGGGGGTGTCGATGGATTAACTGTTGTATCGACAGCCGGGAGTTGTCGCGTAATTAATCAATGGCATATAACGTTTAATACTACGGCTTAGAATCTAGGTGCTTTTGTAATTGTTGCCGCGCGGGATCGCTGGCACAATTCAAGGGCGCGTACGCGGAAATCGGTGGAAAAGCATGCCACATTTAGTTGAAATGAATTCGTACGTTAATAACTCGTTATGGAAAAGGCCAGGAACGACACATTGTAGCAAACGCAGCTGAGATTCATGACGTGATGGATGTTTTTATTCCGACTAAGTCGATTTCTTTAATGTTGACGTCAATACTGGGTCTGTGAATACGATGGAAACCAAGTGTTGCTGTGTTTATTGTTAAATTGAAGTAAAGAGTCGAAGTGAAAATTAGCGACTGGTTCCTATAAAAAAATTTCGTTTAAAGGTACGTTTGAGAGGCGGAAAAAATTACCGTTGTTCATAATCGGATCCGTTGAACTAAATAAATGCACTGTAGAAGAAATGAGTGGAAAATAAAGTGACACATGGTCATTGTTATGAAATAACTTACAATGTAAGGAAGCGTAGAATAACACGATCGAGACATTATTTTAAGACAAATAATTAACTATTTCATAAGGCACACAAGTACTAAATGAGGCAGTGCAATTGCGAAAGGTTAGATGAAACGCGTCAAAGACAACTGCGAACTCCCGATATTAATTATTTGTTTTAACGTACCTATTACCTATCTAATCCCCTTGTGTATAATACTTTTACACTAAGCACTTTGATACTTGGAAAACTAAAATTAATGAGTACCCTACGTTGACGTAAGTACATATTGAAATTTGCGTGTACACACTTAATATTGCATTACATCAGTCAATTTATTACGCGAGATGCATTTTCGAATCGGGTAAATGGGAAGTGAACGCCTGAAAAACTGCAAGACATGCTGTAAAATGAAAAGGACTCTTCAACCGAAAGGCGGGAAAAGAGAGGCCTAATCATCACATGCATCTTAACAAATCATCTTTTTTATAGAGTGAATGGAGTCAACATATACAGATTAACACTCAAAATTAAAATCGACATTGAAGAACACATATTGTAAGCTCCTACCATTAAATATTCCTCGCGCTACGGTGGAAAATCGACTTGTAGAAAATACGAATCTTTTAAAAAAATTGAATAAACCTTTAGAACAAACAACGTTCAATCCAGTTATTAAAGGGGAGAGCAATGTATCTTATGATCCGAATCCTTATATTAGTGGGCGGTGCAAAATGTGACATGCAAAAGAAATAGGAGATATAAATGGTTTACCTGAGGATGAGTCTTGGACCCCCTGGATGTCCCTACTCACACACAAGATTATCTTATAGCACTATAGCACTGATAGCAGAAATGCCGAGAATGAAGTGGCGTTGGTCATCAGCACGTGCTGTAATTGTTTGGCCCGCGAGGAGAGGGAAAGGTGGAGGTCGATGGGTTAATTGTTGCAGCGGTAGTTGCCGCTTAATTAATCAACGGCATACAATGTTTGAGACTATGTATTTCAATCGAGACACTTTTTTAATTGTTGGCGCGCGGGATTGTTGGCACGATTCAAGGGCGCGTACGCGTAAATTGGTTGGATAAGAAGTCAACATTTATTTAGAATGAATACGTACATAAATAATTCCAAATGAACGAGGCCACTTATGGATGGTGTCGTTTTATTAGGAAATTGGAATGCACGGTCAAATGGAATGTTTATTTATTTTTAACTCGGTTACAATGGGAATCATAAACAGAACACTAACTACACATTTTAGTGAGGCTTTTATATAAAAAAATAAAATTTTCGTTACTTATCCGCAATGTGCATGTAAAGGCGCATAAAACTCTTAACGTTGAAGGCCATGTAGCCACTAGTAAAGACATGACGGGCATTTCGCAGGGATTAAATATGGTATCATTTTCATAACGTCCCATTTTGGGGATTGTTCGTGAAATTAATATGAAAGATAGAGAAAAGATAATGATGTCATCATATTTACCATTTTAGTAGCAACAAGATGAATTTCTAACGTCAGCAAACTATTTAACCATTCAGAAGCAACACACGAAATACCAGAAGCTTGCGCGCCAACCGAACATAAAAATCCGCCATTTTAAATTTTTTTGGCGGTTTATAGGAAAAAAGGCGTCAATTTCACTAATAACCCATAATTGTCATGTTTAGTAGCATATGCATGCCAAATATCAAGGTCAAATATGCGCTTATAGCAAATAAAAGGGCATTTCACAGCGATAAAAAGAGTTTTCATTTTCAAAGTGTCTGACTTTGGGGGATTGCTGTGAGATAATCTTACATAATAAAAGTAAATTGATGGTACCTTCATTTAGCGCAATTTATTGTCTACAATTAAAATTTAAAACATCGGGAAAATGTTAAAACATTCATAGGCTACACACCGTAATCCAGAAGACAGCGTCACAAATGAGCGAAAAATACGCAATTTGTAAATTTTTTCGGCCATTTGTAGATATAAAGTTGATAATTTCACTAAGAAACCTTCATAATCATGTAATGCTGCTTATGCATGCCAACTTTCAAGGCTATATGTGCAATAGTAGACACGTGACGGGCATTTTACCGCGATGAACTGTGTTATCATTTTCATAAAGTCAGATTTTTGGGGATTGTTGTGAAATATACTTGAGAGATACGAAAAACCAAAAGGTATTTAATCATACGTCATTTAAATAGCTACAACAATAATTCATAATATTAGTAAAATGTCTTACCCTTCAGAGGCAACACAATGAATTCCAGAGACCTACGCCGCCACTGAGCGAAAAATCCGCTATTTATTTATTTTTTCGCCATTTTGTTCATAGAAAGACGGCGTTTTCGCTAAATGACCATAAGGACCATGTAACGTACCATACGTCTATCAAATTTCACGGTAATATCCCCGCTATTGGAGACGTGACGGCTCCAAACATGTTTGAAAATTTCAAAAATACGACAAATTCCGACTTTGGCGCCTTCTAACTCCGTAACTAACGAACGTAGAAACAAACAGTTTGCGTCATTGTTTAGAAAGCTTAGTTGCCTGCAAAAAACCCACTCACCATTTTGAGATCAGATCGACCGTTTAGACGCTAGAGCACAAAAACCGGAAAAACCGGGAAATTTTAAACTAATTTTCGTGTTCAGAGACCTCTGGTGAGAAAACTACGAGGCGTAGAAAAACGACATATGGCACATTTTGTAGATAAATTGATTTGGCTGGATTAATATTCCATCAGATTTGAGATCCGAACTATAGTTCAAGAGATATTAAGTGAGAACCAAAGGTCTAATTTTCGAAAACGTCGAAAAACCGCCATTTTTATATTTTTTCGGCGGGTTCCGGTTGGAAATTCCCGGTTTTCGGAATTTTCCCTCCGATGAATTTTTCCATAGAAGGTTCGTGCCAAATTTCATGTTCCTACCCGATCTAGAAGTGGTCGGGAATTTATATACGTGAGTGAGTGAGTCAGTCACACGTCCCATTGTATATATAACGGAGGATTAATTAATTAATTAACGAGTAAATGGGTGCTTGCTGTTAGCAAGCAAGGGGGGTTTATACATTATGATACTTTTTAAGTAACGAAAAATGAATGCATCATCCTTACAAAACCAATGAAAGCTCTCAAGTTTGCGTGCTACATGCAGGAAAAGAAAAATATTATGGAATTCTCGAAATGAATTTCACGGTCTATGAGGTATGGATACCTGACAGTTCTAGTACAAATCATATTATATCTCATCCGGTAATTAAGGACATTTCAAAATACTATAGTCAGTGAAATGAAAGGAACGTGGAACCACTGCAAGTTCAACATAACTTTATTTGATGGCCTTTCTACGTTAGATATTCCTTTCAGTACAGCATAGGTACTTAATAAGGTCTAACATGAAAACATTATAATAGAACTTCGATCCGAATCGACAATTTTAATATGCTAATTTTCATGTTCAATTTTTCTTTTTCAATCTTCTACATGAATTGCACATGCTTTTGAATGGAAACTAAAATATCGTGAAGATTGGTTAGTTAAAGTTGGTCATCAAAGCTACGGTAGAGGCCAGGAAGAAGTGGAAGAAATTATACCCAGCACTTAGCAGCGATGTATTAATAGCACCTGTCCATTTAATGATGCCTATATGGGTGCTTGCAATTTGCAAGCAGGGGGGGGGGGGGCGCTCTCAAGTCTGCGTGCTACATGCAAGCAAAGATAAGTATAATTCTCGAAAATGAAATACGCGCCTCATGAGGTATGGATACCAGACAGTTCTAGTACAAACTTATATTGTATGTCATCCGGATATTAACGACTTTTCAAAATACTATAATCAGTACACTGAAACGAACGTGGAACCACTGAAAGATTATCATACCTCATTTGACGGCATATAAGACGTTCTTCTACGTTAGATATTTCATTTCAGTACAGCATACTTAATAAGAGCTCACATGAAGAATTTTACCATATAAGTTCGATCGGAATCGAGATTTTTAATATACTAATTTTCGTAATCTATTTTTTTTTCTCTTCCAATCTTCTACATGAACTGCTCAATTTTTGAATGAATACGACAATATCATGAAACTTGGTTGATGGAAATTGGCCATCAAAGGTACGGTAGAGGCCAGGACAAATTTGAAGAAGTTATACCCAGTATTTATCAGTGCGAAAAATGGCAAAGGGAAGAGTAAATTTCATTCACTTAGGATACCTAACTCATATATGTAAAGCTATCGATTGCAATATCTCTAAGCTGAATCGACTTTTTTAACTTTTCCGATTTTACCCCAAATCAACACATAAATATAACCCTTCCCTGAAACTGGCCCGCCTAGCTTAGTTCCAAACCTGAATCGACACTCGGCTAGGCGACAATGGAGTAAATCCATAGCAACGAAAGTGAAAAAAATTCTAAAATCCCAAATAAAAGTTTAAAAATATCAGTTTTACGGTAGGTAGGAAAGAATCGATTGAAAGAATAAGATTTTTCAAACATTCAGCCTCATACTTGTGAAAGAATCAGTCATGTAACTTAATTATTTCATATTTTAATGAACGAAAGAAAAAAGGTCTACACTGAAATTTTTCGTTTTTCCCGTATAATCCGATGTAAAGCTTTCGATTGCAATAAATCGAAGCCTAATCGACTTTTTTAACTTTTTCGATTTTTTCCCAACTCGACACATGACTCCAACTCTATCCTGAAAATTTCACCCACCTAGCTCGTTTAGAAATGCCCAGGAATTTTGATGAGTCAGTCAGTCAGTCAGTTTTGTAGGTTTATATATATTAATTAACGAGTAAATGGGTGCTTGCTGTTAGCAAGCAAGGGGGGTTTGTGCATTTTTTTACACTTTAAGTATCGAAAAATGAATGCATGATCCTTACAAAACCAATGAAAGCTCTTAAGTATGTGTGCTACATGCAGGAAAATAAAAATATTATGGAATTCTCGAAATGAATTCCATGAGGTAAGGATACCTGACAGTTCTAGTACAAATCATATTATATCTCATCCGGTAATTAACGACATTTCTAAGTACTATAGTCAGTGAAATGAATGGAACGTGGAACCACTCCAAGTTCAACATAACTTTATTTGATGGCCTTTCTACGTTAGATATTCCTTCCAGTACAGCCTACTTAATAAGGTCTAACATGAAAACTTTATAATAGAACTTCGATCCGAATCGACCATTTTAATATGCTAATTTTCATGTTCAATTTTTCTTTTTCAATCTTATACATGAATTGCACATGCTTTAGAATGAAAACTAAAATATCATGAAGATTGCTTGGTTAAAGTTGGTCATCAAACCTACGGTAGAGGTTAGGAAAAAGTTGAAGAAGTTATATACAGTACTTAGCAGTAATGTATTAATTGCACCTGTCCATTTACGGTAGAGGTTAGGAAAAAGTTGAAGAAATTATATACAGTACTTAGCAGCGATGTATTAATAGCACCTGTCCATTTAATGATGCTTATATGGGTGCTTGAAATTTGCAAGCAGGGGGGGAAGTGTTATGTGATGATACTCTTAAATACGGAAAAAAACAATGAAAGCTCTCATGTCTGCGTGCTACATGCAAGCAGAGAAAAGTATAATTCTCTAAAATGATATACGCGCCTCATGAGGTATGGATACCAGACAGTTCTAGTACAAACTTATATTGTATGTCATCCGGTTATTAGCGACTTTTCAAAATACTATAATCAGTACGCAGAAACGAACGTGGAACCTCTAAAAGATTATCATAACCTTATTTGACGGCATATAAGACGTTCTTCTACGTTAGATATTTCATTCCAGTACAGCATACTTAATAAGAGCTCACATGAAGAATTTTACTATATATATTCGATCGGAATCGATATTTTTATTATACTAATTTTCATGTTCAATTTTTTTTTCTCTTCCAATCTTCTGCATGGACTGCATATTTTTTTAATGAAAACGACAATATCATGAAGCTTGGTTGATGGAAATTGGTCATCAAAGGTACGGTAGAGGCCAGGAAAAGTTTGAAGAAATTATACCCAGTATTTAGCAGTGCGAAAAATGGCATAGAGAAGAGTAAATTACATGCTTTTAGGATAGCTAATATATATATATGTAAAGCTATCGATTGCAATGTCTCGAAGCCGAATCGACTTTTTTAACTTTTCCGATTTTACCCAAAATCAACACGTAAATATAACCCTCCCCTGAAACTGGCCCGCCTAGCTTAGTTCCAAACCTGAGTCGACACTCGGCTAGGCGACAATGGAATAAATCCATAGCAACGAAAGTGAAAAAATTTCTAAAATCCCAAATAAAAGTTTAAAAATATCAGTTTGACGGTAGGTAGGAAAGAATCGATTGCAAGAATTAGATTTTTCAAACATTTATCCTCATACTTGTGAAAGAATCAGTCCTGTAACTTAATTATTTCATATTTTAATGAACGAAAGAAAAAAGGTCTACACTGAAATTTTTCGTTTTTCCCGTATAATCCGATGTAAAGCTTTCGATTGTAATAAATCGAAGCCTAATCGACTTTTTTAACTTTTTCGATTTTTTCCCAACTCGACACATCACTCCAACTCTATCCTGAAAGTTTCAACCACCTAGCTCGTTTAGAGATGCCCAGGAATTTTGATGAGTCAGTCAGTCAGTCAGTCAGTCAGTCAGTCAGTCAGTTTTATAGCTTTATATATATTAACGAGTAAATGGGTGCTTGCTGTTAGCAAGCAAGGGGGGGTTTGTACAATATTTTACAATTAAAGTATCGAAAAATGAATGCATCATTTATACAAAACCAATGAAAGCTCTCAATTCTGCGTGCTACATGCAGGAAAAAATATTATGGAATTCTCGAAATGAATTTCACGGTCCATGAGGTATGGATACCTGACAGTTCTAGTACAAATCATATTATATCTCATCCGGTAATTAACGACATTTCAAAGTACTATAGTCAGTGAAATGAAAGGAACGTGGTACCACTGCAAGTTCAACATAACTTTATTTGATGGCCTTTCTACGTTAGATATTCCTTTCAGTACAGCATAGGTACTTAATAAGGTCTAACATGAAAACATTATAATAGAACTTCGATCCGAATCGACAATTTTAATATGCTAATTTTCATGTTCAATTTTTCTTTTTCAATCTTCTACATGAATTACACAGCCTTTTGAATGAAAACTAAAATATCATGAAGATTGGTTGGTCAAAGTTGATCATCAAAGCTACGGTAGAGGCCAGGAAGAAGTGGAAGATATTATACCCAGGACTCAGCAGCGATGTATTAATAGCACCTGTCCATTTTATGATGCCTATATGGGTGCTTGAAATTTGCAAGCAGTGGGAGGGAGTGTTAGATGATGATACTCTTGTAATAAGGAAAAAAATGAATGCTCTCAAGTCTGCGTGCTACATGCAAGCAAAGAAAAATATAATTCTCGAAAATGCCTCTCGCGCCTCATGAGGTATGGATACCAGACAGTGCTAGTACAAACTTATATTGTATGTCATCCGGTCATTATCGACTTTTCAAAATACTATAGTCAGTATACCGAAACGAACGTGGAACCACTGAAAGATTATCCTAACCTCATTTGGTGGCATATAAGACGCTCTCCTACGTTAGATATTTCATTTCAGTACAGCATACTTAATTAGAGCTCACATGAATAATTTTACTATATAAGTTCGATCGGAATCGAGATTTTTAATATACTAATTTTCATGTTCAATTTTTTTTTCTCTTCCAATCTTCTGCATGGACTACATATTTTTTTAATGAAAACGACAATATCATGAAACTTGGTCGATGGAAATTGGCCATCAAAGGTATGGTAGAGGCCAGGAAAAGTTTGAAGAAATTATACCCAGTATTTAGCAGTGCGAAAAATGGCATAGAGAAGAGTAAATTACATGCTTTTAGGATACCTAATATATATATATGTAAAGCTATCGATTGCAATATCTCGAAGCCGAATCGACTTTTTTAACTTTTCCGATTTTACCCAAAATCAACACGTAAATATAACCCTCCCCTGAAACTGGCCCGCCTAGCTTAGTTCCAAACCTGAGTCGACACTCGGCTAGGCGACAATGGAATAAGTCCATAGCAACGAAAGTGAAAAAAATTCTAAAATCCCTAATAAAAGTTTAAAAATATCAGTTTGACGGTAGGTAGGAAAGAATCGATTGCAAGAATAAGATTTTTCAAACATTTAGCCTCATACTTGTGAAAGAATCAGTCCTGTAACTTAATTATTTCATATTTTAATGAACGAAAGAAAAATAGTCTACACTGAAATTTTTCGTTTTTCCCGTATAATCCGATGTAAAGCTTTCGATTGCAATAAATCGAAGCCTAATCGACTTTTTTAACTTTTTCGATTTTTTCCCAACTCGACACATGACTCCAACTCTATCCTGAAAATTTCAACCACCTAGCTCGTTTAGAGATGCCCAGGAATTTTGATGAGTCAGTCAGTCAGTCAGTCAGTTTTGTAGCTTTATATATATTAATTAATAATAATAATAATATATATATATATTAATATATATAAAGCTACAAAACTGACTGACTGACTGACTGACTGACTGACTGACTGACTGACTGACTGACTGACTGACTGACTCATCAAAATTCCTGGGCATTTCTAAACGAGCTAGGTGGGTGAAATTTTCAGGATAGAGTTGGAGTGATGTGTCGAGTTGGGAAAAAATCGAAAAAGTTAAAAAAGTCGATTAGGCTTCGATTTATTGCAATCGAAAGCTTCACATCGGATTATATGGAAAAACGAAAAATTTCAGTGTAGACCTTTTTTATTTCGTTCATTAAAATATGAAATAATTAAGTTACAGGACTGATTCTTTCACAAGTATAAGGCTAAATGTTTGAAAAATCTTATTCTTGCAATCGATTCTTTCCTACCTACCGTCAAACTGATATTTTTAAAGTTTTATTTGGGATTTTAGAAATTTTTTCACTTTCGTTGCTATGGATTTATTCCATTGTCGCCTAGCCGAGTGTCGATTCGAGGTTTGGAACTAAGCTAGGCGGGGCAGTTTCATGGGAGGGTTATATTTACGTGTTGATTTGGGGTAAAATCGGAAAAGTTAAAAAAGTCGATACGGCTTCGAGATATTGCAATCGATAGCTTTACATATATGAGTTGTGTATCCTAAATGCATGTAATTTACTCTTCTCTATGCCAGTTTTCTCACTGCTAAATACGGGGTATAATTTCTTCAAACTTTTCCTGGCCTCTACCATACCTTTGATGGCCAATTTCCGTCAACCAAGCTTCATGATAATGTCGTTTTCATAAAAAAATTGAGCAGTTCATGTAGAAGATTGGAAGAGAAAAAAAATAGATCACGAAAATTAGTATATTAAAAATCTCGAATCCGATCGAACTTATATAGTAAAATTCTTCATGTGAGCTCTAAGTATGCTGTACTGAACTAAAATTTCTTACGTAGAAGAGCGTCTTATATGCCACCAAATGAGGTTAGGATAATCTTTCAGTGGTTCCACGTTCGTTTCGGTATACTGACTATAGTATTTTGAAAAGTCGATAATGACCGGATGACATACAATATAAGTTTGTACTAGAACTGTCTGGTATCCATACCTCATGAGGCGCGAGAGGCATTTTCGAGAATTATATTTTTCTTTGCTTGCATGTAGCACGCAGATTTGAGAGCTTTCATTTTTTTCCTCATTTAAAGAGTATCATCATCTAACACTCCCCCCCACCCTGCTTGCAAATTGCAAGAACCCATATAGGCATCATTTAATGGACAGGTGCTATTAATACATCGCTGCTAAGTACTGGGTATAAATTCTTCCACTTCTTCCAGGGCGCTACCGTAGTTTTGATGACCAACATTAACCAAACAATCTTAATGATCTTTTAGTTTTCATTCTAAAGCATGTGCAATTCATGTAGAAGATTGAAAAAGAAAAATTTAACATGAAAATTAGCATATTAAAGTTGTCTATTCGGATCGAATTTCTATTATAAAGTTTTCATGTTAGACCTTATTAAGTTCCTATGCTGTACTGAAAGGAATATCTAACGTAGAAAGGCCATCAAATAAAGTTATGTTGAACTTGCAGTGGTTCCACTATCCTTTCATTTCACTGACTATAGTATTTTGAAATGTCCTTAATTACCGGATGAGATATAATCTGATTTGTACTAGAACTGTCAGGTATCCATACCTCATAGACCGTGAAATTCATTTCGAGAATTCCATAATATTATTCTTTTCCTGCATGTAGCACGCAAACTTGAAAGCTTTCATTGGTTTTGTAAGGATGATGCATTCATTTTTCGTTATTTAAAGAGTATCATAATGTAAAAACCCCCCTTGCTTGCTAACAGCAAGCACCCATTTACTCGTATATATATATATATATATATATATATATATATATATATATATATATATATATATATATATATATATATATATATATATAAGAGTAAATGGGTGCTTGCTGTTAGCAAGCAAGGGGGGTTTATGCATTATTTTACATTTTAAGTATCAAAAAATGAATGCATCATCCTTGCAAAACCAATGAAAGCTCTCAAGTATATGTGCTACATGCAGGCAAAGAAAAGTATTATGGAATTCTCGAAATGAATTCCATGAGGTAAGTATACCTGACAGTTCTAGTACAAATCATATTATATCTCATCCGGTAATTAACGACATCAAAATATTATAGTCAGTGAAATGAAAGGAAAGTCGAACCACTGCAAGTTCAACATAACTTTATTTGATGGCCTTTCTACGTTAGATATTCCTTTCAGTACAGCATAGGTACTTAATAAGGTCTAACATGAAAACATTATAATAGAACTTCGATCCGAATCGACAATTTTAATATGCTAATTTTCATGCTCAATTTTTCTTTTTCATGAAGAGTATCTTCTACATGAATTGCACATGTTTTGAATGAAAACTAAAATATCATGAAGATTGGTTGGTTAAAGTTGGTCATCAAACCAACGGTAGAGGTTAGGAAAAAGTTGAAGAAAATATAACCAGTACTTAGCAGCGATGTATTAATAGCACCTGTCCATTTAATGATGCTTATATGGGTGCTTGCAATTTGCAAGCAGGGGGGGAAGTGTATTGTGATGATACTCTTTAAATACGGAAAAAAACAATGAAAGCTCTCATGTCTGCGTGTTACATGCAAGCAAAGAAAAATATTTTTCTCGAAAATGAAATACGCGCCTCATGAGGTATGGATACCAGACAGTTCTAGTACAAACTTATATTGTATGTCATCCGGTTATTAGCGACTTTTCAAAATACTATAATCAGTACACCGAAACGAACGTGGAACCATTGATAGATTATCATAACCTCATTTGACGGCATTTAAGACGTTCTTCTACGTTAGATATTTCATTTCAGTACATCATACTTAATAAGAGCTCACATGAAGAATTTTACTATATATATTCGATCGGAATCGATATTTTTATTATACTAATTTTCATGTTCAATTTTTTTTTCTCTTCCAATCTTCTACATGGACTGCATATTTTTTTAATGAATACGACAATATCATGAAGCTTGGTTGATGGAAATTGGTCATCAAAGGTACGGTAGAGGCCAGGACAAATTTGAAGAAATTATACCCAGTATTTAGCAGTGCGAAAAATGGCAAAGGGAAGAGTAAATTTCATTCACTTAGGATACCTAACTCATATATGTAAAGCTATCGATTGCAATATCTCGAAGCCGAATCGACTTTCTTAACTTTTCCGATTTTACCCCAAATCAACACGTAAATATAACCCTCCCCTGAAACTGGCCCGCCTAGCTTAGTTACAAACCTGAGTCGACACTCGGCTAGGCGACAATGGAATAAGTCCATAGCAACGAAAGTGAAAAAAATTCTAAAATCCCTAATAAAAGTTTAAAAATATCAGTTTGACGGTAGGTAGGAAAAAATCGATTGCAAGAATTAGATTTTTCAAACATTTAGCCTCATACTTGTGAAAGAATCAGTCCTGTAACTTAATTATTTCATATTTTAATGAACGAAAGAAAAATAGTCTACACTGAAATTTTTCGTTTTTCCCGTATAATCCGATGTAAAGCTTTCGATTGCAATAAATCGAAGCCTAATCGACTTTTTTAACTTTTTCGATTTTTTCCCAACTCGACACATCACTCCAACTCTATCCTGAAAATTTCACCCACCTAGCTCGTTTAGAAATGCCCAGGAATTTTGATGAGTCAGTCAGTCAGTCAGTCAGTCAGTCAGTTTTGTAGCTTTATATATATTAACGAGTAAATGGGTGCTTGCTGTTAGCAAGCAAGGGGGGTTTGTACATTATTTTACACTTTAAGTATCGAAAAATGAATGCATCATCCTTACCAAACCAATGAAAGATCTCGAGTATATGTGCTACATGCAGGCAAAGAAAAATATTATGGAATTCTCGAAATGAATTTCACGGTCCATGAGGTAAGGATGCCTGACAGTTCTAGTGCAAATCATATTACATCTCATCCAGTAATTAACGACATCAAAATACTATAGTCAGTGAAATGAAAGGAACGTGGAACCACTGCAAGTTCAACATAACTTAATTTCTTGCCTTTCTACGTTAGATATTCCTTTCAGTACAGCATACTTAATAAGGTCTAACATGAAAACTTTATAATAGAACTTCGATCCGAATCGACAATTTTATTATGCTAAATTTTATGTTAAATTTTTCTTTTTCAATCTTCTACATGAATTGCACATGCTTTAGAATGAAAACTAAAATATCATGAAGATTGGTTGGTTAAAGTTGGTCATCAAACCTACGGTAGAGGTTAGGAAAAAGTTGAAGAAATTATACCCAGTACTTAGCAGCAATGTATTAATAGCACCTGTCCATTTAATGATGCCTATATTGGTGCTTGCAATTTGCAAGCAAGGGTGGGGGGAGTGTTAGACGATGATACTCTTTAAATATGGAAAAAAATGAAAGCTCTCAAGTCTGCGGGCTACATGCAAGCAAAGAAAAATAGAATTCTCGAAAATTAAATATGCGCCTCATGAGGTATGAATACCAGACAGTTCTAGTACAAACTTATATTGTATGTCATCCGGTCATTATCGACTTTTCAAAATACTATAGTCAGTATACCGAAACGAACGTGGAACCACTGAAAGATTATCCTAACCTCATTTGGTGGCATATAAGACGCTCTCCTACGTAAGAAATTTTAGTTCAGTACAGCATACTTAATTAGAGCTCACATGAAGAATTTTACTATATAAGTTCGATCGGAATCGAGATTTTTAATATACTAATTTTCGTGATCTATTTTTTTTCTCTTCCAATCTTCTACATGAACTGCTCAATTTTTTAATGAAAACGACAATATCATGAAGCTTGGTTGGTAGAAATTGGTCATCAAAGGTACGGTAGAGGCCAAGACAAATTTGAAGAAATTATACCCAGTATTTAGCAGTGCGAAAAATGGCAAAGGGAAGAGTAAATTTCATTCACTTAGGATACCTAACACATATATGTAAAGCTATCGATTGCAATATCTCGAAGCCGAATCGACTTTTTTAACTTTTTCGATTTTACCCAAAATCAACACGTAAATATAACCCTCCCCTGAAACTGGCCCGCCTAGCTTAGTTCCAAACCTGAATCGACACTCGGCTAGGCGACAATGGAATAAGTCCATAGCAACGAAAGTGAAAAAAATTCTAAAATCCCAAATAAAAGTTTAAAAATATCAGTTTTACGGTAGGTAGGAAAGAATCGATTGCAAGAATAAGATTCTTTAAAAATTCAGCCTCATATTTGTGAAAGAATCAGTCCTGTAACTTAATTATTTCATATTTTAATGAACGAAAGAAAAATAGTCTACACTTAAATTTTTCGTTTTTTCCATATAATCCCATGTGAAGCTTTCGATTGCAATAAATCGTAGCCTAATCGACTTTTTTAACTTTTTCGATTTTTTCCCAACTTGACGCATGACTCCAACTCTATCCTGAAAATTTCACCCACCTAGCTCGTTTAGAAATGCCCAGGAATTTTGATGAGTCAGTCAGTCAGTCAGTCAGTCAGTCAGTCAGTCAGTCAGTCAGTCAGTCAGTTTTGTAGCTTTATATATATTATATATATATATATATATATATATATATATATATATATATATATATATATATATATATATATATATATATATATATATAAATGTAAGCGAGTTCAATACAGCCGTCTCTCGCATCCTCTTCTCCAAGCCTCCTTGTCTCTCCAGTCTTCATTCTCTAATTGTCTCCTTTTCATATCTTGGGTGACTTGCTTTGTCCAGTCTTCTGTTGGTCGTCCTCTCTTCCTCCTTCCGGGTGGTTGCCAATTTAATATCTTTTTTGGCCAACGCTTCTCCTCCATTCTTTTTACGTGTTCATACCATTTTAGCCGTCTTTTCTCTATTTCTTGTATGATGTTTTCTTCTACTTGCATATTTTTTCTTATAGTTTCATTTCTTATTTTTTGTAGCTTTGATTTTCTGCTGCTTCTTAGAAAATCCATTTCTACGACCTCCAGTCTCTGCCTATCCCTTTTGGTCATTTCCCATGTCTCTGCTCCGTAAAGGAGTATACTCTGAATAATTGTTTTATATACTTCCAATTTTGTTTTCCTACTTATGTCTTTTGACCATAATATGCTATTCATTTTATTTATTGCTAGTTTTGATTGATGTATTCCATTTGCTTTATCTTTTTTACTGGTTCCTTCTTTTCCAATCGATACACCTAATAGTTTATACTCACTACAGACTTCGATGGCATTTCCTTCTATTTCTTGATTCCTTGCCTTCTCATTTATTACCATATATTTCGTTTTGTTGAAATTTACTTTCAGACCCGCCTTATTGTATGTTTCTATCGATTTCCTCGTCATATATTCCGTATCGTACTTATCTCCTGCAATTACTATTTGAACGTCAGCAAAGAGTAATGTATATAGTAAGTCTCCGTTTATTTTTATTCCCATTTCAGCACATTAGTTCTTCCAATCCTTCAGAGCTTCGTTAATATAAATTTAAAAAAGAGTAGGTGATAGGCAACACCCTTGTCTTAGTCCTTTATTGGGTTTAATTGACGGAGATAATTGACTTCCTATTTTTACTTTTGTTTCTAGGTTTTTATAAAGATTTTTTATTGCTATAATGTATTTTCCGTTTATTTTACTTTCATCTAGAATGCGGTAAAGAGTTTTGATAGGAACTGTGTCGTAGGCCTTTTCTAAATTTATGAATACCACATGCGTTTCTCCGTTTCTTATTCTTATTTTTTCTGTTAGTTGTTTGAATGTAAATATGTTATCTACACAGGATCGTCCTGCTGTGAATCCACTTTGCTCTTCCCCGATAGTTATTTCATGCTCTAACCTCTCTTTAATCATTCGTCCATACAGTCTTCCACAAGTGGCCGTCACACTAATGCCCCTATAATTTTTACATTCCTGTTTTGAACCTTTTTTTATGTATTGATGTCAAGTAAGCCAACTTCCACTCATTTGGTGGGTCCTCTCCGTGAATTAAACACCTATTGACGATTTTCGTCAATATTTCTAATACTACTTCAGGAGCGTTTTTTAACAGCTCTACTGGAATACCTCCCGGACCTGGGGATTTACCATTTTTCATTTTTTTAGTGGTTCTTTAACTTCTTGTGTCTTCATTTCTGATATTTCTACGTTTCCTAAAATTGTTTCAGTTTGTATATTCATAAATTCTGTTCTGTCCTCTAAGAACATATTTTGGTAATATTTTACCCATTCATCCATCTTAATCATATCAATGTTAATTTTTGTTTTATTTTCCTTTTTTAATTCGCTTACGGTTTTCCATGCCATCTTAGTCCTTGTCCCACCTATGAATCTTTCGATTGCTAGGCATTTGTTTTCCCATGCTTCATTTTTTGCTTTGCTTATTTCCCTTTTTACTTCGTATCTTTTTCTTGCATATTCCTTACGGTCTTCAGGATCATTGGTTGATAACCATTTGTTATATACATCCTTCTTTTGTTCCACCAGTTTTGCTAAGTCATCTGTCCACCAATAATCCAGAGACTTTCTTGTCCTAGCTTCTTTTTCGCCAAGTGATTCAAAAGCTGCTGCTTCATGAATGGCTGTCGTCAAGAACCTGTGCATCTCCTCGACGTTTCCTTCTATATTTCCACCTATGTTTTGTCCGATTTTATTTGCCAGTCTATGCTTGAATTAACCTTTTATAGAATCTTCCTTTAATGATTCGATATTGTATTGTCTTTCCTTTTCTTTTCTGTCTTCTATTGTTTTCATGATTTTTCCTATTGGTACTGTTTTTCTGTATTTCACATATATTTTAGCTCTAAGCTAGAAATGGTCGCTTCCTATTTCTGCCCCTCTCTGAAATCTTACATCTTCTGTGTTTAAGTTGGTACTTTGTCTTAGTATCAGGTAATCTATAATGGAGTTCAGTTTTTTCGTTGGTTGTATCCAGGTGTATTTATGATTGTCCCGGTGTTGGAAAAATCCGTTCATTATACGGAGAGAATTTGCCTCACATAACTCTATCAGACGTTCTCCATTATTATTCACCGTCTCTTCTCCATATCTTCCTATTACCTAATGTACCTGTTTCCCTAGCATTCATATCTCCCAGGATTACCACTTCTTTTCTGTCCGGGATATTCATGAGTAGGTATACTAGCCAATTCCTTCCATAAATTTATCTTTTTTGTTGCATTTACATCATCATTTGGAGCACATACTGCCACAATTACCAAAGTATACGACCATATTTCTATTTCCATTTTTAGTATTCTTTCATTTATTTCTTCCCAATTTTTTATTTTATTTTTCCATCTTTTGTGTACAGCAATTGACACTCCAGCTCTCTCTCTCTCGCTCTTTTTCCCTTTTCTACTTCACTGTAAAAGTGTAAGTAGTTTCCTTGCATTTCATTTCCAGTTCCTTTCTTTTTTGTTTCCGTTAAAGCAGCTATACCTATGTCATAGTTGGCTAATTCCTTGAAAACATGTTTATTTTTTCCACTTTGGCTTTGTACGTTCCATGTTCCAAAATTCAGAGTCCTTTTCCGCGCATTCATTCGTTTTCGATTTTTCCTCTCCAATTTCCGAGGCTTTGTTTGAGAGGATTTTTTGCTTTTGGGAATTTTTGCGAGTGATGGATGGCTGGCCCATCGCCTCAACCCCCTACCTGGAAGATCGGGATTTTTTCTCTAGGTTTACTCCTATTGGAGGATTGCTTTCACCACAGCTAAGGATTTCCTCCTCCCCCGCCTGTTGGTCCGCGGGTGGTATTTTATTTCCCACCAACCCGCCGGTCTATCAGGATGCAGACCGGTGAGGGCTTTCCCCTATCCGCCACCTTGGGACGTGCTCTCTAGGGGTTACAGGCTCCCCCGAGAGCAAATGAATAGTCCTGATAATAATTTTTTTATGCAGAGAGAGGAAAATGAAAGTAAAGAGGTGAAGAGCTCTGAAAAGAATTCTGGCAAAAATCGCAAGGATCTCTAGAACACCGAAACGCACTTGGCACGAGGCACAAACACACACGAGCCTTCGAAGAGTGCGGACGTGTTTTCTGTGCGCTCCTCGCCTCATCGGCTTTACAGTGTGATTTCGTGACCATTCACGCCGGATTTTGGGTGAGATCATTCCATTATCATCCTCTATCTATTGCATCTTTCAAAGCTGAATCTATTTCATTCCTTCTGTCTTCTTTTCTGTCTTTTCTGGTTTATTTCTTTGTTTTTTGGTGAAAACTCCATTTGTTTCCCCTCTTGGCCCGCCACCACATCGGTGGCGATGGCCTTGATAGGGAGAGTCGGGGGAGAAACTCTCCCCCACCCTTCCCCCCCTGCATCTCCCTCCCGCGAGAACTCGGGCTCGGGGCATTTCTTCGCTCAACGACCGACCTCTATTGAATATTGGAACAAAGTAGACATGACCGATTCCAACTTCTCAACGAATAGTGTCACCGTCCTAAAGAGGGTGGGTGGTGCCTTGCATTTGTCACCTGGAAGTAGACCAACAAACCCAACTGTATCTCATGATACTGCTAATTTATTACGTTAGAGTCAACCCAGAAAAGAACCTACCTACGTATCCATCGTCAAAGACATCCAAGCAGATCGACCATCTACCTCCAATTGCCGTAGGGAAATCAATCCTCCCACCGATTTTCCTCAGCTTCGAGGCCCCAAATCAAGCCATGCGATCCCACCCAGAAAGGTAACACCTCTCGTCAATGGATCATCCAAGAAGACGGACGTAATATTCCAATGCATTGAAGACACGTCTCTGATTGATTATGTTTATGCAGTTGGCGATGTCATGGGTGGCGGAAAAAACATTACGCATGCCTCAAAAGTTCCTGGAGACAGGGTGGCCATTTACTTTACTAGCGAAGAACTTGCTATTCGTTCCATGGATGAATTTGGAGGAATTACCGTGAGAAAGCAATTCGTTGAAGCTCGTACTTTGGCAGAAAGGGTCGGAAGACCTATTCTATCGAACGTGCCTCCAGAAGTCTCTGACGGTGACTTAATTGATATAATCCAGCAAGCGGTCACCGTATGCGGTCCCATCAAACATTGCACGATAGGGGCCAAAAAAGAAGGATTCGACCATATTCTCTCTTTTCGTCGAGCTGTCCCAGTTTCGAGGAGGCCAAACACAGCCCTCCCAGATTCATTTCTGTTGGAAATAGACGGCGCAACGCAACGCATCGTCCTCTCCTTAGAGGAGCCACGATGCAATAAGTGCAAGGCCGAAGGGCACGTTGCGAGGCAGTGTAATGTAAGCGAAGCCGACAATGACGCCACCTCCACCTCAATACCGGCCCCACACCATGACGAACGCGGGTCGGGAGAGACTCAGCAAGATACAAGCAAAAATTCAGAAGAAAGGTCGTCTACATTGGAAGGTAAAATACCTCAACCAGACCGGCCAGATTTAATGCCTCAAAATAATACGGGCACGACGCATGAGGATAAAGACATAGTTGCACTTGACTCCTCTCCGGCCTTCCTCCTTACCTTGCCTCAAACATCCGACATCCCTTCGGATACCCCGCCTATTCCGCCCACCTCCCCACCTACCTCCTTCCCACCTGCCTCATCCACCCTGTCGGCTAAGTCAAATTCAGCCCCTGTTGAATCCCTCACCGCATCCATGAAAACACAATCGTCCATTCCTACGCCGTCACCCCCTTCCCATCCCCTCCCTCCTCCTTCCCGCTCCCTCCACCCGCCTCCTACGGCGTCTATACCTCTTGTCTCCGTACTTTCTTCCGTCTCGTCTCCCATGAACCTTTCCCTTGACTCACTGTACGAGTAAGATAGCGAAGTCTCAACCGGTCGAAGCCCAACCTCGTCGATTAGAACAACCAAACGTCCTCCCCATAGTGAGGACGGCTCAACCGATCCTCCAACTCAGAGGAAACAAATTAGTAAAGACGATAAAGGAGGTAAAACCTCTGTATATCGCCTTGATAACATCGATAAGGAGCGTATCATCACTGTAATGGCCTCTGAACACCTTCCCATCAATGCAGAAGCACTCATACAGTTTCTCGAAGATACGCACAATAGGAACAAAGACAAGCAGATCCTCTACGCAAAAACTCTAACAAGAGATCTGGATGGCCTTTGTAATGCCTTAGAAGCTATCAAACCGCATCTTTCAGAGTAGCTAAAAATGCGAACTAATCGCATTATTTCTCTCTTATCTGTTACCTCCTTTTGAGTGGATTATCGTTTTTTAAGTCATGTTTATGTATCCCATTAATTCATTATCGCTCTTTTAATGCCGGTTCTCTCCCTAGGCTTGATATGTTTTTCGTAAGCATTGCTACGCTAAATGTCCGATCCATACGGAGCCTAACCAAATGGACACAATTATGTGCACTAGTTTCGCAACAAAAACCGGATATTCTGCTACTACAAGAAACAAACACCTACAATATACCGGTTCTTGGTTTACCAGGATACAAATTCTACCTCAATCCTCCGCGAACTCTGCAAACCGACACAGCCATTGCCATAAAATTGAATTTAAGTGATATAGTTACATCTCAATCCATAATCTTTGAAGGACATATTCAGGAAATGAACCTATAATTCAGGACAAATCAAAAGCAAACTTCACGCATTATATTACGGACCACGGGATGCGGAGGTAGCTTTGGATGCTATGGACTGCCTCCATCGTCACCTACCTTACCCTTCCTCGCAGTCATCGCTGTCTGTCAGTGGATTAGTAATTGCTGGAGACTTCAACACCACACTAAACCCTGAAAAGGATAGAACTGGTGGGGTAGAGAGGCATCCTCGTATTGCTGCTCAGTTGATAAACATAATTGATGCAAACAGGATGGCCGACGTGTGGTCTGAACTACGACCAAATGAAGCAGGATACACTTTCTTCGCACGTAGATCTTCCTCTTGACTGGATAAAATTTATCTGAGCAAGGGCATAATTAAAGAAGTACATAGCATCAGACTAATGAACTCCTTTTCAGATCATAAGGCAGTCGTAATGCGTATGTCTGTTGCTGGGAAGAAGATGATTCCGCCATGCTGGCGTTTTCCAAACCACATTCTGGACAACGAGACATTCGTGGAGAATATGAAAATTGTATTAGCCACACTCACGAATGAAGCTGAATCTGCGATAAACCCATCCCTTGAATGGGAAAATATGAAAAGAAATGTAAAAGAATTTGTTCTTATCTTTCAAAAAGAGATGACTTCCTTCATCGATGATGAGGATCGGCTAAAGATACAAGGAGAAAAGATAATTGCTACGGTGGGATGGAATGCAATCATGGAAAATGACGCTCCTGCATCTAATCACATGGCAAAATGGGCAACCTCATACAAACCGAAGCCTCTTAACTGAATTAAGGGCCGATGGTCGCACTATATCTGCATCCTCAGAACTACGCAAATTTGTGCATGATCATTTTGCCAAAATGCATAAAGCCGACATCAATCAATTTCCTACAGATGGCAATTTACTAAGTGCTTTAAATTGCATAGACGATAATGAACGGTTTTCTTTAAGCAGCCAGTTAAACATGAATGAGTTTACTTCTGCGCTCAGAAGTCGATATAAGCACAATGCACCCGGGTTCGATGGTCTCACTGTCGAGTTTTACGCTACTTTTTTGCATGAATTGGCTCCGGGATTCACCAGGATGGCCATACATGCCTTTTTAAGAGGATACCTACCTCGAACGACAGCAACTTCTGTCATCTCCCTGATGAGGAAAGGAGGAGACACGCTTCAACTATCCAATTGGCGACCACTTTCCTTAACGAATGTAGATTACAAAATTATCGCCAAATCTTTATCCTCAACATTATCTGCAGTAATCAAAACATGCATATGTCCACAGCAGAGCTACTGCGTGCCAGGCAGGTCCATATTCGACACCATATCGCTAATTAGGGATATTATCTGGTGGTGCAACACGTCCAACTCTCCATTAGCTATTTTAGCTTTAGATCAAGCCAAGGCTTTTGACCGTGTGAACCACGGATTTCTTTTTTCGGTTATGGAAAAGCTTAATCTCGGTCCAGAATTTATCGGCTACATAAAAACGCTCAACACCAAGGCTTTCTGTATGATTCGCGTTGGTAACACCTTGACTGCCCCCTTCTCCTTCGAAAGAGGAATAAGGCAAGGATGCCCACTATCTGGGCAGCTCTATGCAATCTCATTCGAGCCATTACTGAGACTCCTACTCAACACTCTTTCAAGTCTTCCCCTGCCTGGAGCAATAGACTCGTGACTTGTTGCAGCCGCCTATGCTGATGATTTAAATGTTTTTGTCAGCGATGATGAAGACTTTGAGAAGACTATTGGCATTTACAATCATTATGCCTCAGCATCTGGAGCGATGCTGAATGTTGCAAAAAGCAAAGGACTCTGGGTAGGGAGCTGGAAAAATAGATTGGATGCACCATTGAACTTTATGTGGAACAACAATGGACTTGAGTTTCTAGAAGTATGGCTATCCAATGATAGCCAAGCAGAAACTGCATTTATTTGTGAACCACTTCACACGAAACTTGATTCTGCACTGCAGTCCTGGAAACCCAGAGCTGCGCCACTGTCAGTGAGAGGGAGAGTACTGGCAGTGAATCAATTCATAGGTCCAAGGCTGCGGCACATTCTACAGTGTCACACACACACCACCACTGCAATGTATTCGAATACTTCAATCCGAAATAGTTCAGTTCGTCTGGGTCAATGGCAGGCATTGGATAAAGAGCTCTATTTTATGAGAATATTTACAATGAGAAATTAACAATGAGAATATTTACCTCTACCAATTGTATACAGGGATCCAAAATAGATACGGCAATCAAACAGGAATCCGCTTGGCAAACTATATTATAACGTTAACCAAGAGTACCATCTACAAATAAATGACCCTAATTTTCCGGAAAAAGACACGTCGATTATTGGACTACATAGGCAACATAATGGCATCTTGCAGTGGCAAGAGAGAATAATAATAATAATAATTGCTAAAAAAAAACTGCTAATCACAAGAAATGCAGTACCCCAATACCATCACAGGAAACTGCACCTGTTGAAAGTGCTTCCCAGGATATAACCTTTGGGACCACCAAAGCAGGAAAACCAAGACAACCTATGAAATGGACCAATGAAATGAACGAGTACATCATGCGTTGCTACTATATTGTTACCGAACTTGAAACAAACATGACAGCTTACAGACAACAACTATATGAAAAATGTATAAAGAAATATCTGCATTTAAATGTAACAGAACAAAGAATTGCTGACCAGAGAAGATCAATAGTGCAACGAAATTTTATTTAAAAAACAGTCTTAGAAAATATAAAGCAAGATGCAGCCCTACAGCTTAAGAAACGAAGCGATATACGATAATGAAAGACGGATGCCGCTATAGAATCAATCACCTTTTTTATATGGATGACTTAAAATTATTTGCAGATTTTAAAAGTAGGATTGGAAAATGCTCTTAAGATCACAGAAATCTTCAGCAATGATATCCGCATGAGTTTTGGAGTGGGAAAATGCAAACATGTTGTATTATAAGAGGAAAGGTAAAAGAACATGAAGGATATGCTACTGAGAGTGAAAAGGTAATAGACCCTATGAAGGTAGATTAATACTGCAAATATCTTGGGTTCATTCAAAATCCAGTAACTGCTCACAATAAGATAAAAGAAGAAATAAAATGTGACTTCAAAACCAGATTAACAAAAGTCTTAAAAACAGAGCTCAATGGACGTAATACAACAATGGCTATAAACACATTTGCAGTACCACTTCTAACCTACTCATTTGGCATTATTAAATGGACGGATACGGAACTCAACTCTCTCAATGCACTAATGAGAACAGTAGCCTCTAAATATAGGAAGCACCATCAACACTCTGCAATAGAAAGGTTTATGCTGCCCAGAAAAGAAGCAGGAAGAGGTTTTTTCGACATAAAAAACTCACACCAATCGCAAATAGAAAATTTAAGAAAATACTTCTACTCTTTCAAAGGAGAGAAAAAGAATCCCAAATGCATAAAGTCTTGATACAAATAGATAACTCTCCCTTGCAAAAGAAATACAGTGATACAAAAAGATTCTGACAGTTTGAAGCTTGAGAGGTGGAGAGCCAAAACGCTACATGGGACGCATGCTAACCATCTTCTGCAACCACACATTGACAAAAAGGCATCAAATTAATGGTTAACATCAGATATCTTTGCAGAAACAGAAGGATTTATGATTGCCATACAAGATAGAATAATTAAAACAAAAAACTACAGTAAATTCATAATTAAAGAACCAAACGTGAATGACAAATGCCGAAAATGCAATAGCAAAGCAGAAACAATAGAACACATTACAAGTGGATGCAGTGTACTACCAAGCGTGGAATACACACAACGACATGATAATATATGCAAACAAATGTATCTTGCATTAGTAAGTACAATGTTTCCCATGAAACTAAACCATGGTACCTAATGACACCACTGCCTGTAATAGAAAATGAAGCTGTCAAAATATATTACAATAGAAGTATTATAACGGACCGCCCTCGCCCAAACAATAGACCGGATATAACTCTTCAATTGAAACAAGATCGGAGAACATACTTAATAGATGTATCCATTCCAAATACAGAAAATTTAGAGGCTAAATACAAAGAAAAAATACAGAAATATTATTCCTCTGGCTGAAGAAATAAAAGAAATATGGAACCAAAAAACAGTAAAAATTGTACCAATAATAATATCCGCGACTGGTGTAATACCAAAAAGCCTGCTCAAAAGCTTGGAAACAATAGGAATAGAAAACCATTTGTACAGTGGCGGTAAAAATTAACGCAAAACTCATTGGCGTCTGAATGCGGCGTACACGGAAACTAATTGAAATCGCTTTTCCTTCGACAACTTGACAACAATGAGACAGCATATGGATACCGGGAATATTCAAACTCTATGAATGGATATCGATTTTACGCGTCATGTAAATAGTCATACTAATAAGGTTTACGTTCGCGACATCGTCTAGGAGTTATAAACGTGATGAGCTTGCTTCGACCCGCACTCAGTCGAGGTTCCGAAGTCGTAGTTGATTATGTAGAGATGCTTACCATATTATTTTTAGAGCTTTGGACCGTTCAAAAAAATTTTCTTGATTGAAACTTAAGAAATATTACGATGAAAGCATTATTCGTTGGGACATAAAAATTTTTTATTCTCCAGATCAAATTCACTTACAATAAAACGTATTTCCGCGTGCAGGAAATAGCTGTGGATGAACATCGTTTTAATAGGCCTTAAACTACTTCCGAGAAATATGATGCATTACAGTTAACATTTTGGCGTAATATCCTGTGAATTTCAAGCTGAAGTATGGGAAATCTGGTTGAATAGAATAGTTTCCATGTGGAGAAAATTTTTCTCTAAAAGTATTTCCAATACCTTAAACCCCTACGTAAGTTTCCGCCCTTGTTCATAGAGGTCGTCTCAAACACTTAAATTTCTAAATTCCTCCTAACGTAATATTATTTACTTTCTGAAAACTACTTTCAAAACTCCAGAACATTTTATTTGGTCCAGTTTTTACAGGAAACATTAGAATTCCCTTTTTTCGTTTTGTAGTAAGAACCACTGGACGCGGATTAATCTTGATCGATGAAGTAGCCTAGAGGGAGAGCGTTCGTCTGCGGCCAAGAATGCCTGGGGTTCAAATCCTGGCGTGGCCTCTTTTAGTGCCTTTATAATTAATCTACGCGATGTGACTTTATTGTAGCCAAAACTTCGCAGGAATCCACGGAAGGCCCAGGGAATGGACATTGACCTCAACCATGAGTGTGTGAGTTTTACGCATATTCGGGCTTTGTAAAAGAATCAGAGCGGTCTCCTTGGTCGTCGAATGAGATGTTTACTTCCCATTCTCGGGTACTCGGCCCCACTTGATTTCTACGTCCTGTCTGTCGTATGATGCTCAGATCCACTTATTCGCCAATTCACCACTCAATGAAAAGCTATTCATGAAGGAGGGAATAGACCGGATCTTTGATTGTGTCAGTTACTCGATTTAGTGATCTTACCTGATGCTACATTCACCTTTAAATTACTTTGAAATGATTTAGTAAAGAGGGCAATTATTTTTTATTAGGAATTAGAGTTTGGTTCTATCTGCCAAACTTGTAAATACCGATTACTTATCTGAAAGAGAGACCAAACAAGTGTGGAATTTTCTTCAAAATATCTTTAAAACGGTATTTGAAGCTTTCCCAGTATTGTTTTCTAGGTTTGCTATGAGCAATACATTGGCCGTGTAGTTCAACAGTTCAACTTATAGGATGGAGGATAATACTTAAAGGATATGGTAAATTAATGAATCACTTAAATACCTTTTGACATATTCACAGTGAAAAATGTTTGGCTAAAATTATGCAGTTAAATTTTATGAGGAGCATTTTTATACCCATACGTAAGTAATACTCCGACAAAAATGCATCGCGTATCTTCCCCTGTGAAAGTGATAAAATACTAAAAATCATCTTTTTCATGTAGCGACTAAGCAGTGATTAGATATTTATTTTCCCCATGGTCATTTGTATACTTCTCATAAATCCGCAGAGTAGTCAATGGAGTGCAAATTAGGAATGTGCACCATCAAAGATTATACGATTGCTACGTTCCTAAAGAGTCTATTCCTCTTCAAATGTGTCGTAATAATATTGCTTCAATGGAAGTTAAAGTTGTGAGTGCTCCCACATGAAGATATTAACAGACTTTTTACTGAATCATAAATGTCATCTTTTAGTGGAAATGTATTTTAACGAATGTTGAAAAGGGACATTTGGAAATGGAAGGATTTTTTGAAGGGTTGGAAATGCTTTATTTAGAACGAGTGGAAAAGGTTCAGATGTATGCGTAATTTTCTCAATTTGAGTTTTGTGCAAATGATCACAGCAATTGATCATCGAGAAATATGCTGGTATTTACATAAAGAATGTGGATGTTAATTAGCCATATAATCAATCCATACCCCTCCATTCTCAATTTCCTGACTAAGTCTCTGTGACATGGAGTTGTCCACATTTTGGTATCATCTTGCTGGGTTCATTTTCCATTCTTCCTCCACGATTTTCCTCATTGCATCTTAATTTGGGGTTGTTTCGTTTGAGGGGGTCGAAAACCGTTTGTTTCTCGCATTTTTCTCATAATGAACTCTGCGCTCCATCTATGTTACATGATTTGTTTTGAACCATCTAGATTTTTGACATTTATGAACTCGTAAGTATTCCTAGTTGCGGGCGAAAAATGAATATTGATATACATTTGATTAAACATAGTTCTTATTATAGCGGACATGAATTTCGTTTGATAGTAGTAAGAACTAGGTTTTTTACTTTTAAACACCAAATAAAAGATCAGTGGGTGAAAGTTGAAGGCGCAACACCTCTTCGGGTAATTTTTCGACTAATGTTTTTGCCTTTTACAAACCTACTATCCGCTTCGTCCGCCTGGGAGAAAAATGAGGCATACTTAAAGGCTAATAAGATCTTTCTTTCCTCCAAGAATTTTGGGAGAGGCCGCTAAAACTTAGAACAATATCTCGGCTTGCGCTGTCCGCTCTGCTTGTTCGTCTATCGACGCTTGTCTCAATGAAGTAGTCATGAGTAAACCTTGGCCAAGTTCCGGGTGGTGCTGGTCGGGGTGGTTTGTTGTTGTGAATAACGCACAGGTTTCAAATACTTGCTGCACCAGAAAGAAAAGGCTCGTCGCGCTTCGAAAAAATAGGAAGCCCCCGTCGAATACTTTTAAGGGCGTAAGAGAAGTCAAATACCACTTCTTTCCTGTGAGTTAAACGCCTGGCGTCCGAAACATTATCTACGGCAGAAAAGGTATCGCCCGCAACACAAGGGGAAAGTAAGCTCTTATTAAAGGCATACTATTTCCCAATCAGTATAATGCGCCCTTCATACATTCCGATTTTGAATGGATTAGTATTGGTGGAGCTTTGTATCGACACGGGGAAACCTCTAGGGATCCTCAAGAGTCCTCCTAGATTGCTCGTTGCTTTAACTCAGATTTAAGGTAGCTGGCCTCCAAACCCATGCATGATGGGAACTAATGGCGTGTGATTGGAATGGTCTGGGCTGATAACGTGAAATTCTAGAACTACTTCTTTCTGTTTGTACTCCCGAGAGAGTAGTATACTTTTTCCTATCCTTTAGTTATTTTAAACGTTCGTAGACAATACCACCACTCATTTTAAAAGTAACTTAGTTCACAGTAACGCATATGGACGCAAAAAAATTCACCGAAAGGATACGAAACATCATCTTAAAGTCGCCTTGACAAAAGAAAGCTCAGTAGTTGTTACTGGGTTGCAAACCTGAATCGCAATCATGTTTCTTCATAATAACTTTGTTCGAGTACGCTCATGATCTCGAAAACGTGATCGTCATCAAGAAAGATCGGGTGCTACATAGCAGTGGAGTGCGCTCCCAGGACTTTGCGCATTGCCCTACCAATGCGGCTTGCCTTTTGGATGACAACAATTACCATAAGAAGAAAAGAACCGTGATACCACCTCTGGTCGAGACATTTTTGAGTTTTTCATTCAATTTCTGGTCGAGTAAAATTATTTGTATTCGGCAAATTTTATCTCTTTTGTGTTTAAAAAATGTCATATTATCAGCCAGTCATTGCAGCTACACATTACATTCATTCATATCGCCAATATGAGGAAGTTTATATAAAAACTCATTTGCATTCATTAAAAATCGAACACGGACCACTCTTTAGCTATCCAAATACATCTGACAGCTACAACATTAACGTTACCTATTAATTTATTTCATTAATGATATTCTACTCCAAACTGAAGTCTTTTAAAAGGCATTTTGTTAATTTCATATATGCGGCGAATTTATAGCTAAGCATATAAGATATTATGCAATCATCCATATGTTATCCATAACTACACCTAATTTGGGTAAACTTTTCTGAATGTGTATTCGTATATCCTGCATTTACTGGATAAAGCTTAACAGTGGACAGCTCGTCATCAAGCTTCCTGTGTTAAGATGAAAGAAATATCGGGAAAATATGCCTAGATTATTCGGTATCGATGCGAGCACATTTATTTTTATTTCGTGAAATTATATACATTTACGTATGTTTTCATAGTTTAATCCCATTCTGACGAGCTAAGGACGGATTTATATTGGGACAAGAACGATTCATTAATAAATATCCATTTTGACTTCAATAAAAATCCGTTAAAGGAACTTCGTCAGACTACAAATGGAAAGTCGTGAAAAATTACATCACGTAGGCTATACTTATTTCAATTAAATCTTTTTTGTATCGATATTTGGTGCGGATAAATCTCGATTTATATCATTTCGGTGAAACAGATGCAGTACGCGTCATTCAAAAAGATCCACGGAAAGTCGACCACAATAAATATCCATTGGTGGTAGAAGATGAAGAGTTTAGCATATAGTATACTGAATTGGGTGGGATAGTGAATATTTTTTATAATCAGTCTTTCTGTACAAATGATATCATTCGACGTAAGAACCATGCTGAAACAAATACAGCGATGCACCGTGACTGAATGTGCGAATAATATGAGACGAAAGCTCAAAAATAAGGCGACTGATGACTAAGTTCTAGGCTCCGACAAATGTGAGCTGCAAGGCGGATTTCAAATATTTGCGGTAGACGATGTTTTCCTCAGTGTTGCTAGTCTTTGGAGTGTGTACTGCTCCTAGAAGTTCCCAAAAATTCCGCATTCTGGCGCGCGAAAAATTTTGCGTTAATTTCTTCCGCCACTGTACATGAAAATTCAAAAAAACCGCAATAATTAATACGTGCTCCATAGTACGAAGATTTTTAAATGAACATTTAAAACAGTACTTGAGCCTAAACCCTTTGGTGCCTTGCACCCGGGATAGGTGAATGTTTCCCAGCCCTTAAAAAGGCTGAGAAGTGAAGAATTCAATAATAATAGTAACTGAGGGACGTACGGTTCTAATACCTAAGAAGTGAGAGTTGTCCAATCCTAAGAACTGCCGCCCTATAACCTGCCTCAACACACTGTATACAAGGCGTTCACCTCCATCTTGAGCGACCTTATCCTCCACCAGGTCCAGCCGGTTTGGGAGGAGGTGTACGAGCAGAGGGGCTCAAAGCGTGGAATCGCGGGATGTAAGGACAACCTGCACATTGATAGATGCATATGCCAGGATGCCATTCAGCGTAAGCGCAACCAATCAATGGCCTGGGTGGACTACAGAAAGGCGTTTGACACCACTTCACATGAGCTAATTGTAGCCATGTTGAAGTTGATGAAAGTCCACCCAGAGGTAGTGTCCTGCATCCAACGCCTGATACCACTCTGGAGAACGCGCTTTGTCCTGACCGCAGGCAAGCGGTGTATCTCGACAGAGTTGGTATCATACCACCGTGGCGTTTTCCAATGCGATAGCTTGAGCCCCTTGCTGTTCTGCATTTCCCTCCTACCTCTCTCGCTAAGGCTGCGACAAGGGAAAGGATACATGTGCGGTGTGCCAGGTGACAGGAAGCACATGGTCACACATTTATTTTATATGGATGACCTGAAGCTCTACGCTTCCAACGCAAAAGACCTTCGCGTGGCCCTGGACACCGTACTGGAGTACAGTGAGGCTATAGCGATGGAGTTCGGATTGGAAAGTGTGCATCCATCCACCTGACGAGAGGAAGATTTTTGGAGAACAAGGAAGACGTGCACCTCGTTGATGGGAGCGTCATTCGCCACATCGAGTACGATGACAGCTATGAATATCTCGGCGTCCCCCAAAGCCGAATGCAGGAGGTTGCAGCAGTGAAGGAGAGACTCACCGCCAAGTACAGACAGACTCTCAGGAAAATCTGGAGTTCCGAGCTGTCAGGCAAGAACAAGGTTCTTGCCACGAACATGTTCGCGGTTCCCACACTGCTGTACATCCTTCGGATGCATGAAATGGGACGTCAAAGAGTTGCAGAACCTCGACAGGGGGACGAGGAAGATGAAGATCATCTATCGAAGTCTTCATCCGAAATCTTCCTTCGCCAGACTATCTCCCTCGCAGTGTAGATGGTAGAGGTCTGTTGAGCCTGGAGTGTCCTTGTGCACCCCCTTACTCAATAGGCAGAACAGAGTTGTCCTTGGAACAGCATTCCGAGTGCTCAAAAGCAGAGACCCCCTGCTAAGTCTCGTAAGAGACCACGAAGGTGCCGGAGTAGGGGCGTTTCTCTTCCAGGCGGCCAAGAGGGCAGCGGACGAAACCGCTATGGACTTTGACCCGAAATCAGACGGTTGTGACGACGGCAAGTCCCTCTTGTCGTTGAAGGCAGACGTCCTTAAGCTAGAAATTAAAAAGGCCGAGCAGAACGCCTTGCTCAAGGCACATACCGAGAAGCCCATGCATGGATGTATCTATCGAAACATGGAGAAGCATGGGCTATAGAGGGAGCTGACGTTTGCCTTCCTCCGCTCCGCTGGTCTTAAGTCAGAGACCGAGGGTTTTGTCCTCGCATGCCAGGATGGTGTCATAAACACACTCTCGTGTACCGCCGCAGTATATCCAAGACGGAGGTTGCGGACATGAGGTGCAGGGCGTGCCGAGCCCAGCCGGAGACCTTGAGCCACCTTCTCTCCGGCTGTAGCTATTACGCCAAGTCAGCGTACATTGCTAGGCACAATGCAGCCCTGCGGATGTTATATTTCCATCTTCGACACCAATTTGGCATCGATGATACTCCTGGGCTGCCGTATGCCCCTGGAGATATTGAGTCCGTCGTGGAGAACGATAAATGCACCACCTGGTGAAATTACTCCTTTTCTACCACCAGGCAGTTGGAGGCGACCAAGTCTGATATCGTTCTCCTAGACCACCTCTCACGCTCCATGTTAGTGATAGAGTTTTCGGCCCCGGCTGAAACCAACATGGATGCAAAGGAGGCGGAGAAACGGACGAAATATCATGACCTGCTTTTTGAGCTTCGGCAAATTTACCCAGGACACTCTATTAAACTTGTAGTCCTTATCATAGGTGTGCTCGTTGGGGTTAAGGGCTCGCTGCTGGAGAGCATCAAGTGTATTCCATCCTGCGTGGTACAGGCGGAGTCACTTACAGTCACCGTTATACTTGGGTCCCTCCGTCTACTCCGTACGCACGACCCAACCGCAGCGTAGCCACCAATCCGATGGGCGTCGGACGTGGCTGCGTTAACTGCCAAACCCCTCTCGAGTCCTCGGCGATGATGACGGCAATGAAACCCGATGCTTGCCGAGGACTCGGAGGGAAATGCTACGAAAGTAACTTTAATAATAATAATAACATACACACAAGGCTATAATAGGCCAAAGTGGTTTTGCTTCATCAGTGCCGTGCTTTACCCGTGCACTTCCTTGTCACGTGCAAGGAGTGGTAGTCCGAATAAAATGCAGCAAACCGGGCGTCTGGTAGCTGTGACTCATGGAATTTACCGAGGCGCTAAGGTTGGCAGCAACTAGAAAAGGTTCGCTCACTGACGCTCGACAATTCACAACCTTCTTCCCCCGCCAGGCAGGTTTATTAAAGTTGTGAGATCCATGTCCCAAAATCGTCCACGGCGCAGCGACAGGTTCTTTTTCCGACTGCTATAATCTGGCAGATAAACGACAACCGGACATTATTGTTAAATCTTGGGCCTTGAGACGTTGCCAGCCAATCCTTCGCAAGATCTCCGCCGCCGCTCTCTCGACGACCCTTTCATTCGTCTTTTGCACCTTCCCTCGTGTGTGTGCCCCCTCTCTCCCCCCCCCCCTCCAGCTCCACTACGCACCATTTTTCGCACCACTCTGCTCAATTCCCAGCGTGAACTCAGTCCATTCCCGCTCCAAGGTCAATCACTTTCCGTGTACATATATTTTCCAAAGCTTGACTCTCCCTCTGCGAGGAAGCTTTCAAGCAGTGCCGTTCGAACGAATGCAAATCGTTGCGGTACTGTTGTAAAATGTGAAAATTGATTGTCTCGTGAAAACCATTTTGTTACAGTTTTGCTTATAATTGCGCCATTACCTATTGCGCGTGGCAGTCTGTGGAAGTCTCTGCTCAATGGACGAATATATTAATGGCTGCGTTGCGTTGCATAAGGACGCGGCCACGTGCGTTGCGTTACGTCGTGTCACGCTCATCTACATGTACGGAGTACCATGCAAGCCAACACGAGGGTGTGTGGCATGGGGTGATTGCTTTACCAGACGTACAGCACTCGTCCCAGATGAAGTCAGAACCTCGCTCGTCCCCCGGCCTCTATACGGGCACACACCAAAACGCTCTCGTGTGTGTGAGAGAGAGAGAGAGAGAGAGAGAGAGAGAGAAGGAGAAAGAGAAGGAAAGATGGCGTGGGAAAAGTCGCGGTCACTCAAGAAAATCGGAGTGTGCCACGTAGACGACCATGCTTACATGCGGTACACTCTGTAACATACAATTACTGATCAGTAATATGATTTCGATTATTTAACAGTACTACAAGGTACTAAATTATACAGAAAGCATAATCATTCCGGAAATTTCGATGGGAGTCATTTGTTAATAGTGCTGTTTTTAAAACATGGACAGATTGTTCCTTGAACCTTGTTTTAATAACACCGCTTCTTTATGGTGGAAATTCCATATAATTCGTCTGTCCCAACTATTATGGTCCCTTTTATGCGGAAACTTAATGCTCCACTTTACGTGAACAAAAATTTAGTAATTTTAAATTTACCGGTTCTGCAGGCTGTTTCCTTTATCTAAAATCTGTGATCGTGTCTACCGTAGTAGGTCGGCTCTTGCATAATAATATGTTGAGCGTCCGGCTAACGATGAGATACTCGCGAGAAAGTTAACTTATATGTTTCACTTCTATCAGATAGAGATTTCCACTCTAAATCATTTAATGATTCGTAACACTGCTAACATTATTATGTGATGTTGCGTAATGAGGCGAACTAACGTATTATAAAATTTTCGGGTCCTTTCGTGGAACCGGAGGTCAGAAAGGAAGACGCCCTGTGATTCCCCCAAAACCCTCGCACCTTATTTGTCCTTAAAAGGAGGGTTTTGAATTGTAGTATTTTCCGTAAATCTATCGGGGGTATTAATTGTTTTGAATTAACTCTGTCATGTTTCATAATTGACTTTAATTTGAATTCAATGTATTCATATTTGTGTTTCTCTCGCACAGGTTTTTTGAAGAACGCTGGCTGTATCCTGATAGTGAATATAAGATTGAGTGAGTAGTTAATTATAATGCTGCTTGAAATTCTTTATTTCCATGACCAAACAACGCTAACTCGGCGTTAAGAACCACCTACCTTAAAGTGTGTTACATTTTAGAAGGCCTGTCTTCATTTATGCTGGGCTACTTGTGCAAAACTCTCATTTAACCAAAGAAAACCTCGAGTCGGATGGAATAACATTTTTACTGCCTGCTTTCTCATAAAACAGTATGATCTAAGACGTGTTTTGCCGTTTAGAAATAAACCATTAATTTGTTTATGTAATGCATAAAGTATATTTTAACCTTATTCCCAGAAAATATCCTTTTACGTTTGAAGTAAAGTATTCTTTGATAACTATTAAATTTTCGGCATAAAAATTATTGACTTTGTTTGACCTAAGTGATTTGTATCACTCATTGCTTCTCAGTGTCATGCAATTTTATATAATTGTATTTTAGAATTAGAAAATATTTATTGTCTTAAGAGGTTTGGCCACTATGTGGCAATATTTTCACTATCACTAATCCTCAAATAACTGAGAAAACCAGGTACAAATACAACATTTAAGAACATTATTGTCCACCATTTCCCAGAATTATTTCGTATGAAATAGGTGCGTTTAAGGCTAAAATTAACTCCTCATTATTGTGCATATTATTTTACTCAGTTTATAATAATTTAATTGTTTCATTTATTTTTGTAATCTATTAATAGGTTTTTGAAACATTCATTGATGTTAAATTTTTGTATGTTATCTGGTAGTTTCTTCCATGATAACATGATTTACCAGAAATGATAAGTTAAATATTACTGTACGATCTGAAGCTGTATATATAAATTTAAAGTCGTTGTAATTGAGGCACTGGAAAATGATTTCTCCTCTTCATTTGTAACGCCGATGTCGCAAATATCAATCCGTATGACGTAAGCGGGCCTTTAATGTTACTGTATTTTGCACTCAAGCCTCTCGTGCTAAACGTTCTCGGAAATGGTTGTATCATAGGATTTAGAATTATACTTTGGAATGGGCTGTAGACAAATCTGCTGATGGCAGATATTTGGCAGCCCTCATTGCAAACGGAAAAACAACTGTGTCCGTTATCGTTTTTCTCGTTTTCAAAATTTTCTTAAAGCTACCTTCGTCTTTTCTGGAACGCAGTCCCGAACATCTGGTTCGTATCGTCCCAATGGGTGTTGCTATTAGGCCTCTCTCCGGTAAATATTATGAAAGTTGTCTTCTGCGTTGTGTGCTTCTGCAATCGCGTTTATGGCTTTTGGAATGATCCCGTGGAGGAATCTCATGGAAATTGGTTTTTGGAAAGATGGAATTTGGCTTGCAATGATATTGTCCAAATTAAGCCATTCATTTCGTGAATTATGTATTTTGAACAAGAGTAAAAACATATAATTTGTCAACTACTCATGGACGATCTTAATTTTTCTGGAGGTGATTCCCTTCGTAATTATTATCCGTAGTTTTATTTGGTGATCTTCCGGTTAAGGTAGATTTTTGTGGAAGTCAATTGGTAAAGATGCTCTAGATTTTTTAAGATTTGCGGGGCCCTGTCAACCGATATTTCTTTTTTCGCCTCAGCATACGACGTATACCCTCCTTCATCCCGTCCATGAATCCTATTCTCATTCTTCCTTTTCTCCGCTTGCCCCAACGTCCTTCCCCCTTTATATATCACTATTCAACAACCCATCACCCTTTATTACATCCTCCAGCCACCTACTCTGCCGATCTCTAATTTCATTCACAAGTTTCTTTTCCTCGCCCACCATCTCCAGCACTTCCTCGTTAGTCTTCCTTTCCGTCAACCTAACCTTCTCCATCCTTCTCCACACCCACATCTCAAATGCCTGCAGTCTATTCTCGTCTTCCTTTCTGAGGGCCCACGTTTCTGCCCCATACAACGCTACGCTCCATATCAACCTCTTTACCATCTTCTTCTTTACATCCTTGTCCATGGTCATCGTCGTTATCTCCCTTCTGTTACCAAATAATTCCTGTGTGAATGTGTTTGCTACTACGACAAATTTCCTCTAGCCTACCACCCAAGTAGTTAAAATGCTCTCATTTCTCCGGTTTGCGTCCTGCTAATGTAATGACCAGCATTGCTTTCTTTGTCCTAAAAAATCTCATTACCTTTGTTTTTTAATGATTTATTTTCGTTCCGTATCTCCCCCACTGAAATTCTAAAACGTCTACAAAAGCTCGTAATCTCTTCGAATACTGACTAGCCAACGCCAGGTCGTCGGCGAATCTAGCCGACTTCATCAGCTGGCCTCCTCCTAAGATTCCTTCCTATCCGTAGTAAGAGGAGAAAAATTAAGCATATCTTTCTAGTGATTCAAATCCCATGGGTAAACGTGGATTGGTAAATGTGCGCGTTTGGCTTCGCGCAAATGAACGGCAAAAATTGCCGCATTTTTATCTCTCTCTCTCTCTCTCTGTGTATGGAGTGTTCTAACCTTTTGTGGCATTGGATTGTTAGTGTATGTTCATGCGCAATGCGGGTTTCATCCTTAATGATTTTCCAATTATCTCGCAATATTCCTCGATTAAGATATGGATTTCCTCCTGAAAGCGCTATACTTGGTGTAACTAAGTCCCAGAGAGTGATATGTGCTTTATGAGTCCGCCAATGATTGGCCTTGTCAAATGTATTTTTGGTTCTGGTGGTTGGAGCCGTGGAATTGTGAGTTGCTGAGGCCATTTTTGTGAAATTATTATTTGAGTCGAAAACAAATTGTTAGACAGCATTTCACTGAATAACGTCTGTGTATAGTGTTAAAAGTCATTGAAATTTGAACGTAGACAAAAGCTACCGCAACCACCTTTAATGCTGAAACGAATGACATGCGTTGCTTCATTCATCAATCATGGAGGATGACTGTGCGAAGTTTCAGATTCTGGTTGGGATAAAAGTTACTTTGGGATTAGAGCGAGCATCCTTCCATTTCTGCCCACCGTTTTGCTCCTTTATCCCCTTCGCCTTTCATCTTCTGTACCACGAACCAATTTGAGTCTTAAGAAGAGTGTGACCATGCGTGTCCAGGTTTTTGTGTGCCTCCGCCATTTTTCCGTTATTACAATATTTTAATAACGCGCCACCTAAGACACGGGAAAAATGAGGCCCACGGTGGTGGTGGGGTGGGAACGGTCCCCTAGCGCACTCACTACTCTGGCGGCGCAATCACATCATAGCTCTCCCCGCTGCTTGGCCTTCCTCGCTCCACTCTGCGCTCCCGCCAACGCACGCTCAGGGCGGCGAACCACGCCCTCCCTGGTGTTCCTCAGGGTCTGTCTAGAGGCGCCGTGCCGCGTTAATGGTTGAGGTCGGCCAAGGAGCCCACTTACCGCACCATTCGACGGACCGCGCTTCTTACTTCGTTACCGATCGCGGGTGTTTGTACAGTGTGGCGTCAATGTGATCGATGTTTTATCCGACTGAAATGACCTCTAAAACGTCGGTAGCAAAAAGACTCCTCTCATCTCTCTGCTCCCTCTCCTTCTGCCGCACCCACCCTCACCCGCTAAGAGATCCGCTCTTTCTCGTCGTCTCATATCGCTCTCCTCCGCGCACCTTCGACTTTTCCCTGAGTCCGAGCACCACATCTCTCCTACTCTACCCTTCACCTCCACCCTTCCCCCTCCCCCTCCCATCGCCCAAACTACTAACCGCCCGCCTTCCCCTCTCCCCCCCCCCTCCCCCTACCCTCTCGCTCTCTCATTTGCGTTTTATTCGCGCCAACAAATCGTCGCGCGCTCCTCCCTCCCCCCATCTCCACAAAAGTGCGCTCTGCTGTGTGAGATGCAAATAAGAAAACTTGAAAGCATGCTCGAACCGAGTGGTGCTTCGTAAGCGATACTTCTTTTTGTTATCTGGGAGTGATATTGGTGTCCAGAGGCTTCTAATTCACTATCGTGCGCTTGGCAAGTTTATCCCCCCTTCTGTCTTAAGTTTGTCAAGTTACCGAGCTCTTTTCGACTCGTGGCTCCGAAGAAGATCCCGTCATGACTCGTTTGATCTCGGAAGTTCTAAGGGGTTGTGGAACGAAGGTTTCGTCTCGTAAGATGATGTTACTTAACCTTAGCTTTCGACTTCCTAGTTGGAAATCATCCCGCAAAGCAGCCAGCATTCGATCAAGTCTAAAATGGCGGAGGCATGTAAAGTTCAATATTCAATGAGCTTCTAAAAATTTCATCCGGGTAGCTGAGCACTCTGATGACGAAATAAATAAAACTTACTCTCTCTTCCTTTTGCCAAAAGCTCTGAATGAGAGAATGCAGTGCATTGTGAGCTCCAAAAAAACGAATCCTTCAAATCTCGTGTCTCAATCTCAAATTAGACTAATTTGGGAATGATTGGAGAGGAGGGAAAATGTGTTTGTGGGAATAGTAGAGGTGTTATAGGGGAGGAAATAAAATTCAGAGAGATACGGAGATGAACAAAGTGTTACCCGCGGCAGTCAGCCTCAAGGGGCACGCAAACGCTCGGTATAAGTTTGCAGTTTACCATTGGTGACGTCATGTTTGAACGAATATCGAAGCGGAGTGCGCAGTTTACTCAGTGTTTAACGCAGGCCACAGACCTGCGCTTCGAAGTCGTCTATTGCTAACTGCGAAGTTCACTCCGTGAACCGGGTCCTTTGGTTCAGTCGGTTATGCGGTGAATTCTTGCACTCGTGAGCGGGACGCGTTCTTTTGTATTTGTGGAATCATGGTGAAGTTTGCGTGAACTTTGGGACGTTGAGTATGCGGACAACAGTTACATAACGAAGAAAACTTGCCTGCGATATGTTATCCAATCCTTCAAAAAAGCTCCGTTGAAACAAACAACTGCAGCTTTCCATTTATCTCCAATAAAATTACACGAGCAGTAGAAAAATAAAAAAGGGGTGGAATTCTGCTGACTCAGTGCCAAAATTCAAGTTCGCTCTCTGGAATGCAGAGTTAAAATAAAGAAAAAATTACACGAAAACCGGAGTGGCCTTCAGTCCAGGATACGCACCTTTTGTTCGTATATATACTGCACGGTTTTTCACTTTCAATGAACTGGGCAGATAAAATGAGCTTGTGCGAGCCCGTTGAGTTTGGCAGTTAGTCAATGAGTTAGGCTGCAGTCGATGACGAGCGCCTCACGGGTGTGTTTGAAAGATGTGAAATGAGAGGTACATAGCGCAAGAAGACGAAGTTAATATAGTTCTTTCAATTGACCGGCTTACTGGAAAATTGGCGCGGTCCTTCTCTTCGCCGATAACCCTTCGTTCGTGCACCCAGTGCTCATCTCCGACCTCGTCCGCTTTGCCCTCTCCTCGCAGAACGTCCTCCGTCCATTTTTCCTGCCGCCTCCGAACCGCAACCGCCGACTTCCTTTCCTCTGTCACCATATGCATCCTTATTCTCCGGACCATCCTCTCCCTCCTCCTCCACATCTCACTTGCCGGCAGTCCTTTCCGCAAGGACCTAGTTTCCGACCCGTACGGCGCCAAGCTCCATATAAGAGTTTTCACTAGTCTTTTCTGTTCTTCTCTTGTCCTTCTAGGAATATGAACGTGTTCACCAGCTTGCTCAATTTCTGCCCAATCGTTCTTTCATTCCCACATTCATCGTTACTACATAACCTCATTAACCTCGTCTTCCACAAGTTTGTATTCGACAATCGATCGACCGTAGAAAATTGATTGAATATCCTTAATCGATTGATCATGAGTCTATCGGCCATCATCAATTTATCGGCCAATTTCAATAGACTGACCGTCAATCGCAAATTTGCCATTGAAAATGCCTGCCATTAACATCAAAATCCACCGTCGCATGATGGTTTCGATTAATCGAACCAACCAACTAGCCTATCTGTACGTGCCGGCCACCAGTAAGCCTAGTAATGTATTTTTAACATTGCAGTACTATGTCAAACAGATCAAAAATACCGGAGTGATCTTCTCCGTGCCGGAAAATAAGTTTTTTTCATGAGAATCACGATGTATGTAGGTTTCGTTCACCAGCAGTACGCCGTTACCATAATAATAATAACCAGAGCTTCTGTTCCCTACATTTCTACTGTCGCGGGGAATATATCAAGGATTTTGAATAAACATAACATCCAGGTTATTCATCAACCACCAAAAAAATCATCTCTGCCGAGTAAAAGATGGATTGGCACTCAAGACACCGGGAGTATACCGAATTTCATGCCAATGTGGAAAAATATACATTGGTGAAATAGGCCGCACAATTGAAACGCGCTTAAAAGAACACAGGAGATGCATTAGGTTGTATCATCCTGATAAATCCGCCGTGGCGGAACATAGCCTAAAGGGGGACCATCTCATCTCCTTTAGTGATGCGAAAGTCATATGCAAGGCCAATGGTTATTATTTGGGAGAGGCTATTTAAGGAAGCCATAGAAATACATCTTCAGCCCAACAACTTAAATCGCGAGTCGGGGTATTCGATAAATCAAGGGTGGAAACCGTTAATGTTAAAAATAAAAACGGGAAGAAGAAACAACAGTGGTCAGTCAGACGTAACCGTCCAAGACCCTATATAAGGGAGAACGCAGGCGGCCCAGGCATCATTACTCTGATGAAGGTGGAAGTGTCATCCATCGAAACGTTGGCAGCAGCCAAAAATTTAACCCTGTGTGAATCCCGAGAGAATTTCACACATACTATTCGCCGGGAAAGTACAAAATCATTTATTAAGCATTTTCTTTGTTTACGCTTAGGTACTATTTTTAGCATCGCTGCGAATAAAATCTACCTTTTTCATGTGATGGTTGGCATTCATGAAAAGGCGTATTTATAAATCATTTAATACTCATGAAGACGTTTGAAACTTATCCCTCCGTTTAAGTATCAACGGGTATTCCTGCTAATTATTCATGAACAAAAAGTCACGAAGTTCATACAATATGAACTTCGTGACTTTTTGTTCATGAATAATTAGCAGGAATACCCGTTGATACTTAAACGGAGGGATAAGTTTTTAGAAAAATAATTGTAGTCCTATCTGGATTAAAGAGATCTAACTTACCATTGATTATGTTGCAAAATCATGAGAACCAATGTTACGTGCTTTATACTTCGTTTCTTCAACTGATATTTTAAAAAAAAGTAAAATTAGTAATAGATTAGTAATTGACAGATTAGTGCAGAGTTAGTTCCTAAAGGGTAATAATTACAATATAAATACTGGGTTAAAGCCGTTCAGGGAACATTGAGAGGTTCATCGGTTCATTTGGTTCCGTTGGTTATGTATGTGAATTCGTGCGATCGTGAGCGCCGCTATTTGTCATTGGGTGCGCTCCTTATGTATTTATGGATGGATTGTTATATATGTCACAGCCTGCCCGCAGAAGACGACGTTTAAGGCACATCGAGAGGTTGACATATCTAGTATCTCAACATAAATCTCTCTGAAATTCAATAATTGTCATCATTTAAATGAATGTAACTCATTCTCGTTCATAGTCTTCGATCAGATTGCCAAGGAAATATTCTATTCTTGAAATCGGAGATTAATTGACTTTTTTAGCATTGAAAACGTACATTTTATTCGAATGCATAACGTACAAAAAAACGATTACAAGAATAAAATTTTATATTCTTTCCGACCTCAGATTATAAAATTTTCAAACATATATCTTAAATGCATTTTATTTCAAAAAGGCAAAAAGAAAACCTCTTCACTGATTCGCGTGCTTGATATGAGCCCATTGTTTTGGGTCTTTTGGCTCTTTAAGCCCTAAGACATTTCAAGTTAGCTTGCTTGCTATAATTGTTCAAAATTTCAGGTCAATCGGTTGTGAAGTGTTTGACAAGAAGAGTAACGAACGCAGGGGCACCTCTCCATTTTTATTCATGTTGGAGCCATACCATGCCCGGGAGCATATGTCGCTGTCAAAAGGTATACCTCAGGTTTCTAAGGAAAGATGCTATTGTTGAAATCGGAGAACAACGGAAAATCCTCGCATAAATTATCGGTATTTAAACAAATGCGATGCACACGTAGTAATCGATTGCAAGATTTAAATTGTGAACACTTTCAGCCATCTAAAAGTGAAAGTTTTAACTTTATATCATGAGGAAGAGTAATTATAAAAAGCTAAAAACAAAACAGATGCAAAAATTCCTATGCTTTTCTCGTGGGAGTAAACTTTTAAGGGCCCTTCCAGGCGCCTTTTAGACCCTGGGATATTTTTAAATAACTCTATAGCTCAATTTAGAATACATGCTCGTTGAAAAATTATGGGTCAATCACCTGGGTAGTTTTTGAGAAGATGAGTAATGAACTTACAGGCACCACTTAATTATCATGTATGGTGTATATAGATAAGCCATAAAAGGCCCGGGCGATAAATACCGTTCAAAGGTAAGATCTTTTGGTTGCTAAGAAAAGATCATATTGCTGAAATAGGAGAAAAATTGAGAATTTTCGCGTATAAACCGCTATTTCTAAGCAAATACGGAGCGCATAACAAAATCGATTGTAATAATTAAATCTACATACTTTTGGCCTTCCTATAGTAAAAATATTGAATCGATGCCTTGATGTAAAGTAATTTTTAAAAGTACAAAATAAATCTCTGCACTAATAACGGGGTCCATTTCTCAGGTCCTGGGTCATTTGAGGCTCGTGAGTTTTTTTTTATATAGCCTGTAAATCTTTACGAAAGAGAACGTACATTTACGCAAAATTTCAGGTCAATCGGTTTAACGGTTTTGGAGGAGGAGAAGAGTAACGAATATACAAACACATTCCATTTAAACTGATCAGATATACGAGCAGAAATGGCCGTCAAATCGCAACGGGAGGAAAGAAGTTAAAAAAAAAGAAAAGTTAAGAATATTGATATAGCTATGTATATACAAAAGAGAATCTATTGTTTTCCATGTTAATCTCGGAGTGGAAATTACTTGTTTGGGCACGGAAACTCTATTTTCAAAATTTGTTCAGTTTTTAAACGGTAAATGTAATGATTAACAGCTTCATTTAATGCTTTTTAACAGTTAAAATTAAATTCATAAAAGGAATTGAGCGTGCAAGCGATAAAAATGATCTGTACATGTTTTTGATGTGACCACTTTGACATGTTAAGGATCAGATTGAACAGACAGATAGGCTTTTGCGTACGTTAGGGGTGATCATCAAAAACTATTTTTCCTCTTTTTAATAAGCTTTGGGTAAGAAATGTTGTCTCTAGGACTCCGTATGACGCAGGATTGTTTTTGGAATTTTTGTCGCTCGGATTTCGAGAGACTTGATCTTGCGATACTCGTCTTAAAATCACACGAACGCCGTATCAATGAAGTGGGAGGGGTCACATGCCTGAATCACATGCCAGAGAATAATTGCTGCTTCATTCCTAGCGTGGGAAAAACACGTGCGAAATATTTGTGGGTTTGCATTTGAAAGGCCGAGTTGAGAGAATAGCCAACACCGACAAATAATTTTCAATAGGTGAACTACCGCTTACATTGGCTTATTTTTCTTAAACTGTTCGAGTTTTATGTATTTTTAACTACGTAAACGCACAGAGGTCTAAAAGTATCGCAGGAATCACGCGAAACATATGTTAGTACTTCGTGGAAGATGAAGGAATTTACATTAGGGAGCAATTCAGCACTATCGATTGACATACTATAAAATATCGCTGGCAGCTATCATGATCTATATTTGATCGCGGGTTATAAGTAATCGTTTTGATCGCCGGTCTAATTCCATAATTTTATTCTCATGATCTGTTCTACCGTGGTGTGTCGGGCGTCGCATCCATTGTTAACATCATCAAAAGTTATTTGGTTCGGAATTTAGGAAGAAGAGGCTGGTGAAGAGCTTGATATGGAGCGTAGCGTTGTATGGGGCAGAAACGTGGGCCCTCAGAAAGGAAGACGAGAATAGACTGCAGGCATTTGTGATGTGGGTGTGGAGAAGGATGGAGAAGGTTAGGTTGACGGAAAGGAAGACTAACGAGGAAGTGCTGGAGATGGTGGGCGAGGAAAAGAAACTTGTGAATGAAATTAGAGATCGGCAGAGTAGGTGGCTGGAGGATGTAATAAAGGGTGATGGGTTGTTGAATAGTGATATATAAAGGGGGAAGGACGTTGGGCAAGCGGAGAAAAGGAAGAATGAGAATAGGATTCATGGACGGGATGAAGGAGGGTATACATCGTATGCTGAGGCGAAAAAGGATTTACTGGAGGGGGATGGGCCCCTGAATAATGGGTAGAGGACCGGGAAGAAATTCTCTGACATTCAACAAAACCTACCTTAACCGTTAGAATTCATAATAATAATAATAATAATTACATAAAAGATCATCATCAAGTAGCAACTCCAGTTTCCCGGGTGTTGACTATCAGCCTCTTCCAACTTCTCTTATCTTGGTATGTTTATTGACATTGAACTTCCTCCCAAGAGCTCCCTCTCAGTTGGATGTCTTGTTTCAGTTGGTCGATCCACTTCCTTCTTGGTCTGCCCACTCTTCTCTTCCCTGGTATTTCCTTTTCCTGCCATACATTAGCTACTCTGCTCTGCTCCATCCTCATCACATGACCATACCATCCCAGTCTGGATCTCTTGACGTTTTCAATTAATGATATTTTGCATCCAACCTGTTTTCTAATGTCTTCATTTTTTTGCCTGTCAAGTCTTGTCTTTTCTACCATAGTCCTTAGGACTTTCATTTCGTTGGCTTGTATTCTGCCGATGTCTGTACTTGATAGTGTACAAGTGTCAAGGCTATATGATATGATAGGTACGAAGTAAGACTTATACATGGTCCTTTTTGCAGCTCTTGGTATTTTTTGTCCCAAAGAAGACTCCATACTTAGTGGTAAAAACTTGACGTTTTATTCAACGTGTTAGTAATTTCCCAGGAATCTAAGCCATCCTGTGAAATTACATTACCTTGGTAAGGGAACTGTTCCACTCTTTGCAATATTTCATTATCGAGTATAAAAGTTATATTATTCTGTACTTTGCCAGTAGTCAGTATCACTGTCTTACTTTTACTGACTTTCAGGTGTAAGTTTTTGAAATTTTTGTACCATCGGTTCAAATTTTCCTGGACTTCAGTTTCATTGCATCCCCAATGTACCACATCATCTGCAAATGCCAGAGCATTGAACTCTGTACTCTTCTCACTTTTTATTTGCTTCATCACTTCATCCATAACGATCAAAAACAAAAGTGGAGAGATTGCACTTCCTTGCTGTACTCCTCTCTTTGTTTCAAACCACTCAGAATTCTTCCCCTCTATTTGTACACTGCTTCTGCACCCTTTTTGCAGCATTTTTATTTCATTTATTACACTTGTTGACACTTTCCGATTTTTTCAGACACACCCATATCTTTCCCCTTTGGACTCTGTCATAAGCCTTCTCTAGATCTAAGAACACTAATATTAATGGCTTATTTTTCTCCCAGTGTTTCAATCATTCTTCTGAGGGTAAAAATTAGGTCCATGGTTGACCTGTTTTCTCGAAAATCATATTGTTACATTAAAGATAAATTGTAAATTTTTATTGACGGTCTAAAGGCGATTCCCATCCCAGTTGTTGCAAGAGGTGATTAACAGTAACGAGACTATAATAGCGGATTCACCGCATCTCGTAGATCTTTTCTGCACGCGTTTTGAATTCGATGCTTGATTTTTGGTTCTTTGGACGGTGGGTAATGTAAAATGATCTCTCTACTCTCACGGTAGGAGATACAAGAGACATTTTACTACCACTAACCACTTCACTGCCCAAACTGAAAAAAATTCCATTGTGCGCTCAAATGTTGAGCGACGGCGAGAGATTGTGTTACCGCGTGCACGCGAGAGGACGAGGGGGGGGGGGGGGGGGGACGGGGGAGAACATTGGGAAATCAGAGCGCGCCATATCAAATGTATTTAAGCGCAGAACACTCATCCGAAGGGCGTGGTGGAAGCCGATAAGTGTGGGTCCCTGGAGACTGCTGCAAATGATGCTCTACTTTTTCCCCGCATCATTCATTCAGTCGCTCTCTCTCTCTTTATGTTGGGGACCTAAGAACAAGAGGCAGGAGAATATCGGCTTCCGAACAAGACTCTCTCTCTCTCTCTCTAATGTTGGCAGCGACGAGGGAATGAGTGATGCGAAGAGAGGAGATTGATTGAAATGCGGAGCGAGGAGTCGTTTGCATGTCCTCGGGCTCTCGTGGTCGCCGCCTCGATTGCAATCGGGAGAGGAAAAGTGGGGCACAACAGCCGCCTTTGGGCCGCGACTTCCATTCGCTCCCGTGCCCTAATTACTTCGCAACACAACGGCTCCGGCGCGCCTTCCATTCATTAAAACTGCGCGATCACTCCGGGCACGGTGGACTTCGTAACAGATCGAGAGCGAAGTTAAGTGTGCACCGAAGGGAAAAAGAACGTCGATATCCGTGGAATCCGTGATTGAGGTCAAGTTAGTGGATTCTGAGTGAAGGCATCAAAATTCCGTATGGTGAGGTTTTAAATTGCTCCGTTGAAAAGCTTGCCTATTTAAATACAAAAGTCCTTTCTGGAGAGTTTGTTTTCATTAAAACAATGTTGCATTCCTCTTGTCAACGTTTTGCAAATGTATTTCTGCAAAAACAGAGCTACAATATTCAATAAGTGTGTGATAAGTAATAAAATATTTTTAACTCATGAAATATTGAAAGCTATGTGTATGTACCTTGTGAAGAAATTTAACCTAACGTTCTGTGTACAATGAAATCGTACAAAGAAATAGTAAGTGACTAATAATTTGGATTCATTCGTGGTTACCAGACATGGTGCAAATAAATTTATTGTTGATAAACCCTCCAGAAACAGCTTTTGCGGATAAAAAGTGATAAAAGCTGCTCTAATTAAACTTGCTCAATACTTAATTTAAACGTATTCAAAAACTTTACGCAATTACATTCGGCCTTAAGTGTTGCTCACCCGCGGACTTCCAGTCAACAGTACGCTCTGAAACAATTCGCCCTCACATTGTTCCATTCGAGGTCGTTCGTGTTCCGATATACGCTCACTTCAACACCTTGAATGGAAAGATCCTTTTATTTACCCTTGTGCCCCCCCTACCGGAGTCATCCTCCATTAAAAAATGGGTCCTCCATTCAAACAAATGACGCCTCTCGCGGAATTCGACCTCCTGTGATGCGGAAAAAATCATCTCGGGCGAATGAATTGCGGAAGACTCGTTGACGTCGATTGTGATCCCCATTGGCGCGAAAGCACCAATCCTGTGGAGGCTGTCGGAAATCAATTCTCAGTGTCGATTTCGGAGTAGAAAGTTTTTTTCCACGCATAAGAAACATTAAAAATCACAAATATGGATTAGTGACCAGGATTTATGCGAAGGAACGAGATTAGCGCGAAGTAACTCCAGTGGAAACATACAACAATTTTGCGGCTCCCGTTCAAGAAGAAATAAGCGTTCCGAAAAGTTTCCTCCCACCGTTGATGTCAAAACACACCGCTTGTCTCTCTGGAGCAGAGAGAAGAACACGCGAGAGTAAAGAGAAAAATATAAATGCTCAAACTACAAAAAGGCACTGCGCTGTCCATCCATCGGTGCTCTATCGGAGCTCTAACGATATATCCGTCTTAAGTTTAAAAAAAAACCAAAGGACGACATTATTGACGGCGCGGGGAAATATTAAACCGCAATAAATGTCCGTCTCCCATTTGATCAATGACTATAATCTTTATTCAGGCTCTATTGATTCGAAGCTCGATACGAGAATGTCTGGAGAACGATGAAACGAGAGCGAAAGAGACTAAAACAGAATATATATCCGATATTGAGAGCCATTACGTCACCCTTGGGGTTATTCGGTATGGTCTCGGTTTTACTAGCTCTCAAAATTGGGGAAATTTTGACATCCTTAAGAGGACCATTCAGAAGTCGAGATTTGACTGGAGGCTATGACGTCCAATCCGCGGATTTTTCAAGGTTCGACTGTGTGGAGTCCCTACGGAATAAGTCTTCAGTTCTCACTCATAATAAAAGATACTTCGTTTTATTCCACACTATTTAATACAACTCACAACTTGAGGATGACACGCGGAGTCGAAATCATGGTCGAGTTGAGTTGTATTAAATAGTGTGGAATAAACCAAGTATCTTTTAGTTTGAGTGACATCATAAATTTCCTCTATGTGAAGCCGGAAACTATGTCTTATCTTCAGTTCTCCATTTCCATCCGGGGAAAACTCCCTAATCATCATTTCTAAATACCTTTGCCCGGTTGTTCTGCCATGTCTCTTGGATGCGATGTTGTCAAAACGCGCGCATGAAAAGAAATTCTCTCTGATGAAGTGAGTCGGGGGATTACATATGTATACAGTGTCTTTCCGGTTCCCTTCCACGTCACCGCCATTACCTCGGACCGATATCCCCGCTCGTGTTGCGAAGAGAAACGCGCGACCCAACCTTTTGTTCTTTCGGCGCGAGGACAGCGTGTGCCCGCAGTTACTACTCATTGACCCCAGAGGCACACTGAGCACTGTGCTTATAAGCCCTGAGCTTTTTTTATCCGTTTCGTTGCAACGGAATTCCTTTCTCCCACATGCGGTGTACCTCAGGATTAAAATGTGTCCTCTCATTGTTGACACACCTATAATGCAGCGCGCACGTACGTATGATTCAGTCCGTATGTATGGCATGGGTGCTGGGCAGAGTGATTTAGATGCGAGGCTACAGATGGTAAGCGAGCTGTCATACACTCTACAAAGAAATCATTTACATTTATGCATTACGTAATTTTTTTCATAGTTTCATATATCGTTTTCATTTGATAAAAACCGCACATTTAGTCATAATGGATTATTTACAATATTCACTACTTTTTGGCTATTTCGCTATTATTTTCCTTGTCTTTGCAGGCTTTTCAAGTTGTGTGAAATAATACACTGCACTTAGCACACTTAACTGAGACCTAGTGAAAGCAATCAGAAAGGGAAAATCGGCTAATAGGAGGACTGTGGCGTATACAATGAGAATTAATTCAACAGCAGCAAAAAGGCAAAGCAATTTAAAGCTTGATCGAAATTCCCGCCTGGTCGACAGCTGTCTTAGGAGTGAAGTGATTGTGAGATTGTGCTTGGCACGTTCACACCTCCACTGGGTAGCCATCGATTGTTTTCATTTCACTTTGCTATAATAGTTGCTAAAAGGTATAGTTCCCAATGAAAAACACGTATTTAGTTATGACTTTCGCTTAAATTTCGCTATTTTGGCTCAAATCAACCCAAGTTATGACAACGATTTCATGGAGACGAAACTTTCAATATAACTCCTGTATCATGTTTGTTACCACATGCAAGGTTATTTCCATCGTAAAAAACGAGTGTACAAAAAACTAATTGGTACTGACAAAATATGATCATTGAATTTGCATGCGAGTTATTAGCTTTCATGGAAATATTACTTCGCTTTTTATAACGCGTCGTTTTGTGAATGTATCTTTACCGTGACGGAACATGTCTCTTCTCACCTCAAACTTGTTTTTGCTCTAAGTGTGAACGTTTGTTTTCGTCCCACTTTCCTCCTCCTTGCTTCTCATCGGACGCTTCACGGGAAGTAGCTAAAAGCAGCAATTGTTTGAGGAAGGCGACGGCCATGATTACGACTGCCTCGTGAAGCAAGTCGACCTTTTTGCCGCTTCAGTTCGTGTGTGACCCCTCTGACTTCTCACATAGTTACCACCTCCCGAGGCTAAACCTTCTTTCCTCTCTCCTTTTTACTATCAATTTGTATTCCTATCTGAACGCATTCCCTGAGGGTCCCGCACAACAGTACCTGCTTCGTAAAGCGTGGCTGAATCATTATGAATGCCCACCGCAAATCCAAAATATACGGTTGCTACCTGATTTCATGGTGTGCTGCTTGTCACTCACTCTGCAGACCTCAATTATTATCCTAGGTAATCCTAGGCCGTTTCTCAATTTGTGCTCTTATGCATTATATTGCGAATAAATTATTCTTTATTATAAAGAAAAATTTCATTCTTGCAATAAATTTTTCTGAGTATCCAATTCTAGTTAACTTCCCGGTTTCTAGTGTTCGTATCAGATATTTGAGAAAAACATTATCCTTTAATTAATCTATCTATACTTTGAAATTATGAAATAATAATTTAGAATTACTTTCGGTTGCCAACCCATTGCTAAAATTTTATTCGGGTAATTGGCCGAGCGTTAATTTTAAAATCTAAATCCTAATTTATATTACCTAATGAGTGATTGGATCGCTACCAATCGGTCTGCGCCACGTGATCTGGGGCCTTTACCAATGAATCCTATCTCTCTTTTTTCAGGTGCCTGAAAATCCGGATCAGCCACGTTTAATTTTTGGTGGGCCAATCGCCAGTGAGACGGGGACCCTCAGGCGCCAAAGACGACAGGGGAACGGGGGGGGGGACGTGGCAGCAAGGGATGTGAAGTGGTCGCGGAGTGGGGTCGAGATTAAATCTGTGGTGATGTTCGGCCGCCATGACCAGTTTGCTGGACAACCTCGAGACGAGCAGTGACACGGACCCTGAGATCAACAAGCTATTCCCCAAGTGCCGGCCCAGACTCAGCGATGTCAACCTGAACACGGTCCAGGAGTGCGACAGTCCCGCCTCTCTGACCGCCATCCCCCTGACGGCACCCGGCCACAGGGGAGAAGCAGGAGGGGTACCGCCGCCTCACCCTCCGGATCAGACGACCACCTGCGACGTCAACGACAACATTAGCCTCTTCTGCGCGTCGTCTCCAGGGGCCGCTTCGCCGGCCGCTGCCCTCAGGGCCGCCAACCTGGCAGCGATGGCGGAGTCTTCCGGGCCCGTGGCCCTCAACGGCACCGGGGTGTGTCCGGGCCCACTCTCGTCTCCGCAGAACGCTGTTGACTCCCCGCAGAGCCCTCTGTCCCCGCCGCACCGCAGACACCTCGAGGACGCGTACGTGCTCAGCGGGTACGACCCTCCGGGCCGGGCCCTGGTTCTCGTCTCGACGGGCTCCGTGGTCCCCGCTTCCTCGTCCTCGGCCCTCGACTCCAACCGGCCTTCGACGGGATCCGAGGAGGAAGACGCCGAGGAAGAAGAAGACGAGGAAGAAGAAGACGAGGAGGAAGAAGACGAGGAGGAGGAGGAGGAGGACGATGAGGGGTGTGGGGATCCCCAGGGGAGAGGAGGAGGCAACTCGGAGGAAGACGAAGATGGGGTGCGGCACAACCAGCACCACATACACTTCGTGCACCACATGCGCTCCGTCAGGGACGGCAGCAACTCGGACGCGCTGCAGAAGCACAACTCTGCGCGGAGGAACTCCGAGTACAAGCTGAGGGATTCTCGGATAGAGATAGCCGGCGGCAGGGAGGTGTTCTCGCAGAGCAAGAGCAAGGCGGCGAGGATAAAGCGGTTCGTGGGCTGCGGCTCCGTGAGCGTGGACGAGATGGGCGTGAGCGGAGGGAGCGGCGAGCGGAGGAAGCAGCAGTCGGTCACGACTCCAGCGTCGACCATCTCGCTCGTCCCCGACAACGGGAGCGTCTGGGAACTCAGGGGGGGAGGGCCCTCGGTCAACAGGGGTGGTAGCAACGGCAAGGCGAGAAACGTGGTCGTTTACGACGACATCGGATTGAGAGCGACTACCAACAGCACGAGAGAGCAGCAAGCGGCGACGATAACCGCGAATCCCGCGGCAACGGGCGGCGGTGGCGGTGGCAGTCATCATCTCGTGACCGAGACGGTCTTCTCCACCGAAGTGCACTCGATCCGTAAGATTTTGGAAGCCAGGAGATCTCTCCAGAAAGGTTCGTTGCATTCATCCTCGTCGCAGCCGCGGCAGCACAGAGTCCCCGTGGTGTACGAGGCACCGGTGAGCGGCGGAGGTGATGTGGTGGTGTTCGACGACATAGGGGACTGGTTGGCGTCCCATCGCCCCGTGGTTTCCCCCGTTCAGCAACAACAGCATACGACGCCACCGCCCTCCTCTGCAGTGGGCTTGCGGGCGCCGGGTGGCGCCGCCAAAGTGTCTCCGCAGATGATGATGCACGGCATTCGGGACGGCTTGAAGTTGGAGCTGGGTGGCGGGGGGATGGCGGATGGGTCAGAGTGCGGGGGGGTGCTGATGAGGGGGAGTGGGGGTGGAGGGGGAGGCGAGAGGGAGGACGGACACTCCTCTGGGTCATCTTCCAGGGAAAGACTCAGCCCCGTTTACCATCGCCCTGCATCGGATTACTTCAAGGTGACATTTCGCGTTTCATTACTGCCATTTTATTCTCGAGCGTTAGCTTACAACAAGAAAAGCCTCGCCTAGTAAAATTCCAGGTTTTTTATTAAAACCGACCTAGGTTTCAACTGTCATTTTCAAGTTGACAATAGGTCATGGCGAGCCCCTTATGTACAAAATTGTGAGGGGTGGGGGAAGGAAGAAGGGGAGGAGACCGTGACAGGAAATTAGGGGAGGGGGTCGATTGTTGTTCAAAGAGAATTGCCACACAGAGTGGGAGGAATGAAAGGTGGGGTCATCTTCGAGACGGGAGGAGTTGGATGGGAAAATTTTATTATAAACAGCAAGACTACTAAATTTTGAATTATTCATTAATTCTAAGTATTCTACCGGTTAAGGTAGGTTTTGCTGAATGTCAGAGAATTTCTTCCCGGTCCTCTACCCATTATTCAGGGGCCCATCCCCCTCCAGTAAATCCTTTTTCGCCTCAGCATACGATGTATGCCCTTCTTCATCCCGTCCATGAATTCAATTCTCTTTCTTCCTCTGCCCCGCTTGTCCAACGTCCTTCCCTTTACATCACTATTCAACTACCCATCATCTTTTATAGCACCCTTCTGCCACCTACTCTGCATTCTCGAATTTCAATCCGAAGTTTCCTTTCCTCGCCCACCATCTCCAGCACTTCCTCGTTAGTCTTCCTTTCCGTCAACCTAACCTTCTCCATCCTTCTCCACACCCACATCACAAATGCCTGCAGTCTATTCTCGTCTTCCTTTCTGAGGGTCCACATTTCTGCCACATTCAACGCTACACTCCATATCAAGCTCTTCACAGGCCTCCTTTTCACATCCTTACCCTATATCCCCGTTATAAGCTCCCTTCTATTACTTAACGCCTCCTTAGCTAGCGCTATTCTCTTCCGTATGTGTTTGCTACTCTGTCCGTTTCCTTCTATCGTACTACCTACTAGTAGGTAGTAGTAGTAGTAATAAGTAATTAAATTGGTCTACTTGCTCGAGTTTGTGTCCTCCAACTTTAATCACAAGCCTAGCTTTCTTTGTCCTAGAGTGCAATTGTTTTCTTATGATTTATCTTCATTCCGAATATCCTGCACTGCTTCTCTAAAGCATCCACCTAAGCTTGCTGTCCCTTCGAAGATCCACTAACCGATGCCTGATCATCCACGAATCTAACTGACTTTATCAGATGCCCTCGTGCTTAGATTCCGACGTCAAGTTCTCCCCATGCTTGTCTTATCATTTCCTCAGCGTAAATGATGAAAAGCAATGGCGACAACGGTCACCCATGCCTTACCCCGCGACCTATAGTTGCCCACCCTGATTCACCATCACTGCGTCGTATATAAGTTTCGGATTAGTCTCCGGTCTCGCCAATGTATTCCCATTTTCTCTAGTATCTCCGTTAGTTTATTCCAATTTACCCAATCTAAAGCTTTTTCAAAATCAATTAAGTAAGCAAAAACGTCCTGATAATACTGTTTATTTATATCTATAAGTGTCCTCATCACCGCAGTCGCATCCCGAGTTGACCTTTCCTTCCGGAACCCAAACTGTTCATCGCCTAAGTAGTTATTGGCCTTACTCTCCAACCTTCTATTGATTAATCAAAGTAAAACTTTGGCTGCGTGTGAAATAAAACTGATTGTTCTATAGCTCTCGCATTCTGGTGCATTCTTTTTCGGGATAGGAATCAAGACTGCCTTCTCAAAGTCCTCTGGCCACACTCCTTCCTCGTGGATCCTACGTATAAGTTCGAAAAAAGCTTGCCTACCTTTATTTCCTAAATTCTTTAGTAGCTCCAAAGGTATGTTGTCTACTCCTACAGCTTTTCTTGCCTACATCTCTTTCAGTGCTTTCTCTATTTCACTGTGGGGAATCATTGGCCGGAGGTTATCTACAGCTAGGCTTCCCTCCTCTTCTATATCTAAATTATTTGGTCTCCTATCGCTGTCATATAGCTCCTCCACATATTCGTGCCTTCTTTCTTGAATATCTTCGTGCTCGATTAATATTTTACCTCTCTTGTCCTTAATCTTTGATACCGTTTCCGCTCGCTTACCTCCCGATAGCAATTTTACGGTACCGTATAATGCACCCACTTCCCCTTCTTTTCTCATTTTCTCTATTTCCTCGTCTTGCCAAATTTTCCGTCGCTTTTCTACCAAGTTTTCCTTCGCCCGCTTGGTTATTCTCCGCAGTCGATTATTTAGCTCCTTGTACTTTAACTTACCTAAGTAGGTGTTGACGTATTTCAATTTCCTTCTCTCCATTTTCTTAATCATTTCTTCCGTAACCCACTGCTTCTTTAGCCGCCTCATTTCCGCTGCTCCTATTGTTTTCTCAGCTGCTATTACAATGCTAGTTTTAATATTCTCCCATTTTTCCTCGATTGTACCTATTTCCTTGGCTTTTACTATGTTCTTTTTCACTCTCTCTTGGTATTCTCTTCTTCTTTCCCCTTTCAGCGCTACCAAGTTCCACCGCTTCATCCTCCTACTTATTTTAAGCTTTTTGAATACAACCTCTTATTTCATCATTACTAAATTATGATCCGAATCTGCATCAGCCCCAGGAGAGCTCCGCGAGTTCTTCACACTGTTACTGATTCTTTGGCTAACCATGATGTAGTCAATTTGATACCTCCCAGTGTCTCCTGGCATTTTCCACTTGTACCCTCTCCTACGATGGTGTTTAAACCAAGTGTTTGTTGCCAGGAATTTATTTCTCCTACAAAATTCTACTGCCTTCTCTCCGCTGTCATTTCTCGTTCCTAATCCAAACCCTTCCTCTTCATACCCGTATCTCCCTTCGCCCACTACTGTGTTCCAGTCGCCAAATACGATTAGGTTTTTCTTGCCCGGGACTTCTCTGATTATATCCTCTATCTGTTCATACACCTCATCCACCTCTTCCTCCCTATGATTGCTTGTATGCATGTACACCTGAACCAAAACGAAATTTGTAGGGCGTACTTTTATTTCTACTACTAATATCCTGTCGTTCACCTGCTTAATATTTACTACCATCATTCCCAATTTTGCGTTCAATACTATAGCTACCCCACGTTGACTCTCAAACCCACCACTATAGATTACCCGGTAACTATCACTCCAGAAGTCTCCGCTGTTCTTCCATCTCACCTCGCATAGCCCCAAGGCATCTACATTCCCTCTATCCATTTACCGTTTCATATTCTCCAGCTTCACTGCCCTCATCAAGGTCCTAACGTTCCGTGTCCCTATTTTTATAGGTGCTTTTCTTCTTTTTTTCTTATCTTCCTTGGCCCTTGTATCCTGTGATTTCTCTGTGCAAGAATTTCGTGAGATGACGACCTCGGGGGCCTTGCATCCCCCGCTGCCGGGCCCGACACCCGCCCCAGTGGGCGGCGTCCTGTAATTGCCAGGATTCATTTCTCTTTGATTGCCATTCATTTTTCAGGGTCGTAAAATTGTTGGTAGAGACTCCCACCCCCACTTCCGAACGGTGTTTTTTCACGTGACACCATCACTGGACTACCTTTCGTCTGGATCCTACCCTTCGACCTATCTGGCATGGGTGGCCCTACCGGGAGCAATTGTAATTGATCCCGCCAGTCCTGCGCTAGGGGTCATTGGAACGCGCAAGCCATTCCACTACGTCAAGGTTGTAGTCTGCGGGAAAGGAAATTTTGAATGCGATTACTAAATTTTCCAGTTGTACCAAATAGTTCTGCATGAGTCCTTGTTCTGAATGTAAATGACTCGAAGTATAAAGTAACTCAAGGGGTCTTATTTCAATAGTTTCTTTGCAAATTGAGAGTTAGATTGTCTTTATTTGACTCATATTTACGAATAACCTTAGAGATAACTTAAGTTTTAAGATAAAAGTCTCTTTGTTTCAGAGCTTATGCGAAAGCTTATGTCCCCCTGGTGGGGGAGGGGGGTTAGTTTGAACCGATCGAAATCATACCGAGCACGGAACGAAGGAGTCACCATTTACAATCACGTAGGGCTCGAGCCTTCGGTGTATTTTAACCCTTCGTATAAATCTCACCCAGCCATCCCAATTGAGTTTTCCTCGTAATATTCTTGTAAAAGGATTTTTATATTCCGATTGGAGACCAATATCCAACTTATCAGACGCTTTAGATATCCATTTAAGTGCGTAAAGCTCACCAAAATCTCCGACCGTTCCTTGTTGCACCACGTGACTCCTTTGTTACGTCGTCGAGGTTATCTCGATTGGTTTAAACGCGGCTCCCGTGGTCGGATACCCCCTCTTGACTACTACAAGTCTACATGGGCCAGTAACGGCGAACCTTTTGAGCTCGGCGTGTCAAAATTCGCGAAACAAAGACATACCCTAACTCGGGCGCCTTGTCAATTTTAGAAATTTGCATTATGCCGTGATGTGTGTAGCTCCAGTAAAAATGAGTCCTGATATTGATGCAATTATGAAATGGGGAATCTTTATGCTTTGAAATATACTTTACTATATTTTAAATGTTCGAAAGGTAATATTTCATTATATGAAATTACATGTCAGCGCGTGTTGAGCTTTTCTTAGGCGATGACCGTCCGTAAACAATGCGTGCCACTCAAAATTTCTCGGCGTGTCATCTTTGGCACGCGTGACTGAGGTTCGCCATCACAGATTTAAACTAATGACTTGGTGGGGTTATCGGACATTACTGTTGCCTCTTTTGACTTGGGAATTCCTTGTTTCCCCTTCATCTTTCCTCCCCGGCAACAACATCTCCCCTTAGCTCGTGCCGTTACGGTGCCATCAGCTTTCGCACGCAAGACGTATGGCATACCTCGCCATTTACTTCAGAGTTTCAACCCCGTATCATACATCATAACTTTCAGACTTTTTGGGAATTCATGCTTTGTAACTGGTGGATGCAAACAAAAATATGTGAAGTATTACGAAGAGGTTCTTTTGATATTTTCAATTTCTGCATTGATGATTCAATTAGCAAATTTGGTACAAAAGATATTTTTAATTCATAGATGTAGTGTTTGACTTCCACTCAGCTTTTTTCTATGGTAACTTTGCTTGGATGAACACCTTTGTCATATTCCGGTTTACAAATTTTGGTATATTCTGTATCTCTTTAATTTCTCAGAAATTCTTGTGTATTGTCAATTTCCGTAAGTTTAATTAATCAGTTAACGATTGATTTATTTTTTCGTCGGTTGGTGAAATTACGAATGCAAGTGAGTTTACCTTGAGCAATAAACATGCAGCGTGCGATCATTTGTGTCTACAACTTTTTGAGGTTCGGAGAGGTTTTTCTGTATTTATTATAATTTCACCATCTGGGATGCATTTCCCTTCGATTATCAGAACATTTTAATGGTGCTCATTGAAGAGAAACATTTTGATTTCATAAACGATCTTGGGAAAATTATACATCAGTCCAGTATAGTAGTTTGTATGGATGAAAGATATCGAAAAAAACAATCCTAAAGGTTCTCTCTTCTAATAATTGCTAATTAAATTTGACGCATTTTTTACTTTATCTTTCCATTATATGTTTGAAGTAAAATAATTTAAAATATTTAAAATCTCATTCTGTAACTCAATTGTGCATTGTTGCTTGACCGTGGTACAATTGATTGGCACAGCTGAATTACAAATTCATGGTTGTAGCTTTTCCTTTTTGTAGCCATGAATGTTTGTGCAGAGAGAAGCTTTGATGTTGACTGACAATGCATTCATTTGCACTTCCATTGCTGCTCATGCTTTCATTCCTCAAGTTAATGGAGAAGGAGCAAACATTCCATTTAGGATTTCGTTATTTCCAGGCGTATAATCGTGGTGAAGTCTTCGCGGATGTTCCACCAGGTGTGAGATAATTGTCAGCCGGCATTTCGATAAGCTACCTCCGCCATCGTTTTTAGGGTATGCACCCTGAGTGACCTGAAGGCGATGTTGGCGGTGGATGTCGAAACGTCGGCTGACAACCATCTCATGTGTGGTGGAATATCCACGAAGACTTCACCGGCCATCACTCACCATTTTCTCAAGTGCAGTCGTTGCTGTTGCAGGTGGCCACTTCAGGCTCGGACCTGGAGGTGGATTCCCTGTCTCCGGAGAGGTCAAAGGTCATGCGCGTGATAGGCAGCCTCCCCATCGCGGAGTACGAGGGCTCGCCGAGGAGGTACGGCCCCCGCGCCCCCGCCGCCACCTCCCCCCCAGAATCCTCCAACTACGCCGATTCCATGGCGACCTGCTCGGCGCCACCGACGCGAGTCATCGCCCACCAGCTGCCTCCCAGCGCCCACTCCCTACTCTCCTCTCCCTCCGTCTACCCGCCAAGACCCGGCTTCCCTCAGCGCGTGCTGCCGCCGGAGGACGACGACGAGGAGGAGGAAGAGGAAGAGGAGGAGGAAGATGGTGAGGAGGAAGATGGTGAGGAGGAAGATGGGGAGGAGGAAGAGGCGGCGGCCAGGGAAGCTGAGGTCGCCTGCAGAACTTCGTCGGCGACCGACGCCGCCGCTGAGGAAGGTCTGCAGGCGGCCGAGGTGACTGTGGACGACGCGGGGGAAGGCGGAGGGAGGATGGCCGTCGTGTTATCTCCCGAGGAGGGCGCTCGCGAGGAGGAGAGCGGCTTGGAGGTCCGCGCCCACTCGGATTCCGGAAAACAGCAAGAGCAGCCTCTGCCCTCTCGCGATGAGCGAGACGTCGAAGACGAGGACGGTGATAGGGCCAACGAGGACGTCGAAGACGGCGGTGACCACGGCAGTGATAAGCGGGAACCCAATTCGGCGAGGGATGAAGACTTCCTCAAGCAGAGCTCCCCACAGTCCCAATACAGCAAGACCTCGGACTCGTACGATTTCCTGTACGAGTTCTCCGAGACCAGGAAGGTGTTGGAGGAGTTCTTTAAGCCCCACGATGACGGATTGCCCGGAGAGGCCGTCGTCGGAGAAGACGACAGGATCCTACCTCAGAATCTCGGAGAAGATTTCCGGGAACTGGAGTACGACCTGCATCGCCACGCGGGCAATTCCTACGTCGGGCAGAGGTTGGCCAAGGGGTTCGTGCACGACGCGGAGGAGTCGCCGAAGAAAGTGGTGATCGTGGTGGAAGGGTGTGGGGCGGGGAGCGGCGCCGACGGAGGAAATGCCGGTAAGAAGAGAAAGAAGGCGGCGACCTCTGCCTCGTGTCCCCCCGCCCCAGTGGTGAGCGGTACGCCGGACCTGATCTCCCTGCAGGAGGGACCGGACGCCATGGCGACCGGGAGGGAAATGCAGGACGGTGCATCGGGAGGTCACTTCCTGGACCTGTCGGCGGACTCGCCGTCGACGAACCCGGAGACGGAGGACTTGGGCGAGACGGAGGTGGGACTTCAGGTCGGCCTCAGTCGCAACTTCACCCTCTCTCCGGAGACGACCGACTGCGATTCGAACGACATCGAGAGCGAGCTGTCGCTCGATAACGAGGGGTCGCTCAACTCGAGCGGTCGGCTGTACAGCAGTATGCCCATCCTGGAAGACGGGCTCAGCTCCGGTCACGCGAGCGACGTGGAAGACCCGGACGGGGACCCTGGGGCCGTCGGGAGCAATCCGACGACTGCCTCGGCCAGTGCCGTGATGAGGATGATGTTGATGGCCGGGAGCGGCGGCGGCGGGGTCGGAGCCGGCCAGCCTCCGGCCGTGATGGGCAAGCAGAGGGGCGTGGCGGTCGGCGCAGTGGACCAGCAGGTTATCCCCGCGTTATCGTCGCCCAAGTCCCCGGGAGTGGCGGTCCCCGTGTCTACGGCGCAGATGGTGGCGGCCACGTCCAATTCCGTGTCCGTTTCTTCGGCCGAGTCGAACCCGACGGTGATGCTGATGAAGAAGCAGATATCGGAGATCGAGAGGGAAATAAGGAGTCGGGCCCAGAAGAGCGACCCGGTCAAGATGTCGTCCGCATTGACGCTATCGCCCGTCGTAGACCTCAGAGGAGTTGGAGATTTTCTGATCAGGAGTCGGGAGACAACCGTGTCTCTGGTCAACGACCCGGAGCTCGAGGCCCTCGATCCTCTCGGTGAGGTCCCCTCGCTTTCTTCTTTTGTTTCTCGACCTCCATATCAATTAATCTTGCTTGAGTTTTTGGTCTGTATTAAAACTGAGTCATTCCTGCCAACGTTTCGAATTATTGATAATTCTTCCTTTCATTTTTTTAAATAGAGAACGAAAAAAAATATATATATATAAAATAATGGAAACTTCATATTGCAGCTTTCGTAAATAACGTCAAACAATACACTTGAGCCTAAATATACAGTACTCAGCATAATTAATCTAATATTACATGATTTAATCATACAATAATAAATATTAAACTATAATTTGACACTCGTCATGGAAACAAACATGCTTGCCGCAATAACGAACTCGTTCAACATACCTGTAGTTATCTACACCATTTTGATTTTGTTAATAAAAATGTGGTTAATTATTTTTGTGAATTTTATGATATTGGTGTAATTATTTTGCTTATTTTTCATTTAGGCTTTTGTTTTTTTCACTTTTTTTTCTGGAAGAAACATTTTTGATTTTGTAAACAGCATTTAATGGTGTGTGTACTTTAATGATGAAATTTTTGCATGTGTATTGCTGTGTAATGTGTGTTTCGTTTATATGTGTTTGCGTTTTCTGTTTTTAAACAGTTTAAACCCTGGGTAAGAGCTACAACTAATTTGAAATGTAGACAAGCGTAGCGCAGTATTATTATTGCCCAAATACCTAAAATCAACTGTAGCTAGCTCACTTCTTTATTATTTGTCTCAAATATTTTAGGGGTGGAAAGGCAGGACTGAAATGCGTCGGGGGTGCGCGTCTTTCGGAAGAGGAGGATCCGAGATGCGTCTAGGGTGCATCGGACGTGTACCGTAGCCTCTCGAAAATTCTATCGTTTTAAGACCTCCGTTTGGACTCTCTTCGAGTCTGCCTGCCGTGTTGCCAAACGTCATTAGCCCCCAGAGTCTCTCGTATCATAGGCCCCGCGAATTCTCCGACTGAGGCATCAACTCGGCAACGTCTGCCTCCAAAACCCCCGTCGGCAAATACTCCCCACCCTCCGGAGGCCTGCGAAATGTTCCGTGCTTTTGCGATAGGCACCCGCCTTTCATTTACCGATATTTGAACAGGATAATAATATCGCAAATGGGTGCTTTTCATTCACGGCGATATGCGGCGACCGCTGAAATGCACGTTGATGATGAATGCGAATCTTGCGATGCTAAATCGTAATCGTAACTTTGGGAAAAAACATTGTTTACATGGTTCATGTGATAGTCTTCGGTGATTTTCGCAAATTAGCATCCCTTAAAAGAGTCACGTAGCCGATAGTGAATCAGTATTCGATGGTTTTTCTCATTTGCCGAACGACCAGTAGATTATAGTAGCTTAGCGTCAACGTTTCACAGGACGATGCTTTGCATGAATGTTGTAAGTTATTCGATTGTGTATGAGTCGGAAATTTTTGTGGGAATATAAGTAAGAAATCGGCACGGAATTTCCGCCAGGATGAAAATCAGAATTCAGAGTTGATTGGCGTCAGTTTCGAGGATTCGTATACTAAGTATGCAGCGCGATCAGTGTATAACATATAACCTAAAGTATTCCTCAGGTAGACTCAGTAAGAGTGTGTACGCATCAAATCGTTCAATCACTTCTGAACCTTGTTTCCTACGGCTCACGAGTGATTCGTCTTCACACTCTCGGAAACGAATGCAATGCAAAGAGCCGGAATCTTCGTTTTGCACTGTCAGTGCGCTGTGGGTCACCAGGAACGTCGACCATTCGCGGCCTCGAAAATTATTGCAACCCGTTGGCCTTTATCCCCCCCCCCCCGCCCTTCAACTCCCCATTTTACGAACAATTTTAATTTTTTTACCTTTTCATTAAAGTGTCGGTAACGAGGACAAATTTTGGCCCGGAAAACGAAATTTAGATGAAATGATATTGAGATGTCTTCTTTTTGATTAAATTAAGTTTTGGTATGACATTTTGATGTTTCCATACGTAATGAATACAATTTTATACTTTTCCACAGAATTTTATGACGCCGCAATTCGGTGAAACGCGTCGTACCGTACCCTGTGCCGTAAGGCAGCGTGTGTAATTGGCATTGAAATACCAATGAACCGAATCGGTTAAGATGCAATTTTTCCCATTTATCACTCAACCATATTTTATTTATATCGTTAATGAGAAAACTTAAATGAGGTTTCAATCAAATGTGTGCGTGAACTTAAATTGCTCCGATCACCATTGGAGTCTAAACCACCTCGGTGCATTTCGTTTGCACGCCTCAACTACGGACGAGTTTGCAATGATGCCTGTTACTACTAAAAACGTGACAACGACGCGGAATGACCCACATTTCCGAGCTTGAACGGCCTACGAGCATTTTTTTCTGTTCCCTGTCAGAATCAGCATTCTTTTGGCATATTTGTTCGGTGACTTTAATATGTATCCAACCGTGGAGATGTAGTTAATGTTGTGCTCTTCCTCTGCATTCCAGCCTGCGAGTCACCGAAAGAGTGAGTGGCATAACGAGTTGCTTAATCCCTCCCCAACAGACAATTTCGTAGTGCCTAAAAAAAGAAATTTTTGAATCTTCTAGTTTGCCCATCAATAATTATTTTAAGGGTGTACATGTACATAGGGTGGGGGCCGAAAAGGCCTCCGCGGACGTCTACGAGTTTATCTTAAGTTGATGCAAACCTCTTTGCGCAGGCCTCCGATTTATAGAGTGTTATCTAGCACGAGTGATTTAGATTTTCGTTTGTGGCTTCCTACGAGGTTTTGTTCGATCGCGTAAGAAACGTAAATTGGCCGAAAATCAGGGAATCGCCATGTCACGTTTGCCTATCCTGATTGCTCGCTCCGCCCAGGGGAAATAATCTCGGAATACCTTCGACGTGACTCCAAACAATTAGTGTACTCTATAGATTTTGTTTTAATTTTAAAAAATAAGTAAAGTTAAATAAAAATAATCGGCCAGTACGTACGAAAAGGGCGTAAAATGCTTCAACCGATTCGCCCCCCGAAGACAAAATGGCGGACGAGGTACAGAGTAAGTGAACACGATTAGTGAACACAATGGGCCGCCGTATGGGAAACACTGTTGCCACACTTACCCTCCGCGTGCTCACCTCCCGATCACGCAGGTTACCGTTGCCAGCATCGTGGTTAATCGCTTAAATTACTTGAGGAAAAATGTCCGCATATTGGAAGACTCCTAGAATTTCCATATGTACCTACACAGAAATAGTGCGAAGGTTCGTTTTCTGCTCTTATTGGCAACATCGCTTCTTCCGCTTTGGGATTATTTTCAGAGCTATCGAAGCGTAGGCCAACGATTGACTCGCACAAAACCCGTGAAGACTTCGCCAATGCACGGAGAGTGAACCAGATCCTATGCTTGAATGATCTTGTAAATGAAAAATTTAACTTCTTCGCCGTGGTGTTCTTTCTCCGCGAGAGTTTCTTTCTCGGATGGACTCTTATGAAATCGTGGTGATTGTGCGGTGAGGAGGTGGGAAGGGGGGAGGAGGATTAGATTTTTTTACAGTCCTATGTATTCGCCCGGGTGTCGTTCGTCCACCTCCCCCCACCCCCCCCCGCTCCCTTCCTTTTTTAATGAAGCCCCCCCTGCTGCACGCTCCTCCCGCCTGTGCACTGTGCACGCGTGTTCGGATGCTCCCCCTGACCGTCTGACCCTTTCCCGCAGCCTCCCCCGACACCCAGCAGCAGGAGACCCCGCCGCCTCCCGCGCCCCAGCCGCACCGGAGCAGCAGCAATAACAGCGCGGCGGGTGCGGGGGACCCGGCGCAGCAGCCTCAGCAGGCGATGCCGCCGCTGCAGCTGTCCCTTCCGGGGCCCTCGCAGCAGCAGCGTCACCCCTCGCCGCCTCCGCCACCCGCCTCCGAGCCGCCCCCCTCGCCCCCGCCGCCGCCTCCGCCGCCCCCTCCGCCCCCGATGCCTCCGCCCCCCCTCCCCCACGCCTCGGACTCGGTGGAGGCGGCCATCAAGGACATCCGACTCACCCTGCAACGCACCAAGACGCTGCCGCTCAAGTCTCCTCCCACCACTTCGGCGTCGGGTGCGGGCGGCGGCGGCGCGGGGGTAAGCGGCGTCGCGGGAGACGAGGGCGTCGCGGCGGCGCGGACCAAGCCGGACTCGAGCCCCGTGTGGGTTCCGAGGTGAGTGTTGAAGGATCGAAGGGAAGTATGCCGATCGAAGTGAAGCGATGGAAAGAGGACTCGTGGGCAACCATTTCGGTCCATTTGACCGTCGACCGGCAGAAACGGCTTTTAATCTCGTGAATGCACGAGTGAAGTGAGCGATTTAGTTTTCCTAATTTCCGAGTGATCGGTGTCGTTCCCTTCTGATGGTCATTCACTGTGGGAGTAAACTCGAGCCGTTCGTAGGCTCGTTGGGTAATTTGCTGCCCTCTTACTCAACATTAGATTGTTGGGTGATCTCACTCTTTACACATCAAATGCTTTCCGTCGGGGCCTCTTTCAGCTGATGACTTCGGCTTGTGAAGTACGGCTGTGGAACCTCTCTCTAGAAATGTGTGAGGCGTGAAATGCCCAGGTTTGTTTCATTTGCCTCTACCACAAAGGAAAAGATAAAAATCAAGTTATTCCCCACTTTGAAGAATTTAGTCTGATGTACGTTCATGAATGGTTCATCTTAGTGAACTTATAACAAATATCTCTTCATCTAAATTGTAAATAATACTTTTCTTCCTCTGGGCGATGTCAGTGGATGTTTTACGTGTTTTCTTCGTGCACTTTTACTTATACTATACTTTTACTCTACGATCTAGGCAAAATTTTCATTCACGCGAAAAAATATTATTTTTTCTTATTTAGTACCATGTTAAGATACTTCTTGTTTTAGATTTTTTAATATTTTTTTATAAAAGCATGCTTGTACATATACTTTTTCATTTTTTTACTAAAGACTGAGATCCACAATGTAGGATGTCATTTCTTCGTGTCTGTTCAAGGTTATGCTCCACGCGTTTGTCCAAAAGTGGTGACAAAAATTGGATTCGGAAACCATGCCGAAAAAATGTTATCGATGGAAATGGAGAATTGAAAAATTATCTGCCTTCTGATATATATTTATTAAAAATGGAATTTATCATGAAATTGGCCCCTTTACAACGCTACTGTTGCAATTTGTGGAGACTCGTTTCTGGTTACTATGCTCTGACGAATACTGTATTTTTATTCCTTACATTTATTTATTTATTTGAAGTTTCCCGAATTAAGTTCGCTGTGAACATATATAAATACCATCATAAATATTTACCTTATTAAAATGATGAAAAATTTTATTTCCACCTTTACGGGGTGATTTTGTTGGTATGACTTGATATCCGTTCTTGCAGATAATGAATAATATCCTCTGGTAATTCCCCTTCGGGGTGGACAATATAAATAAAAATTGTTTTTGCCACTGCCCCTATAAAACTGACTCGCTTTTTTTCAAATTTCCTCCATCATAGGGTATCCTTAAAAACTGCTTTCGTTCTCCTTGCACTCGTGCTGTCAGTGTCCTATTTATCTAAACGCTTTTAAATCTCCCTCCTTTTCGGAGTCTCTTCTATTGCATTCACCGATGACTTTCACTCTTTACCTTTTCCTGTCGAACCATTTTTTCGCATTGTGACATGATATTCACATCATCACACCATTATTTTGGTTTGTGACTTAGTATTTCATTAATAATATTATATGTGGTATTGTTTATGCAATGTAGTAACTGCAGGGCTATTAACGTGACTTTAATCTCTTCAAATGGAAGAGTTTGTGGTTTTTCTCATCGTAATTGTTTTAATTATGTATAAAACAGTACGTAGCAGATACATTCAACTAATGCAACTTGTTGGATGGAGGGTATTAATTGGGCAAAAATTTGGGATGATTTTGGCTGTTGAAGGAGGATTTAGGGGAAGGGAGTAATCAGCCGTAACTTGAAGTATAATATTGAGAATGCCCGTCACCCCACTCTTGGTGTTGATTCCTGCGAGTTCGGATGAATGTCCATCATTCATTCTCCTCGTATTCTCTCCCTCTCGATGTGGTGTCCGTCCGCACCGCTTATGTGCTCTCCGCACTCCTTCTCTCATCGCAGGCACCCGCTGCTGACACCTGGGGGTGGAGGACGGCGTCCCAGCGCCGAGACGGACGTCAACAAGGTGTCGGAGGCGGCGGAGGACGTCATTGGAGGAGGGGGTGGCGGAGGAGGAGACGAAGGTGAGCCTTTAATTTCTCAATTAATTAGCATAATTCATTGCCGAGAGGATACTTATACGAACCACGGAATGAATGCACTTGACCTCGTCACGGGTCTTACAAAAGGAATTACAGTATATCAAAGCCTCCGGCTCTTGCAACTCTTACAACTTGGTTTATGTTTTACAATGCAAACTATGTCCCTGTATTTATGTGGGCGAATGCATTACGCCTCTTTATAATAGAATTAATAATCATCGGTGCACCAGTAAAGACCCATTTTCCACGTTCAATGGTATCTGGCTCAACTATGTGGAAGTTGATATTCACAAATGAAAAAACGACTTCGTTTCCTTCCACTGATTTATTTTCTTGGTACTTGAAAATGACCTCTATGTGTCGAAACATGTACCAAGAAAATAAATCAGTGGAAGGAAACGAAGTCGTTTTTTCATTTGTGACCCATTTTCCACTTTCCCTGTCCCCGTCTCTTTATTTGTGTCTATATCCTCCATCCTATCAACATCGTGTGTGTGTGTGTATATGTATGTATGTATGTGTATATATATATATATATACACGATGTGGATAGGATGGAGGAGATAGACACACAAAAAAAGAGACGATCACACTTACATCGCTAGCTTTCGGAACTCAGAGTTCCGAAAGCTAGCGATGTAAGTGTGATCGTCTCTTTTTTTGTGTGTCTATCTCCTCCATCCTATCCACATCGTGTGTTCATCGCCACATGGCTGACTCCAATCCATCAACGTATTTATATATATATATATATATATATATATATATATATATATATATATATATATATATATATATATATATATATATATATATATATATATATATATATATATATATGTTTAAGATATTTGCGTAGGAAAAAGCAAACATTCAAGTAAACGAAGATTTATTTAAAGCGGTTACAAATTACCGGACAAGGCGGCGACTCAAGCGATAGGAGAAGGTAAAAAAAGTACTTTACAGGACAGCGGCAGCAGAGAAAGAGGGCGAGCGAGAGCGACTCCTCGACTACCAAAACTCAGGGGGGAGGAGGGAGACTGCTGTCGACCTTCCCCTCAGCGCACCACTACATGCGTAGTGTGCGTAGTGTAGATATGAACAGCGGAAAGCGCAAGAAAATACGTAACATACCGCCCGCCTCGTCCGTGACGAAATAATACAATGAATACAATAATAATACAATGATAATACATTGAGTAATAATGCAAAAATAATACAAACAAAAAAGAGTCTTTGAGTAATGCGCTGGTTAATTACACTAAGGTGGACGGAATAACCGCCCGCCGTAAGAAGACAGTAAGCGCACACACAAAAAAAACAAGTAAATAATAGAAAATAACTCAACAATCAATTTATAAGAGAGCAAAGTTTGTTAATAGATCTGGTCAGCACACCCTTTGAAGTCTTCAACTTTACCACCCTAACAAGTCCATCTTTCCCGGGATACACTTCTAAAACCCTGCCAGTTAACCACTTGGTCGGGGGTAAGAGGGTATCTTTAATTACCACTAGGGATCCTGTCTTTAAGTTTTCCCTTTTCACCCGCCATTTAGGGAGCTGCATCATTTCGTGCAGGTACTCTTGAGCCCATCGTTTCCAGAAATGATCTCTCATAAGAGTGATTAACTTGTACCTATTCAAAGAATTTTGACCATTGGTTTTAGAAAAGGGTTCTGGAATTGCAGTGAGCGGCTCTCCTACCAAGAAATGACCAGGAGTTAATGGAATCAGATCATTGGGATCATTACTAATGGGAGACAGGGGTCGCGAATTAAGGCAAGCTTCGATCTGACACAGCAGGGTTGACATTTCTTCAGACGTCAAAGTTTGGTCCCCGATGACTCTGCGAAGATGATGTTTTGTGGACTTGATGCCCGCCTCCCAGAGACCGCCAAAGTGAGGTGCGTAGGGAGGGTTGAAGGCCCAGTCCGTGCCACTGGAGCTGAGGAGAGATGCTGTTCTCTCGAAGAAGGGTGAGGCAGCTCTGTACATAGACCTCAGCTCTCGATCAGCAGCTCGGAAGTTGGTTGCATTGTCACTAAAAAGTTTAGAACAATGCCCTCTGCGGGAGATGAACCTACGAAAAGCAAGCATAAAATCATCAGAAGACAAGCCCAAAACACATTCCAAGTGCACTGCCTTTGTACTTAGGCAAATAAATAAGCAAATATATCCTTTGTAGGATTTATGTCCCCGGCCTTTGGTCGTTCTCAGAAGGATAGGACCGGCATAATCCACTCCAGTGGAAAAGAAAGGTTTCTGAGGTTTCAGTCTCTCCACTGGTAGGTTTCCCATCTGCTGTTGGGTCGCCTTTCCTCGGAATCGGTTGCATACAGCACAACCCTTTATCTCCTTCTTCACCAAGACCCGATTGCGCAATATCCAATAGCGACGCGCAAGATAGGATCTCGTCAGCTGTTGACCTCCATGAAGGGTCGCCAGATGAGCATGCCTAACCAGCAAGGCAGCAAGATGACACTGCTTCGCAATGATAATTGGATGCTTCTCATCGTAGGACAGCACAGCATTCTGCAACCTGCCACCAACCCGGAGGATACCTTTCTCATCCAAGATGGGTTTGAATGGTAGCAAAGGCGATGACCGTGGGAGAGGGCGACCTTTCTGCAGATTGGCCATCTCTAGTCCGAAATAACGAGCCTGCGACCATTTGATGAAAGCCTGCAGTGCATCAGATCGCTCTTTGGCAGATATATAGCCATTTCTGCGGTCATTACTGTGCCTGGAATTGTGCAAAATCTTAGACACCATGCAATTGTGCGTACCAATCGCAGTAAACAAGAAAATTTAAAAACAACATCACCAAATTCTGTCGATTGCGAGATATAGCAAGTAGCTAATCTCGCTTTGCGAAGCTCATCATTCTCGTAGCCATCAGAATTCCAAGACTCAGTGCTCCACTCTCCTTCCTCTTTGATGAGCCAGGGTGGCCCATGCCACCACATCGATCACCGCTGCAGTTCAGCTGGGCTGATCCCTCGCGTGGCAGCGTCAGCAGGGTTGTGGCGAGTAGGCACATAGTTCCAACTGGTCGGTTCAAGTGAGGACTGGATCTCTGCCACTCGGTGAGCTACGAATGGCGTCCACTGCGATGCATGACCTCTGATCCATGCCAGAGAGACCTTGGAATCCGTCCAAGCGTACACTGGGGGTTTCCCTAAGCGAATCCCACTAATCACCTTCACTAACAATCGAGTTAACAGTAGAGCAGAACACAATTCAAGTCTAGGCACACTAACGGTTTTCACAGGGGCAACCTTAGTTTTCGCCTCTAATAAATTCACAGAAGTTCCTTGAGTCGCACTCGACACACGAATATATACTACCGCGGCGTATGCTCTCTCGGAAGCGTCACAAAACCCATGAAGAGAGATATCGGACAGGTTTCCAGGGGACACTTGAACCCATCTAGGAATTCCGAGTAAATTAAGGTTTAATAGGGAGGTACGGAAATAACACCATGACGATGTCAAGGTAGGGGGAAGACATTGATCCCACGTAAGGTTAGCAAGCCATAAATCCTGTATAAAGATTTTAGCAAAGACTAAAACGGGTGCCATCCAACCCATTGGATCGTAGAGGCGTGCAATTTCTGAGAGAACCAATCTCTTCGTTAATGGGGAATCTGTGTGCGAATGAAGAATTCTAAGGTGAAGAACATCATCTCCTGGATCCCAGTTAATTCCAAGCGTAGCGATTTTATCCCTATCTAGGAATCTTTTGTGTTCAGGTCCGTCTGGACTAAGTTCGCTATAATTTGAAGCCCATTTACTCAACGGAAATCCTGCAGAATTCAGCAAGTTAACAATTTGTTCTTTGACCTCCAACGCTTGCTCTACATTGTCGGCACCACAAAGAATATCATCAAAATATGAATGATACTGAATAGCTTCTGCACCTAGAGGAAAAATAGTTTGTTCATCCTCGGCCAACTGTCGTAGAACTCTAAGCGCTAAGAATGGGGCCGAAGCGGTTCCGTACGTAACAGTAGTTAGCTTGTAGTCCCTAACAGGCTCAGCTATGTTGAATCTCCAAAGAATTCTCTGATAGTCTGCGTCAACAGGATGTATTCGTATTTGACGAAACATTTTAACAATATCAGTAGTGAAGGCGACTCTAAATAAACGCCATCTTGTTACAATTAACCACAAATCAGGCTGTAATTTAGGTCCAGGTAAAAGTAAATCATTCAATGAAAGTCCTGTTGATGATTTAAAAGAGGCATTAAAAACCACTCTAATACTCTTGGAGGTGTCACATCCCTTTTCAACGGCATGATGGGGAAGATAGCAAGTGTTATCAGAATCCTGTTCCGTAACCTCCATGTGATTCAGAGATAAGTATTCTGACATAAACTGATTATACATGGCTTTTAATTTAGGTTTTACCTCCAAGCGACGTTCAGAACTCACAAATAAATTCAAAACGGATGTTCTAGAGGCACCTAAGTAGGCTAAATTATCATTTTTGAAGGGCAAACGCACTACATAACGTCCGTTATCATCCCTCGTATGTGTTGTTCTAAAGTGATTCTCACAAAAGGTGTCATCGTCAGACATAGGCTTTTCCGACGAGACTTCTTCCATCTCCCAAAATACTTGTAGATCATTGGACAAGTCGTTCTGAGCTTGAATATGCAGTACAGACGCGGAATTTCTTCCACAACGCGAGGTATAAGTCGGAGCAGGTCCCATTAAAATCCATGCAAATGGAGTTAGTCTAGCATCCGGGGAGCCCATAGGCCCTAGGCGTACTTCATTTAAGAACAAAGGTCCACAGACGTCAGCGCCCAAAATAAGATCAATCGAGGATGGTGTAGCAAACTCTGGATCAGCAAGATGTAAACCATGTAAGTGTGGCCAATGCTGAAGTCGTACCGAACGAGACGGAGTTAGCGTAGTCAGCGTTTTTAACACGTATGCTTGAACATAAAGACCAAAAGAGCTGTCACACACTGACCTAATAAATAAGTTCACAAGACTATTAGCAATCCCAGTCTCACAACCCTGAACTCCTGTAATAGGAACGCGCACACTCGTTTTCGTAAGATGCAACGCCTGAGCCACCCATTCCGTTACAAAAGAGGAATCGGAAGCTGTATCGAGTAAGGCTCGAACAGTTATTATCCTTCCAGAAGGCGACTCAATTTGTAGTCTCGCAGTTGCTAAAAGCACTACGTTGTTAGTCGTAGCTGAATGAACGGATGCACCTGGCGTAATTAGGGTTGAGGCTGCAGCATTATCTGAGGTATTGAATAGCGATTTTGTCGAGGATGGATTTTCAAGCTGCAGTGGAGATATAACCTGAGAATTTGACATGAAGGAATCGTGAAGTAATGTATGATGCCTTCGACTGCACACCAAACATGAGCTTGAAGATTTACAGCACCTCGTGGTATGTTGATTAGATAGACAGTTCATGCAAAGGGAAAATTTATGCACATGTTCCTTACGTTCATGAGGTTTTAGCCCTTTAAAGATGGGACAATAATTCAAGAAATGCCCTTTTGAGCATAAGATACATCGCAATGACTTCTTTGGCGGTTGCGTAGTAGATGTAGTATTAACAACTGATCTCTGTTTAAAAGTCTTATCTTTACCAATAAGATCGCGTCGATTCTCGCGTATTGGAGCGGTAATACAAGAATTCGCTTCCCTTGTCACATCCAAGGCATGGATTCTATTTTCCAAAAAATTGAATAGAGCTGAGAATTTCGGAATATTAGTAGTATCTGTCAATGAATGTTCCCAAGCGAGATGAGTTGTTGAGTCGAGCTTTCGTAACAGCAAAAAAACGAACCACTCATCCCATTGTTCGACCGGCTTCCCAAGGTTCTCAAAGGCTCGTATCGTTTGACGAAAATGATCAAGGATACGTTTAAGTTCACCCGACGTAGCCCTTAACACCGGCGAAAGTTCAAATAAACTCTTCATATGGAAGTTTGAAAGAATTCTCTTACTCCCGTAACGCCTTTCGAGGTCGTCCCATGCCCCTTTGTAGTTCGCACTAGTAACCGGAGTATTCTCGATAACTTCCGCAGCAGCTCCGCGTAAATGAGTTTTTAAATATAGAAGCTTGTGCACGTCAGGTATGTCTGGTAATTCGTGAACAAGTTTTTTAAATGGGTCACGGAAGCTCTCCCATTCCAATAAGTTTCCCGAAAAAGTAGGAAGTTCAATCTTTGGCAGTTGGGCATGTACATTAAAGTTAGAGCATTGAATCATACTTTTAGATTCACTCGTAGCACTTAATTTAAAAATAAACTCCATAATGTTAGCACAGGCGTCACTATAATTTATCTCAGTCTGAGAGAAATAATCTTCTTGGCAATAGGCTGTTCCCGAGGCATCTCCTTTCTCTAAAACTACATAATGTTTGTTCAAAAAGTCATTCCAATAAGAATTAAGTAACTCCTTACGTTGTTCCAATAGCGCAATACTAAGCTTATCTTTTCCCTGCTTCAACGTGTTCACCCAAAATCTAGCGATAAGTTCGCCTCTGTTAAATTGAGCTTTAACGAGTCCATCTGTCTCTGGCGACGTCATAATGGGAAAATAATATGCACTTCTTATTCACGGGAAGAAAGATTTAGAACACACCGAAGTAAATTAACACGTAAGTAACACAAGTAAGGCCAAGAATAGTCACCATGAAGCTAACATGACACATCAATCGTCTGCACAAAATACACTGCACAGTTCACAAGTTGAAAAGTTAGTAGTATTTTCAATGTTTATCACAAATTCAAGTTGCTTACCAGTGAGTCCAGTATAAAGCAAGTCGCAGTCACACGTGTCGTCGGCCTCGATCCGGCCCGAAGGACCAGAATTGTTTAAGATATTTGCGTAGGAAAAAGCAAACATTCAAGTAAACGAAGATTTATTTAAAGCGGTTACAAATTACCGGACAAGGCGGCGACTCAAGCGATAGGAGAAGGTAAAAAAAGTACTTTACAGGACAGCGGCAGCAGAGAAAGAGGGCGAGCGAGAGCGACTCCTCGACTACCAAAACTCAGGGGGGAGGAGGGAGACTGCTGTCGACCTTCCCCTCAGCGCACCACTACATGCGTAGTGTGCGTAGTGTAGATATGAACAGCGGAAAGCGCAAGAAAATACGTAACAATATATATACATATATTTTACAGAAAAAGGAAATAAATTTAGAAATATAAGCTATCAACAAGGCGTTGAGGTTGGGGATGGATAGATAGGTATATCAGTGGACACTCACAGAAAGGCGATCCATGGCGACACCGGTGTCCACTGCTCTCAGAAGCTTTCGGGTGAGAACCCTTCCTCAGCGGGAGAAAGTCACAACTGAAGAGTGTCACACTGGAGTTGAGGCTAGAGGGTCTGACAGGGTGCGTGGTTGGTTTTTGAGGGAAGTGATTGGTTGGAAGGAAGTGACGGAGGGAGGAGTAAGAGGAGGGGATACGGAGAAAGCTAGCGGAGGTTAAGCCCGGGAGTACAAATACATTTTAGGATTGAAATATATGATTGTTCCCAATGGCGGAGCTCCATGATAGATGTGTCAGGTGGGAGGGCGCGAATGATTTTTACTTGGAAGCAGTCGTTGAAGGGGAGGTTATGAGAATTGGCGTGCTCCGCTACAGGCAGCTTCAATTGTTGTGTCACGCTGCTCCTGTGGTTATTGATTCGTACATTGAGAGATGTGCTTGTGAGGCCAACGTAGAAGGCCTGGCAGTGCTTACAGGTGAGGAGGTAAATTACATTACTCGAGGAACAGGTTCCCCGAGTAAGTATCTGATACGTTATATTTGTGACAGGGGTCGTGAAAGTTCGGGCAAAAGGGTTGAGTGGGCAGGTGAGACAACGGGGCTTGCTGCAAGGATTTGATCCAACGAGAGGGGGATCGGCCACACTACCCTCAAGTGAGGTTTGTCGGATCTCGCGGATCCAGAGACAATTTTGGAGATTGGGAGGGCGACTCACTTAAATAATAACAAAATTAGCACATCCGTTCACAAGAAACCCTCCAACCTGCAGCAGTACTTGCATTGGGATAGCTGTCACGACGGTTGAGGCCAGGTGGACAGAGGGCGTTAAAAAATCGGATGCAACATTGTTCTAAAGTCTTCAGACTAATAACAGTGGCTGTGGGCGGGAGGGATGCATGTTGAACAATGTTGCATCCTATTTTTTAACGCCCTCTGTCCACCTGGCCTCAACCGTTCCCATTAATTTTTTCCCCCACTTTTCGCTACATTATTTCCTTCTCCCGAATAGGTCTTTGGCTCCTTCCCTCCCCGCCCTTCCCCACCCCTCCTACCTGCTTCTTCCCCTCACCGCCCCTCCTATACGATTCTTCCTCCTCAATCCTCATTCTATCACTGATGAAGGTGCGGGCGACCCACCGAAAATTTTAAACTCGTGAGTTTCCTTTTTATATGTTTTATGTTATTTATATATATATATATATATATATATATATATATATATATATATATATATATATATATATATATATATATATATATATATATATATATATATATATATATATATATATATATATATATATATATATATATATATATATATATATATATATATATATAAAAGGTCACAGGCGTGACTGGCAGTTACCTATAGAACACAAAAAAAAGTAAAACTCACAGAAATTTTGATATATTTCGGCGGACACAACCGCCTTCATCAGAATGTTAGAAGGTAGTGACTAACTCACTACCTTCTAACACTCTGATGAAGGCGGTTGTGTCCCCTGAAATATATCAAAATTTCTGTTTTACTTTTTTTTTGTGTTCTATATGTAACTGCCAGTCACGCCTGTGACCTTTTTTTATATCTGTGCACTACAAGTGTTTTTCGTCAAGTGGATATATATATATATATATATATATATATATATATATATATATATATATATATATATATATATATATATATATATATATATATATATATACTGTAACGTGAACACAATTTATTTTTACAAAATAAACTTGATACAATGAACACGAGAGAACACACTGCCGGCTCTGCTTCCTGTGTCCTCTTCCCAAGCTCGCTCCACAGACTGCCGACCGCCAACCGCTGACTGCCCGCTCTCTCCCTCTTCCTCGGCAATCCTCTCTTCTCCGATGCGACCTCTCCCGGCAAGGTCGTGCGTCAGCCCCAAGACAAGTGGGGCCCGAAAAGGCGCACTTTACCCGTTACACAGCTTCCCCTCTGAAAAAAAGACCAATACCATTACATAACGGGTCGTAGGTCTTCGACGTGAACTGTGCATTCGTTCTTTCTTCGCAGAGATTCGAGCCGGTAAATTGTTGGGCACACTTTCTTCGTGACTCGGTATGGACCTTCGTATTTTGGCTCTAGTTTCTCGGCGCGGAACTTAGAGGCATCCGATAAAATGTGGTTTCGTTTCCACACGAGGGTCCCTATCTCATACTCCACGTCCCTTCTCCTTAAATTGAAATACCGTGCTTGCCTCTCGCTTGCCTTTCGCATCGCCGCTTCCGCACTTCCATAATACCTTGATAATCGACCTTTCAATTCCTCGTGGTAGGCCGTGGGTTCAAAAGGAGTGCCTTTAGAATCGTTCAGAACTCGGAACGGTTCGTTCGGCCCTCTAAGCTCCCTTCCCAAGTTTAAAGCAGCCGGGGAGAAACCAGTAGTCTCTTGTTTAGCTGTTCTTAAGGCGAACATAAAATGTGGAATACCCTCATCCCAAGTTCTTTGTGCGCCACGACAATACATAGCAATCATAGACTTCAACGTCTGGATGCTCCTTTCTGCGGGGTTTGCGCGGGGATGATAGGGTGCGATATGCGCAAGCTGTATTCCATAGGCTTCACAAGCACGCCGCAATATTCTCGAACGGAACTGGGGGCCGTTATCACACAATAATATTTCTGGACACCCCCAATGGTTAATGACATTGCAAAGAAGCTGTTTAGTTACATCCTCTGCCCTAACAGCGCGCAAGGGAATAGCGATCGGCCAGCGCGTACTGGTGTCTAGAAAAACCAACACGTATTTATGCCCTGATCTCGACCTCGGAAGGGGTCCGACGATATCTGTTGCGACAATAGTCCAGGGGGGGGGTCAGGTCCTTCTTCGCCCTCATTTCTCCAGCCCCTTTTCCCTTATCGGCCTTATATCTTTGACAGGTTTCGCAACCCCTCACGTATTTTGCTACGTCTCTCCGTAGTGTGGGCCAGAAGTAAAACCTTCTCACTCGGTTATATGTTTTATAAAACCCCAGGTGTCCAGCATAGGGCTTATCATGATTTTCTACTAAGAGAGTTTGTCGGCTCTCGAGGGGCACAACAAGTTTGGCCTTGGCACCAGTCTCTCCTTTGTGGTGTCCGTGATGATATATTTGGCCGTCAACTATTACGTATTCTGAATTTGATTCCGGCTGGTTCTCTAAGCTCTTGTGCAACTCTAAATACCAAGGATCAACGACCTTCTTGCCCTCCCATTCGGGAGTTCCGATAAAATAGATGCGCGAAAGCACGTCTGGGACGACATTCGATTTACCTTTTCTATGGGTGATGACGAAATTATATTGTTGGAGTTGCGTAACCCACCGAGCTAGTCGCCCCTTCGGATTCTGGGAAGACAGGAGCCAAACTAACGAAGCGTGGTCGGTAGTAACCTCGAACGGACTCTACACGCTCGGGATCGGCTTCGAGTTTCCCGTTACCTACTATGTACCCGAGGAATTTCAACTTTTCCTTGAAGAAGCTACACTTTTGGCGATTGATTTTCAATCCGGCCTTTCGGAGCAGAGCAAAGACGCGGTGAAGCATCTTCTCATGGTCCTCATAAGTTTCGCTGACAATTATAATGTCATCCAAATACGTAAAACAGTACGGTTCCAACTCTGCCCCGATTACTGTGTCCATTAATCTTTGAAAGGTTGCCCCGGCACTGTGCAATCCGAACGGCATTACACGGAACTGAAAAAGGCCCTTACCCGGTACGGTGAACGCGGTTTTGTCCCTACTTCCCAGTTCCATTTCCACTTGCCAGTATCCCTTTTCTAAGTCAAGAGTGCTTACCCACTTGGCTCCCTTGAGTCTGTCGAGAATTGTGGCAATATACGGTAGCGGGTAGGCATCCTTCCGGCTTAAGGAATTCACCTTCCGAAAGTCTACTACGAACCTACGCGACCCGTCCTTCTTAGGAACCAAAATAATTGGGGACGACCAAGGGCTCTTAGAAGGCTCTATTACGCCGTCCCTTAACATTTCATCTACTTGGGCATTGATTTCGTCTTGAATTTTGGGAGAAACAGGATAATACCTTTGCTTAATGGGGGCGGCGTCTCCAGTATCAATACGATGACGAATTACGCCAGTTTTCCCAGGTACGCTTCGAAAAAGTGCCAGCTCCCGCTCCAAAAACTTCACGGTTTCGTCATTTACTTCGGTTGTTCCCACTTCTTAGATCACTGCCGGCCCCCTTTGAGGCGGGTCCTCTCCGAATGTCATTACCGGGACCTTGGTTCCATCAGTAAAAATCAATACTTTTTCGTTATCGAAACGTATTGTTGGGCCGCATGTGGAGAAAAAGTCTGCCCCCAACTGAATTTCACATGGCATCCCCGGCAAGACATAAAGCTTGCTTACCCATTCAAAAGAGCCAATATTTACAGACGTACATATCGGTGTGTCTAAAGGTACTATTCGACCGTCAGCAACCTCGACATGTTTGTTATGGCAAGGACAGGCAAGTTCACCCATATCCGTGAGATAGTTTGCGATCTCTGTATTGACCAGGGAAATAGATGCCCCCGTGTCTAATAGCGCCTTCGCTTTACGCCCCTTTAATTCGACAGATACAAAATAACGTCCCTCTTTTGCGTAGCATACGCGATCTTGGACCTTAGAGTTCATGAAGCCACGAACGGTCTCCACCCACTCTTTCCAATCCTTGTCCCTAGACGACGGGTTTGAGTAGCGACTCTCTGACCCCGTGATTAGAGAGTCGCGTTCTCGTTTAAATCTATGCTCGCGACAACTGACCTCTTAGATATATCGGTGGACTTTCGCGGCTCAGGGCATGAACGAGCTAGGTGTCCCGTTTTACCACAGCGCCAACAACATTCGGCCTTAGTCGCATTAGTACCTCCCTGTACCTCGCGTCCGACCGTTGGGAGATAGCCAAACTCGCGATCAACCATTTCATCGGGCCGTGGAGGAGGGCGATAGAGTTTACAGCGTTCTTGACGCGCCTCAATTTCTGCTCCCACGCTAACGAGTTCGGTGAAACTATGTATGCCCTGCGATGTTATCTTAGTTAAGTAGAACGGATGGAGATTATCTACCGCTAAGGAGAGTAGTTTCCCCTCCTCTAACGGATTCTCCAGCCTAGCATTCATCGTTCTCAGCACTGTAATATATTCATTTATCCTCTCCCCTTCGCCTTGCGTGCGGGCAAACATATCCTTCTTTAGTCTAATATCGTATCCGACCGGCAAGTACGCCCTTTTTATTTCTCTTTTAAACTCTCCCCAAGAGGATATGCTAAATAGGTTTGCTCGGAGCCATTGCGTAACCTTCATTCCTATCATTTCCGGAACTAAACCCCACATTTCCTCGTCTGAAACTTTTTTGTATTCTTTAAAAGCGTCGGCGCGTTCCAAAAAGAGATTCACCCCTTCACTCTCATCACCGTCAAACCGTAAATTCCAACGGCCAATATCGCTCGCCAACCCTCGCAAACGTGTTTCAACGTGATCGGGACTATGAGGGGAGAGCCGATTCAGGGCGTCTATTAGTAGAGACAATTGGTCGGTTGCACGCACTGGCGTTGAAACCCCTCCAGCTTCTTCCTCGGATACGCTTGCGGCGTGAATCTCTTTTACTCGATCCCTCAACCGCCGCCTGACTTCATCCAAAGTTCCGGAATGGTCTAATGTAAACCTGTGACACCATTGCATTACCTCCTCCTTTGAAAGGACATTAATCCAACTAGTCCCTGCCGGAACAGCCATTACATAGAAATAATTCCCTATGCAAAAGGATTAAGGTAAAGGTTCTATGACTTCTCGCCTCCGAGGTCCGTCGGGGCATTAATCTACGGGATGAGGTTGGACCGTGGTGTAGGAACGAGGGGTTTGGAAAGCGAAAAACTAACTAGAACACCGAAGCAGTTGGCCGTTCCACAAAATAACACTTGATAGCAAACTATTTGTAAATTCGTACTTACAGAATGATGTCGGGCCCCACGTTGGGCGCCATGTAACGTGAACACAATTTATTTTTACAAAATAAACTTTATACAATGAACACGAGAGAACACACTGCCGGCTCTGCTTCCTGTGTCCTCTTCCCAAGCTCGCTCCACAGACTGCCGACCGCCAACCGCTGACTGCCCGCTCTCTCCCTCTTCCTCGGCAATCCTCTCTTCTCCGATGCGACCTCTCCCGGCAAGGTCGTGCGTCAGCCCCAAGACAAGTGGGGCCCGAAAAGGCGCACTTTACCCGTTACAATACATATATTTTATATATATATATATGTATATATGTGTGTGTGTGTGTGTGTGTGTGTGTTTCTAATTTATTCTTAATCTTCTTCTCTCTGGGATCTTTCCAAGTCCTGATGGTATAGTGATCGGTGAATGTTTCCCAATCAGCAGTAATGTCGATTGGAAGAATCGAATTAACTATTGTTGCATATGATTTGGATATTCATGCGCCGTAGCGAAATCAGAACTGTGTTTCATTTGAAGAACGTTCCTCCGGCACTTGTTCACGTGCACACACGGAGTACGTCGCTTAGCGCCTGACCATGGATGACCATTCCTTATCGGCGTTCGCTGCACCACCTAGTAGCAGAGAGAATAAAGTGGACCTTCATGACGTCTCACGTAGTTTTTATCGGCATGCAAAAGTTTGTCGCCGCATTTCCGCGCCCTTGGGTATTTTCACTTATTAATGAACTGCATTGGATCCGTCCCGTCGTAGGCTATTTTTGTTTGTAAGTGAAATGTTTTTACGTGATCCGGTTACTAGCTTGATTCTGATCCTGTATCCGGGCTTGGTCCAGGTAACAGACGCCGTCCTCGATCCCGCCCTCGCTTGAAGTGGGAAGACCAGGACTGAAAATGATCGTAACAGCCGTCATCATCATCATCCGGTGTTCTGCCTGCTGGCTGGTCCCGTACACCAGTGCTGTCTCCATCCGATTCTGTCACGAGCTTCCTTCTTTGCTTCATCATAGCTGTTGCTCTTCACCTGATCCACCAATTTAATTCTTCTCCTTCCTCTCTTTTTCTTTCCTTCAATTGAACCCTAAAGGGCCACAGTTATTACACTTTTCCCTCTCATCACATGGCCCAACCAGTTTCCTTTCCTTTTCCTCATTTTCTTCAGGAGCGATCTTCCTTCTTGTACTTTGCTCAAAACCTCCTCATTTCTCATCTTATCTACCCATCTTACTTTTTCCATCCTTCTCCACTCTCACATTTTATAAGCTTCTATTCTATTCCTTTCTCTCTTACTCCTTACTGTGCCAGCCATAATGTACAGTAATTAGGCGTTACTCGTGGTAAAAGGAAGAAGAAAAATTGAACAGAATAAGTAGCTTACTTCATTCTTTACAAAATCGTGCGGCTTCAAATGCGCTCCAGGAGTTATTAACTATTAATCAAGACAATAAAAAATCGGGAAACTACCCAATTGTTGCGTTTTGGATTCGTCGTTTCGGAGCGTCGAGGATAATCGTTTGTGTTCGCAAGAGAGGGTAAAGGATGAGCAATCGATGGATCTCTTGAATGTGTCCGCACCGAAAGGAAATGCATTTCGGAGGCAGTAGACTCCGTGAGCGGAGTACTTGTCGATTTGGCGAATGAGATGACGCGACCGACACCTGTGGTTCAATCGCTGTTCCCCCCCCCCCCCCATTCCAAACTGGGCTGGACAAACTTTGTTTGCTCCTCGATGAGCCAATCGGAGGGGAGCTCCACCCGGTCGCCGGCAGTTCCAATGCCAATGGCGCTCAATCAATCGATCACCCTGCCAATCTGACATTCCCTTCCTTCCTCCGACTCAAACTGAACTTCTTGGCCTTAATTTCGACTCGAGAAGAGACCACCTGGGTCCCTTTGAAAAATAAATTAACTCGCCCTCCAACTTAAGTTAGATTTCTGTTACATCTCCCGCCTAACGTCGCTGCTCTTGAGGCTGCGGTGCCATCTTCCACGGAAATCTCCCGAATATTTCGTCGGCCTCCGGATATCATTTCCTTCTATGCGATTCTGTATTTCAGCCGACGCAAGGGTTTGGCTCGAGTTGCGGGAGTTAGAGCGATATTATTTCCCTGGTTATGAAAGACTCCGTATTCGAATGTAATTTATTTATTTCAGCATCTGTAAGAATAATGATATAATTATTGTAACATTAATGGCGCAAAAATATATACTTTAATGGAACTGAAACTTAGTAATTAAAGAAAAATACCTTTGTCGTCAACTCGACTAATTTTTTTCTCGCACTTTGATAAGAACGCCTTCGCAACAGGTTATTTTTTCGATTCTATAAAAATTAATTCGATGAGTAATTTATTTATATTAAAAATAGTATAGGAAACATACAAACTAAACGCTTTTTAATTTCAGCCGAGATGTAGGCTTGAGAACTCCTCATTGTTTATTAGGGCTCCCCGGAGTTAATACGCGCACCATATCACATTGAAAATGGCTTATATATTTTTTGCATCTATCTCGGAAAGTAGTGTGTTATTGGCTGATGTTTTGATATCTTGATACCAAATTCATCGAATTTTACTTGAAATGATGGGCCGTGTGCGTAAACAGAAGGAACACCTTCTACTTGCGAAATTCCAAACGAATCCTTTCAGAGGTATGAGTAAATTTGAAGGGAAACCTTTTACTTATACCAACAAGGGAATCGTTTCTGTTCATCTTTTGCTCATGGCTGAAGTGCTAGGATGTGAATGAAGTTTTCCTTATACTCAAAATGAAAAGCAAATCCTTGTAATCAGATGCATAGAGTCAGTCATAGACTCAACTGCAAAGTGAAAGGATATCTGCGATCATGGCAGATTTGGTTAATGCCTGGAACGTGAAAGTTTATAAATCTCGTTCAAGCCCACTTGATAAGGACTTCAGAAGTTTGTTTCGGTTCGAGAAGAAGGTTAGCAAACATTTTATTCGGGGAACCCATCGAGTTAAGAGGTGGTGGTGCACTGATGTCGTTGCATCAAATGAATATGTTTTTAAGATGTCTATTTGAATTGGGACTGATGAGTCTTTTAAGTTGTGCTGTCCATTTTAAGCTGAACGTTTCACTCGTGTTTCAGCGAGCAGCGTCTTCCGGAGGAGCGACTTCACTCGAAGCGACGCCAGTGAAACGTTTAGCTTAAAATGTTACGAGCGCAGCACGGCGTATTACGCACAGTAGGTATGCGGAAATATTTTAATTTAACATATGTATTAAGGAAACGATAGTAAAACATACAGGGAATTATTATTATTTAAATCTACAAAATGGTATAGCTGCAAATAAATATACTAGAAAGTGCTACAATGTTACATGCATACCTGCAGTTAATTTGAACTATGTCTCCTTGCTTCGGAGTCGGTCATGCTCGATCCTAAGTTTGTGTAGCCGTAACCTCGGATAGGCCGTTTCATATATAGCACCAGAAAGCAGGTAGAGCAATTTAGCTGTGGAACATGATATCCAAAGACCTTACCCTAGGTCAGTCCCAAATTCGGGTATGTTGGTTTGCTTTTAAATGATACGTGACATTGGCTGTCGGAAACCATGTCTGCGAGGACCTCGGATCCGTTAATTCCAGCTCGCGGCGGTTGTCCAACGAATTCTGTGAAAAAACTCTAGTGTTATAAGAGGAGTCCTAAGAGACGGATATGGAAGAACACATCCTTCAATCAGCCGTTGGGTGAATCATATTGGAGAGGGAAAAATAAAAAAGAAAAGTTGTTGGCGTGAGACACATGGTATACTATACTATACCCAAGTACGTAGATGGTTATGCCACTCTCACTCTACATTGACCTCCTCGCGAAGGTTTCCGCGGCGTTTTCCATTACTCCTCGTTGTTTTCGGGTTTTCCCACCGCGTGCGTTGACATTGGCCGTCAGCGGTTTCGGTAGCCATCCTGCTACCGTCTTCAGGTCTAAGGTGGTGAAAAGCTGTTTGTGGATGCCTTATATACCGCTAGCCGTCATGGCGACCGACTTCGCCGCGCTGCGCTGTGATTGGTCGGCGCGGATAACTCTCTTCCATGAGTTGCCTAGTGGATAGCCGGTGTCTCTGTTGAAGTTATCCGGAAACTTCGAAATCTCTATTGCTTCTTTGATTAGCCTAGGATAATATCGGCTCTCCTTTGAAAGTAATTTTGTGTCTTCGAATTTAATTATATGTCCCTTCTCACTCCAGGCATGTTCCGCTACGGCAGACAAGTTGAATTGCTTGTTTTTCGTCGCCCTTGCATGCTCCTTTAGTCTTGTTCCCATGGACCTTCATGTTTCGCCAATGTATGATCTTCCGCATGATCATGTCACCTGGTAGACACCTTCGCATGACTCTTGTGGGATGCGGTCCCTGGGTACAGGCATAATGTTCTTTATGTTAGTCACACAATTGAATCTTGTGACCACGTTGTGCTTTTTTAATATCCTTGCGATTGGACAATGTCATCCGAGAAACTTTGTGTGTCAATGAAAAGAAATCAAATCATTCGATCTCCATTTTTGGACGGAAAGATACGGCCAAAATATGAAACGAAAGAGTACTTTTTTTATTGAAAAGTGCCTCTCTCTCTCAACCTCTCTCTCTCCCTCTCATGTTTGGGAGGCAACGAATATGGTCTCGGCACTCAACCACCTCTCCTCGCGGTGAGTCCTTGACATTTCTAATCAACTGATCAGGAGTTGCATTTTACTGATGAAATAATGGTAATGTAGCTGATGTCGCGTATCAGGAGATATCAGAAAAGGGATGATCTAGTAAGGGAGCGCCGAGAGAGGCTGTGGAATTATTTTAACGGCATATGCTTCACTTGTGGAAGAGACGGGAATTGAGTGGAGATTACATTTTGAACTGTTCGGCCTTTTGCGCGGGCTCATACATTTTAGGATTGGCTGATTTTAGGTTTGCCCTCCTCTGCAACGCATTTTGAGTATATTTTTGATACCCAGTTTTATACAAGTAAATTAAACTGGTTGAAAAAATGCTGAAATTGTTCTTTCCGAACAAATTCATAAATTTAGGCCAAATGCGTAGAATGTAGTTGCGTAGATATAATTTTTAGGGCTTTAATATTTCACGTCATTCTGCTCTCACCAGTTAGGCAACTTATGAGGAATGCCCATTTTCATCGGATTATTTGTGGTTTTTCGTCCCTCCCGAATGAATGTATGCAATGGGCGCACTGAAAAAGGAGCGCGACATTATTGACGTAAGACGTTTCAACCGAAGTCAGGCGATAGGCGATCGCTCGAACGCGGTGCGTAAAAGCCATTACCAATCTGTCTGCGTGGCCGATGCCACAATGTGCTCAGGAATATTGAGCTAACCCTCGAGACGATGTCCATACTATGCGATGAGAACATGTTTCTATCATTTTGTGTGCTCTGAAATACACCGGATTTTTATTGTGAGGCATGACAAGGTGTCTCCGAACTGCATTATATTTTATACAGTTGAATTATTCATTTGAAATTATTTTTTAGCCCAGTTCATAATATGCCTTCGATTTTAGTCAAAGTTTCAATACTACTTAATCTCTCAACAAATAACAGAAAAAACTACTACTTCCATGTAACGGCAATTTAAGTGCATGTTTAGTGAGTACATTCGATGCCAACGGACTCTGTCCCTATTTCCCCAATTTATGGAACAACTTATCTTCGGAGGAAACACTCGTTCAGTCTCTTCTGATTATGTTCCATGGCATAGCAAATTTCGATACGAGATGTGATGAGGTATTGATGAGACTATCTTGAAGATGGGGGTGTCAGTTGGAGCGAGTTAGACATCCCCGTTCTTTGCAGGGCCGAATAGGCCGAGAACTTAGATGATTTGAATCGGAAGGGATGGATACATTCCTCTTGACTCAATACCGCTCGCGTCCGCTAAATTGCGGTGACGTATCCCGAAAGCGTTCAGTCTTTGAAACGATTCCATTGAGAGTCGACAGATAGCGTGGTGTTAGCTCTCGTCGCGATATTGCCTCCTTTGATCTCCTTTTGGAATGACAGCAGCGTATCTTGTGGTTCGAAAATGAGACTTAGAGTCGCTGCCTGTACGTTGGTTGTGTTTATCTGTTGGTTCTTAATCCAGTCGTGGTTTCCGATAACTGCTCAAAGGATGGCGGTAGCCGCGGGAAGCCCGAATCTTTTATATCGCCTTGCATAATTTCGCGCCAAGCAAAAATCGGAGACCCACTAAGGGCTGCCTCGGCCCGCTGAAAAATATGCTGGCTAAATATCACAACTTACATATGTTTTTAAATTTAGAGCGACTATATCATCCCAGTTAAGTACTTGTCCGCTCCCTAACAAGAATGGCATGATATTGACCCCCACGGATTGGTCCGTGGCCACTTCTAAAAATGAAATGGCGGAACTAGTACAGGGTGGCCGCACTTCTGGAAAACCTGGAATGTCACGGAAAATGAAAAGTAAATCTGGAAAAATCATCTTTTTTGTAAAAGTCAAATGGTGATGTTTCTTCATCCTCTTACGCATAGGTATATCTTCGATATTTGAACATCCCGCGCTTTGCTGATAGCCATTTCGATACACGCTAACATTGAGTTAACATAGAGCTAGTCTAATGTCAATCCAAGTTGAACAACCATGCATTTGCAGGAAATGCTCGCCTCAACCGAAGAGGTGCATATGGCCTGTTTACACACTGGGCTGATTTTACCGACGCAACATTTTTGTCATTGCCGCCGATCCATAAGTGGTGCGAAGAAACCAATGGGGGCTTACGAACTATGCAGAAGGGAAAAAAAATCGGTAGATTTGCTGCCAAGATAGTGCGAACCAGGACTATAGGTATAGCGAAACTTGATGGCCGCTACTTTGTGAGTATAAATATTTTTACTAATACCCATCCTAAATGTCAGGAAGAGCAGCTCATTTTCGTTAAATTTACGTTTTTCCACTGCTGAAATAGCAGGAAAGGATTCCGTTAACGACAAATTACAAAGTTCAAAGGAGACATCTATCCATATTGTAGGCGCTTGCACAAAAAAATTTGCTTTAAGTTGCAATGCAGTGTCCTGATAGAAGGCAAATTAGACGTCCGCGGGAGCGTATTCGGTCGAGGTGTACAGCCCCCCTAAGCGGAAATATGGGAGACGTCTTCTGATCCGATTCAAGTAAATTATCTTCCAAAAACGTATAAACTTGTCTCCATTCCTTTTGTTTGCCAGTTTGTCTTTTAAACGAATCGTAGTCTTGTTCCATAAAGAAGGCCTACTCTCACATAATTCAATCGACGTAAACATCATACTTGATACTGCTAATCTTCAGGAATGGAGCAAAGTAGCAACTTGAAGAGATTTCGGCACTTCAAGTTAATAAAGCAACGAGAGGACAGGATGAAATAGTATAAATATTTATTTTCCGACACAGGAAAACTAGACATGTGGGAAAGTGTGCATTTAAGAAGCATTGAAACCAGTGCCGGCCTCATTAAATGTGAAGGTGGATTTTCTAAAGTTTTCATAGGCAGAACGATGATATTGAAGAGCAGAGAAGCCAGAGATTGTTATAAAAAATACGTATAAAATCAAAGAAAAGCTAACGTTGACGAATTGAAAGCCAAGAAAAACCGGAAGAGAATGGTTGAGAAAATAGAGGAGTTGCACAGGAAAAAAGCTAAGATTATGTCAGACAAGCAGAAAGAAGCTGAAGCAATTGATGAAGAAATTGTAGAACTAAAAAACTTGTCACGTAGTAAATTTTGTCGCCTTTATGGAAAACAGTGTAATTTTGTTTAAAGTATTTCATTATTTTGCTTTATTCATGTATTTCTTTATTTTCCTCCCCCCAATTGCTATTTTTTCCATAACATTTTATTGGATTTGATTGTGAAGAACGTGAAAGAAACATATTCCTGAAGTTATTTTTAAAATCTTTTATTAAACGAAACAATCCATTTTGAAATGTGTGTTTATTCCTGAAGTTATATGCTTGTCATATAATTCATCAAATATTTGCGAGTGTGTTCAATGTAATGTCGTTCAGATGATGTTCCATAACTGTTAAAATGCATTTTATGTCATAATTTTAATTAATTTTATTTTGGGGTTAATATTTAACAGCTTTTAATCATATTTTTATCATGTGTAAATACGTTAATATTCCGTAAAATACATATTATCAAACAGTCTGGAAAATTGTGAAAGTAGTCTGGAAAATCTGGAAAAGTCAGGGAATTTCAGCTTGATACTTGAGTGGCCACCGTGTAGTAAAATCCAAAAATCAATTCATTGCTCCTTGACTGTACCAAAAGCGTAGATCACCTTGACGATGGTAATTTTATTATAATTTGAGCTGCTTTCATATATATTTTAATTACTTAATAGATTACGTTCCAAATGCATAAGAAAGTATAAATAGTGAATTTACTGGACATCATGCTAAAATTTTTCTAACTAGCTGTTTTATTAAACCTGAGCTATTCCACGGAAATATATATGTATACGAGGTACAGGTCGAGCCAGTTAATTTTCTAAAGATTTGTACGGATAGTCCTTAAACATTCTTTCTTCAAATATGAGTCAATGTTATCGCAGTCTTCATCGGAGACAGTTGACTCGTCCTTCAGAAGGAGGACGTCGCGAGCTTCATTTGGCATATTCATTCTTATATTTTGAAATGTTTTCTGCTGATGTTAATAGTGTGAGGATTAGTAGTCGGTAAAGATTCTTGAATTCAGCTGACCGCGAACATTTTCGTCTGTAAGAGTGTTTCGCCAGTTATCTTCCAGTTATCACTTTGGTCTCGATTCTTGGGGGTTCCTTTACTATTTGGCCCATTTGGGAGCACTGTCATCTTTGAAGTATGCGCTCCATGATGTAGCAAAGTATGTGGAGACGATGGTATATGATAGTCAGGGGTATAAATTTACATTGAAGGAAACTGTGCATGAGCAATAATCAGATAATGTGGTACCATTTACTTAAAGGCGAAAACAAGGTGCTTTCCAAATTGTGGAAAATCTTACGATAAGAATCTCGTCAGAATCTAATTTGGAGAAGGAAATCGTTAAAAATCATATGTAAGCCGCGAGAAACGTGCAGACTATTACTATTTGATTTTGGAATATATATTTTCAACTATATACATGTACTTCACTTACTTATCGGATTTACTTATCGGAAATTTCCGACGAAAGCTTGAGATCATGAAAAAAAAACGCCGTGCAGTGTTACCCCCTCTTTTTGTCTCTTGTGCAGGGTTAGGAATGGATATCGAAAACAATTCTTCCTGTTGAGTGATTCTTGGGTTTCATTTTTCTTCCTCAAATTCACGTTTGCTCCCACTTTGGCCGTAAGAAAAATCTGGAAATCCAAGTGAAAATATAGCAAAATGGATTTGTGTCCAATGTCGTCGTGACTTCCTTTCACGATGCGCCGAACTGCGTCTTTTGGAACAACCCACCGGCTTCCTCCATCTACCTTTCTACACACCCGATTGTCTCTTAAAATAAAGTCCACTTGAACTTGTCTTTCCTCGTGGGTACTCGCTGGTTTCTGCAACATCTCGTATACTTTCTTCAGCTCTGGATCTTGTAACTGCATTGTCAGCTGCCAATCTTCCTGGTTGATTCTCATCGTGAATGTCTCCAGCTCAGCGGTCTCTGGTTCTTTGGCATCCTCCACTGGATTCCGGCTGTGGGCATCAACGTGGTCCATCCTTTTTCCTGAGCTGTACTCAATCGTGAAATCGTACTCTTGTAATCGCAACCACCATCTAGCGATTCGAGGGAGAATTTCTCTTGGACATCGCTGTCTTCAGTGCGTTACAATCTGTTACTACCCTGAACTCTCTGTTCAGCAAATACATCCGGAACTTGTCGACCGCTTCGTCTACTGCTAAGGCCTCGAGTTCATCACTATGGTAGGACTTCTCTGCAGCCGTCCTTTTATCTGCTATAGTATGCCACAGGTTTCAATGGTTCTTCTTATTGACACTGGAAGAGTCTTACGGCCAGCCCATTTTTACTGGCATCCGTGTGAACCTCACGCCTAGCGTTCACGTCGAATAGCGCTAATGTCGGGCGTTCAACTAATCTTCCCTTCAACTCTAGGAATGTTTTCTCTTGTTCCTCTCCCCACTGGAACATTACGTCTTTCTTGGTTAATGTTGTCAAAGGTCTGCTAATAGCGGCAAATCTCCTAAAGAAGCTGGCCAATCCGACAAATTGCCTGATCTCATGTACATTTGTTGGCCTACGGAAATCTTTCACTGCCTTGATCTTCCTTTCACCCTGCTTGATTCCGTCGGCACTTAACTCAAACTCTAAGTATTCCTCTCTGTTTTTAAAGAACTCGTACTTGGACTACTTTAATGTCAAACCGACGTTTCCCAGAATGTCGAAGAATCTATCCATCTTCTCAAGACCCTCCTTAACCGTCTTGCGTGGAATCAGCACGTCGTCCATGTACACAATAACATCTCCGGGCTTAGTCATTTGGATTACTCGCTTTATCATTGAATAAATTTTGTATCGAATCGAATTTATCGATTGAATTCGGCGGGAGCATTTACCAGTCTAAATGGCATCTTGGTAAACTGATACAATCCCTCTGTTGTCACGAAGGTGGTAAGCGATCTCGAATTGGCTGCCACAGAAATTTGGTAATAACCTGAAGCGAAGTATAACACCGTGAAATACCTGTTTCCAGCAATGCTATTTAACTGCTCATAAATAGCAGGCATTGGGAATTTCGTTTCTTCGTTCTCTGGTTAAGCGCCCTGTAGTTCACACAAAGTCTATGTTCACCATTTGACTTATTCACTAACAACGCGGGACTGGCGTACCCTGACGTCGATTCTTCCACAATGCCCAACTTCATCAGTTCGTTCGCCGTTTTCTGCATCTCTGCTCTGAGCGCATATGGCTGACGATGAGGAAGTAAATTCACAGGCTGATTGTCCTGAAGCTCAATATCGAAACTGGTTGATTTCACTGTACCTATCTCACTCAAATCTTTAACAAAAGATTTCCTGTGCTCATTTACCAGGTCACAGACAGCGTCCCTTTCATATTCTGCCAAGTTTTCATCGACATTTATCTCATCCCTATCTATCAGTACCTCCTTTTCACTTTCAAAACTCTTTGAGTCCTGTTCTTCCTCTTCGTCAGTAACACATCTTGTTATGCCGAGTTTCCCATTTTCCTTCTCAACTCGAATACCTTCCTGGTCAAGAGCACTTCGTCCAATAATTACAGCATCCGTTTGCGAATAGTCCGGTACTATTAAAACTTCTACTTCAATCCTCAAGCCATCAACTTACAACGCCATCTCGTTCGAGCCAATGGCCCTGCATCTAACGCGTTCCATTTAAGCTTTTATTCCTCAGTCCGTGTTTCACTCCCATTTTTTCTGCGATATCTTGTCTCATAGTCATGACATCGCTTCCCAAATCAATGAATCCGATGACACGGTTATTGTTCAGTTGTATCCACTTATGGTATTCGTCTTTCAATTGTTCGTTCACACAGGCGATGGTCTTAACATTTCCTTTTCTACCCCATGACTGCCCATTTCTCTCATTTCCTTGTGGACAAATGTCCGCTTTTCTTACATCGGAAGCATAGTCTTTCACATTCTGGCTCTGGACAGTGACTCTGGCTAAGTGACCCTGCACACTCTAGTTGAAGCATTTCATTTGGCCTAATTTCCTTTCGCCTCGCACTTCTTTCCGTTCGCTTACCGGTGCATCACTCGGCGCCGGCGACTAAAACCTCGGAGGGGAGGTTCTCAATAAGCCTTTCCCTCTCCGTGACACTCTCATAGCGTTTGATCTTATGCAACAGTCCCTCTACATCCTGGAAATCACACGGAGCTAACGACTTCACTAGCTCCCTCTCACCCATTCCGTTTAGAATGTATTTAATGAGAGACTCGTCCTCAAGTTCACCTCGTCTCGCAATAGCTTTCATCTAAGACACAGACGACTCGTAAGTCTCATTACGTTGCTTTTTCCTTTTTGTGAGACTCAAATGCACATCAGCCTGAGCAACAGACGACGGAAAGCTATACAGTAGACTTCTCTTATAACGCTTCCCATGAGTAAACCTCTTCCGCCTCACTATTCAACCACGCAGTTGCGGCGCCTCGTTAATTGTTCATGGACTGCGTTAATAACGTAGAACTGTCTCATGCGTAAGCGGCGGCCACTCTTAACTCTCCCTTAATCCACTGCTCAGCCGTAAACCCTAATGGTAACGATGGATCAAATTCCGGCAACAGTCTCTCCGCCAAGTCGCGTTGCGCCATCATAGAGTTTCCCGCCACGACCGATTGTCCCACTATTAATTCCCTCTCGCGATAAAGAGCTGTCGCTCTCTATCCAGCAGTTCCCGCTCGCGCCGAGGAATCCACCGCGCGAGATTAAAAGACACTTCTACTCATCGATGGTCACCGAGATTAACCTAATAATACACGCACAAGAGTGTATTTTCCTTTACTTTCATTGACCTTCTGGATTTTTTCTCTCATTTAACTCATTAGTCGGTGGCTCTTTCGTAAATGATGTGATATTATCATATCGTTCGAGGCCTCGGTTGCCTTGAGGAGGGGGAGTGGCCTGCGGCCGGGGGGTGGGTGGGCGGCGGGGGTGGGAGAGAGGAGACCTCCGTGCTTCGGAGGGCGGCGGAAATATCTCGCGGGTGAAAAAATGGAGGTCAGCCTCTTGTGGTCGCCCCCCCAACCCGTTTATTTTTCTCCCCAGCTCTCCCCCCTCCTCCTGCCTCCCTCCCCTCCTCCTGCCTCCCTCCCCCGCCGATACACACCCCCTGGTCGTCGTTCACTCCCACTCCCCCCTCTCGCGCTTCGCTCTCCTCTCTCACGTGACACCCTCCTTCCCTCTCCCGCCCCTCCCTCGCCCCGCGACCTAAAGCTCCTCTCATGAAACTTTTAATTTATTCAGTAATGATAAGTTCCTGAGGATGTGTACCCAATCGGAACAGAATATTCCCAACTAACGCGGCGGACTTTAATATCTCCACCATCAGGGCTGTAGTAAGTAGAGAGAATTTCATTATAACAAAAAAATTGACCACAAATGCTTGCACTATTACCATATACAATTGTACTGCAATATTTGCTTCGAATCGTTATTTAAAAACCTGTAGCCCTTCATATGCATATCTTTTACTTTACATACATTTTGTAAACAGTATGCAAGAATATTTCATGTATATACAAACATGTCGTCTTATAGGGGTTGCAATTATTTTAGTGATAGTTGGCTTGGAGTAGTCTTTTCCGCTCTTGGGCCCATCCTGGAGAATTAATCATCACTCTACATCCGAGGTCGAGATTCACGACACTGCACATTAAACTGACGTTTCCTCTTCTTCCACGTCCACGGTGGATCCTCGTCTGACACGTCGAATCCAAAACCAACTGGTCGATTTCTTTCTCGTCTTAGGAATACATCTCGTATAGTCTCCGACCCCAATTAGGCGAGAAAGACGATTGCTCAGCGATGGAGGAATAATTGAGAGTGGAAATCCTGCCGTCACTACCGTTCGCAAAAGGGCGCGCTCCTCCGAAATTCGTCGTCGACACTGCCAGTGTTGCCGTGGAACAGAACGAGGCGCAATTCTGCCGCTTTTGTGGTGGCGTGTGATTTCGAATCGGCAGTACCTTACTGCCCGCATGCAATTTAATATGGCCCACTTGCATTGTTATTTATGTATTATTATGAGTATTTTCAAACCGTTAAATTTTAATACTAAATGATATGACATTGAAAAAGAGTATTTTAATTAAACACTAATGCTCTCATTCTACTTCATGCTGACTCATAATTTTCTCCAATGAGAATGAAATACATTCTCATCAGCTACGCGAGCGTGGAGAAAAAGAAACAGTTTTAGTCAGCGTAGGTATCTCATTGACTCCGTTATAAATAACTATATCGAATATAAAGTAAATATTTTTATCTACGGCTTTTTACAATACAATCGCTCTCTGCCTTGCGATTCCGATTCCGCGAGGAAGAGAATCGCTCTGCGGATGCGAAAGGAGATATGCACGTGGATCTGCCGTCTTATTCTAAAAGCGCGCCCCGCCCCTCATCTACCCCCTCTCACCCTCTTCCCACCACTTTCCCACTCCTTCCCTCCCCGCCCGCCTCATTCATTCATTCTCTCCTACTTAGTTCTGCTCGATCGACGCCTTCCATAAGAGTAAGCGTTTGAAGGAAGTGACGCGACGAACTCCGGACTAATGACGAGACTGGAAATCAACGATAGGAAGTGCATCCGCTCCACATTAACAATAAAAAAAGACGGATGTCTAACGCGGCTACCATTGAATTGGCAAGCATTACGCCAATATATAATATAGTAAAGTCGACGACTATAGCAAAATTGAAAAAAGGAAGGAAGTGATGTTAGACAAGCGGTAGATATTTCCAGGAAAGAAAGCTCATAAGGGAGACGAATATAAAAAAGCATAGCCGAAGAGTGCGGAAAAAGCCATTATCAAGAGTGGCTTCGAGGCCAATAAAATGGTGTGGGGAAAAAGTCTTATCTGCTGGAAGCCCCCTGAAAATGTAAGCAGCCACCACGAACATCCGGTGAAGCAATTTCCGCCGAATTGAGAGATTCCCTGTGGAATACCATGATTGCTGTGTGTGATCACGAAATGGCGCGGATATTCGGACGAGGGGTACTTGTTTCATGCTTTAAGGCGAAATACGATTGCGTCGAAAACGACTTTACTCCCTTTGTTTGTAGTAGATTGGGGAATTCTCTTAATGAAAAACAAATTTCACATTCTAATTAAGTTAACTGCTAGCTATGTTTCCCAGAGCGTACATTTTTAAATTTTTTAAATTAAGACCTCAAAATTGTCAAATTTGGCTTTATTTTTTGCTTTTTACAAAAAATTGTCTCTGGCAGACGTAAACTATATATTCAATATTAAATTAAAATTAATAAAATGGAAATAAGTTGAGTATTCAATAAGTTATTAGGAAAGTAAGAACTAACTGAAAACGCGCCGATCAAGAGCGGCTCTAGCGGCGAAATGGGCAAGCAGGTGAAGGCGGTCACGGAGATTCGAGGGGAGGTAATGAGTGGCCACTGGAGGGGAATGAGGGGAAGACCCCGAGGGGAAGGGAATGGTATGAAGTTGGAGGGACTTGGTAGGATTGAGCTAGAGCGGTGTGCAAGAAAGGTTTCACGCTGTGGAGGAGGAACCGCTAACTCGGCATCATTCGGCGTTTGACGGCACCACCTTTGACTCGGCTCCTGCTGGCATCCCTACTTTCCTGTTTTGAGTTCGCATCCTCTTGACTTTCTCTCACGGACTGCTAGACGACTGACTTCACGGTCTCTCTCTGAACGTATCCCATAAAGCGGCATTGGCTACAAACGGGAGTAGTACCTCATCCTAGACGCGACCACCTTATCAGCTCCATCGAGGAGCAACAACCCGGCCATACGGCATAATCTTCTGACGCCCTGGCCGACGGTTTCTCTTATCCATGCCATACCTACGAGCTTTGGTATTGCTTTGCTGAGCTAGGTCATTGCCATGTAGATATGCACTACCTTGTGGACTTTATGTCAGTTTTGCTTTGGCGAGTCCTAAGTGTGAAGTCGGAAAATCAGTCATTTTAGTTGCTAAAAAATTACTATTCCTATAGGTTACTGGATGTTCTTGCTTGAAGTTAGCGCTAACTTTAATGTATGTTGACGCAGTTCCATAATGTTAGATAATTTAATAATAATTAACGTGCATGTTTGGTTCAGCTAGCTCTGTTGGAGACGGAGACTCGAGCGTGATGAAAAACGTACGGGAACTTGTGCCGTATGGTAGCTACGTTAAAAAAAAATGAATACGCAAATCATGCAGTGAAGCGCTTCACCAAAGCATTGATCAAGATTTCGGAGGCGAGGCCCACTGTCAAAATAATTCTTGTAATTAAATAAATATATTAAATTAAATTAAAATAAATTTTAAAAAAAGTAAAAATGATAAGATTTAAAAAGCAGCTCGCGGCGCTATCACATATACTTGTACAGAAGGGAATACCGTTGAGTCCCTGGTCGAGGCTTTAAAAAAAATGTTCCCAGGCACGTATTTGGATGTCACGTGTCTTGCCGAGACTACTTCTGTCAAGCTGTCGATCGGAAGTTGTAAGTTATTACCGAGGAAGAAATAGCATACCTCGAAAAAATTGATGTGGCTATTTAGCCACTTACCCGAAATTCTGGGCAGTTGACATCACACGACACCAGTAACAGTGCAGGAAAAATTATGTCTTAAACCAAATTTTATGTTTTTGGCCAAATTTTCGGGCCGAAAACAAGTGAATAGGGGCAAAAGAGGATCATATCAACACAGGACTTACGGCTCTGGTCTTGATTTCCAACTAGGACCCGTGTGGAAATATTCAACATGGGAAACGCTCATAGGCATAAGTCCCCACAAGCCTGTCGAATTCACTTGTCTCAGAAGACAAACGTATAAATGCAGTAAAGTAGTTGCTCGCCAAACAAGACAGTAAACAACAAAAGAAGAAGACAAAAACAAGTGATGGGGCTGGTTTCGGTGTAATGTGCCAAAAATTAGACATGGATGGCAAAGAATATGATAAAGGAGTAGAAGAATTTATGGAAAAATTCAAAGTGACTACAGCTTCTAGAGATTAACTGGAGAAGGACACTAAGGGCCAATGTGAGAAGGAAAGGTGGTGGGGGAAAGAAAGAAATAATCGAATGACTTTATCCAACTTTGGAATAATCTGCAAAAGGCGGAGACGGCTTCTGTACGACCGCAAGTTTCAGAATGAAGCAACGCAATGCAGGCATCTTCACGAAAACAATAAGTGATAAGGCAGTACGAGGAAATTTCCGGACGTAAGATGACTCACGGGGAAATCTCCAGACGTAAGGTGGCTCCTTCAGGACTGTTCATTGACCTCAAGCAATGTTTCTTTGCCACTTCTTCGGATGGCATCGCTGATGATGGGGGCATTATTGAGGTAAAATGCCCTAATTCTGCAGAACAGTTGACGTTGGAAAAAGCAGCGAAAAAATTTAGTACACTTGTCTTGACGAAAGTCTGCAATTAAAAACAAACCTCAATTATTACTACCAAATTGATGGCCAGCGCCCTTTCGTGAAACCGGCGCCCCATTCTGGGACTTCGTGGTATGGACTAGGAATTATTGCAGAATTAACAGGATTTTAGGGGATGGTGACTTTTGGATAAAAAAATTGTGCATAAGTTAAGTTTTTTTGTAAAGAAATTCTCCTGCCGGAAATAATAGATCCTAGATAAAGTAGATCAATGGATTTACGTGAGCAGGAGTTTCCTTCTAAATAATGCATTTGTGTCCGTTTTGTATGTAAAAAAAGATACGGAAAATAACCTACTTTCAGCTATAGAATTTATTAGTCAATGAGTATAATTGGTCAATTTAATCAGCATTTACGAAGATTGATTCCTAAGATAGGTTTGCTGCAGCACCCCACACTCAATTCTTATGTCCGCCTACTTCTGAAAGAATATATGTATCATCTGCTTAATAATTTCTATAATGTATTCCATTACTTCCTGATTTCCTCCTTCCTTTCCACTGTGCGGCTATTTCTATTTTGAATAGATATTTGCGCCCTAGTTTGAGCTGAATAACATTGCCTTTTCAGATACCAACAGTTTTTACTAACCATGGTATGCTCACCTGGTAGCTGTTTGTGCAACATTGAGTTCAATTCATTACATCTACGCCGGTTATGTACTTACTATAATAAATGATCATTTAAGGCTTTTTCTTTCATTAACTTTTGCAGATTTATTCGAGTGAATTTAGATAACAAATAAGAGTGCTGCTAGAATAGTTTCCATTCCACGGGTTGAAGGTGACGCACATCGGAAATTATCGGCAAGCTTAAGCGCTGATAAATGGAGAAATGTGTACTGACGAATTGTTTGATAGCCTATCGATACAATTGTGATATAGAAAAAGCCACGGCCGAGTTTTGTGATCGAATTCATTCAATATATCCACGTTTTTAAATGTGCATGCTATTTACCACAGATAAATTTAAAATGCCTATCACATTTTGGCGCCTTAACAGAATATCAACACAAAAACAACAATCGCCGGTGCCACTGACGAAGTTATTTTGCCGGGAAGACATCCCAAGTGATGCTGTTCAATTTGGATTAAAGGCCATTAACAATGCATCTGAGCCGTAGTAAGCTTAATCTTAAATTTCCATGACATTTCATATGATTTGAATGTACATAATATACCCGTCCTCAAGGGTGGGAATAAATCACTTGTTGAACATCTGTAACCTGTAAATTTATGGAAAAAAATATTGCTAATTATTTGCGTGGGACGATAATAATTGGCTGTTTAAAACCCAAAATGCCTTACTCAAGAGTTAATCCTACGAAACTCGACAATTTGGGATCTGTCAGTAAATATACAATTGGTTAGATACGGTTCAAGAAATAGATGCGGTTATGCTAGTCCAAGACCTTCAGCAACGTGCCTTACGATAAACTAAAAGAAAAGATTGGGAAACTAAGAAAGGATGACATTATGGAAAGAGACCTTCTAATGGGGTAAATGTCAGTATGTTCGTCTTGGAAACGAACTCTCTGCCGAATTCTATGTCGACTACTGCATTTTCTACGGGAAAGTCTAAGACGATAGCGATATAACTGTTCATTGAATAACAATCAAAATATAAATAAATGGGTAGTGAACAACGAAATAGAATTAATTATGGCAAAAAGCAAATTATTCAGCTTCTCAAACGGTAGGGCACGTGCGAAAAGGGAAGAATGGATAATTTTCGCTACATGAGGATATAACCAAAATGACTTTCCAAGCAACGAATTATACCAAGGAAAATATTCCTGAAAGGTGAGGTGTGTAAGATAGCACTTAAATTGCAACTTGATACTCTGCTCTCGAAGGAAAATGAGCCAGCTCCATGACCGAAGCTCGCAGTTGCGGTGGTGTCGGGTTCCGCTGTGGAAGGAGAGAGGAAGACTAGGAAGGGGAGGGACTCGCAAGTTCTACGCTCCGACGTAGTTCCCGATACATGCTTAGGAGGTCGCGCTCACGGCCTACGACCGTCGTCCCATCTTGCGAGGAAGATTCACACTAACTCGCCGTCGTATTTAGCCTTAATGCAGGGGTGGCAAACCTTTTGGCGATTGAGTGCCAAAGTGTATGAAATAAGAGTATACTCGCTCGACTCGCGTGCCAACCCATCGAGTGAGATAGAGGTACCCCTTAGCGCCCTCCGCGTGCCACTTTGGACACGCGTGCCATAGGTTCGCCACCCCCACTTTAAGGGCACTCGAGAGCAGCCAATATGCTTTTCAATGCTCCCGCACGTCTAATTCTCCCTGAGATTGGTAGTATACGATGAAAGTATACGTACTTACTTATCCACTTAAGGCATTATTAAAATTTCTCAATGATTCAACATTTTATGCTCCGCAAACACGCATGAATATGCTTGATGACCAATTGCTCGCAAATCACGGCAGAAGCGGCTTCACCTTGGCTCACGGCCGAGTGTGTACAGTGCCACCTCCACCTGTGCCTGAATAACGAAATGAGGCCTTTCTCCCCACACCGCGACCAACCGCCAGCCCCTTTTCTTTTGGGCCCCTCTCTCTCCGGCAAATGGCTGGGCGGCCCTACCAATCGTGGATATGCAGGCGTCGAAAAGGTCGGTTGGTTTGCTGGAGGCGATCGACAGCCGAGGAATTCGTCAGCCATCGGAAGAACAGAGCTAGGTGGGGGGGGCGCAGTCAGGGAATCGTCGCGCGTGTATTAAGTGTTCCACATATAGTTGACGGTGTGGGATTATAGAGGACGCTGTTGCCAAACTTCCTCCCCGTGTTCGCACCTATCGGTCGCGTGAGTGACCATTTTGAACACCGCGCAGGTGTTTAACAAGCATAGGGAATGGCATTTAATGGGAAGACTCCTAGATGTGCAGTAAGTACACGGTAGTAGTTGTAGGTGAATTTTTCTGTTGCTGACGGCAACGTCGCTCAACCTGCCATATGGAAATTTCAACAGAAAACGAATCTCCGTGAGAGCCCGCACATTCAAATCTTTGCGGAAGTGGCTAGTGGGGATTGGGAAATGGAGGGTGACTCACTGTCTCCTGGGAGACGGCCCGTGGGGTGCGTTGGACGGGCGTCTTTATTCGAGAGGGTGAAATGGGAAAGCGGAGGCAACGAATGAAGGGCGACGACCTTCATTCATTGGTCGTTCAGTCCTTGGATTGTATATACGACTCGAGCCCTTCCTCATCTAATGCTCGTTCCCTTGCCCCTTGGTGGTTCTTCTTAAGTACCTCCCTTTTTAATTGGCCTATGCTCGCGTTCTGCTTTCGTCCTGGGGCCTTATTCCGTATGTATCCGACAGGGTCAAACCTCGGACAATCCGTGGATGTGACGTCAAAGCCCCCCTACATATCTCGAATTTTCAATGGTCCCATTTGATATTTTCGTTGTTGTGACGTCAAAATTTCGTCATCGTCGAGACTCGGACTCTTCAAAGCCATGCAGAATAACCTCCCTGGTCGGACGTATTTTCCTGGCCCTCTGAGTTCTCCTAAAATCAGGTGAATATGGGTGTGTTTTGCCCCGAATGTGGCTTGGCAGTCAAACGGAACTCAGGGAATCTCTCATGTGACGCGTGTAGTGAAACCTACCATAAATCGTGTATCACCGAAGCTGTTCTCAAGATTCTTGAGGAACTTCATAAGTCCTGGACCCGTGAATCCTGCCTCTCTAAAATGCGCTCGGATCGTCGTGACACCACTCCGATCAGACCACCTCCACCGGAACCAACTGCCGACTCTGTTGGCCCCACCATACTTAAGGAGCTTCTTGCAGGAATGAAGAGGATACAGGATGATCAACGCGACCTGAAAACTTCCATTGCCTCCCTCCAGGCCTCAATCATCGCTCACACTGCCACCCTGGAGAAGCTCACAGAATTAATTATTGCGATTAGTGATCAGGTGGATGACCTAAAGAGTGAAAATGAATCTTTACGTAATCGTTTTTCGGCACTTGAATTACACCTATGGCGAGCGGAACAAGTGCTTGTGAACAATGTGATCGAAATTCATGGTGTTCCCTTTACTGAAGGGGAGTGTGTTGATGCTCTCGTGTGTCATACAGGTAGATCTCTTGGTGTTCAGCTACGTCTGCGTAATACCCTGCGAGCCACCACGAGGGTGTGTGGCAGGGGGTGAAGATCACCAGACATGCACTATTGACATGATTTAATGAAGGCATGCTAGATAATAGGGTCACATGGTTAGTATCTACATAATAAGAAAGGGATTATTGGTTGTTATTACATGCATCATGCACTACAGACTACTCTAACTATATTTCACCTACCTATCCCTTTGCTACGCTGCCTATTGTTTTCTCTTATAGTACGCGGGAAAAATGACATTTTAAATCTATCGGTAGGACAATCTATCTCTCTAATCTTGTTAAGATGATCAAACCTAGCATAATACGCAGGGGTTCTTAATATATATCTAACGTCATCTGTGAACAACTCTGTTTCGAATTTACTTAAAAGATTGAACCTAAATTTTAACCTGCGTTCTGATAGTGATTTCCATCCTAGTTCTTGTATGAAATTCGTAACACTTATACAATTATCATAACGGCCTTTAACAAACCTAGGGGATCTCCTTTGCACGCGCTCTAATTCTTTTATCATACCTTCCTCGTAAGGATCCCATATACTAGCGGCATATTCTAAATGAGGCCTGACAAGTGTAAAATAGCTTCTTTCTCGGACTCTCTCATCGCATTTGCCTAGAACCCTTTTTACGAATCCTAATCTACGATTTGCTATATTAGTTGTTTCCCTGATGTGTTTCCCCCATGACATGTCTTCAGTGATGTTGACGCCTAAGTATTTGATAGATTCTACGTTAGATATTTTCTTTTCTTTGATGCTATAATTATTCCGGGGAAAGCCATTCTTTTTCCAAAAGTTCATTATCTCGCATTTCTTCAAATTTAATTCTAGCTGCCAACTATCACACCAATCATCAATCGCATCTAAATCCTTAGCTAAACACTGACTGTCCTCTTTATTTCTAATTTCCTTATACACTACTGCATCATCGGCAAAAAGACGGAGCTTGCTATTTTTTACTACTGTATTCAAGTCATTTACGTAGAGAAGAAATAAAATTGGGCCTATCACGCTTCCCTGGGGAACACCTGATGTAACTTTTACTTCGCCGGAGCTGACACCATCTAATACCACCCTTTGAACGCGTTCATGTAAGAAGTCTCCTATCCAGCCTACTATATTACTGTCTATCCCGTATGATGCTAACTTCGCGAGTAACTTACAGTGGGGAACCTTGTCAAAAGCTTTTCTAAAGTCTAGAAACGCTGCGTCTACCTGTACGTTACCTTCTTCGGAAACTAAAATATCATGAACAAAAAGACCTAATCGAGTTTAGCAAGACCGTCCCTTTCTGAACCCATGCTGGTTTGTTATCAATAAATCCTGGCTGTCGAGGTGTCCCATTGTTGATGTAACTATTATATGCTCTATAATTTTACATGATAGTGACGTTAATGATATTGGTCTATAATTACACGGCTGTTCCCTATCTCAACTTTTATAAATTGGGGTCACGATTGCTATCTTCCAGTCTTTGGGAACCGCGTGTTCTTCGAGGGATTTGTTAAATACTACTTTAAGATACGGAGCCATTTCGAGAGCTAATTCTTTATAAACATGAGCTGGAATTTCATCAGGACCTGAGGACTTGTTCGGGCTAATGTTACTTAGTAAGGATACGATTCCGATACAAGATATATCGATTGGGGGCATTGGTTGTTGAAATCGGTCTGGTATGGCTTCGCGGAAACTACGCATAGATTGATTAAAAACACTCTGAAAAAAGTAATTTAAAAAATTTGCCTTAAATAAACTGGAAGTTACTATTTCGCCTCTATCGTCTTTCAAGGAATTAACCGTTGATTTTTTAGTTCCCTGTACTTCCCTAACATATGACCAAAATGCTTTCGGATTTCCCTCTAGTTGTTCTCCGAGTACTTTTCTCTTGAATTCGCTAAACGCTTTTCTAAGGGCTGTTTTTGCGGCTGCTTTACAAATTTTTATAATGTTCGATAGTATTTTTTAGGTCGCTATTAGCTACATTTTTCTTAGTTCCGCGTGGCTAACTCGTTGGCGCTTTAAACATTTTCTAACCTTGTACCACCTTGGTTCCCTATTCTCACTCTTATACTTATGAGGTATATATCTGTTGACAAGTGACCGCATAATTTAGAGGAACTCTTTCCATGTATTGTCTGTGTCGCTATTTTTGCTGAGCTAGAGGCAATTGATATTGACTACGCCTTTAGACCCAAATCCCGTCCATTTTCCAATGTTGTTTCCAGGCCCTCCCCCATTGTTGTACGATTCGTTAGAAGTGGACTTGCTGACCAAATCGTTCATTCCCGCCGAGTTGAAATGAGTCTTTCACCCGTGACATCAGTTTCACTACCTCTATGTCTCAGCCTGTTTATATCAACGAGTCGCTGACTAATTCCAACAAGCAACTTTAATGGCTCGTAAGCTTAAATCAGAGGGAAAATGAAATATCTCTGGGTAAGGAATGGAAACTTTCAGGCTCGTGAACGTGATGGGGGTGCAGTTCTCTCCATTATGTCAGAAGAAGACATCCATTGCCATAGATAGGAATTGTCAGATTGTTCACATATTTCTGTCCATTCCAGTAACTCGCATGTCGATGGCTTGCGTGTCTGTCATGTAAATTGCCAGTCTTTGTTTAGGCATATAGATGAGTTTCGTTTGTTTTTTACTCAACATGCCTTCGATATAATATGTCTGTCTGAAACGTGTCTTAAGCCAAATATTAGAGACGATATGGTCGTTTTAACAAACTATAGTTTAATCAGGCTCGATCGAATTGGTAAAATTGGTGGAGGTGTTGGAGCCTATGTTCACCATAACCTTCAATCATCCATGCTCTGTTCTTCTACTGCGTTATATTGCTCCAAACCTGAATTTATTATATTTGAAGTGTTCAGTGCTATTATATCAAAGATAGTGATCTCTGTTGTGTACCACCTACCAAAGACTGAATCCATTTCTGAATTTGAATAGGAGTTTGCATGTTTCTCTTCCACTTACAAAAATATTGTTGTATTCGGTGATTTCAACTCTGATATGCTTAGAACAAGTTATGAAAACTCCCACCTATGTAATTTCTCCCTCTGTTATAATTTGCATATTGTGCCATTTAATGCCACTCATCATACAGCCAACTGCCATACGCTATTAGATCTATGTTTTGTTGATGATCCTGAGAAAATCATTTCCTATTCCCAAATCCCTGCCCCTTTCCTTTCAGCCCATGATTTGATAACCATAACCTACCGCTTTAAATTACCGCATATGCCATTACCTACTTTCTCGTTTCGGAATGTGAAAAGCTTTGATGTTGTCAGTTCCATGCGGAACTTTCCTCCTGTGATTGGAATGAAGTTTTTAACTCAAACTGTATTGATAAAAAACTACAATGCTTTAATTCTAATATTCTAAATAGTACTAACAAGGTTGCTCCTGTAAGGTCTTGTACTCCTAAGCGTCACACACCCCCGTGGTTCAGCTCCGATATTAAGAAATTAATACCTGAAAGAAATCGACTACGCCGGGCATTCATTCGGACTAGGAGGCCTTTTGTATTTCAATTATTCAAGGAACTCCGAACTTAGTTAAAGCACGGGTTTTAGAGGCCAAGCGCATATACTCCTCAAACATTTTCTCCGGTAAAAGTGACCCAACCCAAGCCTGGCAAGAATAACTTCTCTTAGTGCAACTCAGCTTTCCCTACCTTATAGAAAATTGCACTTGTGAGACCAATCAACAAAGTCAGAAAGCCCTCTTTCCCCGCAGACTTCCACCCTATCTCCATTCTCTGTGCCTTATCCAAAACTTTAGAGAAAATTATTCATCACCAAGTGACTGATTACCTTTCTTCCAAGGGGAGACTAGACCCCTTTCAATCTGGCTTTCGTAAAGGTTTCAGTACACAGTCCGCATTACTCAAATTCACGGATGACATTCGTAGTGCAATGGGTCGTAAGATGGTTACCATTATTGTCTTTTTGATTTTAGTAAAGCCTTTGACCGTGTTAACCATGAGAGTCTATTGCAAAAATTGAAAAACCTCAACTTTTCTTGTTCTGTTTTGAATTGGCTCTACTCATATGTGGATAACAGAAATCAGGCAGTACCAGGTGCAAACGACAGCATATCGCCTTGGCGGACTGTGCCATGCGGAATGCCTCAAGGGTCAGGCCTTCTTTTATTCAGCCTATACATCCTTGACATAGCAAAGACCCTCAGACACTGCAAATGTATGCTTTACGCCGATGACTTTCAGATTTCTTTTCATGCTAACTCAAATGAGTTGGCCGCTGCGAACTCCCAGGCCCATGAAAGTTTAATGGTCTTAAACTCTTACAGAACACAGGCAATCATATTTGATAACTCTAAAATTCTTAGAAAAATTAATTTTTCTCTTCTCCCCTACATTAAAGTGGGTGACGCCGATGTTGTATTTAGTAACACTGTTAGAAACCGTAGCATTACCTTTACTAATAACCCCTCGTGGAATCATAACATAAATGAAATCTCAAACAAGGACAACAGAACTTTATATCAGTTAAAATTACACAAATCTCTTATTCCCATTTCTACCCGTTAAATGCTTGTCTCGACGCTTATATTTCCCTCTTTGGATTATTGCGCTTTGGTCTATAATGACCTTCCATTGGAATAAGAAAATAAGGGCTTCAGGGACTCTTAAATTCTTGCCCAAGATTTGTCCTTGACCTTCGTAAAGACGAGCATATCTCCCACCACCTTCAGTACTCGTCATAGCTTAAAACCTCTTATCGGAGGAAATATTTACTTGGGTCATTTCTCTTCACTCTCTTCTGTAATAAATATCCAGTCTATCTCTTTTCCATGAAGTCCAAGTCCAAATCAGTCTTTGTTCTTAGAACCACTAGAACTGACCCCTCCTACCTCTTACGCCCTATACCTCGGACAAATACATACCTTAAATCATTTCTCATCTCTGGTTCTAAACTCTGGAATTCCTTGCCATTATCTTTAAAAAATTCTTCCTCGCTGTCTGTTTTTAGGGTAAAACATTTTAATTATTACTATAGGCAGCATATATGCCAATAATTGACATTTGTATCCTGTAATAGAATTTTACGCTTCCAAAATTATCTGAGAAATTATTGTTTGTTTTTTAGCTCTCTGTGATTGATATTATATTTTCCATTTTTATATATTATATTTTCCATTGTATTTAGTGTTAACTATCTGTGACTGAATTTTTTTGTTTTTCGCCACTGTGAGATGTTGGCCAGGTACATATATTTTTTTGTTATTTTTTCGTTCAAAGCAGAATTTGATGTATTTTCTTTTTTTTGCTCCAATGGGGAAACCCAGAGCATAATTAAACTTATCCTACTCTATTCTATGTAGGCATCTCTCGGCCTTCCTCTGGATATTTACCCTCTGTTTTTTCTTGGAATTACATATATTCTTCACAAAGACGTGGTGTCTCAAGGCGTATCCAATCCATCGGGTTCTTCTCTTTTGCTAATTGATTTAATGAAGCCGATAAGAAGTGTTACTGTGCAAGTTACCGGTCAACTCGCACCTGCTGTCTGTTATGTTTTACAATGTTGGTGATTAATTTCGTGGCTGTTTTGCCGTATAACCTAAGTGAGCCTTGTAGAGCAGCGTCTCTTTCAATCTTTCTTCCTTCCTTTACCGCTTTTAATCCAGAAAATAAACTATTCGAAAAACTTCTTAGTTTTGATTATGATTTCTGTTTACTAATCATTATTATTTTTCCCTTACTTGTGATAGAGTTAAGATTATATTAGTCTTAAAGACCACTTTCGTGTGAGTGAACTGTATAATAGGAAGTCTCTGCTCCTATCGTTATCGCTTAAAGTGATGAATGCAGAGGTTAATTTTGAAAACTAAACATTTAGAGTGATCCAGTGAGATAATTATATTTATCTTTTATTTAAGAACAGTCAGTTTTAGGTTCACAAGGCAATGAAGTTGATAACATATTTCACGCAGTTAACAGATTAAGGCATAATCTTCGTCTCAGAGGTTGTTCTTCCTGTGATATGAGTGCTTAATCGTGAATTTGATGTGATAACCTAATTGTGGTGCTCAGCCACCTAATATCTGTTCCGTAGTCCATTATTAGAGATTTTTGTGCCCTTCCGATGGATGATGGACCTTGAATTTAATTGGCTACCACGTCAGTCAACCTCGCAATCACCTCGATCGCTTCGGTTGAGATACCTGCCATCGCTCGATTGCGACTGTTTCTCGTACTTAGTTCCATCGAAGAATTTAGCATGAAACGCCTTACAGTTGTTCCGGAACAGTTAGTTTCCGGAACAGAACCTCCATTTCTTTATGTTTGTGGTAGTATTGTGGCTAGAATATATAATTTACCATGATAATGTTACTCGGACAATAAAATAAAGGCAAGAATCTAATACGTCCTGAATAATTTTAGCTCACTTTCATTTTTTTGCAATCGTTGGAGTTTTAATGCAAGAAATACTTCTCAATTTAAGTTTGAGCCACCAAAACTTAAATATAGTTCAAACATTTGACATTAAGCCTGCATGTGTTGAAATTATCATGTCTCTTCAAGCGATTTTTTTATTCGCTTGATATCTCGTCATAGAAACATTTGAGCGTTTCATTCATTTGAGTATTCTACCAGCAGATTGGTAGATTTTTGGACAGTTTATATCCTACTGGCACACCTTCGTTTATTGTGGCTCCTATGGATGATCCGTGTATTTGGTCCCTTTCTCACATCGTCTCCCTCTTCTTATTTCCTTCAGACTTCTTATTCTCTTCCTTCCTTTTCCACATTATTCTCCCCTCTATCATTCTCTTCAACGTTCTCTCTCTTTTCAATACGTCCTCCATCCATCTCTTCTGTCTCCTCCGAGCCTTCTCCACTATTTTCCTCGCATCTCCAACCATATCCTTAATCTCCTCGTTAGTCGTTAGTTCTAGATACGGGTGGCGAGAAAGACGAGCGCCTCGAAAAAGACGAAACCCCACGAGTCTACGTATATCCTCCCTTCGCAATGACCAAGTCTCCTTCCCATTCGGCGCCGCGCTCCATACATTATAGAGTTTTCACCAGCCTTTTCTTTACGTTTGTACACATACTACCCCTCATCAATTCCTCCATTTTGAAAATGCTATTTTAGCCGTTGCAGTTCTACGTATTATTTCCTTCCACTAAACCATTCTCCTCCCAAATACTCTCCAGGTACGTAAACTCCTAGACTTGCTCTAATTTGAGCCCACCCACCATCATATACAGCCCCGCCTTCTTGCTTCTGGAAAAATCTCATCACGTTTGTCTTCTTATGATTTATCTTCATGCTATATCTCGTCCTGCACCTCGAACGCATTTATCATTGACTGTATTCCCTTGGCTGACTGACAAACCAATTCCTGATCATCTGTAAAGCTCACTACCTTTACTAGATCCCCTTCGTCCTTCATTCCTACCTTCATCTCACCCCAAGCGTCCCTTACAATCCCTTTTAAATACATATTTAAAAGCAACGGCGATTGTGGGCATCCCTGTCGCACTCCTAACACGGCCCGTCCAGATTCTCCCTCGGCTACCCCATCTTGTGCCCTCTGGTTCATTTAAAGATGCCGGACGAGAAGTCTGTCCTTCCAATAGATCACTAATTTCTTCAGCTCTCCAATTAATTTCGCCCATTCCACCCGATGAAACGCCTTCTCGAATCTGCTGAAGAAAGCAAACAAATCCTGCCCATAACGCATGCAAATTTTCTCGCAAATCCGCTTATGAACGAAAATCGCTCCCACCACCTGGAGCCGCTGCACTGTTTTCGAAAATCGAAAAAAGGCGGACCAAAGTTGAAATTGGTTATTTAATACTCGACACACATCCTCACAAGTGATTGCACAAGAGAACATATTTAACGTAATTCTGCAAAAGTATTGGAAAAATGTTTGCTAACCCGAAAGTAAATTCGAGATTTCGATCGCGTGGCCCGGCTACGCGCTGCGGGTTCGCCGTTCTCCAGCTAAACACGGTATGACTTATTACATAAGGTGTAAATTTGTTTTTATTTGTATACTTTGAGGAATTATACTGAAAATCGCGAACGTCTTTCAATACTTTCATTATGGCCAGGAGTGAGGGCATGTGCTGGGGATGACCGGGAAATTACAAGAAAGGGAAATCCAGACGGTCTAAGTCGGAGCTTTGTGATGGGACCATCGGGATGCGAGTTTTGATGTATTCTAATCTGCCATCGGGGCAAGTTCAGCGGATATGCTAGAGGTAAAAATGCACTAAAAATCGGATATAGTGGTAAAGCGTTGATAAGCCAACGTCTGCCGGTCGGTCAACCTTTCATTTCCATAATGTCACGTCATGAAGGTTTGCCTATATGGTCTCACGTAAAATGGTGAAAGTATTAGGATTTCCCGTTTGAATTTTAATCAGATTAGCAAAAGACAAAACTAGACAAACATGAATCTTTCCTGCCGTGTCATTTAGCAAACTAAGTGGCACTAGCTCATAAATATATGTATATTCCTCTGATGAATCAGATCGTTCCCACAATTGATTGTATTGGGCCCTAATTTCCAACAAATCCATGCTAGCACTCTAATGTGCAATGTACTTCATCGCTGAATGTTTTAGAGCGGGTGGAAACGCATGCCCCGCTACACCGTGTGATTCAAGAGAGCTTGAAGATTCACTCATGCACATATTCTCAGATATGCTTATCCCATCGAGGTATACCGCGATTTTGCCCTCTCATACACTGTCGTAGCTGGGATACAGTTCGTGTCCGAAACTGAGAGCGGATCTTATTAGAGTATTATACTGACTCTTAATAGTCAGCTCCACGGTGACCATTGGAGACAGTGCGCGTCCTCAGTTGACATCGCCGTCGGTGCATTGTGACTTTTCCTCCATTTTGGCATAACTCTCCTAGCCCTCCTAGGGATGGCTGTCGTTGCCTCCAATTTTAACTGAAGAGGGCGCAATATCTCCTTCCTCTCTCTTGAATGAAGAGAGGAAAGAAACACTAGTGGGGCACATCTAATTCTAAAGTAAGTGGTTTACGGAGATTACTCTCGCGCCAGGGACCGACTTGCCGCGGCCACACTCCACCACACTTAGTTGCTTAGTCGGGGCTGTTAGACGCGCTTGTTAACGTCTTGAGGGGCACACGTACTCACGCACAACCACTCAGAAAAAGACAAAATAAATGGCTCACGCCACAAGTCAAGGTAAAAAATACAGGTGGGTGGTTGAGCGATTTACGGGGTTTCAACCCGTGCCAGGGATCCACTCAACGGTCAAAAACACACATTCACACAATACCTAAACGGTACTTACTCTACCGACTAGTATTTTTCTGACCTGGAGCTGATACTCCGTTCAAGAGAACCACTAGTCACACAAGTAAGTGGTTTACGGATATTACTCTCCTGCCAGTGACCATCTTATGTTCCGTGGTCACTTCCACTTACACTAAGTGGCTCATGGGGTTGAACCTCGCTCGCCAACTTCGCGAAGGTATTTCGTTGATGCCCTTTATTTGGATTAATTATCAATACAGTGCCTATAGTATTTCGGCCACCGAGTGGCCCTCTTCAGCGTACTGAAGGAAGATCGTCTCGATAACGCGAGGTTGAAGTAAGAGTAGGGAAGGACATCCGGGGAATATAAATGGGAAGGAAATTAACTGGGAGGCGTATTATTTGTTTGGAGGGAGGGGCGAAGTGAAATGAGTGGAACGGTCGGTGGGTGGATGGATGGCGGGGGAGGAAGGGGGAGTGAAAGGATGATTTGTACAAAAGCGTTTGAAAATATGATGAGACATAAACTCATTCGAATTTAAAACGGAGATAAGGGATGAATTGGGGTCGCTGTTTAGGAGTTGTCCTCTCCTTGTGAGAGTATAAGTACTGTCGTTGGCGTCTAGTAGGTTATTGGGTGTTTTTCTTAAAAGTTTTAAATTTTCTTGGGTCATATGAATTCCTGTTGTAATCAGATGTTGTGCACTGCTAGATTTATCGAGTCTGTTATGCTTGTAATTGGAATAATGCTCTTTTTATCTAGTTGGAACAGTTCTGCGTGTTTGGTCTACGTAGGAAGCTTGACAAGATCCGCATTTGATTTCATAAATGACATAACTTTTTAGTCATGGTTATTTTATCTTTTGTTTCCCAAAAGATACACAAGTTTATTGGTATTAGAGTAAGAGATTTTTGTCCCGACACACTCGAAGATCTTTTCTATGCCCCCAGTCAAATGTGGATAGAAGGGCATGTGTTTATTTGTGGCATGCATTTATAGAAGGGCATGTGAAATTAAATGTGTTTCTTAAAGTCGTCTCATTTGAGTGTGGTAGAGTTGGTGATTTATTGCTCGAACTTGTGTTTTCTAAGAGTCATGTCTATTAATGAAGTTTGGAACCGTTGCGATTGGCAATGTCTTCGATGTATCGTTCAGTTCTTAATTATAATCTGTCGGGCGATCGGGCCTGCGCTCCGAATTCGGACTCCGCGTCTCTTCAACGGGCCAGCCAGCACCCTCTCTCTCTCTATCCGCACTCTCCGGTGAGTAGCGCACGTGTGACTGCCAAACTTTTGCTGGCGTCGGATTCCTCTGCCGCGCCAGGTAACGTCTTGTCAGATTTCGGATATTTTTCATCGCTACGCGTGCACGCTTTGAGATTAAAAAAAAATGGTTTTCTCGCCTATTCGGCGCGTAAAGGATGGAGAGCATCGAGGGGTAAACTTTTATTGTGAAGGTGAAACCGACCGTATATCACTCTGATATGTCGGTGGCTCCTCGGCCAATTTCTTTAGCATTTTGATGAACTTCCTTTTTCATTATCGGTCTGTCAACTCTTGTTTTTGCGTCAAAAAAAAAGAGTGAAGCTCCGGAAAAATTTCGTGGCGCTGACCTGTGCTGTAGGAGTGAAGGGGGTGAAGAGACGGAGGCAAAGGAGGCAAGGAAGGGACTGAGGCAAATGAAGAGAGTGAGCAAGTGATGGGAGATAAACTACTCAGCGAAGTATGCTAGAACGCAAGACTATCAGGAAATTGTTTAAAAAACCATTCGTCGTCGTTTACTTTTATATGGACCCTACATTCAGGTATCATTGTGAGAAGAGTTAAAACGGGAAGGTAGGTAGTCTTGAGTCAGTCAAGTGTTTGAAGTCGTTGTGTTGGCAGCAGGTAGAATGGTTCCGAACACAACAACCTCCCTCCCCCTTTTCGCAGAGCTGTTGAAAGTTTAGTTCTCGATGTCAATCGCGCCAATTGCTGAGTAGGTTAAGGCGGCGTCTGGTGACGGTATCGAATGGTCGGTGAAATTTCGTATTTGTTTATCAGTCCTTGGGATGTTACTCGAACGTTGACACTTTTTCTCTGTTATGCTATTAGTTTTATATTCTTAAGCTGCGATTTTCTCTTTTTCCAGAAGAAGCGGACACGGACCTAGAGACGGACCGCCTCCTAGGACAGCAGCGCACCGACGACCACGGGTTCTTTGACGAAAAAGTGAGTCCGCTACTGGTGAGTCCGCAAACTAATAATGCGTGCGGCGGCCGGAGGCACAGGAATATCGTCGAGCAGTTAAATGATAATAGAGGCGCCATCGGCTACCCCTCTCCGTAGCGTGTTGTTAACATACTACCCTCTCTCAAACCTTTGTGACATCACGTGTGGGAATTGCTTGTTTTAAGCTCTATTAAAAGGCATAGCGCGTAACCAGTGTTCTCCGTTTCAAATAAAGAATTTGTCAATTTATAGAGCAGAAGTCCATGAAATGATGAGATGTACATATAATGCATTAAGTGCGGTGAGTGATTTCTGTATGGTTTCATGGAGGGAGACTGTGCTGAATTGGGAAGAGAAAACAGCTAAAGAAGAGGAGTCCCATGAAGGCTCTGATGATTTATGAAGTGTAGGAACAGGCTTAAACTTGGATTGCATACACATATTTAATTGCGCTTGAGTACGTTAACATTTGAAAAGAATATCAAAATTCGTTTGCTGTTGGCTGTTTTAGATTGAAGCATGTAGAAACTTGAATATCCTTGCATTGTGAAAGGCAGGTTACGAAAAGGACGACATTATATTATAATCGAAGTAAAGTAAAGGGTTTAAATACTAATATTGTGACAGCAAGGATGAGATTTGTAAATGATATTTTTTCTTAAATATGCTCCGCACATATCCCTGAAGAACTCACGAAGATATCAGGGGACGGATATGGACTCGGATCGGAATCAAGTTATGATAAAATGCGATATTTGGTTCAAAAGACTTTGTAAGAGTTGGGCTTAGATAATGAGGTGGAGCGAGCGTAGAATGACTTGAAGAGGCGAAAAGAAAGAGACACCAGGAGATAACAGGGGAAACGAACACGGTCAAATCAAAGCAAACGGGAACAGTTGATGGGAGAAATGGGAGAAAATAAAAACAGGGTAACAAGAGCGACGGAGAAAAGTTTCCCTTGAATGAAATGGAGAGGGCGAAAGACATGATTTTGAAAATGGGGAGAGAGTGAGTTGCAAAACGTCAATGTTAATCCAGTAATGTGAGGATGCATAAAGGGGCATTATGGGTAATATGACTTTGACTGGTGAGCGACCTAGCGAATGGAAATTAGTGGAAAGGGAAATGCGATGGAATGGAAAGGCTTCGGAAAGAGGGGGAAGTGGGTGCGGAAACCTGATGGGGTTGTAGGGTGGCGAGAGAGGGCAAACGAGGCCAAAGGTTAAGGATGTAACTGGTAAGATATTAATCGGGTGGGAAGATATTCAGGAAAGGTGGAGAGAATACGTAAAACGAAGCTATGTGACGGAGGCAGTAGACCTGTGAACTTCAGTAGATACGGAGGACGATGATGCAATACAGATGGATAGCCTCGGACTAGAGATACTCGACAGCGAAAAAGACGAGAGGTGAAGGCAAGGAAAGTCTTGGGAGGAGCTAACATACCTTCGGAGTTGCTCAAATAGGACCGTTGTTTATAAATTTCTTATGGTTTTGTGATTGTATTCAGTTCATTATTGTTGTTTTTCATTGTATCGAGGATTTTGTTACAGACAATTTGATCGTGATACTTAAAGTCATCATTTTAATGCAATGAAAACGCCGTGAAGAAGGTTGAAGATAGTCCGAAATGTCGGTGGCGAAGATTGTTTAGTTTAAATTTAATGTTGACCTATAGTAGTAGTTGTCTTTATTCCTTCGGTGGGTTTCAAAAGGCGTTTGGAAGTGTATCGTAACTTGGGAAAAACTATTGGAATCATTCTAGTGTATAGAAATGGATTTTCTAGATAACGGGCTCATTCGAAACTTAAATACGGCCGAGAGGGCGGAGGCGACGGTGGCTGGAGAAGCAAGGAGAGCTGTTGAGGGTCGTGGGGTGAGTCAGGGATGCACATTTCGGCTGACGCTTCGCCAGTACTTGATCCGGTGCCGCCCTCCGATAACCGTGCTTACAAAAGAAATGGTATGTGACACGTTTCCCTTAAGGTGACTCAGCCGACAAACGAATTAAATGTGAATGTTATTCAAATCCTGGCTACTTACAGAAAAAACCCGTCCTGTGTCTGACGTGAATACCAAAATTCTAACTTCGCTTTAGTTTTCATCCTCAATCGATCATGAATTTACGGAGGGTAAATATTTATTGGGAGGAAGGGTGAAACGTAAGAGAAAATTGTATTTTTTTTACGCACTCCTAAAGGCATTGCCGTGAAGAACTGTTCATAAGATTTGGACACATCGAGGGAATTTCATGGCGATAAAATGTGGGCATCTGCCCATCTTATTGGTGGAGTTATTAATCATTGGCCGTGGGGACAGGTCGAAATGTGTGTGTTCACATGAAAACGTCGCCACCGCTCTCGGCTCCTCTGGCTGCAAAAGTATTGACGAAGATGTGAACTCTATAAATTAAAGGTAATGACTCCGAATACCAGGTACCTTGCCTGGATGAAGAGTCCCTTCCCCCGAAGAAGGTGATTCCCTCGACAACCCCTCCTCTCCGACTCCTTCCTCAGGAATGGTCTCGCTTACGGGAGTTGTCACCTTTACTTTATGGAAAAGTATCTACCCAAAATATATGCGTCGACTTATTTGCATATTTTATTCCCTTATTATTTTTTCCTAACGAGACGATACCAATTTGTGACAATATGAGACCTCCTTGAGTCTTGAGTCTCTCACAAGTCTCGTGAGAAAGTGGCGAGGGACTAGGTACAAAACAATCCTCGATAGGGCAAAGAATTCTGCGTAATAACTAACATTGAACTGAGTCTGGTGTAAAATTGTGCATTACTGAGTATGAAAGTATAAAAATATCTGGCATTATTAAGGTCATGTTAGATTTTCCTAACGCTTTACCATCCAAACGAAAGTTGAAATCTCTAAGAAACTAAGGTTCATGACATGTTCCGAGTTCCCGACGCCGGCGATAAAGAGAGTCAAGCTGGTAAAAAAAATAGTTCTTTGTTAATGAGTGCGTCGTGCTATTCTCATTGGTAATAAAAACGATAATGTGCAATGATTTTTGTACAAACTTTGTCTTTATGATACGCTATAAAATATTAAATTTTACCCTTCTAATACACATTGGATTTAGATCTTTAAGGATAATGCCAATGAGATAACGTGATAAAAATTACAACATATAAAGCTAATAATCACGGAAAGTTTTTTAACTATTTTTTTGGAAAAACGTTGGATGATTTTTTTCTAAAGAAAGCCTTTCAACATGTAGAGAAGTTTGGGTTTGCAAAAATATTATTTTCCAAAATAATCCCTGCGCAATAATGAGGCACACCGAAATAAATGCTTTTTCATCAGATTGGTGATGGACATTTAGCTAATTTGGAAAACGCAATCAGGGGTGTATCTCATTTACTTTGGTCTCTATCGGCAAAAGTATTTTCGAACTTGTAGTGTGGCAAAAAACGGGAAATGTATTAATTACTCGAGAATTACACAAAATCGTATGGTAAACGTGGTGATGATTTGGGTTCTCTGGGGACTGCTCTTAACTTTGGAATTCCGATTATCCATATTTCCTAGAACATCCTGTTTGCTTCTTTTTCCTCACTTATTTCCTAGTGCGAATGGCTTTAGTCTATGGGCCTATTTGTGACCGAAATATTTGGTTTAAAGGAATCAATCCTGAGCATGTGATAGCCGTGATTTTAGTATATTCGTGACTTATTGTTAAATGATCATTTTTCCGTTTTCCTCAAATTTGTCGAAATTTTATCGAGAGGTCGAACTAGGAAGGAAATGCGCGGGGAACTTCGACTCCAGAAGAGACTATCATTACGTCATGTTGGTTGTAACTTCTTAAACGGTAGCCTTTTTAGACAAGTTACATTTCGGCTGGAATGGGCAACTGAAGACTTTTTGAACGCGAAGGTTAGTTATCAGCTTGTTTTCGTTGACCCCAGAAAATGATCTCGGATGGCCATACGTTATGTTTAATCAGTCCACGACTAGGGAAGCTCATTTGAATATCTTCGTGGTTAATAATAACTCAGAATAATATGGTCTTTGTAGTGCTTTAATGTACAGGATCAATGGCTAAGAAAATTACGTTGGGAGTATTTTTCGGACCTAATATTCCAGATAAACGGTCACATGGAGGGATCCCGCTACGACGACTGTCTACATTGCGATGAATTGGATAATATTTACTCATTTTCTCATGGCCTGATGAAGCAAAAAGTGAAAATTTAATCGTTGACCAAATGAGCGTTTTGAGAAAAAACTTTTTGGCCACGTGGAGTCCTAATTGTTTTATGGCCAGTCCTGGCGTATACAAAATAAAACGTTCTAAGAACGAAGTTCTGTGCGGGAGGAAACTAAATGGATAGGATTGGGTAACTCTGAGGCAAGAAAGGTTGAGAGCTGTTTCCTCACAGATTTTGTTATGTTTCTGGAAGTTGTCGACCTCTCCCAATGTCGGCAGGGTAATTAAAATAAGAATTTCTGTTTGAGGCTTTCGCAGCGCTGGATTGCAGTTCTCTCCATTGTTTTTTCGGGATAGCTGCGTCAAGTTTTATTCAGATGACGTTTCGTGGCCTATGCTGGCCACATCTTCAGATCAGGTCTGAGTGCCGACAGATGTCAAGTCAAAATACGTTTATTCCACACAGAAACAAATACAAGTGTAACAAAAAACAAAAACAATGGTGTGGACCCCGTTCTAGGCTGTCGCCTCTTCAGGGAAGTCACTGGAATACTTTTACAGGTGCGGGAAGATACTGGCCCGGCATTCACCCTAGGACGGTGGGAAACCCGCTAAAACCACCGCCAGGCCACAAACTTAACAATATAAAAAACAAAACAACACAAAGAAATAACAAATCTTAGAATTTCAAAAGTTAACACTGAATAAGTCTCTGCATAAATAAATAAATAATATGTATATATATATATATATATATATATATATATATATATATATATATATATATATATATATATATATATATATATATATATATATATATATATATATATATATATATATATATATATATATATATATATATAATTCTCTGGTAATAAAATAGATAAATAATGTCACCGATGGTAACAACATGAATAAACTATGAATTGTTCAACACGAGATATATGTCTCTGGTAATAATAACTGGTCACTAGGAATCACTGGGGATGTGGGGGAGTTTAATAAATAAATAAATAGGGGCATCACTGGGGAGGTGGGGGGGAGTCACTTGGGGCGAGGGTTGCTGGGGTGGCCATTGTGGGGGACGACGATTCTTCCCTCCTCTTTCTCTTCTTTCTTCTTCTTTTCTTGGGGCGTAGAGGAAAACCTGGTGTGATGGTAAGCTGCGCTGGCGCGGGAACCGTGTGTCTGGTTGTATGAGGCGGCAGCGTGACCTCCGGGTGATATAGATGAAGGTGGTCTGAGATGAATCTTGGAGTGGAATACAGCTTTTTCTTGGGCTTTCTGGGCAGTGGACCACCTGCTGTTCCAATGATGGAATCCAGAAGCGTCCTGTTGTTCTCCGCTATCCTCCTTGTCCCGTCGCAGCGTAGGCGGCACAACCTGTGAAGCAGAGGTTCATTATTAGTTAGGTCATATACTGTGCGGGAACGGGTCAATGGGTGCAGGTCGAAGGTCTGCCTGAGGATCCTTCGCTCAAGGGTGGCGTACGACTTTAAAGTCTGTCGTAGCGGGAGGATGGCCAGCGCGGCGTACTTCATGACTGGCCGTATGAACGACCTGTATAGGAGCAGGTCGTACCTCGCCGAGACTCCCCGCCCCCCTGCGCGGACCGCCCTGATCAGGTTACTTCGCCTACTACACCTTGCGACCATGTTCCTCACGTGCTTCCTGAAAGTAAAATGTCTATCAATTAGTGCCCCTAGATAAGTCGCCGTATCTGTGTCCTTAATCCATTGGTCCCATAGTCGTAGCCTGTAACCGTCGTGTTTACTTCCTAGAGGTTTGGCGATGAGCAGTTGCGACTTGCTTGCGTTTGGTCGCATCCTCCATGTGGTGAACCATTTCTCCAATCTCTTTGCCATCTTCTGTAGATTATTTGTGGCAGTCCGGGCGGAATTCCCTGCGCACCATATCGCGGTATCGTCTGCATATTGGCATAGAGTGACCGCGCCTCTTGCCCTGCCATCAGTCGGCATATCATGGCAGTACAGGGTGAACAGCAGGGGGGATAGTACGGTGCCCTGGGGGACACCTGCTTGGAGGGGGAAGAGCGCAGAGTGGTTTGAGACCACTCTTACCCTTGCGTTTCTGTCCCTGATGAAGCAGTTTATGATGCGCAGCAGGTTTGCACCCACCCCTGGGAGTTTTGCCATTTTACACATCAGCCCATCATGCCATACACTGTCGAAGGCTCGTTCGATATCCAGGAACAGTGCTGCGGCATATCTGTTTCTGTTTATGGCTTCCGTGGCGGTGCTTGTTAGGAGTGCCAGAGGGTCGGTGGTGCACCTACGCGATCGAAAGCCATATTGGTGTTGGGGCAGGACACCATTGGCCTCGAACACGGTGCTCATCCGTCTTGTTAGGATTCTTTCGAACCACTTGCCGATGGTGCTAGTGAGGCTGATGGGCCGGTAGTTCTCCGCTTTCTTCTTGTCTTTTCCTGGCTTGGGTATCATTACCATTGTAATCCTTTTCCAGGAATCAGGGTAGTATCCAATACAGAGTATGGCATTAAAGATAGTCATCAGGAGTGGGGCGCAAGCAGGGGCCTTTTTGACATGAAGGGTGGTTATTCCGTCGTCGCCCGGTGCCTTGTTCTTCCACGGTCTGCTTTCCTCCATTTCCTCTGCAGAGATTGGTTGGAGTACCGGGTCGCCCTCTATCCTGGCTGGTGTCTGCAATGGTCTTAAGAGTATTCCTGCCGTCTGCACTGCCCTCGTGCATCTGTCTTTTTTGACTTCGTCAAAGAGGGGATCTTCGGCGGGCGTGTAAATTTCCGACAGGACTCTCCGGAATTCCTCAGCCTTTGCTGTAGCATCAGCGATCGGAACCCCAGTAATGTCAGTTAACGGGCATGTTTTAGCCTTGTGTTGTCCTGTCAGTATTTTGAATTTTCTCCAGAATGCGCCGCCGTCCCTGTAATCGAGTGTTCTGCAGGCATTTTCCCAACTTTTTTCCTTCTGCAGAATGACCTTCCTTCTGATGAGGGCATTCATTCTATTCCATTCAGTCTTTAGGTCGGGGTCTTTTGTTCTAACCCAATCCCGGTATATCGACCTCTTTTGTTTAATCATATCCACCACATCCCTGGGAAGTGGTGGCCTCTTCGGGTCGATTGTTTTCGTCGGGATGCAGCCCGCAGCCTCCTTGAAGGCGTCCTCCATTGTCTTTAGGGCACTGTCCACCTGGTCCGTTGTTTCTACGCCTCCAATGTCCTTCGTCCTTTCAGCGATTGTGCTGTTGAATGTGTCCCAGTCTGCCTTCTTGTAGTCGGGCCGGGTGACGGAGATGCAAGGGAGAGGATCCACGAGGTAGAGGGGGAAGGAAAAGGGCAAGTGATCGGAAGTAAGGCAATCGTCCACCGTCACGTCACCCGAGAGTGACATGAGGTTTCCGGTTACCAGGGCATGGTCGGGGTATGAACACCCATTGCCCACGAAGGTGGGCGACGGGATATCCAGGCGGGTTAGAGTGTGTTGTAGTAGGTAGGTTTGCAGAACCCTCCCCTTGGCATTCGTCACCTGGTCCCTGAAGGAGGTGTTCCTTGCATTTAGGTCTCCTATAATTATGGCTGTGGGACAGGACACTAGTATGTGGTCTAGGAGCTTTACCGGGAGTTCTACGTTGGGCCTGGAATAAATAACACAGATTAAAATCCTCCTCCTTTTAATGTGGACCCGGGCGAGAACTGCTTCATTCCCCGGGGTGAGGCAGTCTTGTGGGATGTCTTCCCTGACGGCGGCTATGTCATTGCGGATTAGCAGTGTGGTGCCTCCCGATGTGTTGCCAAGCCTCGCGGTGCTGAATTCCTGAAATCCAGAGATATTTACACTTGAGTTGGGACGCAGATAGGTCTCCACCAGCCCCATGATGGCGACCTTCCTTGTCCTTATGTGCTCTTTCAGGGGGGGCCTCTTTTGGCCCAAGCCACCGCGAATATTTATAAAAGATACCCTCGACTTATCATTGGCCATTGAAGAGGTCAGAGAAGAGCGATGGGAAAGCCGGACGTGGGGAGTACAGCGGGGTGACTGTCATCCCCAGTACGGTCTTTGCCGCATCGTTGATGGCTCGACCTACTGCCTGGCGCTGATCTTGGTGGATGTTGGTCAGCACCATCGTCAGCAGGTGGAGGAGCTCCTTCCTCGTCACTGGCTTCGCGTCCACGGGGAGGGCGGGGATGGCCTGCAAAACAGACGGGTCGGGGTGAATTGGGGCGGCCGCGGCGAGCGAGGGCGGTGCGCGGGGACGTCGGGGACAACTCCCATCGCCCGCCCTGTGCTCGCCGCCGCAGTCCGGGCAGCGCGCCTGACGGACCGTGCCTTCCCCCTCCCGGCGTGGACCGGAAGGGCGTCCGCGACGAGCCCGCTCGTCACTCCGCCGAGACTGCTTGGCCTGGGAAGGGGGGGAGGGGGGCTTGGATGCTTCGCATCGGTAACTTCTCCCATAGAAGGTTATCCCGCGCCGCATCAGGTCCCTGCATCGGTCCTCTGCATGGAGCTCCGTGACGACTCGCATCACGGTGCTCGGCCTCTTCGTCCGCCTGGCCCTGATCCTCCAGATGACGAGGACAGGAACACCAAGGTCCTGCAGGCCGTCCCTGATGTCCTTCTCCGGCGTCGCATAGTCCACCCCTTTAACGACGAAGGAGAAGGTGTTCTGAATTAATGATTCAGACCTAGGGACTTTATGTTTGGGGACGGAGCGGGGACCCAGCGGATAAGAGACCCGTATGGGCTCTCCTACTAGGTGGGCCAAGCGTTTTTCTCCACCGTGTAAGATTTCCAGGCCCTTTCCGCTGAGCTGGACTCTCACAGTCCTCTCGACGGAGCGCACGTCCATACGCGCTGAAGACAGGCTGGGGAAGGCCTGCTTCCAGCACGAGTGGAACTGGCGCTGCGTGGTATTCGGGGGTAGGTTGGCGATGGACACCCACGAGAGGACCTGCCCGGGAGGGTTGGGAGGGCGTGTGTCGGGGGGAGAGGGCCCTGACTTCATGGACCCAGCACGACGGCCGGTGGGGGCTGTCCACTCGCCAGGGGTGCCCGCTAGTGCGGGCGGGGCTCCCTTCGCAGGCCGGATGGGTTGTGGGAAGGGCAGGGAGAGGAGTGGGAGGAAAGGTCCATGGGTGAGGGGAGGAGGAGGTCCGACGATGAACGGGTTCACCAACATGAGGGGCGGGATCTGGGATGGTGGCCTGCTAGGGGGTGAGATGGTGGGGGGTGCCGGCCCGATCGGCTTGAATAGGGACGTCCGGCCATTGGGTGTAGAGGCGACAGATGGAAATGGCCCTGTATATATACCATCCTCAGGTTGGCCTACCAGTGGCGCGACCAATCAGCGTCGAGGACCCCGATTTTGGCGCGCTTTTGCGTATGAGTCTCTTCCAAGCGGTGTTATGTCGTGTCTTTTTAGAATTCTCCCGATCTTTTCCGTGGTGCCGGCGATGAAAGGGAGAGTTGCAAATCCTCTTGGTTTTGGAGTCGCCGCAATCTCCTTCTTTTCCTTCATTTTCTTCATAGTGGTCCTGATAAGGGCCTTGGAGTAGCCGTTCTTCATGAGGGCTGCTGTCAGGTGTTGTTCTTCCATTTCTCTTGATTTCTCATCGCATATTGTTGCAGCCCGATGGAGAAGTGTTCTCACAAGAGACCTCTTAATATGGGGGTGGTGATGCGAGGAGGAGTGCAAATATCTATCTGTGTGTGTCTTCTTTCGATAGACACCATGGCTTAGAGAGCCGTCCTCGTTTCTTGTCACTTATACGTCCAGGAAGGGTAGGCGTCCATCTTGTTCGGTTTCCATGGTGAATTTGATTGTTGGGTGCTGAGAATTCAGGTTCAGGAGAAATAGTTTGAGAGATTCCCTGCCGTGCGGCCAGATGACAAAGGTGTCATCCACGTATCTCAGCCAGAGTCGTGGTTTCTCAGCAGATGACGCGATGGCTCTTCTTTCTAAATCCTCCATGAATATGTTGGCCACTACTGGTGACAAGGGGGACCCCATAGCGGTGCCGCTAATCTGTCGGTAGTAGTCATCGTTCCACCGAAAGTATGAATTCCTAAGACAGAATTCAATAATCTCGGTGAAGTCCTCTGGAAGTCCTTCTTCGGTAAACGTTTTGGTGATTTTCATGGCATCATCCACAGGTACATTAGTAAATAAAGACTCCACATCAAAACTAACCATCAAATCTTCGGGCCCCAGTCGAATGGTTTTGATGATTTCGGTGAAGTGATAGGAATTCCTTACGTAGGTCTCCGTTTGTCCGGTGAATGGATGGAGGACTTTAGCCATGTACTTGGCAATGGCGTAAGTAGGTGAGTCAATTGTGCTCACAATAGGCCGTAGTGGGATTCCCTCCTTGTGAATTTTTGGTAGGCCGTAGAGTCTAGGTGGTTTGGGTGCCGAAGAGAAAAGTGAGCGTTGCTCTTCAGTGGTGAGAGACGAACGCTTAATCAATTCCCTTATGCGCCGCTCAATTGTTGGCGTTGGATCCTTCTCTATGCGCTTGTAGGTATTCTCTGTCAGGAGAATAAGAAGCCTGAGATTCAAACGAACCTTCTCGTGATTTTCGGATCCGGATCGAATTGACGATTGGAATGCTGCTGTCGATCCTTATCACTGTGTTGTCCCCAAGTTTCCCGCACACCCTTCCATGGCCTGGAGGGAGGGAAGAAGCGGGGAGGCGGCCCTTCACCAATGACTTCTAGAAAAGGGATCCACGACGTGGCGCTATAAATATTACATCATCCTTTCACTGCTGCTCCCTTCACACATCGAATGAAAGTCTCACATAACAACAACAGTGACTGGGAATTCGAGGTCATAGACTATCAGTTCAGACCGTGTCAAACATCACTGCTCATTTACTCATAATGATAAAATGACGAATACGCTGGTAGTTTGTCTACCTGAACAATTTAGCTAACACAATTAACACTAAAATCAAAAACTTAGCTTGATTATTACTTTAAACCATCAAAAGATTTATAAAACCAGGAACATTTGATTCTCAGTCTTACTTATTCTCACCCTCGTGGCCATCTGTTTAAATGGCCGTCCATCGTGGCCCCAAATAAGTTTATAAAATGAAGAGCCGTGAAAAAGTTATTACCTTGTACATACCTTTGCAAATGCGTGAAAGTCTTCGATCGTGATGTTCGCGAAATTTCTACCCAGTTTAGGTAACACTTATTAAGCTAAAATTGCGCGTAAGAACTGAGACGTATATTGAAAGTAATCTTGTGAGAAATTAATTTTCTTACTCCGCGGACAGTGTAGAGGATCAACCACTATGGCTGCTAAATTTGGGCCTTTGTTTCCTACCCCTACGTAGTTATGACGATGCTTCAGTGACTTCTCTTGACTTTAGGACGATTCTGGCTCCACCGCTGTTCAAGTCGTCGTCTCTCCATCTCTCAGTCTTCGGTAAAAAGAACTAGGGACTCAGTCCATTTCTAAAAACGTCCTTCTCATAGCATTATATGTGGTGTCTTCTGTATGATTTTCTAAGAATATGAACTTAGGGGAAATGTCATTGTACTGATCGTTTACGTCATTGTTTGCGCGATTCGGCATGTTTTCCATATCGCCGTCAAGTTGAGGATGTGCTATGAATTGAACAGTAATGGATATCTTGTTATTTTTCCTAGCATAAATTCAACATTCTAAATACTTTCATATGGTCTTCAAGCTCTGGTCATGTAGAGATGTGATTTTCATTATTCTTTTCCTAGTCATTACATCCAGCATAAAAAATAGCTACTCTAATTAAAAATTTATTCATGTATTTTTCTTTTGGAAACTAGTTGAGATTCGAAACTTGACCCAAGTTCAGAAAACGAGACTGACACAAGCCGGAACTTACACAAGTCTCGTCTCGTCTCGCGGCGACATAAGGCATCTCTGAAAGGATCGTTAATTGAGTGATACAAACGAAGAAGGGTAATTCATCACATATATCTAAAGATCTTCCGAATGTTCCTGGCGTTGCCGAGAGGATGATTTTTGGACATCGGCTGCTAAACTTGATAAGTCCTTCCGAACGGGAAAGGAGCATCGTTCAGTGTATAGCCATTCTAATTGCGCTGACTACGCAAGCGCTAATGAGAAACCGAGAAACAACTAGCTACCTGCCGTCCCGTTTTGACTCGTCTCACAATGAGACCTCAAGATTTGGGTCCCTAATACAGTCGTTTGGTGACTTGCAACAAGTTCGACGATGGGTGACTGGGAACAAATCGCCTAACAGCGTTCGCGTTCAATCTTACTTCGCGTAGTGGGTTTCGTTTGTTCCCCTCCCTCCATCTCCCTTTATTTGCCTCCTCCTCTCCCCCTCCCTCCTCCTTCCCTTCATCCCCCCCCACCTCCTCTCTTTGCCGCGCCGGGAGCTTGCGAGCAGGAACCCATTCGCTGTGGCTGTCGTGGTGGATGTGGAGTCTTTTAAGGGAAGTCCTCTCTCACTGCGGAGGCGATTCCCACCCACTCCTTCCTTCCCCACTTCTCCTCTCTTTCGGTCCACCCATCGATGGCCAACGCGTCTCCGTTCACCATAACGACCACAAAAGACTCCCTTCGCTCCACCTGTTGATCCGCCGCCACCTCCTCCGCCCTAATGCCGATAGCCCGGGGCAACCGATACATTTGCCCCCGGACGACGACGTTGCGCCCGACCGACTGCCACGCTCTCTCCCGGCGGACGGTGGAAACTCTCCCCCGTCTCTCTCCTCTCGAGGAGCGAAATTCCGATTCGCTGAGAAATCAGTTGACATGGTACTCAGTATGAATATACATGCATATGTATTCGTACTGCCATTTCAGTGGAGTCGCTTCCATTCGAGGAGAAGTAGTATCTCGCCGTTCCGAAGATGGGGAAATATCTTCCGATTACCGAGCTTGTTTCTCGAGATGTTTGCCGACTGTTCTCAGCCGTTTTACGAAGGAAGCCGTAAGGGTGTGCACTCAAGAAAGACTTTGTCTTATAAAATGAGGAATTTCTAACGCCAAGATCTCGTGAGAAATGTAACAGCGTGTATTTTGAATTCTTTCGCTACTATTTCTTGAAAATGAAGCAGTTACTTGCCGCAGAAATGTTCTCAGAACCGCAAAAATAACCATCCGATGACGAGCCTTTTTCCAGGTTCGCCATTATAGATAGTCTAATCAAACACTCATGCATGCATTGATAGTTTTTTGCGGGGAATTTCAGTCATATGAAACAATTTTCGCTCCGTTGTCGTAAAAAGTTTCACTTAATGCCTCTTACTTCCGATGAATAAAAGAATTAAAACTCGACTATGGTGTCCAGGGTGACCCGAGGGAAATATCTCTCTCAACTCCGTTTTATTTATTGCGTTTGGAATTCGACGTGATCGCACCGCTTCAGCGAAATTCACTGCTTGAAATTACTTCTGCGTGCAGCGATGAGCATGGGCCTTCAAGTGCACATTTGAACTTTTTAAGAGGACGACAAAAAATGTTCGGACTTCATTTATGTGAGACTGGTTATGTCTTGGAGTCATTGAAATAATGTAAGCATTAAATTTCAAATTTTGTTTCTTAATTAACGTATTTTATGACTAGAGTGTGCGGGGCGGTATTTGAAATATTGGACGGAAAATTATTGAAACGTGTTGGTTTTGAAAATTGGACTCAGCGTGACTCCTTGATATTTGTCAGAAACAAAGGAACGAGAAGTGTACTCTCTCGCGTCTAATAGAAATTCTATGCATATTTAATATACGTGCTATGTGCCATTAGGATACTCGCTAAAATAGATTTGAATTGATTTTTCATTTTTCTCCCTCTCCATCGCTAAGTATCACCATGGTCTGAGCGTAGTTAAGGAAAATTGTCTCGTTCACGTGGAATGGGCGCGACGGCGTCGCAGTCGAAACAAACGAGAGCCGCTCCCCGCCCGCGAACCTAGGCACACTCCGTCCCGCCTTTTTGTTTGTGTTGTTTGAAAAGTGATGCTCTCGCTGATTTACACGCCTTTTGCTAATAGAAAACATTGTATTGGTACAAAAATGCCGATTGGTCGAAGCATATGCTTTTGATGGAAACTTTCCTAGCCGTAGGAGCTGACGTCATTCGGATTGAACTCGATGCATTACGTCCTCGTTTCCCATGAGTCATTGGTTCGCTGCGGTGCCATCTTCTTCAAACCCCCATCTACTGTGATAAGAGTTTATTTTTGTTATCTACAAGCTTCTATTGACACTCATTCGTATTGACTGACGGTCCGCTCGGGGTAGGGGAAGGAGAGTGAATGGAGGGGAGGGTAAATGGAGGTGAAAGGGGAGGAGGGGTATGGCATCCTCATTCCCTCGCCCTACTATTTGTTGGTCGAGAAATAATCGTCCGAATGCACTGTCGCGCATTCGCATTGGTCTCGCGGTTCGATTTGCCACCGCCATCGTGAGATGGTGGCGTTAGACGCTTCGTGGCAGAAATTATGTTTCAACGCAAGGTTGTTCAATATCGATTGCGTTCTTTCTTCGATACGGGTCTTCGCAAAGTGAACAAGTCCACCATGGCCGTGTGCTTATTTTCGTGTATTCTCCATTGGGCATTGCTTATTCGACGTGTTCGTCGATTTGGCAGTGCATTTGTATTCGAAATTACAATTTGCAATGCCGCGCCACTGATTTCCTGAGGTGTGCTATGATAGTCAATGCTCCGTAAGCACATTAATTTTGGCCGTTTAGTGGAAATAGTTGCAATCACCTTTAGGTATGAATTGTGTTACGGATATGTCGAATCGAGTGACCGTGATTTGAAAGGCAGCTTTACACGCGGGAGTTGACTTCTCCGGAAGTAGCGAGTGTGTGTAGCGCTCTCTCGAATCGTGTCGCCACTTGCAGGGCATTGTTCTGCTTACTCGTACCTTCCGGATTTTCCAAAACAAATGGATGACGGAAGTAAACAATTAATATGGCAATTTCGAGAAGTGCCTAACTTTGGCAATAATGGCGTTCGTATATCACTGCTCTAGTCTTAGAGGTATTCGTGGATTCATAAAATTTGTATAAATTAACATTAATTGTGCATTATTACATCGTATTAAGTCTGTGAACTTTGATAATAATTATCATTGACTAATAAGAAATTAGTCGCTCACCTTTGGGGTTCTTCATCATTTAAAATATTTGAAAGTACACATAAAAATTTACATGAACAAAACACGTACACATAAACATTTACATTTAAATTTGCCACATTGAGTCCTCCTCCTAATAAGTTATTCGTTGTTTACATTTGCAATCTCCGTTTTCTGTCATGTGATCAATTTCACCGGATGCGATGCGATTTTTATCGCATAATCGATATGCTACTTGCAGACAAAATAGAAGCCAGTCTATTTTCCTTGCGAGTGCGAACATCGTTCGATTACTGCCACTATCGACCCCCAATAGTGCCATGGAAGTCAATGCTTTCACATAGAAGTGTCGATTGCAAGGCTACTGTCTTGGAAGTGACCTCTATGGGTAAACCCGTCTTAACGAAGCGATCTTTCGATTTGATACATCGCAGATGTCGCTCCTGCACTGACAGTAAGTGGAAATGACGTTGTCAGTCTTCATCAGCTCTCTCCTTGTACCGTGAGAAATGTTTTTGCCTTCGAGAGTATTTTTTTTTTTTGGCTGGCTTCAATTTGAAAATTGACTCGAGACTCCTCGTTTTCAGTTTTTAAAGGGTTATACTTTAAAATATGTCTCACATGTATTATATATCCCACTTGAGATTCTTCTTTCGGAAAAATCATTGCTTGCTTAATAGCCTCTAAGAGTTTATGCATATATTCTGTACGTTGTATGTAGCCTTTCTGCTATTTTATTAATTTTATTAAATAATACGATAAGTTGTAAATTTCTGTATAGTTAATAATTCGTCATATTTCATTTTAATTAATATTTTACATGCTTAGTATTGCGTAAGTGGTGCTTTGCAGGGAACTGCATGCGCACGTGACAACAGTGATGGTGCCGCAATCGATCAAACGAACTAATGAGGTGCTGTCTACGAACCTCGCGATTAAAACAACACTTATTATAGCGGTGGGTTTAAAATCCGAGCCAGGCATCCTGCTTGGCAACTGGTGAGCCGTTTGCCCACCTTGCTAACCAGGCGAGCGTTGATTCGTCTCTGAATGTGTATCCTGTAATTGAAGATTTTGCTGGAAGAGAGGATATCAGTGCGTATGTTGGGAGTGCCGCGCGAAATTTACTGTGACCACCATTTTGTATGTCGCGTCTGTCTGTCCGCTGACGGTGGCCGGAGCGGAAGCCTTAGGTCGTTGAGCGCATATTTTGATAATTTTTAAGAGAGCCGAAAAATAATCCTTGGACCACAGTTCCTTGCCTCCCAGTTTTTTAATGATTTATCTTAATACCGTATTTCCCGCGTTGAAATTGTAAGGCCTGCACTAAAGCTTGTAATCTCTTAGAATATCGACTAATCGGTGCCTGATGGTCCGCGAAACTTTCAGACTGATTAATGGCTGCCGTCTTACCTTTATTCCCACGTCTAGCTCTTTCCATGCCTCACTTACCATTTTCTCAGCAACGTAAAACCTAACAGCAAAATAATCGATTCCACAAAAGTTGAACATGTGTTCTTAAAATTTACAGTCTGAAATGAAGCGTAAACGGGTATGCAATACAATGAGGAACTAAGTATCACTTACAGTAACTATTGCTGAAGTAGAAGTAAAAAAAGCACCTCTATCATCCGAATAATTGGCAGCCACGGTAAAAAAAAATAAGTTATTCAACATGCCTGAGCAGAGACGTGATATCTGGAAGTATCGAACGTAGATCACCTATCGTTGCCGTTCTTTGAAATTCTTGCGTTCCCAAAAATGAAATCACACATCTTGTGCACCAATAAAAGTAGTCTTTCTGTCAAATTTCTTCTTCCAGTCTGGAACAAATCCATCATTGGTATTTTTGCTAGCCTTTTTCGATTTCAGCCCACTGAGCGGAGGCTAGAACTGAAGAGAACTGTTCCGGTGTGCGGAGCTCACCACTAGCGCTCATTCGACATACACAGTGCTCCTCGGGTTGATCGGATATTAATTTATATATCATGTCTTAGAAAGGACACGCAATTTTTGAAACGGTCGGGGTTTACCGATAAATTGTGTGGAAAGTGCGAAGTTTCTTTTATTTCATTACTCTTAAGATTCAGGTATCATCTCTGCACATGAGGAAAAATAGCTTCCTGCCCCTTAACTCCTCCCCTTGTTGCCTAACTCTATCGCTCGTCGACAATGCAGCCTTCCTGCGAACCCTCCCTCCGGACCCTGATCGGTCGTTTTGCTTTTCCCCCTTTGCCTCCTAGATTTGTGCTGTGTGCAAGAGATAACCTGCGGTTGGCCGACACGCTAACCACCGCACCACTCTGTACGGAATCGCGAAAAGCGCTGGAAATACACTCGCTCTGATCTTTTTACTCACCCAGTTTTCAAAATCTTTCCTAGGCTGTTATATAATGCGACATACGGCTATATTTCTGGTCGCATATCGCAGAAAAGAGCCCCCTTTAAACTGAGTAGGAATATGGAGTAACCTTGCGCAGAGGATGTGATCGGGAAAGCTATAGGTTTTGAGGGAAGTTTTTCGGCGATTATTTGGAAGAACTTGTTCATTCATTTCCGTCACGCACATGATCGACAAACACGACCTGAAACTATATTTTAATGTGCAAGAAGATGACTTTGGCGCCGTGTCATAAAAGATATCAGTGATTTACTCCGGCTTCCCATTTTCACTTGATTGAAGATTCACGACCATGTAGAAGTTCTTGGCTGGAAGCAGTCGAGCCCGCAACTTTTCGTTGAGTCATGTACACTTCGGACCTCCGCAGCACAACCAAATGCCGTTTTCATGATTTGTCTTTTTGGCGAGATTAACTTCTTAAATAACGATTACGGTACTTAAAAGGTCATAGCGGGTCATGAGAACCTTCTATTCGAGCATTCTTTTCCTTAAGCCTGGGGGGCGCCATGAAAAGAATCTAATTTGAATCTTTTGATGTCCGGTTATGCGCCTCATGGGCATCCAAATTCAGTGCGAATATCAAAGGAGGTTTGTGCGAATCAAGTATATTCCCCTGTGCCTGACTGCGTCCCTCAAAATCAGTACAATGCAGAGATTGGAAATTCTTTTGCTTTGCTCCGTCGGGGCACTGGCAAGCTTCGACTGTTCGATAACAGATGACGATGTTCGTGCGCGCGTTTAGGCCTCTTTTTGTCTCGTTTGCCTTCGTTTGTTTCTTGTCGCAAGGGCCCTAAGAGTTGCGTAGTCATTTTCGACGAATTCTTGAAACAATCGGCCGAGGATGCGGTGCGGTGGCGTAACTTGACGAAGGAAACGTGTTTGCACTCAAAGCGATCATTTCTCTGTTTTCATTCTCCCCGCCACGGCAGTTGTGGTAGTTTAAGCGATATATAATATTTCACCTAGAATTCAATGAATGTGGTCTCATTTTTTAAGAAAAATAGCTCGTTTCCGGAGATACCAAAACATCAACCGCCTACCTCAATACTTAGCGAGATATTTTCCGTAGTATAGAATCCATTCACCATGGGAAATACTCTCCAGAGAGGTATTATTTTAAATATGAGGAATTTATGGCACCTTAATCTCGGCAACAATTTAACGGTGAATATTTTGCCTGTTTTCTCAAGAATAAATTTATTCAGTTAACACGATCATATTGAATCGTGAAAAACCCTCTTTTGTCATTTTTACCGTACGGGGAGGAAAAATGAGTAAATTTAAAGATTTTTGCCGATGTATATATTGAATTACTGAGAATCCCAGTTATTTAAAACAATACTTTAGAGCTATCAATGGCATAATATTTATTTCGTGCTTCTTAACTCAGCTGAATTGAAGAAATAAAATTCGAGTGTGGTCCCTTTGACTAACTATGCTCCAACCATAAATTATGTAATATCATAAATGACAGGCGTTACAGGTCACCCCGCGGGTTAAAAACCTCTCCCCCCCGGTCTTGAAGCTCTCGCTTGTCACTGGGACGGGTACGTAGTAGGAGAAAGGATAAAGGAATGGGAAAGGTTAGCGAAATACAGCCACTAGGAGGCCGACACCATGCGGCGGATTGCCGTCAAAAGGACGACAACGAGCCCCGCCTCCCCCTAGTCCTCGTAGCTGTTGGGTTTCCCCAGCAACGTTAGACGAGTCACCGCCAGTCTCGTTTGCGCGAAGACTTCCCACTCATCTGTTGAGAGCCGGCGAAGCCCATTGCCCAAATATTGGGTATAGGATGTCCACTTGGCTCCCTTTTTTGGGTAAACGTCGTGTGCCGTCTGCCGGAGGTTCGTCAACGGATCGGGGCCCCACCGTCGGGGCAATGATGGTCGAATGTGAGTCCCTTCAGTCGGCGAAATCTCCCTCAAACTACTTTCAACCCCGTGTAAGTTATGAGAGACGGAGCTGTTCGACCGTCACTTGTCCAACAACAAGCATACCAACTCTTACCATCCGTATCTCGCTGATGAGGCCTGAGCCAGCCAAGCGCGGCCACACCGACAGTAATGCGATGGCTATAACACATAAAGTACCCATAATTACCTGAACGGCGTGCGGCATGTTTTAAGTGTGAATTTTGCTCTTTATGGAGGAATAAATATTTTGCTCCCAATCTGTCTCTTTTAAATCGCCATGTTCTTTTCATTTTTCTGTGTGTGGAAGTTAGTCAGTTTATTCTCCAGCGAAACCGCTGGCTATTGCCTCTGGCTCTGCGACGCATCCAAGCTTCCGCGTTTACCACGAGCCGTGCATGCCTCATCATTTGTCACTTGCATTGTTAAGCGCGAAGCCATTTTCAGCCAGGCAACTCTCAACGGAGTCCCTAGTGTTAAAGGCCTTAGCGGTTTCTTGCCAGTAGATCTAGGGCCTTATTCAGCGAGGAATCGACACGGTCTAACCTCGGCGAACGCGTGGATGTGACGTCAAAATGTCGTCACCGTCGAGACTCGGGAACTCCGAGGTTGTACAAAATAACCCCTCGATCTCGGGTCGCAAATGCCACCATCGAAGTCATTCTCAGAGCATCGTATTCGGTCAATACCCGCGATGGAATGAGAGAAGAGAAATGGCCTTTGGCTCAGTGAGGCCTCAACTGATGCGAGAAATAGTTCATCGTATTGCGATTGCTCGCTGATCACCAACGATATGGTTTTTACGACGGAATGTGTTATGCTAGCATAAATTCCTCGCCGTGCCCTCCCACTGTGGACCGAAGCCTGGCCTACGACGCCAGACGTTTGGATTCAGTTGCGCCTTTCTCATTGGCCAACGCCGACAATTGTGCTAATGCATGGGGACATCACCTTAAAATTAAGAACAGTGATCGCGGTCATATTTTAGTTGCCGCAGCCGCTCGCGGGGACTCTGTCGTCGTTCGAATAAACCGACCATAAAAAAAGAGTTTGTTGGAAAAGTGGGGTGGAATGAAAAAATATAACTTCCTACTCTCCACTGTCACTTATAGATGTATACATTTTCTGCGAGTTTCGACGCTGTAAAGCCATCGTTCGGTACAGTCATACTGTGTTATTCATCCACATACTACGTTGCGAGCCGCCACATGGGCGTGTGACAGAGGGTTTTGGGACACCAGCCGTATAACGATGGATAAGGTTTTAGGAGGAGAAATGGTGGCGTGTATTATAGGAGTGTATTTAGTGGAGCTCAGTCTTTATTGTGGTCACTTAATGTGCTTGGGGAGAGCTTATTTTTGTACCTGACTGTTAGGTAATTTATCTCTCGTATTTGATCGCTTCTTTCGGACCCGGAGCTGTAGTGGGGCGTCAAAGTGATGTTCTCTGTGTCACACTGAAACACACATCTGTTCTGAATTTCTCAAGCCACCTAAGCGTGTAGCCTCCCGAGTCTCCCTTCCTAATTCCTCCGGAACCTGTGAAACACTACATGTTCGCTCGTAGCAGTTTTTAACGGATCGCGCCGCTTTCCATTGTTTTATTTACTTTTTCGGATCCAATGTTTCTACGCAGCGTTGTTCCCAGCGTGTTCGAGATGTGACCTTACGGGGCTTCCCAGAAGGGACCTCTCTCACACATTCACCCGAGGACCCTCCAAACCACATTCCTCGACATGCTTTCAGGTTTCATTTTTATGTGGGGCGGTGATAATGGGTTATATATTTTTCCGTCTCCCCCTCTCTTAACTCTTAATTTTCTTATCATTTCTTCAGCGGTTTCCGTTTCCTGGAGCACATCTCTTGGGGGAGAGTGAGGTTCGTCCAAGGGCTGATTACCGCCACAACCCTTCTTTCCTTCCTCCCCCCCTCCCCTCCCCCCCCCCTGACCACCCCCTTGCCCTCCACGTAGTAACCCGTCTAATCCTGTGTGTGTGTCCTTCATGCCCTCGCTCGCCTCCATGCATTGTCCGAAGCAACTGTTCATTCCAACACAAGCACATTCCAACCTCGGAATGAATGCTTTCTCGTCACGATGCTCATTTTTCGTAGCTCGTTTCACTTTTTCGTCTGTCGGAGTCAATTATTATAGTCTCGAGTAAAACAGCATTGGAGATTATTGGCTCTGCGACGCGTCTCTGCATTTGCACCTTTGTCACGATTCGTGACTCACGAACCGTGCATTTATCGTCATTTGTCACTTGCATTGTTGAGCGCCGTACTCGGCCGGGAAACTCTTATCAGAGTTCCTAGTGTCAAAGGGCTAGGCGTTTTCTCGTCATTATATCAGACCTCTGGTCGCATGCGCCCCTTGAAGTCATTCTCAGAGCATCGTGTTATTGTCTGTCTGAAATGGAGAAAGAGATATTGTCTCACTGCCTAAGTCATCGGGGATAAATTGAATTTCGCATTTTTGATACGTTCGTGGATCTTAAGAATACGTGTTTGCTATTTGTTTTTCCCGTCGTCATCTGTTGCCTCCTCCATTCAGTTATCCCTACTTCCTATAAAGAAAAATGTAGCTTGTGAATGATGCACATGGGCATAGTGGACTCTCTCTCTCCAGTTATTCTGAATCTCGAACTTAACCTTATATATTTCATAACCGGTATTATTTTTAAGCTATCGACCCAATAGTGAACTGTGAGCGTAATTTCTTCTCGTGTCAGTCAGCAATTCCCGACTATAGTTTACAGTAACGCTAAACTTCGTGCTGAACTGTGCGGAAAGAAATAACTCGGTAACATTCCGCACAATTTATTGATGACCCAGGGGGTATAAACTGTGTAACGTCATTATCGAGAGTCGGTATATAAATACAAGGGTATATTATAGGGTGCCAATTGAATCTCCAGTAAATTGCGTGGAGGTATTCGAAGTTCATTTTTCCAGCCGTTTACTGCTACCAAAGGCTCAATTCGGGAATATCAATTCGGGGGTATCAAGTCTCCCTCTCCTTCCCCTTCTTCCCTCTCACCCCCCTCTATCCTCTCTCCTCCCCCCCCCCTCCCCCCTCCCCCCCCGCCCCCGAAAGAAAACAATTTCCGTCATGTCAATATCTCCGAAATGCAAATTTATAATGACGCGTTTTTCGATACTCTGCTTGAATAATCGTGTTGAAATTGTCAAATATCAATTATTAACGTAGGATATGAGAGGGGAAATTAAAGAATATTGGCAATAATTTCGTGGTCGCGAATTCCTCTCAAAATGCTTTCAAATATGCCTATCTACCCTGACGTCCCGGTAATCATCCCCCTCCCCTGAGAAAAATTCTCAAATCACGCCCATGACTGGCACATACTTGAGGAATCAATTAGCCCCAATTTCTTCTCATTTTATCGCGAGGGAGAGTCGAAAGCGGTTGGGAGACTTAATTTGAATACAAGAGCTGAATGAGTGATGATTGTATTGTCTCCTCAATTATATCTGCAAAGTCGGACGTAGTCGTCTGACAACAGTGAAGGAAGGACTGCGGCTAATCGTTGTCCACTCGTTCTCAAGCTATCCTCCCCTTCCTCTTGACCTTGCTGATAATGGTTTATAAACAAGAACTACTCCGGAGTTCTGATTTGGACGATATTTCCTTCCTCTTACGGCCTTCGCTTGATAGCCGTCTGTGCGGCGCACACCACTTGGCCCAGTTCGCTACGAGATATATTTCCATTGGCAATGAGAGTTCGTGTCCGAATTTTTTTTTTTTGAAATTGAAAGCGAGTAAGATCCACGAAATTTAAGCAGTGTTACTAAATACCGCTAAAACTTTGTTTTTGCCTAACTTCGCACTAATGACCAAATGAAATATACGTTTGAGGGTTTAAATTTGATTTATGGTTATTTTCAGAAACGACATTTGCGTTTCCATTGGTGTTATGAAATCCATAAGAGTGATCGCGGAATTCGCTCACCTGAATTCGCCGGGTCGTGCGATAACTTGTTCGTTGGCAATCCATGTTGTTAAGGCCTTGCGGTAGTGACGGCCGAGGCGAGCGTTTCAGGCCTCATTTTCATTCTACCCGTGTTTACGTATCACTCAAATACGGGTTAACTATTGAGCATAACAACTTTGGGTTTTCTATATTTGGTTTGGGAGATATCATTCCAAAAGGCGATGCGAAATAAAAATTTTTATCCCTCTGGGTTAGTGAGGAAACTTACCTGAACTTTGGCTAACAAAAACTCACTTCTCAGCCAGAAATTTGAAAATCGGAGACAATCAATCTCTGGCAACATCTTTCTTCTATAAGATACGTGAATAACACCCATCATTACTTGTTTTTGAGGTCGTAATCTTTAAAACGGCGGACTCTTGCTCGCTAAAAATCCAACTTTTTTCCGGCACTATGGGGGCGAACCGTGCCGTCACGAATTTGTTAGCCCCCCGAGTTAACTCCTTCCACGGCCTCTCAAGCAACTTTGAGTCACCCTTCTTTCTCAATTCTAGTATAATGTTTCAACCTGCCCCCTCCCCTCTTCTTAAGAGAATGTAAGATGATCCAAACTCCCGCCCCAAAAATGTCTTACGTAATACAAGAAATGCCCCTTAAAAGTCGGACTATAGTGATCTAGGGAATAGATTACAAAGTGTCCGTTTGCGTAAGACGAAAGCCCTCACACCCTCCTCCACCTCCCACAACTTTGTCGTCTTTGTGGAATAAATAAAGCAGCCTCATTCATTATTATGATGCACGTAGACGATCTCCAATGAGTTGCGCTGGAGTTAAGTGTCTTTTAGAGAGAGAGAGAGAGAGAGAGTTTTATGTCATCTTTAAATCAGGGACCTCGTTCGTCATGAATTGTTGCAGCAACATTCGGTGACCTTATTGCTTCCTTAAATGGTCTCATGACTTATTGGTCCATTTATTGTTGAATACTTCTCTAGTTTATCAAGATGGCGGATACGTCAATTAATGCTTAGAGCGCAGTACTTAATGAAAGAATTTTTACATGACGAGTAACGAGTTTCTTTATTATACTGTCTATGTATAATGTGCATGAAAATTTTTGGCAATTATTGAGGTATCCGGAGTGATTTTCGTTTTTGCACAGATTTCCGAGAAACTTTGCAAATTTTTACTTATTAATGATATTTATAGATAAAAGAGAAAATATTGCATGCAACCGATGTAGTGTCTTGCTTATTTATTGCCGTTTAAACAGGTAGCCTTATGGCACATGACATACATTTCGATTTTATATGTATATATGTTTTCATGAGCACGAACAATAGGTCTCATTTTATCATAATGGAGGCTAAAAACATCAAGGTGTCATGCTATGTAAAAAATAGTATTTACCATGAGTATTATTCATGGTATTTACGTATGATATTCTCAGAAATTTCTAATTTGGGGCGTGAACCCTAGTAGTCATGACAGTGATTTAATTAAGGAAAAATTATCAAATGTAACTCTAGTATAATTTATATTCTCACGTGCATTGTTATTTCCACCGTTTAAGCACATGTACTAAAGTGAAGCGTGGTCCAAGGTTCTTTTGTTACTTTATTGAAAAGTTATTCAAATTTGCACTCAAAGACACTCTTACCGCTCCCAACCCACCTTAATGCACTCTTAAGTTTGCCCAGCTGGAATGGAAAAAAAACTAAATGGACTTAGCCACTGTGATCACGAGAATAGTCACGAAAAGGTCCTGCATACCGAATTCAGGCATTTGTTCCGTAAGCTGTTGAAAATGCGATTTTAGCCGTATAGCCGTGGTTAGGTATGTTCGATCGAGCGGCCGTGAAGAAGTCATTCGCCCTCGCTCCTCCGCGTTCACTCCACGTGGCTGTTGTGCTGAATATCGCCTTTCATTTCATCTCATTCATTGCTGGCCATGGCCTTTGAGAAACCCTGGGTCCAAGCAAGCGCCTGGTGGTGGTGGTGGTGGTGGTGTGTGTGAAAGTTAAACATTATAGCACAAAGTAAACCTTCTTTTTTGGAATTGGCTGCCCTCCGGAAGCGAAATCATTGGATCAAATTTGGTTCTTCTTGTGATGGGCCCGTGGCTCTCGAGACGAGTTCCGTTGCTTAGGAGGTCATCACTTGGTCTCCTTCGCTGTACGATGAGTGGATTCGCTCTTGATGAAATAAGGTAGTTATACTTGCAGTCTAATTGATTTGAATAAGTCTTTTCCCCCGCACGATGGTTGATCACACAGTATTACCCCGGAAAAAGTATCCAAATATTTGTAGGAAGCACGATTACCTATTCATGCAGTGCTTTTTTTAAAGTCACAACTGCCCAAGATTGCCTCATGACATAACACCCGCTGCCAGAACCCTTTGTGGAGGTCCTCGGCGTACGGCATAGAGACGAGTATCTAATGGATGAGATTCTAGTATTATCTCTTGATCTCCATTTAAGTCTCACCCTCTTCCAACAAATAGACATGCATTTCTTTATTTGTGACAACTCATGACCAGCCTCCTGTGCTAAACCTGTTTCTCCAGGGAGTTGTACTCCAACCGTTCCAGATAATGCCGCTCACGTGACCAAGGAGTCACGTTGCACACAATCACGAAGGGTTCGAGATTTTGCTGTATTTAAACCACTCGTCGTTAAGGTCTCACTAAGCCACTTCGAGATATTTATTTTTCTTGCGGGAATATTGTTTATGGTGTCGAATATCGCGATTTATTGCAATAAACAACATTTCAGACACACTATATTTATCCATCCGAGAGGATAAAACTCACGAATGTCTCGAACCGTTCGTTGCTGCAGCACGAGACTCCTCAGTCAAGTGATCGGGGTCAAACTCGAACGGTGAAACACAAAGCCCGGAGTTTTGGACCTCTTTCTTGTCGTCCCCGCTTGTTCACCCACTTCCCTAAAAAGCATTTGAATTCCCTGCTACACCATCCTGACGGTGGGGGAAGGTAGAAGTTGACGAGGAAAATAAGGGACCAATGAGGAGGAACTGGCGGTGGGGACGAATTCGATTGTGATCGCCGGGCGATTGATTACTTCTTCACTGATCGCGTTGGGCCACGAAGGAGAAAACTATCTATCGTGGATCTTCAAAGGGCGTGCGAGCGAAAAATATAGTATCTTGCTAGCACGCAAATGTATTTTTTTACTTCTCATATCCTGTTTTTATTTTATATTCCTCTTATTAATGGATGTAAAGAGAAAGAGGAAAACGTTGAACGAGGATTACGAATAAGAATTCAGTAGATGCCTTAAAACATTCGTGTGTATGGTTGAGCGATGTATGGACGGTTGGAAATTAGGTGCAATACGGAATGTTGGCCTTCGAAACTTGGTGTCGGTGGCGGCATCTGAAGATGAAATCGACTAATGGAATAAAAACGACGCGATGCTCGGAGGAACGAAAGGCGAGGAAAAACGAAGCCCTCTCTCAAAGAAGACAGACTGCAAAAGCTACTTTTCTTACCGCTTATGCTGAATTAAGGCCTTTGATTTCCCATTCGACATTTTTGCGCAGCAATATCAGATTTTTTTGGCAAAATCCGCTATTAACCAGTCAATTCTTCAGCTTGGGATGTGTATCCTTTCTATGACAAAAGTATGCTTAAAAATATTTGACTCGCGTCTATTTATATTGCAGTATTTGAGAGAAGTTAGGCTCATATACTCGGCTACGATACCGAGATATCGAGTCCACTGCTGCGGGGTTGATAGCAGTCCCTCCGCGATGTGTCTCTCCCGTCGGCCACGTATAGTCCGCGGGCCGGCTCACCGGTTCTTGCGGTGTTTGCGTTTGGGGAGCTTTTTTTTTCGAAATCTATCTTCCCTCTCTTCCCCTCGGCCGCGACAATCAAGGACCGTCACTCACTCACTCGCCTCGGAATCGGTCAGTCAGTCACTCGGCGGGAATTCGACCGAGAGGACGTCGTCTTCCTTCGCACCCGGCCGGCGGCGGCGGCGTTGTCGTCCCCCTCCGCACCACGAACCACGTATGCTCGGCGTGGCCCCGAATGCATTCGTCGACCCGTCGTCGCTCGGATTCGTGCGTCACTCGCAGGACTACGCCTTGCTGCCCCAAAAGGTATCGAGATCGTATCTTTGTGTGTGACGGGAGTGGATATTCGCCAGGGAACGGCAACTCGTTCCCCATGCGACGCGCTACTCGATACGCTTGTGCGATAGTTGCCACGATTCGTTGCGTGAATGCTCGTTTGCACTTTGGTAATCCACAGTTCCTAACGCCGTCACTTTACCGTGGTGAAACGCTGGTATCGCGAGCGGAAGCCGGAATTGATGAATGATGATAAAAAAGTCGATCATAAAGTGACGCAGATGTTGATGTTACCTTCATGAAACACCTTAGAATTGTGTCATTTGATCGAAAAAACATTATTCCGAAAGACTCAAAACGCCTCAGCAATATGGTGTTCCTTATTTCGTTCGCTCGCCCATTACTTGTTTGTCGCGATGCGGGGGACGGGGGTAACCCTGAGTTGAAGGCCAGACGTAGTGTGGATGCTTGAAGGGCTCCTGCGATGGGCCGTACTGTGGTAGTGTTAATGGGGCATAATCCAATAGCAATAATCGATAGTAATCAGTGGATATTCGATTGCAACGGTCAATCAGAACCCGAATTATTGATTCGTATGCCATATTTATATTTCATATGGTTGTTTAAGTCAATATTTTAATTTTCGATCCTTTGGGAAAAATACTGTTAAAATTTGGTAGTTTTAAATGCTCAACCATTCAGAATGTGAGACTTAATTATTAAGAATTTTTCAAAAGTACTTAGCTGGAAGTAGTAACTACTAAAAATGCTTATTAGTAATCATCAGATGTCTAAAGTAATTTCTAAGCTGCTTTCAACGATGGCATTCTAGGATTTTTACTATTAGCTTAATTTTTTAGTTACTTGATTTTTGAAGTAAGCACTAGTTTTTAACAGTATTTTTCCCATGGGATGCGTAATTTGTGGATGTTTTATGGATCATTTCTGTTTATCTTAATCAGGAAATGTCATTTTGTAGGCTCTACGTCTGTGGTCCTAGAAATCGAATTATGTTTAAGTTGTGTAGTTTAGATGGTTACTTAACCACTCAGGATAATTACTTGTGCCAATAATCTAGTCGGTAGAGTTATCTTATATATCTCAGTTACTATGCTCCAGATGAAAGTAGTTTTAAATTCCCTAGAGGTGGTTATAAGTAGTAATATTTTGCTTTCCCTTGAACTTGGTATGAGTGTAATGAGGGTGGCTAGCTTTCTCTTGAAGAGGAACCTTAAATACAGCAAATGAATGATGCTCATTGAAGTTGTTCTGTTTTTGAGAAGTATTACACATCCCTTCAGGTGGTTGTTAGATAGATGGATGCTGTTATTGACATTTGTGATAAATGAGCTCTCTGGCCTCAAATTTAAGAACTCAAGGGATATAGTGCTCCATTACACTGCCTGTGAAATAAACCAACTCCTCCCCCCTTAATAATATGCCGGGTAAATATATAGAATAATTAGTTGAAAATAATCAGTTCCAACAAATTGATTTCTGATTATAATCAAACGTACATTAGTGGGTTGACATATTAATTGTTTTTAATGAATAGTTGATTGGTATACCCAATGATAAGTGTGCCCCCTGAGAGTACTACTCGCAAACAATCATCAACTAATCAATCACAATTTGTCTTCCCCCTGGGAAGACAAATTTCAAACGGTTCAACATGTGTTTGTTGGGTTACTTGGGAGTAGAGTTGCCATACATTCTGAAAAGTGGGATTGTTCAGAATTATGGCCCCTTAAGAGACATTCTGATTGATATAATTACTTTCAATTTGTATTATCATGCAAAGGAACAATTGTGACTGATTATTACCCAATATAGGTATATATAATTGTATAGAGCAGCAAATTCGCTAGCTTTATATGGCTTATAGCTTTCATCCCCTGCCACATTCCCATGTGATAGCTTGCAGGGTAGTATGTACATGTATATTTCATTGTATATTCAAATATGCTAATTAAGAATATAAAGAAAACATATTTATCACTTATATAAAATCGCTATTTGGTGATACCTTGAATTTTTACCTCACCCTAAGGGCTACCGAATTTGAAGAGAGTATAGTCATGGGATAGCAATTTTATCAAGATTTTGGTGCATTAGAACCACTCTCATCCTCTAGTTTGAGAATGGATGACCTAATTAATAGTAAAAAATTGTCAACTTATGATCCTTTTAACGTCCCGACCTCAGATTCAATTCTCTTGATTTGAAGATTATGGAGCTCATGGGAGAGTTAACCCAATTGGAGAATTCTTAATCATGTATCTGGTCATCTAGTATGAATGTGCTCAAATGCCACAATGTTATGCCCAATTTATCCCTTCTTCATTGCATTTTTCTTTTCTTCCTCGGGTTGTCCTTTCCCCAGTGACTAATATGTACTGTAAATTGTCAGAGAAAAAGTTGAGGAGGACTGGTAGTCAAACTGCAAGCCTTCAACTCTCCCCTCCACTATTCTCTAGTGAATTCCCAAATCCAGAGGCTATTTTTAGAGGATTCATATTGTCATTTGTAAATCTGAATGTGTGAAGAATATGTTTTTGTTGGTGGTGATAACTTCTTTTTGTTTTCTGTATATATGTGCAATTAATTAGGAGTGCCAGAGCTCGTGTAATGCAGGTGTGAACTAATTTTATTTGCTGCTCGAGTAGTTATGCATTAGATTCTGTTCATATTATTTTCCAAAATATGTAATATCATAAGAGAATAGGCTAAACAGCCTTCCTCTCAAGTAGCCAAGCTATAATATCAGAGGAGTAGCCCCATTTTTACTGTCTTTCCTTATGGAGGCAGTAATTAGGCTGATTAGAGGATGATGAGGTTGGGAAACATACTATTTAAAGGGCTAAACAGTATTGCTGTTTTCGGAACTGTGGAAATGAATGAACACGTAACTTATGACAAAAATTTTTGGTCACACTATATTTGTCTATTCAGGACATCAGCTAGGATCTCATTGTGGTAAAAGGAACTTTTGATTTGGTTATTTATTTCAGGACTTGTCATGAGATTAGCATAATTAATTTTTCTATCGTATGAAATGTAGATTCTGGTTCAGTAACTCATTGAAATCATGGCTTCATTATTTTTATGTGCTCGGATTTTTTAGTGAATGGGAATTTCCATCAATATGCAATTGCTACTCAAATGGTGCCTGGAAAGAATTGGTAAAGCCATTGAATGTTTTCCCTTGTGAATTGTTTTTGTACTGAATTAATTCAAAGTGAATCTGAGAAGGTTGGTTATAGTGAATGAATGAGCCTTCCTTTTAAAGAACATGTTTAAACCAGTGTATTATGTATAGAAAAAATGGTGAAGCAATATTCACTTTAAATATCTGGCACTTGGTGTTAAAATTAATTCACTCATTCTTTGATGCATGAAATGTTTTGGCACCAATTTCTTATTGAATCATCCTCAAAAAATTAGCATCCTAGTTATGTCTTGTCACATCCTCATCATACCATTGTTACCATTCATTCCCACTATTCCCACAGGATGATGTTTTTATATTAAACATCTTGTGTTTATGTGTCTATGAATGTTGTGATTCTTTCCCTTACCTCATCAAAGGTGTTGTTTTTTTCACTGTTCACGGTCTTTTTCTATAAAACCCCCATTTTTGGGTCTATCATTTGTTTTTGTTGCTCTCTCTCATTCTCTCATCGTCATTTGGGATTTTGAAGTTTTGCCCTTTTGAGGATATCTGCATATCATTGTTGGTTGCCCCATAGTGTTGGCTGTCCCCGAACCTTCTCCTGGTCGTCTGTGGCCTACCCCCTTCTGGGGCTCTTCAGACCGTGGACCCCCATGTTCCCAACATTGCCCGAGACCAAACACCCCCGACAACCCCACTCCTGCAGGGCTGGCGAAAACCCAAGACACGAACCGTGATGCCGGGAAAGTCGGCGCTGACGAAGCAGATGCAGCAACAACAAACACCTCCGCCTCCAGCACAGCAGGCGACGCCAGCCAACAACGGTCGGCCCACGCCCTCCCCCCCGCCTTCCACCCCCATCCCACCCATCCAGTCCTCGTTGGCCACCAGCACCCTCCTCAACAATCCGTCTCCCGTCTCCCTCACCACCACCAATATCACCACCACCACCACCACCACTACAACCACCACCACCACCACCACCACCACCACTGGCGAAGGGTGCTCCGTCGTCGTCTCGGGCGATAAGTCTCCCTCCCCCCAAAACGAAACGCCTCAAACTGCCAAAGCGAAGAAGGTGCCTCCATCGCTTCTCCTCTCTCTCTCTCTCTCTCTCTTTTTTGTGCATCCTGCATGGTTTTTTCTGATATGGATCATTTATTCACTCAAATTCCACATCATAACTTAAACTGAGAAAAGAAAAACCTTCCCTCCATCCGTGAACCTTTACCCCCCACGACTGAACATTTGTTATGACATGAGGCAAACTTTGAAAGGGCCATGGAAACATTTTATTGAAATAGCCTACGGACAAGGTTTTGATGTTCTAAGTCATGGTCAAGGATCAAACCTAAGTTGGCAAGTTTAATGAAATTCTTTTGTGCACCAAACAAAGTTTACCTCAATTGTTAATAAATGGAGTAATTCAAAGTAACGCCTGAAAACATGACATCTTCATCCTTCTTAATTTCTCCCCTCTCTCCCATTGATGACTGTTTTTCTTTTGTTTCTTCCAACGTTACTTTTGTTGTTGCCGTTGAAGTGCATCTCATTCCAAGTCTGATGGGACTGCCCGCAAGTTGCTGCATACTCTTTTTTTTTGAGATTTCCATCTCTTTCTCTCTCTCTCTTCCATTGTTCTCTGTGGATGTTATTGTCATTCATTTTTTGGACTAAGTTGGTGCGAGTCGCTACCTTGATATCTCTCGCTTATTTTAATGTGTGCCAACTTTGATTGTATGCTCTTGCTTTTTATTGGAATGCTGTCCTTGTTGCTTTCTCATGATATGTTCTTTGGTTTTTGCTTAGTTTGACCAGTACTTGAAGTGTCACATTTGATTATTTTCAATTCACTTGGTATGCATTTAATTTAATGGCATAATTCAGGACTGTTAAAGCATTGCATCTCATGTGAATGTAACTTATTGTGCCAATTTTCTGTACATATTTCTGCTTGGCTTGTGGTATTTTCAATCCTAAAAATTGCACAAACTGTGATACTCTGTTAGAATCTGATACACCTTGCTATCCAGAATGAATCACTTAAACATTCAATGCTTTCAAATTTAGTGTGGGGAGTGTATGGCTATGAGGTATCTAGAATTAGCAACATTTTCAGTCATCACATTACTCTTGGAGTACTTAATATCTCATAAATTTTTAATAAAAAAGTGTGAAAACATTAAAATGCATATTATGTACACCTTGAAAATCATCAAGAATGCTAGAGAAATGTTCATCCGATTCACTTGTCTTATCTATTTTGCACTGAAGTCGTTAGCTATTTTCTATTTGCTCAACAAAAATGCTTACTTGAGAGCAGGTCTCATTATTGCACAGTTGTTTTTATTACTAGTTTGTGATTGTATTTTTATCATATGCTTTTTATTTTTATAGCTTATACATGCACCTAATACATAATTATCTTATCTATTTTTTCAATAGATCCTTCATTTTTTCCAGGAGAAAGAAGGCGGTAAGAAAAAAGGGAGAAACAAGGAAGGTGAGCACTTGGCTATATATTCTCCTCGTTTTGTTTTGTAGTTTTAGTGAACAAGATGGGATAACTGGCAGTCATGTATTTTTTTCAAATTTATGTTAATTATGGCAACACTTGGTAGAATATGGTGAGCACCATACTTGGCACTAATCCTTCACAACTAAATATAACCCTTCACTTAATATATTATACACTCTTTTGTTTTATCCTTGTGTATATTATTCCCCTCTAATGAAATGGAAGTGTTTGATATAACTTTGTAGCTTTTGCTTAGGAAATGAATGGAATTTTGAATAATTTCATCTCATTATGATACAATGTTAGGCCTGATGAAATACTATATTTTCGTCAGCCCCCTTTCAAGTGTTGCAGTGTGTTTTTTTTTCCATGAATAGCTTCTAAATGTTGACTGGCCATGCCATTATTAGGTCCAGTTCATTGTTATGTAATTTCATTATGAAACGTTCTATTAATATATTTTTTCAAATATGACTTAAATAATGCAGGAGTCATTTTATTTCAAAGTATTTTGTCACCATTCTAATATTCCCAGATGTGTGTACGCTTCTAATTGTATTACTTGTGAATGCTTAACCAGACAACATTATTAGTGTAAGTCATTGAATCTGTGATGCCATAATATTCTCGGAGATTAGACACTGTTAGCTAGCTTCTTTAATACTTTTGAATCTTCGTGTATCTCATGTACAATATGCTTCCAGTAGCAGCTGCTTTCACCCAGTCTCTAAATTATACCATGGAGAATAGTTAACTTTGAAAATTAAGTTTTAAGTCAGCTTTTTTAAATGTTCCATATCTATAAGTTAGATTTCAGTGCAAGTATTTTAATTTCAGTGTGAATTTTTTAAGAGATGGTTGAGATAAGTTAGTTAAAACCACTCTATCCTACCTTAATTGAGAATTAAATGCCTGATGTGAATAAGCTGAAAGGAGGCCTGCCATTGATTTCATGAACCATGAGAAAATTGGAATATACCTATATTTTATCTTTTCCTCTTGTGTTGCACTGGTTTCCATTGGTTCCATATACATACGATAATTTGGTAGTTTTGATTCGCCTGTTTTTCCCATAGTGATAGATGCTCTCTTTGAAACTGCTCTTGTTTTACATTTGTTCTGACTTGTACACATCCATATCCGTATGTCTTACCAACTTGAGTTTACATACATCTTAGAAATTGGAACCCCATTCTATTGATGTACACATTTATTTCATCATAAATTGAAATAGAAGAGGGTTTGTCAGCTGAGCAAATTTTATGGCACATCAAAAAACCCCTTCAACAAGCTTAACCACCACTTATGTGTAGTTGCTCAGTTTATTCTCATCGACTGAATTACTCAATGTTTGGCCTCAACCCTCTCTGCATAAATGTAAACCTCTTATAATGTGCACAGTGGTCAATTGAATGTATTATCCTCTTTCTCAAGCAATCTGTAACCTGCTTCAATTTTTGTTGCTAAGGAAAAGTCATATGTTGTAAACCTCTGGATTTAGGCTACTAGAATTAACATGTATCATTTCATAGCAAATCAAGATGTTCACTGACAGTTTTCATATTTGGAAGAATATTATTTGGATTCTCTGTGATTTTTTAATAATTTTCATTCGATGTTTTATATATTTTTCTGGGTGCTTTCTCAAGGTACTAAATTCTAAAGCATGAAATGCCATAATGATGTTTCCTAATGAAGTGCCTAGTTGGGAGGATTACATGGAAGCCAAAATATATTCTTCAATACCTTTATCACAGGGAGCTAATTATATGAATATTGGTGGCTGCATTTTATTTCTCCCATAACTTTTCCTGTAATAACAGCAATTACTTACATTTATTATTATCCTTGTTGCATTTAAAAATAATTTTCTATATAATTTTTAGAGTATCATAGTAAGTATCATTGGTGGATGAATTACTTAATTTTAGTTAGTTTAATTTTAAAATCCGTGCCGTACATATATGTCACCATAGGTACGAAAAGAATCTTTATTTCTGCCTACAAGATCCCTTAAGACATATTTTCCCTGATCCCTGCCTTGAGCTTATCAATTTTGTGGTCATTATGGCAGAGGTATATGGTCAATATTTATAGCTACCAAGAGTACTCAGTCAGTTTGTGGTGGCACTTTTATAACATTACTGCTGTTTATGGGTATAATGTTATGGCAAGATTGTATTTATAAGACCAACCTTGTGATGGCATTGTGGCAAGGTTACTAATGCAGGTTTCATAAATTGCTGCTAGGTCAACATCAGAGTTTTGTGTCAAGATTACCAGTACAATATTATTGCAATGTTAAATTTTCACTGCTGTTATAAATTTTATCTCTAAATGTTGCTACAAGGCTAATACCTTAATGTTGCAAGAAATTTGGGAAGAAATTTGGCAATGAGAAGTTGTACATCAAGGCTTGTGGTCTATTTTACTTGGCATCTTCATTTAATTGGCCATTGTAACATGCCCATATATCACTTGCCAAAAAATGTTCGAATAATGGCAATTTTGCCTCTTTATATAATTGCCTCATTGCAATAAACTATGCTCAGTAAAAGCTTAATCTTGTGACATCAGTGAACTTTGAAGCATTCAAGAGTTCATCAGTGGTAGAAATGGTCGTCAATTCCATCTCTTAGCCAGCTTTATGCCCTTTGGATTCAAACTGGGACCAAAATGCATTGTGGGCATCAATATGCATCAAGCACTTCCATGACAGCCATTATCATCAGTTTAGTTATTAAAGGAATCTATTTTATACACTCTGGTGACTCTATTTCAGTGTGTTATTTAAACATAATATCATCAGAACTTTTTAACCCAGACAGTACGTTAACTTTGTGGCAGCATTGCATAAAGGTCTGTGAGGCATGTTTTGTGACTACCCAGGGAGGTGAGCATGGTAATGTTGTGAGATTAACAATGAAATTTTTAGTAAGGTTAAAATAGCTGTTTGCAATTTTAATTCTTTTATGTTATCGTGAGGTCAATGCTTTAATGTTTTTGTGAGGTTTGTGTTCAGTGTTTTATCAAGGCTAATGCTCGGTGGTTGATAGGGTCATACCATTTTTATTAATACATTGCATTATTTTGGGTAAGCTAAGGGTAAGTTAATCAGTAAAATAAGGTAAAAGGGTATATTGTTTCTCATTCTTGCAGTCTACATTGGAATCAGAAAAATTTGTGAAGTAAAATCTCACCTACCTATTGGGCTGATTCCAAGTTTTATCTAAAGTATACTTGAATTTATTTTGATAAGAGAATGGTATTTGTAAAGTAACTTGCTTATCCTGCGAAAAATAACGAGACTTTAATCAGCAATGGTATAGAAACAATAAATTGAAGTTCATTGATTTTATGAATAAACAGTAAATATTATTATTATATTATAAAGAATATATAAATAAGAAGAAGTAATAAATTGATTGAAGGAATAGTCGGAATTGAATTACTCAATGAGGGTGAAAAAGAAACTGCGTTCAAATTTATTTCTGAGGCATACAATGATGACTTTCGAGAATGGTGTGCAAAGTTTAGAAGCTAATACAATGTAAGGAATGGGTAGAATTCAGGGGATAGCTGTGATGAGCGGATGCGAAAAAATATGCAATTTAACACAGCGGTGTTTCAAGACGCCGAAAGGTGGCAGCCGTTCCTTAGGAAGGCACAACACGCCACCCATTGGTGGCACCCGCAGCGAATGTGTCAATGAGAGATCTAAGTTATTGGTAAGGAAGTATGAGTTAATATCCCCTAGATTGCTCTGGGTTCGCATGAAAGTAGGTATTTGGAGAGTTGTGATTGTGGCGTGCTATGCCCCAGTGGATGGAGAGAGTGACAGAGTGAAAGATGAGTTTTGGGAGAAACTGGGAGAGGTTTTGAAAGAATGTGACCCTGGTGAGAGAATAATTGTACTAGGTGACATGAATGGCTGGGTTGGTGTGAGGCAGGATGCATCTGGGAGAGTGGTTGGGCCTTTTGATGACCCTCGAGTGAACGATAATGGTTAAAACTTGATGAGTGTGTGCTTGGGAAAATGATTGTTTTTGTCAAATACATGGTTTAAACATAAGAGAATACATATATATAAACTTGGCAAAGGGGCAATTGTAAAAGCATGGTTGAAATTGTTGTGTATGATGAGAGATTGAGGGAGTAAGTGTGGGACACGAGAGTGATGAGGGGTGCTGAATGTGGAACCGACTACTATATGCGGATGATACTGTTTTGATCTCAGAGAGCCAACAGGGATTAGAGAAGCTCCTAGATGAGTTTTGTGAATCAACAGAGAGAATGGAATTGAGGGTAACTGCGTGCAAGACTAAAGTAGTTGTTTTTGATAGGGAAAATGGGGAGAATAACTGTATGATGAGGGGGAATGGTGAAGTAATTTAACAGGTGGATGATTTTGTGTACTTAGGTAAGATGTTTGCGAAAGATGGACGGAGTAATGAGGAGATAAAGAGACGTGCGAATGCTGGAAGGAAAGTGGTAGGTAGCATGTGGAGCATATCAAAGAATGAGTGACTGTCTAAGGAGGCAAAAATCGCTGTGTACAAAAGTGTACTTCTCTTGGTTTTATGGTAGTGAAATATGGGAAAGTCAGGATAGACATAAGAGTAGACTAAACGCCATGGGTATGAGTTATCTGAGGAGTGTTTGCGGGAAAAGTAGGATGGATAGGGTGAGGAATGAGTGGGTAATAAATGAATGTGAGTTAGATGCTCCAGTAATGGACGTGTATGAAAGGAGTGTGCTTCGTTGTTTTGGCCATGTTGAGAGAATGGATGAGAGTCAAATAACGAAACAGATATATAAGAGTGAAGTGAATGGTGTGAGAGGTAGAGGTAGGCCGAGAAAGTTGTGGTTGATATGGTTGAGGAAATTCTTAGGAGGAGGAATATTCGGAGTCTTAAAAACAGGAGGGTATGTATGGAGCAGTGTATGGGGTTAAATGAGGCAAAAGAGGTTTGAAAGGATTGGTCAGTATGGAGGAAATCATTGAAGCTGTGTTAGGTGTAAAAATATGTATTTATGAGTGAATCTTAGAGACCCTGCCTACCCATGAAGGGAATGGCATGATTGGTATGTATGTATGTATGAATAATATACACCAAGCATAGAATGCATTATAAGAGCATCGCTTTTTTACACCGCAAAATATTCTCGAAACAGTTATTGTTGCTCCTTGGAGCTGTGGTTAATAATAATAATAATATTTATTCAACGGGTTTATACCCTTTTTCCAGTTTACAGAAAGTTTTACAAAGAAAAGAAAAAATGTAAAAAGATACATACAATAAATACATAGGTATACAGAGGACTTTTTATTTATTTTAAAAATATATGATATTATAATAACAAAGTATATATATATATATATAATGGTATCACATTGTCACGTTATTTAGTACATATTTCTTAAAACTAGTAGAGGAAGAATGGAATAGATCGAAGTTATCACAATATAAGTTAATTTCTGACATTGCTCTGAAAATAATCAAGTTTTTTGTGTAATTGGATGGCTGGTAAGGAACACAGAAAGTAGATGAATTTCTCGTATGGATGTTTGGGATTCGGAGGGTTACTAAGGACAATAAATCAGGGGATTTAATCTTATTATTCAGTATATTATTAAGGAAGAACATTCCAATGTCTTCTACAAAGTGAGAGAGATTGCAAATTCAAATGTTGTTTAGAAATTTCAAGTCCAGGGTCATTATGTGACTATTTCTTAAAATTATATTCAAGTAACTTGAGAAATTTCTTTTGAATCCTTTCCAGAGCATTGATATGTATCTCATAATACGGATTCCATATCACAGTGCCATATTCCAGAATAGATCTCACTAGGGTAGCATAAAGTAGTGATAAGCAATTTACATTTTTTAAATCCTTACAAATTCGGTTGATAAACCCCAATATTTTGTATGCCTTAATAGTTATATGTTCAATATGCATTCTAAAGCCTAAATTATTTTCAAATAATATTCCTAAGTCAGAGAAGCAATTTACTCTCTTCAAGGGGGTACCAGCTAAAACATAATGACATAGAAAGGGGGCATTATTTTTGCAAAAGGTCATTACCTTGCACTCATCGAAATTTAATTGCATCTGGTTAGAACCACACCAAATGAGTAAATTGTTGAGGGAGTGTTGTAGTTCCTTGACATTCTCAGTGCAATCAATAGGGTGGTAAATTTTCAGATCATCAGCATACAAAAGACATTTTGCCGGGTGAATAAAAGAACATACATCGTTAATAAATAAAAGAAAAAGTAATGGTCCTAGGTGGGATCCTTGAGGTATTCCCGAAGTTGCAATGAAATCAAAAGATTGTGAGTTACAAATTTTTACTCTGAGAATTCTGTCTGAAATGTAGCTTTTTAGCCATGACAATAAAAGACCAAAAATGCCATAAGCCTCCGATTTGGAAATTAAAATAGAGTGATTCACTCTGTCGAAGGCTTTAGAAAAGTCACAGTAAATGGTATCTATTTGATAATAGCTCTGCAAGGACATGGTAATATCATGTTGGAATAGAGCCAAGTTGGTTGATGTGGAGCGTCCCTTCCTGAATCCGTGCTGTTCATTAGTTAGTACATTTTCTATTAAAGGGCTTAACTTATCAGTGACCAGGCTTTCAAGGACTTTAGCCAATGCAGACTGTATTACTATGGGTCTGTAGTTACTCACATCATGCTTATTTCCACTTTTGTGGACAGGGACTACAGATGAAGTTTTGAATGAATCCGGGAATACACCCTTCTCTAAAGACATATTGAAAAGAACATACAAAGGATACAATAAGGAGTTACAACATGCTTTTAGTAGAATTGGAGGGATACTATCTGGTCCCATACTTTTTGAGATGTCAAGTTGCTTCAATTTAATAAGAATCTCATTGGTAGAGAGTTTTACATTTGATATGCTGAAAGTATTTGAGAATTGAAATGAAGGTATATTACCTGGGACATCATTAGAGTAAACTTTTGAGAAATGGGTAGCAAACAAATTACTTATTCCTTGGGGATTATCACATCTTTCATTCTGTAGGTACATAAGTTTTGGTAACATATTTGATTTTTTAAGGTTATTTACATGTGACCAGAAATATTTCACATTGCCAATTATATTATTTTGGGTAGTATCAATGTAATTGGCATAACATAATTTAGTCAGACTTTTACATTTTTTACGAAGACTAGCAAATTTTTGATAATCTTCTTGATCACCAGTAATTTTATAGGCTTTATGAGACAGTTTCTCTTCCTCAATCAATTTTTTCAAATCAGAGGAGAACCATCTTGGGTACATACTATATCCTACACGAACTATTGGCGTGAACATAGCAATTGCATCATACAGAGTGCAGTAGAATTTGTTAACAGCAATATTACAGTCAGGTACAGTGAGTAAGCTAGCCCAATTTATATCATGTAAGTAATTGTTTAGGCTATCAAAATCACAATTTTTAAAATCATATAAATATATTGGTTTGGTATTACAGTATGAGCTTTTTATAAACATAATATCAAGGTGAAGAGGTGGATGGTAGATATCACAGTTTATCAATGGCATAGGGTAAGTTGTGACATTAACGTTTTCACAGCTAGAAAAAACTAAGTCTAGTTGGTTACCTGAGCTGTTGCATACCTGACTAACTTGTTTTAAACCGAGAAATGAATAATGTTCAATTACAATTTTGGCCTGAGCATGGACATTTGATACAGGAGATTCCTCATTAATGTTATACCAATTTACACCCGGTAAATTGTAATCACCCATGATGATTATTTTTCCAAATGAACTGGACAGAAGAATACTCTCTACCGAGGTACAATGGATTTCATAGTCAGACACAGTAGAACAGGGTGGGATGTAAACAGAGCCCAATAGGATATTCTTAGAACTTAACTTCACAGATACGAAAACATGCTCAATTTTTTCATCTGGCACCGTAATCTCATATGAACTGAAATGAGATTTGACAGCGATAGGCACACCTCCACCACGAGTTTTACCAGAGGTAATTTGATTGCGATCTTTCCTATAGATGTTGTAATTGGACCAATTTAGTTCGGAAGAATCAATTTCCTCCGTCAGCCAGGTTTCAGCGAATATAACAGCATCAAATTGAGAACTGGATATTGCTAAATGTAAGGCATTTAGTTTGGTTTTCATACCGCGTACACTCTGATAATATTCCGAAAAGGTATTAGACGAGGCATTATCCCTAACTTCGTCAGTAGGGTCGAGTTTTTTGAGACAATCTTCGGGATACCTTTGTCATACTTGATCGTGATGTCAGATTCACCGGCTTCAATGCGGTCATTTCATTCTTTGCGCAGGTTTCGGAGAAATTCCCTTTCCATTACACTTCGATCTCGAGAGATAGATATATTTTCCAATAATTTCACCTTACCATCCCTTTTAGTGGCATTGAATTGTCTTAAAAAATTAATCACATCACTTTCAGACGCCATCATCACTTTCAGGGGTCTGGTTTTATTTTGTTGAGGTTTACCCAATCGGAAGCACCGTAGAGTGGAAATGTTCGGAGCGTTAGAGTTTACCGCTGAAACGACTTTAGACAGAAGATCCAAATCATGCTTACCCAGGTCAGCCTCATTACGGTGATTACCCTCATTAATCCCAAAGAGTATTACGTTCTTACATCTCCTATTGCGGTCGTTGACCTCATTGATGATTACCTCGAAGTCAGCTGGAGTGTGATCCGGGGTCGATGGTTTTTTCTTTAATTCTTCTAATTCACGCTTTAAATCGTGAATTAAGGATTTTAATTCGTCCAGAATTCCACTGTTTGCACAATAGGTGTCTTGACTCGTCCGGCGCGATGATTTGGGATTACAATCACAGCAAAACCAGTCTATATCACCGGAGCCAATCAGTATTTTAAAATCATTGTCCTTTAGCTTAGAACACTTTTTGTGAACCATTTTCTCGCATTTGCTACACACGATGTGGGCAAAATTAGTATCTACCCGCCTTGTACACACTGGACACGAACTCATGTCGGCCATCTTGAGTTATCCATTGAGAGTTAAGAGCCGCTAAAGCAAGGAAAATTTAGCTGGTCCTTTTTAACCATTGTTAAGGAGTTATTAGGTTCTAAACATTGATGAAATATAAATATGGGTGAAATTAAAATGCGCTAATATATGGACATAAATAATCATGGGACCAAATGTCGAATGGAAAGAGAGGTAGTTCTCTCTTTATCATGAAGAGGTCATTACTTTCAAAATACTACTATTTGATCGACATTAACTGGAGTCATGGTTTGAAACTTCGTCGTACCATTTTGTGCTCAATTCTAATACTATATCCCATGGTTCTCTCTCCAAAGCCACTGATGAACTGTAGTATTGGGCATGAAAATGTTCAAGCTTTGCACACTTTTCAACAGAAAAGCCAGGGGTAAAAAATAAATGGAATGTTTTGATACGCCTTATTAAAAATAACTAAAAATGTGCTAGAATACGTAAAATAAATTCAGCTGTGTTCACTTAACTTTCCTTATTCCTAATTGAGAATGTAATAGACTTTATTGTGAAAAAAATTTCTGTTCAGTTTCATTGCTTTCTTTTTAAAGCTAAATAATTAGATTTTAGATGAAGGAAAAACCTAAAACAACTCATCAGTTCATAAATTTAATAGAAAATGTAAAAGTGGATTGGAATTTATTGTTAAATATGTTATCATTAATTTATGTATTGACAATGATGAAAAACTGGGAAATAAAGCAAAGTGAAAACAGGATTCGAGATTGAGTATTTGAGATTCGTTAGAAATAGGAGATTGAAATTTGGGACATGGAATTGATAAATTTTGGATTCAATCTACCTCTAGTTTTTTGTTATAGCTATTTTTTATCTTCAAGAATAAATAAGTAACATTTAAGATTTTCTTAAAATGAAATGTCACCAAAGACACTAATTTCACTATTTAAAAATAGCCACCGAAGTAAATATTTGGGATTAGAATTTATTTCATGCCTCAATTTTAAGTCTTTAATGTACAGATAAAATTACTAGCCAAAAAATCTGGTAAATGAGCAATATTTATCCTCATTTTCTGGATGGTTTCACTGTCGGTTGGTGGCTGTTTGATACTGTCTCTATTTTTAGGGGGTGAATTCACTCTTCTTGATAAACTCTCTCTTGAGATTTTAATATTTTTCTCATGAATGTGACTTTTGAGCCTCTTTTGAGCTCCTTTGTGAGAGAAATTCTTCGAATACTATGTTAATATTTCTCATTATTATTATTAGTGGAGTATTCCAATGTGGTGCATTAAGTCGTGATCCATCAATGGACTGTCACTGTACCATCTTGTTGTCCACAATCATAGGTTCAGGGGCTCTTTCATTTTTCCATAAGTTTTGCAAAATAGCAGCATTATGCATCACTGATGAGATACACTATTATTCAGTTCTTCTGAAAAACCTATTTGCCTCATTGAGGCAAAATCCTTTTGATGATGCACAACACGAGAAATACCAGGTGCTCAAGAAGCATTACAGAAGACTATTAATCACTTCTAAAAGAACATATAATGATAGGAAAATGCTAACTGCTAGCAATAAATCGAAAGCTGCCTGGGAAATAATAAAAAACTCAAAAGGTAAAATATCACACCCTATTCTCCCTAAAGTTAAAGGTGACATACAATTGTTTTTCTTATCCAACTCTTATGTAATAAATTATCTACAACGTGCTACCTTCTAAGACAGCTATGGTACTCAACAAGCAAAAACGTTTTGCTAAATCTTTATTATGGCGAATTTTATTCGCATATTAACTATAGCATCTTATTTTGGGGCTCTTCACATTTATCACTAAACGTCTTTAAGATCCAAAAGAGAGCAGTAAGAATAATAGCTGGAAAACCACATTCTTCACCATCGAGACCAATTTTTACAAACATGAACCTACTTCCTCTTCCTTGCATATACATAATGAACCTAATTATCTATGTAAAAGCTAATCGACATAGTTTTGCCCGTAACAGTGACATTCATGATCACCACACAAGAAGGGGAAATGACATTCACTACCAAACTGTCAGAACTAAGTTGCTAAAAATTGGCCCTAAAGAAATGGGTATTAAATTATTTAATAATTTGCTCACAGAGTTAAAATACATAAAAAGTATGGGCTGTTTCAAATCCAAATTAAAAGAGTAGTTGAAACAGAAAATGTATTATTCTGTGCAAGAGTATTTGAATAAAGGGTAGTATAATATAGTAAACTGGGGGACTAAAGAATATCTATTAATGGTTATAAGATATTTAATTTAATAAGATTCTATAATATGGAGATAATTGTGATATGCATATAAAGTGGTATGGTATATGTGGTATTTTTATGGTATGTACCTAAAATGATGTGCCTTATATCATGTGCATTAATTGTATCCTGATCTTTGGGCAGATAAATTTGTATTGTATTGTATTGTATGCATTACTAAGCCTCCTGTCTTTTCAAAGTTACTTATTTATAGAAACTTTATTAGTTACATTTTTTACTAATGTCGTTGAGTTAATGGGAAATAAATGCCATGAAAGTAATTTATACTGGTAATTCTTTCCATTCCATCTTTCAAAGTAAAATGTTTAGGATGAAAATGATATAATGATAAACAGTATCATTCTGATGGTCGCGTAATATGCAATGGCCATGGCATTAATTTTTGCTTAGACACTAATTTTTGCTAAATGCAAGTTCCTAATAGTTGTTGGTTGGAACTAAATACTAGTAACTGCATAAAACTAATGCATACACTATTTGATACTGTCTGAATATGGAGTTGTTATCCCTCTTGTTAAGAGATTTTTATTGAAAATTTTTAATCTTATGGCAGTTTTACAACTTTCTAATAGTCACCCTTCATGCACTCTTTGATCATCAATTTCAAAAAGTTATGCCCGAGAGGAGGCAACCAATCCAGTTGTGGGAAGTGATTGATGCACTGAAAGTCGCCCTTTCTCATCTAAACCTCTCTTACCGCACTTAACAATTCTTGGTAGCTCTTAGTTATTCAGATACATCTGTGTACAGCTTGCAGCAAAAGTAAATGTGGATGGCTCTGCTGCGCCATGACATGGTCAGAGCTTGAATCAAGGGAAAAATTTTCTTGTGTTGGCCCTCCGTGAAGGAATCATGCCATAGTCATAGTGATCGGGTGGGGCAGTAAGATGGCAGAGGTGGGGGAGAGGAAGTAACGGACGGGGAAGAGGTTCGTGCCAGAGAGCAAATTGAATGGGACTGCGGCCTTCCAAACTGGTAGAACCACGACAAAAATTCTTTCGAGAACCGAGGCCGAGGAAGACGGAATACGAGTCTTTAACCAGCAAACACAAATCGTCCAGTACGCAAAGAAAGAAGCGCTGAAAAGAAATGAGTGATTTCGTGGTGTGTATCCTTATAAATCGATACCACTGTGAGCCTAAAATTTCTCATTTTGTAATTAATAAACTAATTCTGTGTTACTGCAATCAGATGAACACAGTAAAATTTTAGTTTACATTTGAGAAATCATCTCTGAAAAATCAGAATATTCATTGGGATTGTGAAATGCTGACAGGAGTTTTAATGTCATGATGTTTAAGTTCATGCAGAACTCCTGGTTGCTGTTAATCTTACTTTAACAGGTCACTTTTTTGCGTGACTATTTCTTGTCATAATACTTTTAGTGCTGTTCCCTAAATGAATTTGGTGGGAAAACATGATGGTATTTCCTTACAATCATTGCAATACATAAAGCTTCCTTTATGTGAAGGTTTTATAGATTTTTGCGACTTAATACATCTACATCTACATACTACCCCGCCACTGCCGCATGGGCGTGTGGCAGGGGGTGGTAGGTCACCAGCCGTGTAAAGATGTAAAATTTTTGGAGGTGAAATGGTGACATGTACTTTGGGAGCGTATTTAGAGGAGCTCAGTTTTTATTGTGGTCACTTATTGTGCGCGGAAAGAACAAGTTTTTGTACCTATCTGTTTGGCAGAGTGTCTCTCTTATTTTATCGCATCTGTCACCCCTAGAAATGTAGTCAGGCGTCTTGATAATATTCTGTGTGTCGCTCTGAAACACAACAGTTCTGAATATCTCAAGCACTCTAAGCCTAGCATGCAGCCTTCGAGTCTCTAGGGGCTCCCACCTTAATCAATCTAACAGTTGTGTAACATTATATGTTTATTTGTATCAGTTTTTAACGAAGCGTGCAGCTTTTCTATGTATATATTTTGTTAAGTTTTTTGGTTAAATTTATTTGACCATGGTCCCAAATGCTCGCGGCGTATTTGAGGTGTGGCCTAATCAGAGCGAAGTAGCATCTCTATTCCACTTTTCCATCCGAGGACCTCCCTATTATACGCTTAACAAAACCTAGTTTCTTCAATGCTGTGCCGCACATGTTTTGTATGTGTGTTCCCAACAATACATCTGAAGTTAAGGTGATTCCAAGATATTTTACTGTATTTGAAGATTTTATGTTTACTTCACCCACAGTGTAGGTATGGCGTTTGTGTGATGACTTCCGCAGGAAGTGAACTGTGGTTCATTTACTAATATTTAGTTCTAAACCCCAATCCTGGCACCACGAATGAACATTGTTGAGGTCAGATGACAGAACTTCAAAGTCTGCGTCTTCACTTATTTCACAGTAGGTTACTGTATCGTCTGCAATTAATCTTAATTTACTGCTAATTTGAGAACTGTGGTCATTAACATAAATGATGAATAAAAGGGGGCCAATAATGCTTCCTTGAGGAACACGGGATGTGACTGCGACCATATCAGAGCTAAAACCATAAACAACTACTTTTTGTTTTCAATGACTGAGAAAGTCCCTTATCCAGTTCACTATTTTTTTATTAACTCCACATGAATACAATTTATAAATTAATTTTTTGTGAGGATAGTAAGAAATAGTAGTGTGTTCCTCCTTATTGTTACTTTCCTTTCGAGAGAAATCAAGCATATTATATTCACCCTAGTAGCACAGTGAATACTTATAAATAGAACAATGATACAGCCGTATGATTGATAAAGAAAACTATTTGGAGAGTTGTATTTTCATGTGAGTAAGTTAAACAACATGAGGCAGGGTATCAGGCTTTTCCTTAAAAAATGTGGTTTTTGAATTGTCTTATACCGAATTGCACAATAACTTTTCTTTGCAGGACTATAAGATTTAGCCGAGCATTGTGCCTTTCAGATCATACGTGGATATCAATAAGATAAATCAAAGTAAGATTATAATGAAAATAGGGATGGAACTTATGCAATATTTTAATGAGGATGATGAATAATTTAAATGGTAGTATTCGACGCACCCAGAACTAATTATGCAGGCATATTAAGATGTTATTAATGAAATCATTCAAGCTTTAAATATATACCTCTTAAGCTTTTTTTTAAATATTTTATTGCACCCCCTCCTGCATCTAGCTCTTCCTGAAGGTGGATTCTCATTGAGTCAAACAATTTCTCGAATAGTCGAGGACAACGACCAAGAGAATTCCATATGTCTCTTACGTGGGCATCCATTTCTTTGACTGTCGTGATGTTGTCATCCACCCTGCCATGTGCCATTATTCCCCAAACATTTTCAATGGGATTGATGTCCGGTGAACGAGCTGGCCAGTTGATAACATCTATATTTTGATGCTGGGTTAATAAATTCCAGGCTGCATTGCCTGTGTGAACCGGTGAATCGTCGTGCACTAATAACCTTCCACCCATACCTTCGCTGTCAAAGTATGTTGATTGGTTCTTACCTAAATGATGAATGATTAGGATAAATTATCATGAGAGGTCACTGCTTTAAACTAACAAATGACTGTTTTTATTACTTCAAAGGTTAAATTAGAGTTCACCTAAAATATTTCGCCTTCTGAGAAGCCCCTGAGTTATGAGATTACCCCTTAACTAATTCAATAAATATCACGACGAATATGTGTCAATTTGCCTTGTTAGGGGTGTGTGTCAAAGGTGTACAATTTCATCTTCATCCAAAGGGAACGTTTTCTCATCGGAGAAGATGACAAGATCTCAATATACTTGGGGCATGTCTAAATGCGCATCTGCGAAATGCATACAGTGAGCTTTGTGCTCCTTGGTAAACAGTGGCTCCCTTGCCGGCTGTCGGTGGAAGATCCCCCTCTCTCAAAGGCAATACCTTACAGAGTCATTGCTGCAGCCTATTTGCAGCTCTCTTGCAACTGAAGCGGTGCATCCAGCTCTCAAGGGCTCCTCCACAAGGGCCTGGTGAATTCTGTTGTCATCCTTGATGGTTGTGCAGCGAGGTCTGCCATTTCTTGCTTGACTTCTGAGGTCCTCTGCATTTTCTTTTGCTCGCTGCACCCATTTAGAAACGGTATTTGGATGAACTCCAGAATTTTTGGCTACTCAGTATAAGACTACTTTGCAATTCAGTATAAAACAAGTAAAAAAACCACATTTTTTTAAGGAAAAGCCTGTTACCCTGCCTCATGTTGTTTAACTTACTTGCATGGAAATACAACTCTCCAAATAGTTTTCTTTATCAATCATATGGCTGTAGCATCGTTCTATTCATAAGTATTCACTGTGCTACTAGGATGAATATAATATGCTTGATTACTCTTGAAAGCACATAACATTAGGGAGGAACACACTACTATTAAGTAGCAAAAATCTATAAAACCTTCACATAAAGGAAGCTTTATTTATCGCAATGATTGTAAGGAAATACCATTATGTGTACATTCATTTAAGGAACAGCACTAAAAGTATTATGACGAGAAAAAGTCATGCAAAAAAGTGACCCGTTAAAGTAAGATTAATAGCAACCAGGACTTCTGCGTGAACTTGAGCATCATTAAATTGAAACCCCTGTCAGCATTTCACAATCCCAATGAGTATTCTGATTTTTTGGAGATGATTTCTCCCCCCACCCGATCACCATGACTACGGCGTGATTCCTTCACGGAGGGCCAACGCAAGAAAATTTTCCCGTGATTCGAGCTCCAACCGTGCCGCGGCACAGTGGAGCCATCCACATTTACTTTTGTGGTTAGCTCTACATATTTGTTTGAATAATGCATGACAACAGTCGACCATTGTATGGGGAGGGAGGAGATGAAGGGTTAAAGGGAAGGTAGAAGGCACGAGAAGAGACTCTCACTTTTGAGGCCCAATGACATCAGCATTTTTTTGTGTCACAAGAATTCTTCTTGTGCTATAGGATAAATTGTACCGTTATTGGCCACGTGAGGTAAACTCTTTGTTTGAATTGCATTAAAAATCTTTAAAAATATTGAAATCAAAGTAACTCAAGATTTTTGAAAACCTCATTTTTTTCCTTTTGGATTGTCGTTATGTAGCCATAGAAAAAACTTCTCTAAAAAATTATTTTGGACTTATGACATTGCTTTTTGGTATAGTTATGGGGCACCTGGCACAGTTGTTGCCCAAGTGTTTGATAGTTAATTGCCTGAGTTATTTTTGCTTTCTTAAAAGTAACATTATTGCTCTAGCAAGTTATTGCAATGACAACAAATACTGTCTTATTACACTTATAAATTCTTAACTTCAAGTATCAGTAGTTGATTTATCTTTTCATCATCTTGCTCCTCTGACTTTTCTTCAGATCAGTAGTTCCCAGACTATGGGTTGTGACCCTCATTGACCCACTAGTGAGTGGCAAGGTCAATTTTGGTGGGTCATGAGAAGGATGGTCAGTCAAATAAAAATGCAAAACACTTAATGACCTAAGCCATGTCATACTATCATAAACCTAACCAGTGTGTTTGGTGTGTTGCACGCTTCTCCTTCCAGTGTGTCGGCTGGGTCTGTGTGGTACATCAATAGTGAGTTGCAAAAAATGTCCAACACATCATCTGGGTCACATGACTAGAAAGTTTTCTTCTGTGACCTTTCTTATTCACATATGAATCTGTAGGAATTTCTGTGTTACAATTGTGATGGTGGAAGATATCACAGTTTTTGATATTTGGAATATTTTTACTGTGATATTTTGGCATAAATAATTCATGCAATAGCCTCTGACGCTTTAAAGATCTAGGCCCTAAATCTGGTTGGGTTAGCTCATGGCATATGTCACAGCATGAATTATCCATTAAAATATACTTATACCTGCTGGAAAAGTCCTTTCATTTGGTTTTCTTATAATTCCATCCTTTTTCCCTTCTTTTACTTCTGTGTGCTGTTTTTCTGTCTTTTTTTCCTTATATCAATGAACCAATTAAGCTCTCTAAATCAACTAACAAAGACTGGGTCACTCCTGAAATTAGGCACATGTCCATGGTATTAAGAACAATGTCATACTATAACATGTCCTCTAAAGATGAAAAAATGCACCATGAATATTCTAGCTTAAAAAAGCAGTACCATCTAACCATTAAGAGATCAAAGAAAGAATTTAATGATAAAAGTATTTTAAATGCTCCTAATTATACTAAAATGGCTTGGGATATAATTAAACAAAATTCCAGCTCTAATGTAGTGGAGTTACCAGCCCAGTTTAGTGTTAACAAAAGTAAACCAATAGATCCAATAAAACTGGCAAATGAATTCAACTGCTCCTTCTTGAAGCTACCAATGGTTGATGTTCCTGATCCTCCTCATGAAGTCAATATCTCATCTGCTGTCTTACCAAAGACTATATTTTTTAAACCATGCTGTATATCTGAGCTTCGCTCACATATTACCAAGGTAGGGAAAAAAGCCTCAACTGACATATATGGCATATCAGGAAAAATTATATATAACTGGGTAGATATGATTTTAAGTCCCTTAATCTCTCTTGTAAATCAGAGTCTGAGATGATGGAGTCTATCCTGATGCACTCAAAGTGTCCAAGGTTATACCAACCTATAAGAAGAAAGGGGAGAGAAACAAATTGGGAAATTATCAACCAATATCAATCATCCCCCAGCTAGGGAAAGTATTTGAGTATGTATTCAGCTAACAACTAATTGACTTCCTGGAAAATAATGACTTACTTTCTACCAAACAATTTGGGTTTAGAAAAGGAAAGTCAACAGAGCAAGCAATCTTAAATACAGTTGACACCATCATTGAAAGAATTAACTCAAAGCAAAAAGTAATGGGTGTTTTTTTTACTTATCTAGAGCATTTGATGTGGTTGAGCATGATAAACTCTTATACAAATGTGAACAAATGGGTATTAGAGGCACAGCCCAGCAGTGGTTGAGAACATATCTCAAAAATCGTCATCAAAGGGTAGCTATCCAGGAAAATGGCAATTTCTACCTCTCTTCACCACTAAGAGTTGATAAAGGTGTTCCTCAAGGATCAGTGTTGGGTCCTATCTTATTTGTCATTTATATAAATGATATACCAAGTACAGTCCAAGTAAACCCTCACAGTAAATGTGTCATGTTTGCTGATGATGTGAGCATCATGTCCCAGAAGTCATTTCAAGATGTGATTGCTTTAGGTGAATCCATTATTCATGACATGAGCATGTGGTGCATTGGGAGTAGCCTCATTCTTAATGAAACAAACATAGGCCATGATATTCTCTCCAAATTCTGGTCAGTTTGATTCAAGTATTTCAGAACCCATGATAAACAACTGTAAAGTCATCAATGACTATAAATTTTTGGGAATAAATTTTGACGAACACCTGAAGTGGGACCATCATATCATATATATCAGCAAAATATCAAATTCAGTGTACTATCTTCTTTCAATTTTGATGCACACAGTTAGTATGGATGTCTTAAAAACATTATATTATGGTCTATTCTATTCTATTCTATTGTATCTTATGGAATAATAATCTGGAGTAGTGGGTCTTCTACTAAGTTAAACAATGTTTTGATTTTGCAAAAGGAATTGCTCAGGTCTGTGTGTAATAAGCCATACAGAGCTCATTGTAGACCAATTTTCAAGAGCCTTGGCATTCTAACAGTGCCCTGTGTTTATATTTATAATTCAGTAATTTTTGTAAAAAAGAATTTGACCTTATTTCCATCTAACAATGGAAAACATAGCCATGCAGCCAGGACAAGTAATCATCTTTGTGTGGTATCTGCCAATATGTCAATGATGTCCAAAGGTCCCCGCTCTGTATGTATAAAAATGTATAACAAGCTACCCATGAGTTAGAAAAATGAAAAATCATTAACTATTTTTATAAAGAAACTGTATATGTACCTTAATGAAAATTGTTTTTATAATGTGAATGATAACATAAGTTCAGTGTAATATTTTAATGATATCTTGTATTTATATATGTACATGTTGGTGTTATTTTTTATCGTTTTTTTGCATTGCAAATACTCTTGACGTACCCTATACAATTACATTATTTATGATATTTTGTACCAAATATTGTACTTGTCAACAGGGGAAAAACTTAAATTATTAATTAATTATAATTAATTATTAAAGTGTTCAGATATAATAATTAATCACAGACTTTAGTATAATTTATTACAATTATATTTTAAAGGAAATTGATCTTGCAAGCTGAAAAAATCATCTTTACATACACTTTTTAGGGATCTCTTGGATATGTTTGGGGTCGAATAGGATAGACCGACAGACACCACTCAGTATTATGTATTGGTATAGAAAACAATCATCTACCTACGTGCAAAGTTTTAAGACAAAGAGCTCATAAGTTGATTTCTTGGAAGGCTAAATAGAAAGCAGTATTTAGGGACTTAAGTGCCCCTTGGAACCTCAACTATCCATCTTGAATTATTTTGGTGAAAGTAATTCTTAAAAGTGAAATAGGAAGCCTTTGTAAATTTCCAATGTTTAAAAGGGGCCCATATTTTGGGTCCTGGATCCTTTGAGGCCATGATAATACAAAAAATACATACACACACAAACATATATATTTAAACATAAACATACAAACATATATATATAAATTCACTCATTCATACAGCATGCACACAAACATGGTGTGTAGAGAGAGTGTGATCACTCTCTCTACACAGCAAGTTTGGCTAAGAACTCAAAATGTCTTGAGTCACACTTTTCTTTTTTCTATACCCTTTCATTACACCCCTGTCCAGTTTTCCTAATGTAAGATAAACAATATAAATAAAATTAATAAAAGATGTCACAGACATGATAGGTAAAAATATGCATAAACACAGAAAAGAGGAAACTCACACGATTTTAGATATTTCAGGGGCAAAACCAACACAAACATCTTCTAGTGGAAGTAAGAAGTGCCAAAGTGTACTAGAAGTAGTGATGGGTTAAGGAAAGAAGGGGGGGAGGTGTGGGAGGGGGGAGGGAGGAGAGGGAGTTTAGTGGAAGACATTGAATTTCTTAAGAAAGTAAAAACTTGGTTATTACTTAAAAAATATCGAGATTTTGTTTCGTAATTTACATGAAATATTTATCGAATTAAATGTAATGAATTAAGTGATATTGTAATATCATTGTTGAAGTAAGTTCGCCCGATCTTGTATTTATGTGTCTCTTTTTTGTAACCACTATTTAATTATGTATATCTCTGAGTCTTTTCTATTTTGAATTAGTTTCTTCACTGAATTGTAAACGTTTTATCAAAAATTGTAAACCATTTTGTTTTTTGCTATCGTTTTTTGCATGGTTTACTTATTTGTCAGTAGCCCCAACACAGGTTATTCCTTAGGGGCTATCTATGGTACTACCACTCTGTAATTCCTGAAACGGAATTAAATTATTATTATATTATAATATATAAAAGTAATCTTTGTTTGAAGGTAAATATATTTTTTTATTTGTGATTATTATATTTATGAATGATTTATGACCAAAAATAAGTACAAATATTCCTTGTTGTTGTAAATTTATTGTGACCCATCCAAAGGGAAATTACAGCGTGTAAACTATTTGTAAATAAATTTATTATTATTATTATTGATGCTGGAGGGGGGGGATCACCTCTCTCCCCCACCCAAGGAGGGAGGAGGTACTGTTCGCGTAAATGAATTTTTAATATGGCTGGTTACTATAAATTGCAAAGGAAAGTGTCTGGTCTTAAAAAAAAAACATTTACTATTAATGTGATAATTGACAGGGGTCATCTGAATAGAAATAGGTACATGGACAGGAAAGAAGGATAATAATAATAATAATAATTTAAGTTTTTCCCCTGTTGACAAGTACAATATTTGGTACAAAATATCATAAATAATGTAATTGTATAGGGTACGTCAAGAGTATTTGCAATGCAAAAAAACGATAAAAAATAACACCAACATGTACATATATAAATACAAGATATCATTAAAATATTACACTGAACTTATGTTATCACTCACATTATAAAAACAATTTTCATTAAGGTACATATACAGTTTCTTTATAAAAATAGTTAATGATTTTTCATTTTTCTAACTCATGGGTAGCTTGTTATACATTTTTATACATACAGAGCGGGGACCTTTGGACATCATTGACATATTGGCAGATACCACACAAAGATGATTACTTGTCCTGGCTGCGTGGCTATGTTTTCCATTGTTAGATGGAAATAAGGTCAAATTCTTTTTTACAAAAATAACTGAATTATAAATATAAACACAGGGCACTGTTAGAATGCCAAGGCTCTTGAAAATTGGTCTACAATGAGCTCTGTATGGCTTATTACACACAGACCTGAGCAATTCCTTTTGCATAATCAAAACATTGTTTAACTTTATGAACAATTATTTGGAATTCATTGATTTTGTGAAATGGTGGTTGGCTGTACTAGAAGTTATACACATGTGCTGACATCTATATGACTTTTCCTCTTTTCTTTCTTTATACCCCACGTCAATTTTTGTATGATTTGCATAAATTATTTTGAAAATTAAATTTTGAAGTAATAAATATTTGTATAACTGTTTGCAGTGCTTCTGTGTTTTTGCTCAAATTTGCAAAGCTCTGTGTTGCCTTCTGAAGTGTATCTGTGATAAGTTGCTATTTATCCTACTTGTAATTGGATGGAAATCAATATTTCCAATGTTGTACAATTGACTTTGTCTTTTTTCCCACATTTGTCAAATCCTCCAATTGCTCGACGTGCCCCACCTGTTCTCATCCCATTCACTGGTGAGTGAACACTTTCCCTGCTGTGTGTTTCCTACTAGAGCTGCTTCCACTGTTCAGTGATACTTGCGTGCTTGTATTGTTGTTTTACGCATGACCTCATTTTACCTTACTGGATCAAATGTCTATAACTGTTTTCTACCCATCCATTGATGAATAAAATATATTTGCATGTATCATTGCCTTTATATGTGCTTACTCCTCTGCTTTCTTAGGTGATATAACTTTGTTATTCAACATTAATTTGAATTTTGCTGGAAAATAATATTCCTGAATACTTGAAGTATGGAATTTTAATGTCTAGCATGTATTTTGAGAAATGACTATCCAAAATGTAGATGTTCTTATTACATTCTTATTTTGATGCTAATGATTGAATATATCAAATCAATACATGTATTAGTAAAGTATTCTCGGGTTTGGCATCGGGTAAGGCTATTAAAGGCCAACATTTTGACGAGAAACTCTCTCATCGTCATCAGGGCTAAGACTGATTGCTGAGTTAGGTCCATGCCGGGTTTTTATACTTGAGACCCATTGTTGACCGGCCAATTCAAAATTCGCTCACAGCGGTTGGAATTTGAATTGAGAAAAAGCTTAATCGAGACTCGGGGCAGAACATCAGCCAAATATGGAGATCGTTACTTGATAAAATACAACGGTCGTGGAGACAATTCAAATCCCAACCTCCGTGATCGAATTTTGAATTGGCCGGTCAGCAATGGGTCTCAAGTATAAAAACCCGGCATGGACCTGACTTGGCAATCAGTCTTAGCCCTGGTGACAATGAGAGAGTTTCTCGTCGAAGCGTTGGCCTTTAATAGCCTTACCCGGTGCCAAACCCGAGAAGACTTTACTAATATTATTCGCCGGGAAAACCTACAATCTCTTAATACATGTATTGTTTGTTACATAGTGACAAATCTCCAGTTTGAATCCCAATACAATGTCCATTATTCCTTCATTAGGATTTTCAAATTTGTTTAGCCTTGATCGAGAGCTTGATGGTACAGTTTGGTAGTGCGCACTTCTGCATGGGTGGTTTAGAGTTTGACTGTCTGTCATCACATGGCAAGAATAGTTTCATTTATAAATATTTTACAGAGACTTAATCAATCTGTATATCTGTTAAATATCCAGTGATCATTCTCTCTTATTGGATCATAAAAAACCAATGAAAACAATACAGTGGCGTGCATATTTTCAATGAGACACAGATTTATATTTCTACGTGTAACTGAATGCGGTATTTAAGAATTTTTGTATCTTTTAAAGCTTTGCAGTAAATATTATTGCTCTAGTTTTCCAATGCCTTCTATGCACTATTGGATTTAAAATCAGTTCAGTTGGTGTCTAATTTGTCTTCGTTCTTCAATTCATGCTGACTCTAGTGATGATCCATGAACCTGCAGTCCTTATTGAGGGGGTACTATTTCGTGCCCGATATCTTGGCTCAACTCAGCTGGTCTGCGAGGGCCAGCCCACTAAAACAACCCGCATGATGCAGGCGGAGGAAGCCGTGTCGCGCATAAAGGTAAGAAAGAGAGAGAGAGAGAGAGAGAGAGTGTGTGTGTGTGATTGGTTCGGCAGACACACTTTTGATGTTTTCTGGGAGATGTGCTTGGCCCTACCCAGGTAGTGTCTGGCATTTTTATTTTTCCTCTCACCTACTCACTGTGCGTTTGCGTGTGTATGTGTGTGTGCATATTGTTTGTGTTTCTTCATAGCCTCTCTCTCTCTCTGTCTGTCTGTCTCTTTTTGACTCTTCGTATCTGTGTCCCCTGGGAGTGGCGTTTGCTGTTTTGGTTGGCATCGTTTCCTTTCCTTATCCTTCTCCTGTTCATCGGTGTTGTCGCACTTTTATCCACGCGTACAATCATTTGGGTCTTCTTGTGCCACTTTTTTCAGTTTGAGCTATTTTGCTGGAGCTTTTATGCAGCCGGACATGCTTACCGGTTGATCCATTGTATAATGCTTATATTTTTTGAATGGACATTATCATATCTATAGTAGTTTTACTGCTGTTTCTTCATTTTTCTCCACCTTTTTGTATCATTTCTATCATTTTGCTGAGTTTGTTACCTCTAAATGTGCAGATTTAGCATTTTATGTGGAAAAATACAGATGAAATAGTTTTGCTGTTGCACTGAAAGGCTAAAGTATCTTTATGAAACATGAAAAAAAAGGACTGCTTCATACCTGTTTGCACAACAAGCAATTTGGTTAGCTCAAATCTGTAGTGTTTCCAGTATTCCTCCTCAAGTCAATGTTTCAAGCAGTGCTATAATTTTTTGCCTGTTAATCAGTATTTTCCTCCTTAAAGTTCTTTTGACAGCACTGGAAATAGAATTAAAAAAAGAATGAGTGAAACAAAAATTGCTTATATTGACATGGCCGAGTTAAACTTTGGCAACAAAAATTTGCAGGCCAACCAAAACTGCAGCCTCAGCTCCCAGGGTTATGGTGGTGTTGGTGATGAGGGGGATGAGGATGGTGAGAGTAGTGGTGGGGAGGATGAGGAGGAGGAGGAGGATGAGGAGGGGGGGGAGGAGAGAGGGGGAGAGGGGAGGGTGGGTGGGGTGGGGGGTGGAGGGAGCGAGAGGGGGGGAGGGGGTGGATCGAAGGTGGTTGACGGGAAGCTGAGTGGTCTACAGCTGCAGCCAATGATGAAGGTGGCTCCCCACGGGGGAGTGCCACAAGGAGCCACTGGCACTGTGTTCAGGCTGCAGTTTCTAGGGTCTGTTGAAGTGGAGGAGGAGTCCTCGGGAAAGAAGCGACGCAAGCGATTGAAGAAAAACATGGTTGAAGAAGCAGTGACCAAGATTAAGGTGTGTGTGTGTGCCAATGTGAATGTCCAGGGAGGATTGGGTGGTTGGGAGGGTGGGTGGCTGAAAACGGGGAGTGAGGAATTGGTGTGAATCGATGGGCTAATGTTACTCCCATAATCCTCTACCTCACACTTTCCTTAATCACCCGTTTTGTGCATTAGCCTGAGTTTAATGTGTGTGTGTGTGTGTGAGTGTGGTTATATTCATGTGGGATCGATATGTTGTCTGAATAATTATATCCATGTATGATGTTAACGTCTATGTTTTCATAATTTCAGGATGACTTACCCAATCAAGTCTCTTTTGTTAGTGTTTACTAGAGAAGGATCATTTGCCTAGTTTATGAGGAATTGGTGTCCAAATGATGGGAATGTTGTTAGTAATTAGTAATAATTTCTTGCAATGTACGGCTTTCTCCATGATGAGAACAGATGTGGAGATTAAGTCCTCAGTTTTATGATTCTACTGTTAGGTTTTAATATTTCATACTCTTTTATGTTTTTGGTCAACCAATCATTTTCCATCCCAAGGTATGTGCTTCTGAAATTATTCCTTTTGTGTTACAAGCAGAAAAGATTGAGAAGTAAATAGGTATACAATAGAGGCCAATGAGGTCCCAATCACACAACTTAGGACATGATCACATTCATTCTATTCAAATTTATTCATTTATATAGTAATGGAATTTTTTGTGTAAGATTCATATTTAAAGTAATTAACACCATAGAGTAAGCAGTAGATAGAGTACTTACTCTGTAAGCCTATAGGTTTATCATATTTTTAACTCCAAAATAGGCGAATAAATGTCCCTGGATTTAAGAGCTAGGCAAGAGGCAAGGCAAGGCAACCTTCCAGCCCTGTAAACAAAAAGTGGTTATCGCTCGAATTTGTTCCAAAATGTTTGGTGTGAAATCCTGTGTCCCAAAAGGAAGCATGATTATCTCAGATGTTGACTCAGAACTTCTCTCCTTGAACCACGACAATGTTATCTTGTGGGATCTTCATTGGAGACTCACGAACTGAGCTTGAGTATATGCCAAGCAGTACTTTTGTCATGAAATAAATCGCACTGACCCCATATCTTTACGGTGGGAGGGATGTATAAAATCGAGTCAGATTAAGTTGAATTCTTGGGAATCTCCTTGACTTCAGATCTGGCTGATGGGGATTTATAACAAACTTTTTTGGTGCTGCATTTAACCCCTTCGCTATGAGCAATGTTTTTAAACAGGGTAGATTTTCATTCGCAAGTGAACGAACGACGTTTAAACACGGCGTAAATGTTTTGACGTAAACCACTGAACGACATCGTTATACGTCGCTGCCTCTCAGCTAGCCCTAAGCAGGCCTAAAAGGTTCTGTGAGCCATAAAAGACCTCTTCTCGGGGCGCCTTACCCTTTCTCAGTCTGCGGGAGAAGATTATCTTGACCCTTCGTCTCAGTGCGAGCCCCACTCACAGCATGTGTCCGCAGTCAGTTGTTTGTTTATGCAGTGGAAAAAACAGAGATTTAAGTTTTTGTGTAATTTGCTAATTGTGGGTTATATTTACATTCCTTATGTTTAGCTCTACAATTACAAATTTTAAACGGAGCTCTATCATTATTTTTAACTTAGGTAGTGTGTAATGGAATCACCGAACTAATTTTTATCTAGTTATGTTATTTAGGGAGTATTTTTTGTTAGGTTTTTAGTTAGTTGGATAGTTATTATGTTTTCAGATAAACAAGTAAAAGTTAATTTTTTCATATGCTGCACAGTGTGAAAGTAAAAGATTGGATGGAGACGGAGGGAGTGTACCAAGACATGCGACCAAGTGTATGTGGGTGAAACAGGCAGAGCGATGAGGACAAGGATTAAGCAGCATAGTGTCGTGATTTGACTGGGCCATTTCGATAAATCAATGGTTGTGGAACATGCCACCCAATGCCACAAAATTGGTGTCACCAATCCTAAAATCGTCACCTACGAAAAACACTTCAAGGCGAGAATCTTTAGAGAGGTTTTGGAAATACCAAAACATAAAAGCAATTTGAATGGGGACAATGGGAAAAGGATAAGTGAGCCATGGCTGCCTGTAATTCCCAGAGGAAGGAGTGATTTCCAGAAGATTATACACCCACCTCCAACCTCCTCCCCCCTTCCACTTCCTTGAGGATTTATAATTGATGCATAATAAAGGTGTTATGGTCATTCAGCCTGATGAGGTTTCCAGCCTGGCTCTGCAAGGAGAAAAAAGTTGTTTCAACAAATTCCTGATGTGGGTTACCCAAAAAAAACAAGTCTTTGTTTAAGACCTTGGGGGCTGGGAAAGATGTATCATATAGTCATTCAGGTTAAAACAAGATGACTGACATTGGAAGGGAGGTAAAGAATATTTCAAACAAGATGCAAGAGCTGGAAATTGTATTCAAAAATTGTACATTTTTGTGCACCACAAAAATACTGTTATACATGACAATGCATGCAAACAACAACAAACGTTTAGTAAAACATAAGATAAATATTTCTAATAATAGTTTTAATAATATAAATTTATTAACAGGCATTGGGAACCCTTTTTTAGAAGAAAAATACAATGGAAAGGACAAATAATAGACAGCACAAGAAAAACCTTTTAAGACATTAAAACATAGAGATAATAAACTAAAATTACATCATCTTTTGTCTTATTGTCTGAAGAATCTTATAGTCTCTTACAAGCAAAGAATGTAGCTTTGATGCTCAAACTCACATGCAAAGTTGATTTTTATAGCAATGGTTGGCTCAAACTTGACTTGAGTGGAAAATCTGGTGTTTACACATCCCTCGAAAATATTCTTTATAAACAAAAATAAGGATGTCTTTGAAGGGAAGTAGTTTGCAAGAACCATTGAACCTGTGATATTTTAACTGGTAGGCATGGCAAACCAGAGATAAGAGTGTCACAGAGGGGGTCCATTACCAAACTGAATACCCTAGAAATATGGGAAATAATTGAAAAGGTTGACCATATTGATGAGGAAAACGAGGAAATACTTAAGTATCATAATAGTGGAGAAACCCAATGTGGACCTTTAGAGTTTTCTAAACATCATAGAGCTAAATAATGCAGTAGGTAATCAGCCTCACCTTATCCAAGCAGTTAGTGAGATATCAGCCATGATTAACCCTTCGAGCATGACTTTAATCAGAGGTATTTTAATTGCTCCCGGTGTATTTAATTTACCAGAGTTGAATTTTTGCCTGAATTTACTTAAATACTTTTATCATACCACTATCTATGATAAAATTGTACAAAATATGATATTCTATGTAGAATTGTTTATGCTACATTATAAAAATTATGTATTTAGATTTTGTCAAGGACTTACTTTTATACTGCTCTCCATCTCCCACATTTAGTAAGTGTTCTGAGTGTGGTATTTTTCGAAACATGGGTCTGGGTTCAGAGACAGTGTTCCTAGGCAGTTTTTTTTCCTTTATTTTGTTTCTTTTCTCTTCCTAATTTTAGTTCATACAACACACCTTCTTCCAGTCTTTTAAGTTTCTGTTTTTGGATTCTCCTGGATGAAATGCCATCGTACAAACCAGCCACGTACAATCAGTATCTGTATCATTTGGTTGCCCTTTGCACTTATCTACCTTTTGTCCATTGTAACTTGCTGTGATCTTATCAACAAGGCTTATTCTAAATGATACATGGTCTTTTTGGTTACCTGCCTTGCGGTTAAAAATATAAGCATTCGAAACTATAGTAAATTCTGTTTACTGTGCAAATCTTCTGCTCATTTAAACCAGGTCTCTTGAAATGATACACCACAATATAGCTTTTAAATGAGTATATATTGTAAATACGTTTATATTGATATGTGAACAATTCCAAAGTGTTAAACAAACTATGGTAACTTAATATATAAAACATATATATGTTGCCAGAGGGCAACACTGTTTTCTTGATTCCCAGCTGATACACCATCCAGCTAAGGTGTAGGCAAAACCAGTGTGGGAACGCCTGTCTTTTAATGTTTTTGTAAGAAAAACTCAAATTTTTCATTAATATACTCTTTGCCATTATCATTCCTCAATGCTCTCACTTTAAGTCCAGTCTGTGTCTCAACTAGGGCCTTGAACACCTGAAATTTATGAAATACTGCATCCTTTGTTTTCATGGTGTATCCAAAAGTCATCCTTGTGTAGTCATCGATGAATGTTACCAGGTAACGTTCTCCTCAAAATGATGACACACTCATGGGTCTGCAAACATCTGTATGAATCAGATCTAACTTGCCTGTTGCTCTTGAGGCTCCTTTTTTATTGAAAGGAAATCTACGTTGCTTTCCTTTGATGCATGCAACACACTGGTGACCTTTATTCTTGCTGCAATCAGAAAAATTCATACCATGAGCCATACCATTTTTTAATATCTGTGTACCTTGGTAATGCAAGTGACCGCGTCGCTTGTGCCACAATTGGTACTCTTTCTTGCTCTTGAGTGCAGCTTGTACTGTCTTATCAGTTGATGTAGCTGAGAATGCACTTCCTTGTCGACTGACAATGTCCAATTTTTACATTCCATCAACATTACTTGCTGTTGCTAGCACTTCAGCTTTGGTTTGGAATTCATCTTCATCATAAATTTTGCAGCCTTCCCTTGAGAATACCACCATCAATCCTTTTTCTACCAATTTGTTGACAGAGAGCAGGTTTGTTGCAAGGCGTGGTACATACAACGCATCTTTAATGGTGTTTTCTGAACCTTCTGACATGATCACTTGTACATCACCTGATCCTGCACAGTTTAATGTTTCATTGTTGGCCACAACAATTTCCTTCTTGAACTTCAAGTCTTGATAATCCTTCATCCAGCTCTTCTCGCATGACATGTGACATGTTGCTCCAGAATCAACAAACCAACTACTTGGATCACTACGTGCAGCCAGCAGTACTTCTCTTTTTGATTCATTATTGTTCGATGACTTTTGACTAGCATTTCCTTGCTTGTTCAATTTTTCAGGCTTCTTCATAGGTTGTGGACATTGAGGACTAGTGTCCAAATTTATTACAATTAAAACATTTTGGACCAAAATTCTTTTGTTTCTTGTTCCCTGTAGTCTTGACTTGTTGCTTCACAGCAAGCACAGCATCACTGAATCCTCTGTGACATTCTTCCAGTCTTCGAACATCATCATTGATAAATTTGGATTTAATGTAGTCTGCTGTTATCTTGATGTTGAGGTTCTCAATAGCCATAATCAACGGATTATATTTTTCTGGAAGTCCATTCAGCATTATAACCCCAATAAACTCATCTTCCACAGGTGAACTTATGTCTGCTAATTGTTGTTCAATAGTCATAATATCGGTTAAATATTCTTTCATGCTTGAGTAATCTCCTAGATTCGTGTTAAACAATCTTCTCAAGAGGCCCAACCTTCTAGTAATCCCTTTGGCTTCAAATGCTGCACTTAGGTTGTCCCAGGTCTCTTTACTTGATTTAGCATTTCTTACATGTGAGATCACATTTGGTTTAACCATCAAACAAATCTTCGACCTTGCCCTTGCATCTTTCTTCGCATTGATTTCTTCTCCCGGAATACAATCCCAGAGATCTTGGTGTATTAAATACATTTCCATGTGGATTTTCCATGTGTTATAATTGCTTATTCCTTCCAATTTTTCTATGTTGGGAAGCGGGGATGAGCCAACTATCGTAGTACTCGCCCTATTACCAGCCATGCCACTGCAAGGTACATTTTTACCTTCTTCACTTGCTTTTGTCGTGTGTCCAGTACCTTGTTCATCATTACTCATCTTGATGACCTCTCTTCACTGTAAATCTTTGCAACAAAAATACTTGTAGCAATTACTTGCTGGTACACTTAGTGTGTTCTTCTAACCTCACACCACCAATTACTTTTACGTAAATTTTTTTACATTTTCCGCGATGGAATCGTTCTGGAGACCATAACCTATAGTAAATTCTGTTAACTGCACAAATCCTCTGCTCATTTAAACCAGGTCTCTTGAAATGATATGCCACGATATAGTTTTTAAGTAAATATATATTTCAAATAAGTTTATATTGATACGTGAACAATTCCAAAGTGTTAAACAAACAATGATAACTTAATATATAAAATATATATATGTTGCCAGAGGGCGACACTGATCATAGAGTGAGAGATTATGTACAAAGTACCCGAGGTAAGAAAATACAACAGAAACAGCTGTATTTCCCAGATGATTGAAGAGTTTTTTGTATCATACTTTTGTTCTTTTTCTTTCCAGCAAAAATGTCCCTAAAAGCTGATCTTTTAAATCTACACCACCCATATATTATTGTTATAATATATTATACAAGTTGGCTTATTGACAATTTCCTTTCCACCCTTTTGGGCAATGGGTTTCATTTCATCTAATTGTTTTGTTGTCAGCTTTGAGACATCGCGCTTGTCCTTCCACTTCAAGGCTACCGATTTTCCACATTTTGCACTCATTATTTCTCCTTTCTTTATTTTCTTTTTTATTATTGTTGGCAAACCTTTGCAAGTGATTTCAACAGTCCCAACAGCATCCATTGTCCTTTGAACCAATCTTTGGAAAAGATAGGGACTACAATAAAAATTGTCCATGTTAACACATCTGCCTGAGTCTAATAATTTTTTGCTCAAACTCAGAACAACCTCTGTTGATAAAAGATGCTTCCCTAGTAATTTTGCAGCCTGTATTTGTTCCTGAGCCAATTACATAATCCCACAAATATTCCAAAGATTCATGAGTTGAAACATTTTTATAATGAACTGGGAAGCTTTCATGGTTAATATACTTATTCCATGAAAGCTTACCTTTCCCCAACAACAGTGATTCATCAACACTGACTTCTTTACCGTGTAATAATAATAATAATAATAATAATAATAATTTTTTATTTGTCCAAAGATTTGATGCTACAAATATAGGACACGTCAAGTGAGGTACAAAATACAGTACAATGAAAAATGTTACAAATGTAGAAATTTCTCCACAGAATAAAATAAGTTTTTCAAAAGAAACTGCCGAAGCTTACGTTTGAAGAGGGGCATAGTCTTTACCCTCTTAACTTCAGGTGGCAGCTTATTAAATAAAAATAGGCCCATATGCCAAGGGGCATAACCTGAGTTTTTCGTTCTTATACATGTTTGGTGGAGGTTGGTAGCGCTCCTTGTATAATAACAATGATAATCGTCATTGGTTGCATAGCTAGAAATATTCTTTTTTGTACAAACAATTGCAGTATACATATAAACACATGGGAGAGGTAAAATACTAAATTTGCGAAAGAGAGGGCGACATGGGGCATAAACAGGTGCTTTACCTAAAAGCCGCAATATCCTCTTTTGAATTTTAAATATTATTTTAGAATTGGGTGTAGGACCCCAGAAGAGTGTATTTTAGAAAGTGTACTGTATGTACACTTTCTAAAACTAATACTTCTAGTCAACAATGGTGGGATTTTATACAACTTATAAATCTTTGTTTACAAGGTCTTTTTTGGTTTTATCCAAAAAATGGAGGAATTTATTCAACAATGAAAATCTTTTCTTCGCTCATTATTTTCGGGAAGAATGGCATTTCTAGTATATGTTCTAAGCTAAAATTCATTCTTGTTGTCGGTTTCTGAATGATTCCCATCAACATCAGCAAACCTAGGAATACCCTAATTTTGTTCATGGTTGTGAGGAACCACTTCTGAATGCACCATTTTTTTGTGCTGAGATATTGTTTTCCTCATGGACATAGAATTGTTCTGAATAACAACTTGTTTCAGTAACTATTAGCATAATTATATCTTCAACAAAAAACAGCTCAAAATATCCCAGTGGGTCATCTGCTCACAGAACTGGTACTATAGTTGTTTCTCAACAAAATCACGCACTAAAGACTGAGGATTAGCACTATCGACCTCTACGCATCTATGCTCTTAAATATTCACAGCTCATTGAGAAGGTCCTACTGCTTCTTCTTTGGCACTGGAATCAAGAGGGCACCCATTTTAATCCTCAGAAATTGAATGTAAACTTACTGCACTCTTTTCTTCTAAAACATCAAGCACTTCCTGTTCGGACAACTTGTGAGAGCTAGAAGCCATTATGAACTGAAGTTGGGTTCCACTAACGGATGGTCTCAAAGAAGAAGAAGGAAAAATAATGAATGCCACCAATTCAAGCCCAATCCAGAAACCTAAACCTCGCCCCTTGCCCAACTTCATACCTTGTGAACAAGATAGCAGAAAGAGAGAGCTTTTATGAGAGGCTAAGCAATGCTGTTACCATACCTGAGTATGCAATGCCATGATGAGTTAGGAAATAAAATAAAATTGTTGATACATTGATGAGGATAGCAAAGGTTCAGATAGTAAAAGCACCCATCTTACGCAATATATGAAAGTACATAAAACAGAGTGAAGGATAAGATATCATTTGGATGCTGACACCTGATGCTCTGCATAAGCATTGACCTGGCCAGGCTTGAGTTAGGGAAAAAAGATTAGAATAAAAATTATCTACAGCAGAGGCCCTCAGAAAGAAGGAGAGATGATAAAATTACGATGTAGGTACTCCCTGAAAGTGCATCGATCAGAGCGTGAGAGTAAACATAGCCCAATGAAAAACTGGGATGCAGATGTGTATTGCACATGCTAGAGGCATGGACTGGAGAGGACAAATGGGTGCACATGGTCACACAAACTTGAAGGGTTAAGAAGTGTAATCAGTGTTTGATGTAAAGGATGGATTTTAACGAGTATCACTGGATGAGCATTGAAAAATGATGTAATTTTCACTTACATTTGGACGTTATAGATTGAGAAGAATGCCTTCAGCTTGTCTTCAGCATCTTATTTTATTTGTAACGTCTGTGAAAGAAATTTTAAGGGGTCACCTAACGTGTTCATGTTTATAGATGAATACTAGGTATCTTATTATCTTATGGCAATGTAAAAGCCTTTAATGGGGGTTGCCTCAGAACATGTTTTTCTTGGAGAAAACCTAGCTCTCATGTAAATGTAATGTAATTCAATATATCAGTATTGTTATTGAAAGGAATTAAATTTACTTATTCTACTGTATTACTAACTATCCTTGGCCAACACAGGAAATGAGATAATTGCTCAAGAGAGTTGAGTGAAAAATTAATGCTTCAATCCAGATAAATCGTATTACAAACTAAGTCAGGTGAGATATCGAGGCAGACTTTTTCCAATGTGGAGCTATCCTGATCAAATACTAGTATTATTTAGTACAGACTTTCCAACACATAAGATAGAGTAACAGAATGGACTCTGGATACTCAACTATGTCAGATACCATATCCCAGATGTTGCTACAATTAGTGTTTCTCTAAGAGAATCACTGAAATAGAAAGTAATGTTTTAATGGCTACCTTGTCATGATAGGCATGGGGCCCAAGTCTGTGACTTGCTTTTCTCTTGAACATGGGAGAATGATTTATGGGGTACCCCAAGAGTATGAGTCGCCCGACCCAAGTCTGTTATACCTTGTTTCCACTTCACTTGTTAGGCTCGACGCTGGTTACATTTGGGTTGCAGTCAGATTCATTCATGATGCACTTATAAGTGGCCCTGGAACGATCCAAGCCACACAACGAGGTATATCAAACACTCCTGTTGTGACTGATGCAGATATGCAAATGGTGGTAATTTGAAGAGAAGTAATTGCAATGTTAGAGAGAAGGAAAGTGCTGAAGTGAGGGCTGAGGGGAGAAACGAACCCCTGGAGCTTATTGTAATAATGTTAGCTGCAGAATAGGAGGAAGGGGCAAACAATAAATAATGTAATTTGTAATCAAAATTATTGAATTGCATCCTCTGCATTTTGTCCTTTTAATATCACATTTATCTGGAGGAAATACCTTGCTATGTAATTTTTCTCTATGTGCAATGGTCACATTTAAATTTCTGTGTGAATTATGTTGGGCCATGAATCATGAGTATGATATATATTTGCCCTAACCGAGGAATCGTGAGAAATTTCAGTGTTTTGATGGTTGTTGTATTGTGCTTAGGGCTGTGGGATGAGTTTGCTGAGCTTTCAAACATCAGTTAATCTTTAAGTTATTCAGGAATATGTAACTAGGACTTACTCTCCACTTTCACCTTATTATGACCTTTATATGATGTACATACTTTCTGCAACAGGTTTGACTGCATGTCTCTACTTGAGCATACAATGTGTGTTATTTTTCAAACAAAACACCCAAACCGTCAAGTATCACAAACCATCTCATGCCTGGGCTCGATAGACTTAGTTGTTTGTCATTGGAAATCTGCTGTACTAGCATCTTGGTGCTCGGGTGTTGTTTTATGCATCATTATAATTTGTGTCACAAGACTTACATTGTGTTGAGATAATATGAAGTTCAGAACCTTAAGGTAAGCTGTATATTTTAATGCTTAACATCAATATTTTAACAAGTCTGACCTCATGAACAAGTATTACCGTTATGTCTATTTGACATTATTAATACTTTGCAAATCTTCTCCTCAAATCCCTGTTGATACTCCTAGTTGTCTGGTGTTCCTTAACTTTTCCAAATGCCATATTTCTCTGAGAAATCCTACTCTTAATTTCTTGTGTACAGGACCCATTCGAGGTGATAATTCTTCCCCACTTGCTCAATTTCCTTGCCTTCCGAATTGATTTTTACTTCTTGATCCTCTTTAGAGATCCTCATTACCTTTGATTTTGTAATATTAATTTTTATTCAATACTCTCCTCCACTCTCATTTTTCTACTCTCATATATGATGAACAACTGTGGGGATATGCAACACCTCTGTCTCACTCTCTTCCTTGAGTTCTCTCATCGGTCTCATCCTATTAAATCCGCACCTCCACGCTTTGTCCCATGTACAGCTGTTTTATTAACCATCCATCTTTCCAGTGTACTCCAACTTGTTTACAGATCTTTATTAGCATTCCCATTTCACCTGATTCAAATGCCTTCTCTCAGTCAATAAAATAAATGTTCCTCTTCTCGTTCACCTCAAGGACCACTCCATTCCTTGGTAACCTTGTGCACCCAGTTGCATCTCTTGTTCATCTGTTGTTCTCCCTCGAAAGGCTGAGCCTTTTGTATCCATTCATCTCTCTTTGCAGCCATTATTTCCATGTTGTAATAAGAGCTGCACCTCATGATTAACTGTACACTCTTAACACTAGAAGGACCTACAGCAGTCAATTGATGGTTTGTGTTTTTCTTTTGCATGTAACTTTTTTCAAATTTGAATTAAGAGGTTAACATTCACTGACTTAATTTTTTGGAGTAAAATGTGCAAAAATGAATCATTAATATTTTTGACGACAGAGTTCATGAGAAATTGTGTGTTTCACCTACTATGACCACAAGCAGTCAATTGACTGTTTGCTTGTTTTTCGCTATAATTCATTCGTTTTTACTGTTTCTACTATTTTTACTGTCAGATTTCATGGCTTACTCTTAGTCATATACCAATATTACACTTTTTATTTCATATGTCATAAGAAGAGGTTTAGCAATGGATATCAACTGTGATTTCAATGCTATTGTGTACGTGTGACACTTGGGAAACTATATTCTGCTTATTGGTCACTTGTCAATTTTTCTTTAGAGTTAGTGACCTACCAAACATGTGTTGAGTTAGGTTTGCGTCTTGCCATCTGCACTTGGAAACATTCCTAGATATACATGGAGTCATTGCTGTTGGTGGCCGCACCGCGCGTCTGCATCTCCCCACACCAAGCTCGTTGTGCCTCCTTTCTATTTAACTAATGATCCGGGGAATATTTCAGCTCAAAAAGTCCCAAATTGCATGCAAACTGGTTGCTTACTCATAGTTGCCACCCGTCACTCGTTCACTTAGTCACTGAGTTGGCACCGGTTCGGAAAGGCACAATGGCTTGCAAGCGTGAGTTGATGGAGGCCGAGATGCTCCCAGCATTGAAAGACATCTTGCCATTGCAGTCGCAAGCAGGATTATGATGCAGGTTTCGAAGGGTGCAAACCTCCACTCTTATCCATACTGATAAGTCACGGATAAGTGCTCTCTATTGTACCAAAGCTGGGGCCCCCGTTCGTCTCTAAAAACTATATCTAGGAAAACATTGAAAGAAATATTGATATTTCTGAGGTTTGATGAAAGGGATACTAGGGCTAAGCTAAGGGGCACTGACAAATTTTGCCTTGTCTCTGAAATGTGGAGTAAGTTAACAGAAAACTGCATTGCCTGCTACAAGCCTATTGGATGCATTACAATTGGTGAACAATTGTTCCCATCAAAGAGTAAGAGTCCCTTCACTCAATTCATGGGAAATTTGCCTGACAAGTATGGAGTGAAGTACTGAATGGCTGCAGAAGCCCAGGAGGGGTATGGCATCCTGACGGATGCGCAGAAATGGCTGCACCAAGGTTTCCCATTCCCCATTTTTGGATGAGGGTAGAAACGTCACAAGGGTTAATTTTTCCTCCTCTTTGTCATTAGCTAAAGGGCTAGAAGAGAGAAACAAAAGTTCTGTCGGTAATCTCAGCCAAAACCGATGGGAAGTTCATTCCTCTCTGAAAAACGCCCCAGACCCTACTGTTCTTTACAAAATGACAATATTACCTTGACTTCTTATGAAGGAAAATCTACCAAGAATATCCTGATTCTCAGCAGCATGTACACAGGGGTTAGATTCAATGAGGCATTCGAAAAAATGGAAAATTCAAGAAAAAAAGAAAAACAAAAATAGTAGACTCTACAAATTTCTACAAGTAAAATTTCTCAGAGTAAAGTTCTAAAACAGAACCAAGAGTAAAGTACATTCTATTGATCAGTTGTTTCGCAAAGACAGTGTCCGAGCAATGACTCGCACCTGGCCTGTTCATATCTTTTACAACGTCCTTGATCTAGCAATGATAAATGCACACACTTTGCACAGGCCTGTTTATGGCTCCACGATGTCCCGCCGAACTTTCATCTAAAAAGCTGTAGAAGAATTATCTGCGCTCTATGTGGAAGAAAGATCCTCAGTTCGGCCACTGGGACTTTTTTATACAGCTGGTTAAGCCTTAAATCAATCCCAAGTTGGTCTATGTAACCAAAACAAAAGAATTATAGCTGTTGAAGGAGCTACAATAATATCTGTGGTCATCGTAAAATATAGGTAAATATTTGCAAAAATTGTGGAGGGGAGTAGTAAAGTTATACTTACCTCTTGCCTCAAACACAATGGAAAGCATTATCTCTAAAGATTTGACTTTGAAAAACTTTTATTTTTACTTCACATAAACATATTTGTTCCACATTATATCATTATGTTACGGGGCACAATAATAATAGAATTCACTCTTCAATTCTCACTTTATTCACCAACTCAACGTACACAGCAACCTCGCGCTACCACATGTCCTCTCCCACTGCCCTCCCCTCCAGTCCACCGTCCTTCCCCTACAGCACACCGTCCTTCCCCTACAGCGCACCGTCCTTCCCCTACAGCGCACCGTCCTTCCCCTCATGTCCACTCCCCTCTCCCATCACATCCACTCCCCTCTCCCGTCACATCCACTCCCCTCTCCCGTCGCCGTCGCTGCTTCCCCCCCTCGTGGCTGTTTCCTCGACCCCCGCCTTGAGCGTCATGCTGCGTGTAGCCCCTCGTTTTCCCGTAACAATTATAAATATGTTTTTATGTTTTAAATTGTGTGAATACTGCAATTTCTGAAAAAATCTAAAGGAAAATGTTTTTCTGTCTAAAAAAAGCTTTTTAATAATTTTTTTCAGTCTATTACTTTTTACCTCAAAACAATACCTAATACAAAGATATTGTCAGAACACTCCAATAACTCACAAACAACTCATGAAGTATGAAAAATCGGTAGAATGGGATAAATGGAGCAAGCGGTCAATCGATCGCTCGCGGTCCAAGTAGCTATGCAGCTCACCCGTCTTTCTAGTGTCAAGCAAGGACATTTTCTGTTGTCCTCTTGTCTTTTCCCATAATACCTTCCCCTCCTATATATTTTTGAAGAACTCATTATGTCTGAGCTTATGCCGAATGCATTTAATTTTTCTGGAGTGAATTGTTTGGAGAAGCATTCATTTTTCACTAATTTCTTCCAAAAATTGTTCATATGATTTTCTTGTGGACCAATTTTTTTTGTCATTCTTCTCCAGAACCACATTTCAGCTGCCTCAGAGCCCATCTTTTTCCTGTTCATCCAAGATCCATGTTTCACTGCCACGAGTAAGCACACTTCACATGAAAGTCTTTACCTATCTTTTCCTTGAGTCAATTGAGAGGTGGTGGTGAACTAAGAGGTTATAATTCTGTTGAAATGCTCGTTTACCCGGGGCAATTCTCTTAACCTCAATTATACTTATATTTTCATCTGTCACTAGACTTCCCAAGCAGCAAAATACTTTCACTTGCTCTACTTGTGAGTTTCTAGCTTGATTGTAGCCTGTGCATCATTGTCAGACTTATCTATAACCATTATTTTGGTTTTCTGAGTGTTGATACACAACTTCTATTCATTCAGTTCTCTTCCAAGAGTCTCCAAAATGTGGGTCATGTCTTTTTCTGAGTCAGCAAGAGCGACAATGTCATCAGCAAACTAATTAGAGGGTATGGATGGGTTTTCTATTTACTTTAATGCCCTCTTTAACTCTTTAATTTTGTTTTCCTATTGCTTCTTCAATCAATAGGTTGAAAAGATACTGTGACACCCCTCAGTAGCTTTGTCTCACCCCTCAGTTTATTTTGGCTTCTTTTTCTCTCCAAATCGATGTTAATTTCGGTGTGACTTAATTGTGGATTAATCCTCCATCTCTTCTGTTGATTTGCCTTTTTTCCTGGAACAGCAACTTCCACTCGACCCTATCAAAAGCTTTTTCTAATTCAATTAATGAAACTTAAGTCCTTCTATTCACTTAATCTTCTAAAATTTGTTTTAGTGATGGTATTGTTTCTCTTGTCCATTTACCCTGCATAAACCTCAACTGGTATTCACTTATATATTGGTCTGTCTTGTTTTGAATTCCGTTTTTTTTATGACATTGGTCAGAATTTTTTATGCATATAGTTGGTGAAGTCATTTGCAGTTTTATCTTTGGTGGGGATCGTATTAGCTATACTTTAAATGTAATCTGATGGTACGATTCCTTTCATGTAACCTACATTTATTTTGTTATGTTCATTGAGTGTTTTATTCCACCAAGTTTTTTAGAATTTCAACCATTATTCCATCAGTACCTGCCCCTTTCCCATTATTAAGGTTTTCCAGTGCAAAGTTGAACTCTGCTCTAGTTACTGATGGTCTTAGTGACCCTTTTTCTACAATTTCTTCAATTTCTGTGTCCCATAGTGTCCTTTATGTCAGTACTCTAATATAGGTCTTCAATATACTCCCTCCTCCCTGTTCATATGTTCCATGTTTATAAAAAGTATATTTCCATCTTTATCTTTAACAATGTTGCTTTTTGTTTTATTATATGTTGCTGAGTCTTTTGATGGTGGAGTACACTTTAACCTATGTTAGATTTGGCTAAGTTTTTCTCAATCTATTCTCTTTCTCTCTCTTCCACTTCTCCCTCTCTTCCATACATTTGTGTGTTATTTCATCTTTGATGCTTCTGTATTTGATTAGGTCTCCTCCATTTGCTCTACTACATTCTTCAATCAACATGAGCATGTCTTCCATCATCCATGATTTTCTAGGTTTTGATTTATATCTTCCTAAGATATCGTCCGCTGCCTCATTGATACATATTTTTTCCTCTTTTCATACTCCTTCTTGGGGTTTATCAGTTCTCTCCCTGAAATATTTGGTTACTGCTTCATTTTTTAGCTCTTCTGAGCACCTTCTGCTTTGGCGTGTTTTTACATATTTCTTTGACTTAACATTTGTTCCTCTGCCTCTTCAAAATCTAAACTGGTACTCTCCCACGTTTTCTTCTCTCTTCTTCTCAATCCTCTATAACATCATTCTGACCTTCACCTTTGCTGCATGGGCAATTAAGGTGGTTGTTTGGAATTCATAACAGATGTAAGCGTCCTTTTTCTTTGGCTATGGCACCGTTATTGTCTTTTAGAAATCATCTGGCCATTCCCAGTTTCATGTATTTTATTGATTAGATTTATGAATCGTCCTATGCCTTTCCCCCAAAGGCTTCCAGCACCTCTGCAAGTATGTATTCCACGCATACTGCTCCCTTCCCATGGACTCAGGTCTGCTATTGCTCTCTTTACTTTATCTTTTAATATTCTTGGACTCCCGACATCTTCATCACATGCCTCTTCATTCTCCAGTTCTGTTCTCTTGTTGTTGTCATTCACACAGCATAGTTTTTCTATGTTCCTTTTCCGTATAATCTTCATCTCTTCCGTATCTGTCGCTAGTTTCCCTTTCTCATCTTTAATTCCTTTCTTTCTAACCTTTCTTGGCACCCTCCTCATGAGGAGCTTCACACTCTTAAACAACTCGCAGTATCCCTGCCTTCTCAAATTCCCCCACTGATTGACACCTTGTCTTCATCCACTCCTCTCAAGCCCTCTCCATCTCCCACCTAGTTCATTGTTTTACTCCCTGCTCTGGCTTCTCCCATAGCCTATGCCATCAGTTTCCTCTTTCCTCATAAACCATTTTACAGTGGCACAATTTATAATGATAATTATAATATAATTTATTGTTCTGTTGGTCAGTTGCATGACATGGAACATGGTCAGATGGTCAATACAAACAAACACACACACAGGAATATATCATAGTAAAACTATTTGTATAATTACAATATATCACTTAAGAGCTCATCAATGCTATAATATCATTGTTGAAGCAATAGCTCCTTAAGTTTTATTTTAAAAGTAGCGCCACGGTGGCCTTATTTTTCATACTAACTGGCAGTTTATTGGGAATAAATGACATGGAGTAGTGTGGATCTTTCTTGGATATAGTAAGTGGCTGAGTTTTCTGGTAAACATTCTCCTGTCCACTGGTAAGGTGACAGTGAATGGCAGAGAAGTTGGGCGCTAGCAGAGATGGGTTCTTTTTTACAAATATAGAAGCATAAAGAATATATGTACAAGGTAAAGTCAGTATTTGAAGTCCCTTTAAACAGTGGCTTTCTTGGGGTCCTTGTAATGGGTATGTACATCTACCTCCTCCATTGCCTCCTTCCCCAACCTCTTTTGCATGGAAGATACCTTTAACCCTTTTAGTGCCACCCTCTTAGGCCTGGTATACGTGAAAAATGCCAGGGCTTTTTTGACGAATTTGTATGTTTGTACTTAGAAATTTATTTTAAGCCTAATACTTATTTGCTGATGCTAGTTTTTTAAATATACATTCTTAATACCTACAGGTATGACAAAAAAAATGATTTATGTTGTTATCTCTTGTATAAATTTAGGGAAAAAAAGTAAATTTAAAAAATTTATTTTTTTAAAAGTTTAAACTTTTACATTCAGATAAGAAAATTTGTTCTTAAAAATTTTTTGACGATATTTATTTTGTCAGCATAAGTTTCTACTATTAATTTTTAGCTCACCAACAACTTTCAATGCCTTTAACATAATTTTTTATATAGTTACTTTGATTTACCCAAATGTCGAACACATAATTTAACACGGCGGACTTATGTTCAGGATAGCATGAACCATGAAGACCCTTTTCACATTTATAACATACTGTACGGCTTCTTCTTCACTTCCCTTTCCCATAGTCACTTCTTTTGCTGCACACGCAACAGTCCTTCTCCTTTTTCCCAGTTAATGTTTTTAATGGCTTCTTGTCTTCTCCCTCATGTTCCTCCGATTTCCCACATTTGTCATTTTTCTCTCGAAGCCATTCTTTCCATCCCAAGACGACTTCAACGATACTAATAGTAAAATGCAAACGAGACATAGGGCTTTTATCAGATGGGAGGTTTTCTTTATAAATTATATAACTATTGAGGATCATTCGCGAAAATATGTTGAAACACATTTTTGTCCAATATTTTATAGTCCTCCTCTCGTCAATATGTGTACAACATCATATCTGATGTGTCTATTCCGCCCATGTAATCATTATACGATTGTATAATAGATGGTTTCACTACCTCTTCATTCTTATATCTACCTTTTCTTGAGTGGTCACAGTTTTCTGCTTTTGATTTGGTGGATAATAATATTACTGGATTATGTTGAGACTTCTTCTCTCGCACGGCAGCAGCGAGAATAGGGCCTTGGCGGAAATACCTCTTCTCTCCTACAGCAAATTTTTGTCCCAGTTGCTTGGGTAGGAATTTCCTACTTCTACGAATAGTGCCAGTGACATAGCAACCTAGCTCATATATGTCCTTTGCCAGTGGAAGAGACATAAAAAAATTATCTATGAAAATATGATAACCTTTTCTTAGGTAATTCCCCATTTTCAATAATCTAATCACTAAGCTACATCCTAGGCCGTTCTTTTGGATTTCAGTTTTTTCTGCATCACATTTTGCTCCTCTGTGTACAAAACAAGCCAAACAATAGTGAACGACAGAGTCGCACAACATCCAAAATTTTATACCCCACCGATGATGGCGCTTATTCGGTAAATACTGCAGGAGTTGTGTATGGTTCTTTGTTCCAACCAAGCTCTCATCAACACTCAGCTGCATATGTGGAGTATAATGGTGTCTGAACAAGTTATTAGCATGATCAATGAGAGGTTGGATTTTGGCACATGGGTCATATCCAGGTTCACTGGGTCGAGCAAGATTTTTTGTATTGGCTAGATGGAAAAATTTTAAGATCATCTGGAGTCGGTTTCTTGGAAACATTTCATGGAACCATGGGAGACATTGGGATTTGTGAGAAAACCAGTACGAAGCTATTGTTGGTCGCCTATTTACACCCATATTTATTATGCAGGCAATGAAGCCTTTCAGTTCACACAATGTTATATTTGTCCATTTACGTGAACGTGATTCGGGAGATAGATTTGCACATGACATAAGAAAATTATTTGCGTAAGAATTTGTTTCTTTCACCAGTATTTTCAAAAGAGCATCAGTAAAAAATAAATAAAAGTAACTAATCGGAGCTGCAGTAGGAGGAGGTGCATGCTTTGGTCCTGGTAGCTCTTGATACTCACAATGGGATTTGGGAGGGTTGTCACTGTTCTCAAATACTTCTTTCCAAGCATTTTCTTCGAAGTCTACAACTTCTGTATCTGAATCATGAGACAGGGAACTCTGGGAGGAAGATATTCTTCTTTTCTTTGCCGAGGTAATTCCTCCAGGACGAATAATTGAGTCATCACTGCCTGATGAACTAATATCTTCATCATCGGTGTCCAATGAGAATTGGCTGTCATTGTCAGATGATTCCAATAGCATCTTTTCCATGTCCTCACTTTTTAAACACTTCGCCATTATCACTTGCAGGATTAAAGATATTGAAGAGGTAAAAGTTACACATTGCATAATTTTACATATTCTAATATGCTTAATGATTAGATGAAGATCGTAAAAAATTGTGGAATTATGAGAAAATTATATTATCACTGAACAATTCTTGTACAATCATACACGCTCTTTCAAATAAAAAAAACTGTCTCGCTAGCTTTTATGGTAGCCGAGGAAAGTTTGATCTTTTGTATGAGAAATACAGGCAAAAAAGCTGCTACGTATAAAATTCCCAGGAAATATCTTACCTTTTATTACTGTCAATCCTTTACAGAATTATAAAAGCCTGAAAGCACTTATCAAAGAAGAGAACTCACTGTTACGGTCTTTCCTATGCAACACCAAACACAGGGCGACTGCCATCGGCCCTGAAAGCCCATGTCACAGCGGAGATAACAGGTTTCATTTCCATTGAAATAAAAATCATGTGAGTCATCCGAAAAGTCTATGGTAAAAATGATCTATGCTAAAAAATGTTCCACAAAGGGCTACTACGGAGAAACCCCATGCCAAAGCAAAGATCAAATTTCTATCTATCAATCAGATGAAAAATCCTGTGAGTCAAAAGGGATGAGCTCCATAGCAAAGAAAGAGGGATGATTCAAGGTCAACTCACGTAGATAGGAGCGTCCACTACGCAGCAAAAGCGGGTAAGCTACAGCGCAGAAAACACCTTATGTTCCTCTAGCCAAAAAATCGAAATAATATTTAATGTTTATATGAAAAATAGACAGTAATGATTAGGAAGCATGACAGATACGAACAATATGTCCAAAAAAGCTATGCGACCCACAGAGAGGAAAAGGCGCGAGCGTAAAAACACCCGGCCGATAGATCGGCCCGTGGCATTCTTCGCACATACCCCTTGGGCCGATAGATCGGCCGACTGGCACTGAAAGGGTTAATAGATTGTAATTATACGAATAGTGTTGCTATGATATATTATAGTGTGTGTGTGTTTGTTTACATTGACTATCTGACCATGTTCTATGTCATGTAACTGACCAACAATAATAAATTATATTATTATAATAATTATCATTATTATCATATTAGCCTCCGAGTTATCTCCTAGGACTTTTCCTGGGTCTCTTCAGGTGCTCACCTTCTTAAGTGCACCTTGATATCAAACAAACCCCAACGGGAAATTTTTCAGAGTCACATCTAAGTCTAAACCTTCATCAATGCATGATTCATTGGCTATAGCCTAGGTTTCTAAAAAAACACCTATTTACTGAGTTAAGGTAAATTTATAGATAATGAAATCTGCCAAAAACTGATGCAATCACATTATTGTGTCCATGTTGGAGAGGTATTTTTATAAGAGGTGGGGGATATTGTGGGTTATTTTGAAATGATCTGGCAGCAATTTTTGTTGGTAGATTCAGAGAGGTTAAATTCACCTCACATTAGAGTTCTTACTAACCAATGAATGAACTTGAAAGTGAGTTATTTAGTCATCTTGACAATTTTTTCATCTGAAAATTAGAAAATTATCTGCCTCATTATTTTTGAGCATGGAAATCTTCCAGTGGTTTGACAAGTGTCCTAATCTGTACATTCTGCAATCTTTTCATACTTTAATGTACCTCCAACCTCTCACTCTGGGAACAAACAAGTATTGGGACTTAAAATCCAATTTTTTTTCGCTAATTGACTCCTGTTTTCTCTCTGTTCTTTTGCCAATGATGACAATTCAATGTAACCTAATTAAAATACTATCAAGAAATTTATTCTGAAAATTAAAAGTGTTTAATGTTTCTACCCATAAGATATAAAATAGACCTTCTTAGGACACCACTTTTGGGTAAAAATAACCACACTATTAATTACTATCCAACTGTGTTTGTAACCTATGCTCACAGAGTGATAATTACAAATGTGAAAGTTTGTACATAGTGAGTAAGTAAATTGATGATTCTGAAGTGCCTATAAATGCTAAAGATGCCTTAAATTCCAATGACATATGGTCAGAGTCACTGAAATGGGAAATTCATAACTTGCTTATGAATGAAACATGGATCGTGGTTCATAGATCAAAAGAAGTAAATGTTGTAAGTTGAAAATGGATTTAGAGAACCATAAAGGATGAAAGTGGTAGTTTAGTGCCTTATAAAGCTTGCGCACTAGCACCAGGTTACACTCAGATTCCTCATTTAGATGATGTTCAAAGATGCAGTCCAGTGGTTGGCAAAGTGAATACTACTTACTCTAAAAGTTGAAAATGATTGGAAATATGAACAGACTGATGTCATGCCTGCTTATGTGACATCCACTTTGCAAACCAAGGAATACCTAGACCAACCAGAATTATTTGAGAGTAAAGAGAATGATCATAATCAGTATGTATGCTTGCTTTAAGAGTCAGTACATCAGCCTCAATTAGCTGCCTGGGACTGCAACCATAATTATTTTGATGGTATAAACTTGGGGAAAATAAATCTCACTCAACTACAGTAAGGCTAATCTGAAAATTGCCATGACATTTTTTTAAATTCACCACAAATCCTGAAAATCACCTATTTTCACAAATATTCACCATTTTAGATAATTTTTCGTACAATCGATATATTCCCAACTTATTTTTTTTTTAACCAAGACCATACACTCAGTGAGTTCAGGTTGATGATGCGAATCATGATGCAAAGAACACTTTGTATTTTTCCACAATTTATTTGCAAAGGTACATACAACTAGTTTCGACGCAAAGGTGTCATCCTCAGGTGGATGATGCCTTTGCATCGAAACTAGCTGTACCATTGAAGTGGAGAAATACAAAGTGTTCTTTGCATCAAGACCATACACATTACCTACACATAATTATAATAATTATGGCAAAGACAATTCATTTGGGGAATATTTTTTCTATTATCTTCAGGAGTTATCAATCCAGAGATGTACTTACAGCAGCCCTCCATTCCACTCTCCTCTCTGCCAACCTCTTCGCTCTGACATACTTACCTATTTATATTTGTCCGTCATTATTGGCATAATGTATCCCAGTCTTGGTTTTCCTTATTAATTCTTCTCATTTATTTCTTCTTCCAATACTATATTCATTAGGCTGTTGTATGTATCCAATAAGTTTCTCTCTCCTTCTTGTTAGAGTTTTAATCCTTCCTGTGTGCTTAACGAGCATATATCACCATCAGTTGCACATTTCTCAATGTGAATTACGAGTATGCACAGCAAAAGGGTTAGTTATGCTTCTCATCTCTCCAGCTTATCACAGAATTTCGTCACCAGTGCTTCTTTCTGTTCATTTAATCTTCATCATTATCCAGTAATGCTACACCTCCGTTGCTTCCAATTTCTATCACTCTGCCAGTGACATTGTCCAGGCTTCCATCTGAGAATATGCTCCAAATATGGGTTTTAATAAGTGCTTCCTTTCTTCAAAGCTTGTTTTACCAGCTGTCAGCCAAATCCTCCTCTGGTGAAATGCCTTCTTTGCTGCAGCTATTCTGCACACAATGTCTTCCTTGCTTCTTTCACTGCTGATGATCCTCCTTCCAAGAGAGTGAAATTTTTTTTTTACCTTTACTATCTGGTAATTTCTTAATACCTACTTTATTTTAAGATAGAGATTCAAATAGCCACTCTCTGTGAAAAGTTCTTATTACTAACAGGTAGAGGTTAGCCGCGAAATAAAACACTCTTTTTACCCTTAGTATTTAACTTCACCTTGATTCTCTATCACACATTGAAGTCTTTTCTCCATTGACCCAACCAAGTTCTGAAAAATCAAGGGTCGTCGCGAAAATGAGTCCCATACTTCTCGCACATGAGCTTCCAGAGCATCTTTTGTCCTCTTGCCCTCATTTTCACACCCACGGACAATGAGACCCCAGATATTCTCGATTGGGTTAACATCGGGCGAATTTGATGGCCAAGGTAGCACTTCGATGTGGCATTGCTCCTCAAAAGACCTCTTAGTTCCTGCTGCTCTGTAAATAGGGCAGTTGTCCTGAACGAACACTGCATCCTCACCCCCTGGCATGACCATGGATATTTACGGTGGTAAATTATTTCTTTAAATCATTTCTTAAAGTCAAATGACCAGGAAGACACTTTTGGCGGAACAAAAAGATACAGTCATTGCCTCTCTACCGTTCTAGGAAAAATAAAGCAAAATTAAAAACTATTTATCCAATGACTTTGGCATTTCATGGAGAATAAGCTGTTTTCCTGGAAAATTAGCCTATCCTGTAGTCAATCCAGGGTGGCATAGTGGTCTACGCTATGGTCTTACCAGACAGTGGTTAGTGTTTCGAATCCCGGTATAGACAGATTTTTTTTGTGGCAATTTCTCCGTAAACTGAAAATCAATCAAACCCTTTTTATGGTCCTACACTTCATCTCTTAATGTGTGTAATGACCAATTAACACAAAACAAGCAATTCCTCAACTATCACCATTTGAATACTTGCAAATAAACAGATGAATAGGTAGTGGTGCATAGCAAAGAATAACAGCGCCGTAAGTAAACCTCGATTTCCTTGAGAAGCATAAGTGGCATCGCTCGCTTCTTTGCAATACATTTGAATCTGACTGTACTTGGGCTGGTCCTTTTCAATCCTCTTCTTCATGTCATGTTTAACTGCTAATATGGCTTCCTTTGTTGCCCTATTTTCATAGGGCACAATGGGCCTTCATTCAGTAATTCTTCCATTTTTCATTCCATCCTCCTGTAGATGACTATGGTCAGAATTTTCAATGCATGTGCTTGCTGTAAGGCTAATTATTCTTGAGCCTTTGCAACTCTCAGCTCTTCTCTTCTTCAGGATTAGGATATATAATTCTTTTTTAAGTCTGCTGGTTTGCCCACTTGAATAAAGATCACGTATCACTCTGGAAGTGAAATTTATTCACTGTCCTAGCCCTGTACACTTAATAATATGTGACGGAATTTCATCAACTCCTACCACTTTGCTCTCCCTTTCAACTCCTTAATGGCAGCATCAAATTCTGATCTTAATGTGGCGTTTCCTACTCATCTTCATCCACTGCACCTTCAACCGTTAGTGTTCTGCTATTCATTGTTTTGCCCTTGCAAAGTTTCTCCATGTACTCTTCCCATCTCTTCCCTTTCTGTAGACTTTGAATAAGAATTTATTTTCCTTCAATTCGAATGACATTACCTTTTATTGGAAGTTCTTCAAAGTTACTTCTAACAGCATTTAAACATCTATGACATTTCCTGGGGAGAGATTGCCTTCCACCTCCTCACATAAGTCTTTCATCCATTCTTCTCTGGCCTTTTTCCCTTAATGGTTAATAGCATTCATTTTTATTTCATACATCTGCTGTCCATCCTCTGTTTTCGAGTTTTTGTACTTTCTGTCTATAAGTTTTAGGTTTTACACTTCTTGAGTAATCCATAGCTCCCGATTCTCTTTTTTTTCTCATCCCTTCCTTCTCTTTGGCTGGATTAAAAATCCCTTGTTGACCTTTAGCCATTTTTCTTCAATTGGTCCCGAATTGTTTCCATCCTCGTCAGCTTTGTATATAGTACTTTAATCACCCAATCTGTGTTTTGTTCCTCTCAGCATTTCCACCTGCCAGAGTTTGTTTGTTTATCTTTTTAGCAATTAGAATTAACTAAAGCTGACATTTCATCATGACCTAATTATAGTCTTGAGTCGATATCTGCACCAGGGTAGTTCTTGCAGTCCTTAACTTTATTTCTAAATTGCTGTTTCACTAATATATGTATAATCAACTTGAAATCTTTATCTATCTCTTGGTATTTTCCATGTGTATCTTCTTTGTAGGTGAGTGAAATTCTCTTGGGATACACACTGGGTTAAATGTTTAAATCCGAGTCAATTTTGGTTATACTATTCACTGGGAAAGTACTTAATCATTTCTTTGTATGTAGGTGGTAGCTCAATAGTGTGTAAGTGATGACAAGGCCATTTTGTACTCAAACCTCAATCTCTCCCCACTTTAGTTCTGCTTTTCCAAATAACACTTCCTTGCCGCCTTACCCTCTTGAGCTTCCTCTACAATCACATTCCAATCTTCAAGGATAATTAAGTTTCACGCACTTTTATGCTCCTCATAACCTCTTCTACTCCATCAAACCCTTCCCATTCCAATTCTTTTCACCTCCTCCTCCACATTGTCATTTTGTGCACAGCCTTGAAGCAATATTATGACCCACGTAACCCCACTATCGAGGTGTAAATTAATTCTCTTTATTAATGAGTAATTTGTCATAGTGGTGCTGTCTTATTTTCTGGAGTTTTAAAGTGCATTAAGCAACTGTATTACAAATGTAATGTTGCTTTTCTGTTGTATATCTTTTACAAAGTGTCCCACACATCTTTAGCTAATCCGAGACAACCTACATCATCTAGAAATGAATCTGACTTGACATTAATTAAAATATGCTCTGGCTCTATCCTTTCTTTGCACAGATGACAATTAATTGATTGACTGACTTTTACATCACTACAAAGGTTGACTGCTGACCAGAAATCCTGAGTCTCGAGTATGGCTCTTGTTTGAATATACCGGTAGAAATAATTATGCTCGTCCCGTCGGATATACACACTCTTCTTTCACTGCTGTCTTCATTGTCAGTGACAGATCACTGGCACTGGCATGTTGTAATTTTGATGCTTCCCATCATCTGCAGCTTTTTTCTTTACATTCTTACATTTCTTACATTCACACCTCAGGAACCACTTGGGCCCATAGTCTGTAGGTTAGAATGTGTCAGGTGAGGAAGGTATAGATTTTGGCAAAGATTTGGTGGTCATATATCTCTTGAATAGTGACCACAAATGCCATTACCGATACTGATAAATGGTGATCTCAATGCATGATAATAAATTGGACCAGGACTAATAAAGCAGGCTGAACACATTGAGAATACTCAACAGATATTCAACTGTAAGCATGAAATGATTACATGAATGAGTCCTGGCTCAACTATTATGTGGGTGTGGATACTCAAATGTTTAGTGGCTATCCCATTTCTTTTTGTGTGGTTGCTTTTGTTTATGAACTGAACTGACATGGAGTATGCTCTCTGCATTATGCTTTGCATAATTTTGTTGAAATCTCTTGAGATATGGCTCGGCCATAACTGCTGCTATATTGCTCCATCTGAATGTGCAGCTGACCCAAGTCAACTGCTCCTACTCTGGGAACTTGATAAACATTAAATGAATACTCATTGTTTTAGTTATTGTTGTCACTTTTCACCCATGATATCTAATTTCAAATATGTACCTATAAACATAGACGTTCAAATTGATTTCATGAAAGGGCTTGAAGGATTTAGTGCTGGTCTCAGTTTTTGTGATGATATTGATCACATAACATGGTGACATGGAATTCTTTTTCGAGAGATCCCAGTGCTTGTTTAGAAGTGGGTAACTCTATGTTTACAAGAAGTCTGGTTAAAATATTTGTTTGACCAAAATTAGTAAATACAATTCATTAAATTAGGTGAAAGAGTTGTTTTTCATGAATTTGTGTCAATTATGAAGTCAAAATTAGCAATTTTAATGATTGCTATGTGTTTCTTCTTGATCCAGTCCATAAGAGTGCTTTTATAAGGATAGATCTATGAAATTAAATGTATGTATATTTTTCTTCTATTGTTCATAATTGCTCAATCTAGTTAAAGAATTCATTACTATTTTTCTCTTTCCCTCTTGCTGCATTGGTTCTCCTAGGCCTTGGTAAGTTATGAGAAACAGTTAATAATGCAGTCATCACTTCCGCATGAGCATGAAGTCAGCTTTTAAAAGAGTGTGTGATGCACTCTCAGAATGTGGGTGTCCTCCTCACTGTACCATGTAGCACGCACCCTTTGTAGATCTTTGTTTCAATAATTTTAGAAATTCATGAATTCAAATGTTTGATGTTTGCTTTTCTATCACAATTAGCTGTTCTACCAAATCACTGTTTGCTTCTTTATCTTTTCTGCTTTAAGTGTTTATAAATGTGTAGTCTCCTATACTGGAAATGGTACAAACCTCAATCATGTATTATAATTCCCTCTTCTAGGCTCCTGATGGTGAAAGCCAGCCCAGCACAGAAGTGGACTTATTCATATCAACTGAAAAAATCATGGTTCTCAATACTGACCTTAAGGTGAGTGTAAAATGGTATGCTTTTAATTTATATATTGTTAATGTATTATCTCCATTAAATGTGAAGCTTAAGTTGTTGGTGGTGGCGGTGACAGGCATTTCGCCAGTCAATTACTTTTGTATTATAGAGCGCCCCTGGCAGTAAGAGTAATAATTTTTTTTGGCACGACACTTTTATGTTGGCATGTGTGCTGATGTGAGCGTGGGGAAGGGTAACCCCAAAACTGTGTGTATTAACAGTGAGATAGAACAATACTAACAAGCGTACGTTAAGTATTTTTTTAATGCTTAATCACTGCCGCAAAATTCCACGAGAGAGAAAACCAACATAAGTATTATAGTTCATAAGTTCTAGAGCATTAATTTGGGTACAGAACAGGTTAGGCAACTCTGGATTAACAAATGAGTTATGCTCCTCAGTAAGCATTGGTTAATCAAAAACAGATTGACTCTTGTTGAATCCCTCCTTAATTTTTCTATAATTGTGGCCAAATATATTCCATCAATGAGAATTCACCTGTCTGTAGGATTTCTCATTTATGTGACACATCTATGAATGCTTCAAACTTAACCAGGTCCCTGAAGGAAGTGGGCATTGCGATTGAATGTGCAGAATTATGGTAAAATCAGAAACATATAATGCCCTTAAAATATTTTGTCTGAATAAAAAATCAGTCTTCAAGTTTTTAACAAGCAAACCTTGCCTTTAAATTTTGTCTTACAACTCCTTCAGGACTATTCCCAGACACAAGGCAGTGAGTTGGGTTTGTCCGACACAAAAAAATGTTGCCTTAAGCATTTCTGAATAAGGCCATTAAATCTAGTGGCCCAGCCTTATTCGAATACTTCGAATATCACGTCGTGATGCTATGATCAGCAAGTTGATGAACTAATTACTTCGCAGGCGCTCCGAAAGAACCGCGAGGACATACCATTCTTCATTGTAAATACTTTTTAATAATTTTAGTTTTTGCTCTTGAGTTAAACATTGCTTACTTAATTCTTTCATGCACGTATTACGAGAGAATGTCGTCATTGTACCAAATTAATCAGGTGTGCGCTTGTCATGAATATAGTTGAAGAAAGCTTGTAAATATCGTCGATGGTTACTGCTCGGTACGTACTGCATTTGTGATAAAAGGTTTTGGTCCGCTATAAATTATTTTCTTCAATCTAGAGAAATGATACAGTGTGTCATTTCAACCAAATCTGGAGCAGTTTATCAATTTGCCAAATAATTTTACGTTTACGTTACAGAGTTTATGCTGGGTGAACTATGCTATCTTTCTATTTTATTTACCATATAAATCTACGCTCTCTGTTAAGGCTATATTTAGGTCCTGTAGTCTGCTGCTGTAAAACTCTCCACACCTTCACCTTCGCCTCTCCAATCTGTTCAACTTTGCAGCAGCAGGCTTCATGCAAACTTTCTGCAAGTTTATCCCAAAGTAGTAATTATGTAGTTGTAGACCTTCACTACCCTTTCTATTGCCTATTTGTATTCTTTAATTTATTTAATGTTCCATACCACAAATAAGTAAGTATGGAAGTAAGTAATTTATTGGTCCCGGAGACATAAAATATATGTATAGGACAAAAATTGCACACCACCAAAGGAAACACAATACATAAATACAAATCCCCACCACCAAAGGAAACACAATACATAATTACAAATCCTCACCACCAAAGGAAACACAATGCATAAATACAAATCCCCACAACCAAAGGAAACACAATACATAAATACAAATCCTCACCACCAAAGGAAACACAATGCATAAATACTAATCCCCACCACCAAAGGACACACAATACATAATTACAAATCCTCACAACCAAAGGAAACACAATACATAAATACAAATCCGCACCACCAAAGGAAACACAATACATAAATACAAATCCCCACCACCAAAGGAAACACAATACATAAATACAAATCCTCACCACCAAAGGAAACACAATACATAATTACAAATCCTCACCACCAAAGGAAACACAATACATAAATACAAATCCCCACCACCAAAGGAAACACAATACATAATTACAAATCCTCACCACCAAAGGAAACACAATACATAAATACAAATCCCCACCACCAAAGGAAACACAATACATAAATAAAAATCCTCACCACCAAAAGAAACAAATACATAAATACAAATCCTCACCACCAAAGGAAACACAATACATAATTACAAATCCTCACCACCAAAGGAAACACAATACATAAATACAAATCCCCACCACCAAAGGAAACACAATACATAATTACAAATCCTCACCACCAAAGGAAACACAATACATAATTACAAATCCCCACCACCAAAGGAAACACAATACATAAATAAAAATCCTCACCACCAAAGGAAACACAATACATAAATACAAATCCTCACCACCAAAGGAAACACAATACATAATTACAAATCCTCACCACCAAAGGAAACACAATACATAATTACAAATCCTCACCACCAAAGGAAACACAATACATAAATACAAATCCTCACTCACCAAAGGAAACACAATACATAAATACAAATCCCCACCACCAAAGGAAAGACAATACATAATTACAAATCCTCACCACCAAAGGAAACACAATACATAAATACAAATCCCCACCACCAAAGGAAACACAATACATAAATAAAAATCCTCACCACCAAAAGAAACACAATACATAAATACAAATCCCCACCACCAAAGGAAACACAATACATAAATAAAAATCCTCACCACCGAAGGAAACTCAATACATAAATACAAATCCTCACCACCAAAGGAAACGCAATACATAAATACAAAACCTCACCACCAAAGGAAACGCAATACATAATTACTAATCCTCACCACCAAAGGAAACGCAATACATAAATACAAATACTCACCACCAAAGGAAACACAATACATAAATACAAATCCTCACCACCATAGGAAAGACAATACATAATTACAAATCCTCACCACCAAAGGAAACGCAATACATAAATACAAATCCTCACCACCAAAGGAAACGCAATACATAAATACAAATCCTCACCACCAAAGGAAACGCAATACATAAATATAAATCCTCACCACCAAAGGAAACGCAATACATAAATACAAATCCTCACCACCAAAGGAAACGCAATACATAAATATAAATCCTCACCACCAAAGGAAACGCAATACATAATTACAAATCCCCACCACCAAAGGAAACGCAATACATAAATACAAATCCTCACCACCGAAGGAAACTCAATACATAAATACAAATCCTCACTCACCAAAGGAAACACAATACATAAATACAAATCCCCACCACCAAAGGAAAGACAATACATAATTACAAATCCTCACCACCAAAGGAAACACAATACATAAATACAAATCCCCACCACCAAAGGAAACACAATACATAAATAAAAATCCTCACCACCAAAGGAAACACAATACATAAATACAAATCCCCACCACCAAAGGAAACACAATACATAAATAAAAATCCTCACCACCGAAGGAAACTCAATACATAAATACAAATCCCCACCACCAAAGGAAACGCAATACATAAATACAAAACCTCACCACCAAAGGAAACGCAATACATAATTACTAATCCTCACCACCAAAGGAAACGCAATACATAAATACAAATCCTCACCACCAAAGGAAACGCAATACATAAATACAAATCCTCACCACCAAAGGAAACGCAATACATAAATACAAATCCCCACCACCAAAGGAAACGCAAGACATAAATACAAATCCTCACCACCAAAGGAAACGCAATACATAAATACAAATCCTCACCACCAAAGGAAACGCAATACATAAATACAAATCCCCACCACCAAAGGAAACGCAATACATAAATACAAATCCCCACCACCAAAGGAAACACAATACATAATTACAAATCCTCACTCACCAAAGGAAATACAATACATAAATACAAATCCCCACCACCGAAGGAAACACAATACATAATTACAAATCCTCACCACCAAAGGAAACGCAATACATAAATACAAATCCTCACTCACCAAAGGAAACGCAATACATAAATACAAATCCTCACCACCAAAGGAAAACACAATACATAAATACAAATCCTAACCACCAAAGGAAACACAATACATAAATACAAATCCCCACCACCAAAGGAAACGCAATACATAAATACAAATCCCCACCACCAAAGGAAACACAATACATAATTACAAATCCTCACTCACCAAAGGAAATACAATACATAAATACAAATCCCCACCACCGAAGGAAACACAATACATAATTACAAATCCTCACCACCAAAGGAAACGCAATACATAAATACAAATCCTCACTCACCAAAGGAAACGCAATACATAAATACAAATCCTCACCACCAAAGGAAAACACAATACATAAATACAAATCCTAACCACCAAAGGAAACACAATACATAAATACAAATATTGTGAAGAATGAATCGAATATCCAAACACAGACAAAATCCTTAAATACTCACAATGTGTAAAAATCCGACATGTTTACTAAGCGGTTGCTCATTGAAGAGTCTTCTTGGCATTACTTCATGACTATAGAATGACATTGACAACATATAATTTGGTGGGTATAGAATAGAAAGATAGAATGTAGAATAGAATGATAGATGTAAAATTTAAGGTTCTTAGTATATACATAGAGGCTAACAGTGTGTTTGAGAACAGACTTTGTTGTACAGATTATTCGCTCAATGAAAATGTGCATTCTTGTATAGCCAAATTGATTGGCGGAGAGCAGATTGTGACTTTCTAGGTAATCAACAAGCATTTTGTGATACACGTTCTCGAATATTTTGCCAAGCTTAGGGGTAATAGATTTTGGTCGGTAATTATTCAATGCACTTTTGTGTCCCTTGTTTTGTGCACAGGAACCACCGTTGATACCTTGAGTGCATCAGGATATATACCTTCAGATAAGGATTGGTTTACTAGTGATAATAGGGGATCAAGAATTATGTCCTCATCTGAAAGATTAATTTACCAGATATACCTTCTACATCAGCTGATTTTTTACCTCTTACCTTTGATATGTGATGTCATAGTTTGGTCACAAGGTTTCAGATATAATGATTTATTACATGATACAAAGTTGTGATGGCAGAGTCAGGTGTGCACATTGTTCTGTAAAACTGGAGTTTGTAAAAATGTCCCATTGAATGTATTAGATAATTTGATGGAATCTGTAATAACATTGCCTAATTCATCTCTCATACAGTCTAAGAGTATCAGAAAAATTTGAGGTTTAGCTGTTTTTAATTATTTACAATGCCTCTTTGGAGTAATTAGAAGTATTTCTGATTTGCTGGTCATTGTAATACTTCTTAGCCTACATTATACAATATTTGTAATGCCTTTTAAAAAGAGAATATTCCAAATGCAACTGGTGGTCATGAGAAGATAAAATATAAGGTGACATTTTTTAAGTATGTAATTAGACATACTTATAATTTTGGTAGTTAACAAATTTTTTCTACCAATTCCTTTTGATCGCACTGGTTCGAACAGAAGTCCGAGAATAAAACAATGAATATACATGCAGTAGAAATAATTAAAATTTAGGCTGTTTGACTCATGCTCTCCATCCCAATTTTGTTGTGTTAACAGTAGACAAAAGTAATGTACATTAGCTTCATTGAAGAACCTCTGGTATTTGATTGGTTTTGGCAGCATGATGTTACTATGCACTGTGAAAGTAGACACTATTGCCCGGTGATCAGACAGAGCTGTATCAAAAACAGTTGTGTATATTTTTTGTACACTATGGTCGGTGAATACATTGCCTAATAATGTTTAGGAACTCACAGTTATCCTGGTGTGAGTCTTCACTAAAGGTTTCACATTATTGCTGTGAAAAACATGCTGCAGCTGTTTTTGTTCTTGGCCATCAATTAAAAGATTACAGTTAAGATCACCAGTCAAAATAATAGAAGGTCTATTGGGGTGATTAGTCAGTGTGAACAACAGGTTATCTAGCTTATCAATAAAGGACTTAAAACATCCCATCGGCGATCTATACAGAATTAATACAATAAAAATTTGATTTTCAAGCACGTATTGCACAGATGAGCACTTAAAAGTAAGTTCATCATTTAAATGATCTATGTTGTAGGAAACATGACAAAAAAGTTAAAGTTCTTTTTGTACAAAAGTAATGACGCCTGCATGAATACGCTTTTTGCAACAAAAAGCATCGCTTATCACATACCCAAGTATTGTTATAGTAATGTTTTTTTTCCAATGTTCACATATACAGATGAAATCTGGATTTTCTCTCATTGCAACTGCTTCAAGCTCATTTATTTTGGGCTTAAACTTTGTATGTTAAGGACAATTACTTGAAACTGAGTCAGACTGATTGAGGAACTGGAAGTAACAATTTTTGATGCCGAGCGACCCTTTTGAATTGGTTAGGCTCGGATGCCGAAAAGAATAATTTCCAACCATAACATGTTTAGGCCAGAAACTGGGATTCAGAAGTAAATCCCAAAAATTGTTGTCTACTGATACTCGACAAGATGCGTATTCGCCACGGGTTACCTTCAGTAGTTCAATACCTATTTCCACCTAAGTTTAAATCTTGGGAATATGTTTTTTTAAGTATTCCTTAACAGTTTCATCGGACGTATCTTTCCTGAAGTTTCTCACATGCAAGTGAGAAGGTCGAGGAATTTCCAAAAGCGATCCCTCTTCCTCTGACGTTTCTGTAATCTGTTGATTTTGTCGTCTTCGTTTGTTGCTAACTTCCTGATATTCACCATCACGACCATCACTTTCATGATCTTTACTTTCTGTCTCACTATTCAAACCACTGAGAGATATATTGTCTTTATGTGTGGAATTATCACACGAGATATTTTCATTCTCTGACACTGAATGGATACAAGAGGTGGAATTTCTAATTTGTGGGGTCGTTTTCCCTTTAACTGCTACCACGTTTGATGCCCTGGATAATTTCACCTCTGAAAGCTGGGTTGTTTGTCACAGGCTTCGGAACAGACTTCACAGGATCAGCAAAAGAAACACACTTCTCTTTACATTAGCATCACCGTCTATTGGAATTGTGTACTGGAAGATTTTGTGACAGTTACATATTCTGGGAACTACAGTATAAAACATTGTGTTGTGAAAGAAATGTGTGCTAATGATGATAGTAATAATTTTACCAAAACAACTGGTGAAAAAAGTGAATCAAGGTAAAAATGAGATAGTTGCCTATAACCGGTGTTGTTTTTCCTCTGATTGCTATTCATGAGGTAATTATCCTCTATAATGTTTCCCGTAAGTGTGTTATCACTAATCAAAAACTGCACTGAGGCACAGCACTAGTATTGTCCAGGAAATGAAGTCCAAATCTCAGACTTGATGAGCATGAAACTGGTGCTGTACAAATATATATCTTGTCCTGGATGACTAACAACCTTCCAGGAAAACTGCCCTTATATTGCAGTTTCTTGTAATGAAAATTTGGCTCGTTTGATTTTCCTTCTCAAGCCTGAAGAAATGTACCCCCCATATTCCTTATTTGTACATATTTATATAGCCATGACTTATGTTGGAGGAAAATGATGTTTCTCAGACAAAGGTGAATTCTTAACCTACCTTAAGGTAAAGACAATAACTTATGAAAAGGTATAAATGGCCTCTGATAGCACCATCAGACTCCGATTAAAAATGTGCTGCTCACCAATGAGCAGCTAGTGATGGTTAGGGTATGGATGCTCACCACTGTTGGGAATGAACTCATTGAGAGGAGATCCATCGAGGGAGGACTCTACCTTTCTCCTCAACCCATGATTTCATGAGTGAATTGCAATCATACTCGGTGAAACTTACCACTGAAATCCAAGCCACAACCCCTAGGAAATTGACCAGCTAGTAATTAAGTTATCTGATTGGGCTTTCCTCTCCACTTACATGGATTGTCTGTGGTCTGCTTTGCATGGAGAAAGGTGACTCGGACGGTTAAGGTTGCCCGTGTCATGCACACAACAAATAAGTGAATGCAGTAAAATTCGATTTAATATTTTTTATTTGTATGACACTTTTAAGAAATTATTTTTTATCTCATTTAATCATTCGTGTAAGAAAGGGGTGGTTATTTCAGCTACCCCATGTGTGAAGAAAGTTCAATGGTTTAATTATGACTCTTTGATTTAATCAATACAAAGAGCCTAAATAATCTTACTGGTGATGTTTTTTCAATCATGAAGGTTTATCTTGACTGATGCACTTTGTTGGATAACATCGTCAATTACATTAAATTATTATGCATTACATGTATTCCTTGAAACCCATGAGCTAGAAATATGATTGAAAGTGTACACATTAAATTATGTAATTTCATACTCTTTAAACCCAATAGAGAATAACGTATTAATAAACTAAGTACAACACCTTTGAGATTCTGAAATGGTAGGAATTGACAATCCACAGTACAACTGAGTTTTCTAAATATGTTCCAGTAATGAATGAGTTAGTATTTTTTCATATACTTTCTCTAGCTGTTAACTTAGGGATGTTGTTTGATAATTGAATTTTTGTGCTTAATTCATGTCGTCACAAGAAGTTTATCATATTACTTGTATGTCTTTCAGGAAATCATGATGGATCATGCATTACGTACAATTTCCTACATAGCTGATATAGGAGACTTAGTAGTCTTAATGGCAAGAAGAAGATACGTACCTCAGGAGGTAGAGGAGGCTCCAAAAATTAACAGGACTCCGAAGATGATTTGTCACGTTTTTGAAAGTGAAGAAGTAAGAAAACTTTTGCTATCCTTGATTTAGTGTACATTTTATTTTTCATATTTCTCAAGGATGATCTTGTATTCAAACAACTGGTGCTGTGCGTGTCTCATGAACTGTATTGAGTACCAGGCATTTCATTCCAAATCTGTTATATGGTGTTGGGCAGGATGGGTTCAGGTGGGTGTCCTTCCCCCTACCCCCTCCTAAAAAATGGCCTCTAACAATCCTGGCTACATCCAGCTCCAGACTGCTTAACATACAACCTAACGGGCTGTCCACTGCATGCCCCAGGCACCATGAGAGATGGGCCTCTGTGAAAACTCCTGCGGTAATTCTTATGAATTACCGTGATATTTTTCATAATTTACGGCAATCAATAAAATTACTGTAATTTACAGGATAATTCACTTACCTTTCAGATATTTTTCATACTGATGTACTCCAACCATTTTCTTTTTGGCCAAGTCTCTTTATATTTCATATTGGTTTAACTATAAATTAAGTCATGGGAAGCTCATTTTTGGGAATATTTTTGTTTGTGGGATATTTGTGGGGCCATTGCTTGATCAGTTTGAATGAAATTTTCTCCTACCATATGACAAAAGAGCGCCAAATTGCACGAGTGATGCTGTATTTGTTATGATATTTTTAAATTTCTAATCTATTAATGTAGCAATTGTAATGGTTATAATGTCAATATTCCCTTACTATTGCTATTGGCTTTCCTGTTTAATCCTTCATTATCTATTAATTGCTGGAAATTTAAAATTTCAGGAAAATGATGTTAATTTTTGAAAATTACCATAACTTACTGTGGTAATTTACTTCAAATGAAAATTATGGTAATTTACCTGTGTATAGGCGCCACAGCACCACATGAGGTTAAAGACGAATTTTGAACACACAGGTGTTGGCTCCTTTGACAAATGTTGAGGATATTGCCACTGTCTTCTGTGGCTTGTGGCAAAGGTGTGTGGCTAGCCCTGGTATCCTAAAAATTTGGAGTTCTGTTTGTTGGAAAATGTAATTCCCCCAACGTACATGTGTTAGCATTTTGTTTTTCCCATTCAAGCACCCAATTCAAAATATTCATTAACCCTTTCATGCTGGGGCCTCACAAAAGAAAATGATTCCCCAGTTAAGAGTTTATGCATTTCTTCTGCTCCTCAGTACTGAGCACTCTGGTGACAGTGAGTCGCACAGATATGCTCTTCTTCCACCGACAGTACTCAAGTCAGCAGGATGCTGGTCGCTTACCTCAGCGGCCCTCATGCTCATTCACTCTCATGGCCATGAGTCCTCTATCAACTGATTGTAGTCACTGTGGATTTCTGAAACATAAATTGGTTTTGTACTCCAAAAATTTACACTCCTGAAGGAAGTACTTGTATTGTACATTTTTAAATTTTAATAAAAATTATAGTATCAGTGTTAATTTCTTGCATGCAATTTTTCCATTGATAAAATGTGGGAGAATTGGAATGAGAACTCTGTTAATATCAGTGTTAGAATGTCATTCGATATGGAAAAATTCTGTTTGGCCATTTCAAATACTTGACCATTTTCACTGAGAAATCCTTGTCAGCTGTGGTGGACACTGTTTTGCATTGAAAAGTCCTTCTTGGTCGACCCTTAATGCCAAAAATGGGTTAGCCAAAGAAGGGAAGTTTTTGTCTGGAAAAATGAGAATGTTGACCTGCATAAGTCTTGGAATTTCATAATTTATTGTCAGTGGATACCCTGTTTGTCCACTCCAGATTTTGCAAACTTTTCATTGTGATTTTTTGTTACAAATTTCTCTTTATGAAGATTTTGTACTGCAAAATAATGGTAAAATTATTCTCTGATGTGCCTTATGCCATGTACAGTAACTGAACCTCTGAGCAAGTAAAATTACTGATTAGTATTGATGACCTACTACTCTCCTGAAACAAACTCATCTATTTCGAATAAATCTACGACATAATCATTGATATTTTTGGAATACATTTTGTTCATTAAAGGAACAATGCTGTCAATCTGATATTTTTTAAAAATTAGCTTTTACCTGCTAAGAAAACATTGATATCTGTGTTAGAGGTTTAAGATGTATGCCAAATAAAATCTCAATGTATAGCAACTAGGAAACATATTTTCATGCCCAATTGTTTGTTTTCTTACCAAAAAGTGTGTTTTTCCCTCTTGTAAAAAGTTTTCCTATTTTCTGGTAGGTGGTGTTGTTCCTTCAATGACAGTACATGTTTCCACCATCTTTTTATCATGAAAACTGTAAACCTGCCTTGCTAATATGCTCCAATAGGGTGCAGTGAATTTCACCATAATTTTTGTTGGAGCTGCGCCCATTGGGAAAAGGTGCCTTTTGAAGCCCAGATTACGGAAATAAAAAACATTTTCCGGACCAAAAATATTTTCCCGGGGCGCCAGGGCCTGGAATATTAAGTTCAGGCAATGAGCGCTGTTTGGCGGGTTGCCTACCTCATTCGTGCACTTATTCGGCCTCTCTCTCGGAGCTCCCGTGGCGCCAATGTGGACGGGGATGATCCTCAAGGTCAGTCTGATGCAAACCTTGGTTATTTCGCTACATGTAGAATGAAAACAGGTAAAATTATTGAATTTTCATGTTTTTTGGCAATTTTTGTGCAGCTCTTGGATCGTTTATAGGACTTTCCCTTTGAAATTTATCCAGGTGTCACCACGAGGAGGTGGCTCCACTGCGTCACCCACCCTTACCCACCCTCCTGTACTTGTTTGTGCTTTATGGGGGTTTCAATGGGCACTTTCTCTTGTTTTTTCCGATGCAAACGGAGAGTTGTAGTCTTTCTTGGTGTGGAACTTTGGCATGGCGGCTTGTGACATCAGCTTCATTCTAATGCACTGATCTCGTTGCTCAAAACCAACCACTTTGGCACATACTGTATTGATAACCTGCACCATGCGCTCAACACTTTGCGCATGGCATGGGCATGGTGGTACCTATAAGATTTCCGGCCCATTAGCTTAGCTTGAATATCAGCGTCGGAGTACCGATCGACTATTTTCCCCACTAACTCCACCATGCACTCATAGTTTTTGGCTTTGAAATTGATATGTAGAACGTTAAAGCTCCACACGGCACCTTGTGAACGAGAAGCTGCTTTCTTTTTTCTTGAGGATAGAATGAGCTCGAAAGCTTTCTTTCGCACAGGCCACCGAGTGTCCATAACCATGCTTAGAACGATCTTCTCAGGGAGAGTGAAGAATCCATTAGTTTGAGTGGTCTTGTCAACCTTATCCCTGTAATTCTTTATAAGGTATCTGGAAAGCAAGATTCTATGGAAGAAATGACGGCATCCCTCAGTTCGGGATGGTGCACACCGGATTGCAAACCACTGGGGCACATACTCGCGAAGCACAAAATTTGTCAGGATATTCAGCTTGTTGTTAGGTTTCTTGGTAGCAATGTACATCCTCATGATGCAGTTCGCTGTTGTGACCGACCAGGAGTGATTCAAATCCCCTGGATATTTCGCCGCTAGGTCTGCAGGGCAACTACCATTGCTGATCGCCCTTGCCAGTTCCAGCATGTGCTGTTGGTTGTTGCTCAGGTTATTTCCATCCACCTCTGGGATATTGGTCTTGATAGCTTTGAAATGCACGACTGGCATTACCTCACACTTACTGATTAGTTTCCAAACATCACCAGAAAACTGGTTAGGAGTTATTGTTCAGCCGTCGACAGCAGTGGACAGGTGACGGAGAGGCAGCTCGTTTTGGTGCAGCAAGCAGATCAACCACTGCAGTTCCTTCCCCTGGTTCTTCTCTATGAGCGTTATGATTCTTCCTTTCCAGCCGGTGTTTGTGCTGGTTCCATCGGCTCCGATCGCTTCCAAATCGTCTGCCCTCAATGATTTCAGATAGGATAGGATGGAGGTGGAGATAGATTCAGCCGAGCCGCTGGTGGGTGTTATGTGTGTTAAATACTTGCCACTGGGCTGGCCAACAATAACTGTATGTTCCTCTTTGACAGTAACATTGCAGTGTTTCTCCCCAATGGCTTCTACTGGAAGTATGTTGCACCTTTTCCTGTTGAAATAGATCGCTTTGGGTGGGTTGGTTTTCAGAGCAGTTGCCTCCATACTCTGGACAGCTTTCCCAAGACATACCCTCTCTCGATGAATCTTACTGCAATCTACGATGTTTGAAGTCCCAACGAGACCCCTGTCCTCCCACGCTGCAGTGGAAAGAGTAGCTGCTGCAACAGTTGAGATCTCGTAAGGATTCGCTATAGCTGACACATTGGGGAGTTTTTCTCTTGTTTGGGAAATTTGCTTCATCTTGTAAATAGTTGTCGTACATGGATTCCATTCATCGTTGTTGTTCCCATCGAAGGATTTCTCATCTTTTATCTCCTCGTCACTGGAAATCTCTTGCTTTACTTCCTGAATAGGGACCTGGTGGTGCTGGAGCTGTTTCTCGACTTTCTCTTTTCTTTGGTAAATTTTCTGAAGTCTTGATGTTTCCTTGCGGTTTACTCCTCCAATTATCAGTACTCGTGCATGCCTTTGGTCTTTTAGAAATTCCCTCTCTTTTTCTGGTACTTTTTTTGTCACGTGGGCAGGCAACATGCATTAGGAGGCTCACATTTACAAGCAGCGAGTTCAAAGAGCTTTTCTTTCGCAGATCGAACGAATTGGTCCTTTGCTGACTTATGAGGGGCTTTACCACTATTTTTCTTCATTCCCTTGCATTTAGCTGTCAGTTTGTCGACAGACTTCTCAATCACTCTCACGGGGACAGTTGGTATCGAAGTGGACTGCCACACATCCAGAATACGAGTGACAACTTCTCTCCTAACCACAACCCAGGGTGGATTTACAGGCGCAGTCTCTTCCTTCAATTTTTTATGGAGATAAAACTTCAGTACATTGAGTTCAGTGGGAAGATGAAGTCCACTGAGTTCACTTGGAGCACCTGCGATGCCACATTTCACTTTCAACCGTGTCACCTTCGGCATCTTAAATGATAACAATCAAGCTCTCTGCACACGCAGACACAGACACGCCTGAGCCTTCTGACGGAGTTATTTCCCTCCATTGTCAGTGCCACATAGCAGCTGAAAGCTGAATTACGTCCAGCTCTCAGAGCGACTAAGCTGCTCAGGGCCAGCGGTATGGTCATTATTTGATTGTCATCTGTAACAATGTAGAGTTCCCGGAAAAATGTACGGAAATTCGTGGGCGTTGATTGGTTTCATTGTTTTGAAGTAATTCACTACCGACGTTGCCACAGTTTGAAACCTGTTTCCTCGGAGGCCATGTTCTTTTCTCTACTCGCTCGCTCGCTGTTGCCATGTTTTTATGCATGGCTCCTTTCTCACTCATACACCCCTCAATGCAGTTACCTCGGGCATACCAAATTTCATCTCAAATGCTCTTTAGGGGAGATCGCCCATCCACTTCGTTCAACGGCTCCCTTGAATGCGAGTGAGAACTCGGGCATAGACCCCCCAGGCAGTTTATTTCCACATATAGCACAAAAATTGCCAAAAAAACATGAAAATTCAATAATTTTACTTGTTTTCATTCTACATGTAGCGAAATAACCAAGGTTTGCATCAGACTGACCTTGAGGATCATCCCCGTCCACATTGGCGCCACGGGAGCTCCGAGAGAGAGGCCGAATAAGTGCACGAATGAGGTAGGCAACCCGCCAAACGGCGCTCATTTCCTGCACTTTTATATTCCAGGCCCTGGCGCCCCGGGAAAATATTTTTGGTCCGGAAAATGTTTTTTATTTCCGTAATCTGGGCTTCAAAAGGCACCTTTTCCCAATAGGCGCAGCTCCAACAAAAATTATGGTGAAATTCACTGCACCCTAATGCTCCAATAGATGATAAGCTAATTATTGCAACTTCTGTCTTTATTGTCACTTTTGCAGGCACAATTTATTGCACAATCTATAGGCCAGGCTTTCCAAGTAGCATATATGGAGTTTCTTAAGGCAAATGGAATAGAAGATCACAGTTTTGTAAAAGAAATGGATTACCAAGAGGTTCTCAATTCTCAGGAAATATTTGGTGATGAATTGCAAATGTTTGCTAAAAAGGAAATGCAAAAAGAGGTAAATTTCATTGTTTTTTCTGTTTAATTAAACTATTATGTGAATGGCTCTTCTATTTATCGCTTATATTCCTTTTATTTCTCTAATTTATAAATTTAGTTCTCTTAGGTTGAAGACTAGTTAACCAGAGAAATTGTTGGTGTAAATTATTTATTGGTATCATGTATTGGGTAAATGGGTAGTTAATGTATCTGTTTTTCTATAAATTATGGTGCCTGTGTCCGTATCTTTTAACTCCAATAATCAGCCGAATTAAGTGAACAAATACCTTATACTTTGGCTCTGTTTTCATAACTAAGGGACATTATATTCAGCAGGCCTTATTCAACGTCTGCTAATGACACCACTTCTGATTGTATAAATTCTGCTTAGCTATGTTCTGCCAGTTGTGAGTGTGTTGAGGTATAATGTTTAATGTGCAGTGCCATAGAGACAAACTGTTTTATCATGATCAGATGTTACGTTTCAGAAACAGTGATATCCTCTTCATAGCACTGGCTACGTGAGGTCAAAGTGGGCTTTTATCATTTACTAAGTCTAAAGCTTAAAGCTACATATACTGTAAAACATGTTAAAATGGTGGTATTTGCTTATTTATGTCTGATATCCTTAAGTTGAGGACCTTAGAGGTGGAGTGCCACAGTGTTGATACATATTTTTAAATTGTTGTTTTCCTGATTTAGTACTATAATTTAATTGTGGTATCTATCTCTTGATCACCCAATGGTGACTTCTATACTTTTTGAGATCAGTTAGAGCAAGTAATGATCTTCATGCTGAAGTACAGAGTAGACCTGTGTGCTGCTGTGCCACGCCGCTGCCGCCATTGAATTGTGTGTGGCACGCCACCGATAGTGCCGCCAGTCCCAGATGTCGGTGGAACGGCGCGGCACCATCATACGTAGCCATTTACAAACCACTCTTCCAATGAATGGATAATATATTTGCATGCATTTATCAATGCTTCCTTCGACAAGCACTCATTCCTTGATATGCTCCACACGCTCCCTACCACTTTCCTTCCAGCATTCACACGTCTCTTTATCTCCTCATCTATTCTTCCATCTTTTGCATACATCTTACCAAAGTACACAAAATCATCCACCTGTTCAATTACTTCACCATTCGCCCTCATCATACAGTTATTCTCCCCATTCTCCTTATCAAAAACTACTACTTTAGTCTTGCACGCATTTAGCTTCAATTCCATTCTCTCCGTTGATTCACAAAACTTGTCTGGGAGCTTCTGTAATCCCTGTTGACTGTCTGAGATCAAAACAGCATCATCCACATATCGAAGGAAGAAAAAGTTGCCATGTACAAAAGTGTACTTCTCCCCACTCTGTTGTATGTTAGTGAAACATGGAGTTGTCAGGATAGAAACAAGAGTAGTTTAAACGCCATGGGTATGAGTTATCTGAGGAGTGTTTGCGGCAAAAGTAGGATGGATAGGGTCAGGAATGAGTGGGTAATAAATGAATGTGGGATGAATGCTCCAGTAATGGACGTGTATGAAAGGAGTGTGCTTCGTTGGTTAGGCCATGTGGAGAGAATAGATGAGAGTCGAATAACGAAACAGATACATTAGAGTAGAATGAATGGTGCGAGAGGTAGAGGTAGGCCGAGAAAGTTGTGGTTGAGGAAATACTTAAGAGGAGGAATATTAGGAGTCTCATAAGCAGGAGGGCGTGTATGGAGCAGTGTATGGGGGTAAATGAGGCAAATGAGGTTTGCAAGGATAGGTCAGTATGGAGGAAATTATTGAAGCAGAGTTAGGTGTACAATTATGTATTAATGAGTGAAACATTCTGACTGTGCCTACCCCGGAAGGGAACGGCGTGATGAGTATGTATGTATGTGTCATTGCTGCCTCCTCATCATTGCATTTCATTATTTTGTCTAATATTAATCTAATACAGTTACACTGATATCCGTGCAGCAACAAGTCTAGTTGCAGTTACGCAGTGTAGTAATACTTAGTTAATGGCAACAGAAAAAAATTTCCTGACTCCAGAATCCAACAATTGCATACTACCCTGTCTGACCCCACTACTAACATAAGAGGCAGCAGTCTCAGCAGAAGGCATTCATCTACATGCATACCACCCTGCAAGCTGCTGCATGGGCGTGTGGCAGGAGGTGTTAGGACACCAGGAGTGTAAAGATGTAAGGGATAAGATTTTTGGAGGTGTAATGATGATATGTACAATGGGAGTGTATTTAGAGGAGCTCAGTTTCTTACTGTGGTCGCTTATTGTGCACGGAAAGAGGGAGTTTTTGCACCTATCTGTTCGGCAGTGTATATCTTTTATTTTATCGCTTCTGTCAGACCTAGACATGTAGTGAGGTGTCATGATAATATTTTCTGTGTCGCTCTGAAACCAACAAGTTCTATATTTCTCAAGCAAACTAAGCCTGGTGTGTAGCCTCCGAGACTCGAGGGGGCTGCAATGGCTCAGATGAAGAAGATTGGACTGGTATCAACAGCCACAGCTTCAGGAGAGTGAAGTTCACGATGCAGAAGGCAATGGGGAAACCACTGCATTAACTTCCCTAAAAGATGCGGCGTACCTCTGCCAACCTGTATTCGGATTGAAAGACCAATGATGATGAAAATGTTAATCGTACACAGTATAAAAGAATTACGTTCTACTCCATGCTTCAAACTAAAACGCCTCTTTAATTCAGCCAAAGTTGAGGCATGAGGGTACTGAACGTGAAGGCCACAGAAACTATGTATCTACTATGAGCTCATTAATGTCACTTATTTTTACTGTCCCTGAGCTCAGAGTTTTGGACCCTTTGTCGCCCTCAGCAAATCTAATCCAACACCTCCAGCAGACGGTGGGTGACCTCCGTGGGTATATTTCAGCTTCATGTGTGATGTTTTAAAGGTTTTTAAAAAATATTCTACAGGTATTAGGTAGGTTTTGTTGAAAAATATAGGATCTCCTCCAGATTTTCTTCACTTTCAGGGTCCTATCTTCCTCTAGTATTTCCTTCTTCCCCTCAGCGCACAAATTAACCTTCTTCATCCCATCCATCAAACCCATTTTCCTTCTACCCCTTCCCCGCTTGTCCAACATCCATCTCTGTATCACACTCTCAAATAACCCATCGCCCCTTATAAATTCCTCCAGCCACCTACCTACCTATCCTGGATTTTATTCAGATGTTTCTTTTCCTTGCCCCCCATTTCAAGCACTTCTTCGGTCATCTGCCTTCCCATCCAACTCAGCCTCTCCATTCTTCTCCAAATTCATATCACAAATGTGTGCAGTCTATTTCTGTCATTCTTTCTGAGGGTCCACATGTCTGTTCCATACAACACTACGCTCTATATCAAGCTCTTCGCTAGCCGCTTCTTTACATCCTTATCCAAGGTCCTCATCATCAGCTCCCTTTTGTTTTTAAACTCCTCCTAAGCTAATGCTATTTTCTTACTTATGTCTTTTCTACTATGCCCATTTTCGTCTAGCAAAATGCCGAAGTAATTTTTATGTACTACTTTTTCAAGTTTGTGTCCTCCAAATTTTATGACAAGCTTTGCTTTTTTGTCCTAGAAAATCTCATTACTACTTGTCATTTATCTTCCTCTCAAATTTCTGCACAGAATTTATTAAACCTTGTAGTCGCATCGACGATCAACTAACCAACACCTGATCGACCATGAACCCAACCGACATCATCATTTGCCTTCTTACTTTGGTTCCCACATAAAGTTCTTCTAACGCCCGTCTTATTATGTCCTCAGCATAAATTTTGAAAATCTTAAGCGACAATGGGCACCCTTGCGTTACCCCGCGGCTAATACTTGCCCTCCCGTTTCACCGTCAGCCACCCTCACGAGTGTCCTATGGGCCAAATATTTTTTGGATTTGTCTCTTGTCTCGTGTTTCACTTAATGAGTTGAGAGAAAAAGGATTTAGGGCGACTGGGACGATTAGAGAAAATAGAGTGGGGAAATTCACGCTGATGATCGCCAAAGAGCTTGAAAAGTTCCCCAGAGGATTCAATGATCACAGGTTTGAATTGTGTAATGAAATTTTCTTAGTGAGATGGAAAGACGATAAATGTGTAGCAATGGCTACCAATTTTGATACTCTTGACCCAAATGTACTAGTAATGAGATGGTGCAAGGGAAAAAGAGCAAAAGCTTATGTACCACAACCTGCTCTGATTAATAACCATAACAAATATATGGGTGGTGGTGTGGATATGCATGACTAGTTACTCGAAAAATCATGCAACTGCAATCAAGGGTAAAAAATAGTATTGGAGTATATTCACGAGAAATGTGGACATGTCTATTCTGAATGCTTACTTGTTGTACCGCGATATTCATGGTAAACAGTCCATATCTATTAAAGATTTAAGGAGGGCCATTGCCACACCTTATCTAGAATTAGGATATGGAAAAAAATTGCAGCGAGGTTGGCCATTCAGTTTTCCTACAACATCAAGAGCCACCGATTCAGAAGACGTTAGATCTGATGGAAAAGGACACACGATTGAAAAAAGAGACAAACAGCGGCATTGCCAATACAAATCTCGTTCTAGCAAGCGTGTAACATACTGCAAAAAGTGTGATGTCACGTTGTGCATGAAGAGCTTTCCTTAGTATCATATGAATTAGGTCAGGCATATAAATACATATGATCGTAAATAGGTGATTGTTTGTATGTGAAAACAGTATTTACCAATTATGTTCATATGAACAAACGTTTTAAAAGACCTATCATACATTATGGCACTTCAGTGGGAGAAATTCCTAGAGATTGTTGCTAAATAAAATTGTTAATATAAAATGTGGAACTAAAGACAATACTTCTGATATATTATATTTTTATGTTTATATTCTTGTTTTATAACTTCTAACTAACAAATTTGTACCATTCTTGTGAAAATAATGGTTAAATTCATGCAAAATATATTTATGCTTCCTGGGAAGCATTTTATGGGCCAAACGCCCAGCATCCTATATATCGGACAGCTAATTGTGCAAAAACAGTAAGCATTACGACAAAAATAAGTATCACAATGTGTTTGTATTTGCAAAATTAATGTATATTGTGAAAATCACGGCAAAATTCTGAAAAAAAATTAATTTGGGCGTTAATGGGTTAATTCGCTATCCACTATAAATTCTGCATGGCTAGATAATTTTATTATTAGCTTTTATATCCATGAATACTCCTTGAATGTTTGTAATCCACTTATTTCTGACCACAGCTCCATTACATTTTGTGTTGGATGCTCTTCCAATTCAGTTGAGTGATAAAACTACATATACTCGTAAAAACAACCTTATCTTGCCAGTAAATTAATATTGAAATAATTTTATTTGTATCTTCCTCATACACGATACCACTTTGCCATTTCTGAGACTTCTTATGGATAAACAAAAGACAGTGCCCATTCATCAGTAAGAAATCCAATCAGAGGGGTTGCTTCTTTGGATTACATCCACTAATGGCCGGCACTATTGTTGGTGCTATTCAGTGGCCCCAAATAATGCGTTATGGTCTCTATTTATTGTTACAGAGTCACAGTGGTATTACATAGCATGGAAATTGTGCTCAAAGCCATAGTGGCAATGGCTTTATCAGTTACGGAATCAGCCCCTTTAACCTATATTGAAACCACAATCGACAGCACCACCATAATAGGCCAGATGATGCATAACCCAAGACTATCAGTATTTGCATTAGTCTCATTAGATCACAATACATTGATTTACACATGGCAATAGCCACCAACCGATGTTAGGAGTTGGCAATCGTCAAACAGTTAAATGGAATGAAAGCAGGGAATATATCCCTGATGAAACAGCTCATTATGGATTTGCATATGCACAGTCCGTCTCTAGGACATATAAGCCATACCAGGACGCTAGAAATATGAATATTGATCTTCATTTGTTCTGCTAGTGTTGGAAGACCATGGTCTTGGAGAGGAGATCTACCAAAGGCCTATAATAGCCAGCAATTCTGCTAAATAAGTAGTATCATAGCGTGACAATCATTGTCCATCGCGGCAAATCAAAAATGAATCAAGCACAAATGAGGAAATAGAATTGATACTAGAGTGATTGATTTTAATCTCATAGAGCTCCATCATTACATCAGCCTCTGGCATAATGCCCAATGGCCTATAATGCCCAATTGCCTATAATGCCCAATTGCCTATTAATGCCCAATTGCCTATTAATGCCCAATTGCCTATTAATGCCCAGTTACCTATCACAGATGTTGACCAGACCAGGTGAGCCAACTGAAAAATTCATCAGTGGTGGAAACAACTGTGCCGAAGTCTGGCAGATGTGGCACTGTAAGCATCCTTAGAAACTTAAGGAAAACTATCATTCAGATAATTGCATTAATGTCAGATGATTTTTATGGGCCTGCACTGAACTCATAATTTGGGTTCAGTGCAGTGTGAGCTTTGTTAAGGGCTGTGAGCTTTGTTGACTTCTTTACTTTCCACCTTAGGTCACCAACATATCAATTAAGAGTTAGGAGATATAGTGTGATTGCAAGTTGGCTGCACTCGCCATATTAACCATCATTCCAAGTAATGTGAACGGTGCATTATACTGTGTTCCGTTGATTTGATTCACGACCTCTCAGGGTCCCTTTTCACCAGAAAATGCATCTCTCGAGGAGAGCTGGAACTTTTGTTTTCGTCATGGAACAGCTTCGCCACTTCTGCCCTGATTTGTTACTTAGTATGTAACTCAGACTCTAAGACTGATGGCATGGGTTCTTCTCTCCACCCACACTACTCTCATTAGAATGATGACCCCTTAACTCTCCACGTGGATGTGGCTGAACCTCAAGTCCCTCTAGTGTCAACCCTCTCAAGGGCTAGTTCATGTCTCTCTTGTATTGTTCTGCCTCATAGTCTTGAACACCAGAATGGCAGTGTGAAACTTTATTGTGGACCTGATAAATGCATCTCTGCTTTCGAATCCACTCCCGTGGAAAGGTGTTTCAGTGCCTAATTTTGCCATTCTCTCCTTGGTTTTTGTGTGTCGTGGAAACTTTTTTCGTATGAAAGTGAGAGCCCACATCTGTGTCCGGTAAGCATATTCAATGCACTCATTTGGCAAAGCGTAGGAATAGCAGTGGTGGTGGCATTGTTAACTTCATCCAGTTGATCACCTCATAATAATTTTGGCCCTTGGGAGTTGATCGTAGGTTTTTGGAAATGCCGGGCTGTGGTATTACTTGGGGCGTTTTGCGCATTAAGGAGTAGATGAAGTCCCCATATTCTGATGTTGACGTCAGCATCAGTCATGCAGGAGAAAAGGATATCCTGTGGGTTCCCCAAAAAAAGTAATAGTTTGGTGCTCTTTTTCTACCACTACCTGATATTTTATGGCCTGGTAACTGGAGAGCTGAATCATAGCTAAGAAGTGCCATGCATCCTATGCATTATTTTGCCTCATCCTGATCCACCTTGTTTTGTAAAATTTTAACTTAACACAAAGTTAACAAGCACAAAGATCTGTTTGCCATTGTGATCCAGATACATGAGTCATTGTTCCTGGTTTAATTGCAGCTAGTTCAAGTGAGCCCTTCCCTGCATTGATAGGATGAGCAATATCCAGCGGGAATTTTTGGTCTGCTCAGCATTTTTCTTGGTCCATGCTGAGCTAATCTTGATTCATAATTTTTGGCGATTCTACTTTGATGGCTATGAAAAGCATGGCAGGAAGCATCTCAGAAATCTGTTGCTGTTACTCAATTGGACCTTTGGAAATTCAAGGACCTGGTGTCTCCCTGTCAAATTTCTGGCAATGTGGTGGTGAAGGGTCAGTTCTTTTTTGTACATACTTCAAAAAAACATCATTGCAGAGGGTGGCTCCAGTATTGCTCAGCAAGAGTTATGACTCATCTTTACCATGCTGCATTGGAATCGGTTCCATCATATCCAATGACAACAAGCTCTTTGCACTCCATATGATCCAAAGCTTCTGTAACTGCTTCTTTTACACTGACCCGCATCCTTGCATGTGGTGTTGCATGACTTGGGTTACTCCTCCTCTAGCAATCTAACCAACTTAACATGTTCCTCGTTCTTGAAGACAAATCTGCACTTCCTATTCCATGCTTCTAGCCTCCTAATACTTTTGTAAGTCCTGCCATTGAAGTGAACAATTATAATAAGTTTCATTGGTCAAAAGTATTCAGAAGATACACAGACCTCATCAAGAAATGGTTCAAGTGTACAATACAACAAAATTCACAAATAATTTTTTTTAAAGTACATAAAATCACAGTTTTTGTTTATCATCTGCATGGTAGAATACAATATCACCATATATGCATAAAAAACTCTTCAACTGAATACTATGCATGTAAGGCTAGCCAGGAGTGGAACATGCTCTTGAATTTAGTCAAGCTAGTCATTCTGGCTGAAATGGGTAGATGATTAAATTGCCTGATACCTAAATTAGTCAGAGAATATTGGGTTTTAGTTAATCTGCATTGGTTAAGGGGTCGGAGTTTATTATTTCTTTTGCTGTTGTTGTGAGTTGCACATCTTGTAGGGAAGAGATCGAGGTTTTCTTTCACATAGTATATCAAAACTCTGTACACATAAACAGTTAAAATTCTTAAATTTATTAACAGTGAGCGACAGTGTTCCTGAGATGGGGATTTAGTAAGTAGTCTAATGGCTTTTTGTTTGAAACAGAAATACAGTTTTTATGTCCCAGGCATTGCCCCCACAATTCCAAGCCATAGTCCAAGTGGCTCTTAAAAAAATGCAAAATATATACATTTAATGAAATCAGAAGGGACTATCAAGCTTAGCTTTCTTAAAATAGAGAGAGCTTTGGAAAGCTTTTCATTTACCTCAGTAATATGATAGCTCCAGCTGAGTTTAGTATCTAGGTAAAACCCATGTAATTTAGTTGGCTTCAGATTACCTGAAGCAGACTTCAAGCTACAAATTAACTTTTGAGTTTTTTTCCATTTTTAAGTACAAAACCATTAACTCTAAACCAATCATTAGCCAATGCTACTGCCCATTAAAAAATTCGAGTCCGTTGAGTTTAAGATGACGTATCTTCAAATAAGGTCAGCCGATTTTTATGAAATGAAATGCATACAATAGCATAATCATTTATACGTTTACTGATGCGTGTAAAAATTTTTCCTATCCTTGTATACACTTTAACGTTATTAGTTTTGAAAAAAGGCCCTGTTTTTGGCGCTCAATGGCTTGATTTTATGTTATTGCCATTCTCTTAATATTTATTGTAGAGATTTGTGATTTTGATATAAGTTAGCCAAACATGTTTCTGACATACATGATTTTACACACAAACATGTTTCTAACCTACCAAAGGAGAAAAATTGTTTCTTTGTTGAGTTTTACACAAGCTGTTGTAAAAGTTGTAAACCTCGGCTAATTCTGAAACTAACAATGCGATAGAGGTTTGAGTTAAACCATTGTAACCACAATGATGCCAGCTTTATAAATATGTACATAACCATTAGTCAAATATCCTGGAATTTCCAATGACGATTTTTATGTATTTTCCTTTTCTGCCCGTTCAAAGAGCAAAGTTGAGCGGTATGAGATGACTTGGAGAGGGGAGAGAATGCATGACGTTGCCACTTGCTATAGGCACTCATAGAATTCAAATGCCGGCTATAAGTGAGGTTGAAATCATTACCAGATGTGTTTATCCGGAATTAGGACTGAATTCTCTCATCAGTATAAAATATTTTGTAACCACTGTTCCTAAGATTTTTTTATTCTGCAGAGAAAATTATGATGACTGGCAGCAATTCTAACGGACTCCAACATCACTGGCTTCTTACATAATTTCTGGTATCTAAACCCCAAATTTTGCAGCACGGACTGCGGTTTAGGCAACGAGATATCTGGGCAGTCGGTCAGAGACTCCAACAATTTGTCCTTTACGCTCTAAATATATTCCTCAAATAGAAGTCATGTACCGTTCTTCTAATGACCTCGAGCGTCAATTCATCGATAAAAAGTTTTGGATGACCTAGCATCAATTGCCTTTTCCTTGGAGAAGGGTTGTCATCATAAGAATTTTCTTTTTCACTAACTTTAGCTTTAGCAGCCGTTCTTTGCACGGATTTCATGCTAACTCTGAGGCAGTGGAATACAGTTTGTTGGGAAACACTTGTCCAATTGTTTTTCCACCTCTGCTTAGAAAAAGCAAATGCCACTCGGTATCATTTCCACTACTCCAATCGAGAAACGATTTCTGTGACCCATGTTGCACTACTATGCACAGGTATTATGACTTAGAGGAAGAAATGCTTTGTTCAATAAAGTGAAAGGTACTAATTTTGGAGGAGCACGAATGACTCATGATGCATGGAGCGGCAACAGTGGACAGTTTTGGGTGATTTCCCCTACCTTCCCCTAGTGATGAGTCGACGTTCCTTCTGGGGAGAGCCTTGCTTTCTCTGCACGTAAAATACATAAAAATCGTCATTGGAAATCCTAGGATATTTGATTAATGGTTATGTACACATTTATAAAGCTGGCATCATTGCGGTTACAATGGTATAACGCAAACTTCTATCGCATTGTTAGTTTTGGATTTAGCCGAGGTTTACAACTTTGACAGCACCTTGTGTAAAACTCAATATTGAAACAATTTTTCCTTTGGTATGTTAGAAACATGTTTGGCTAACTTATATCAAAATCTTTCAGCTCAACAATAAATATTAAGATAATGGCAATAACATGAAGTCAAGCTATTGGGTTTTGAGCACTGAAAAGAGGGCCTTTTTTTCAAAACGAATATCGTAAAAGTGTATATAAGGATAGGAAAATTTTTATGTGCATCAGTAAGCATAGAAATGATCATTCTATTGTATGCATTTTATTTCATTAAAATCGGTTGACCCTACTTGAATTTACAGTATCTTAAACTCATCGGACTCGACTTTTGTAATGGATAGTAGTCTGCACCTCCAGCAACAGTGGTAGTACTTTTACAAACATTCATCAAGGTTATATCATCAGCGTAGAGAATGGAATTTGTGGGAATGCTGTATGGAAGATCATTGATCATTATTAAAAATAAGATGGGTCCCAGGACAGACACCTGGGGAACACCATATTGAGTAGGGAGGGAAGAGGACTGCACTCACTCCTTTTCAACACATTGTTGAAGCGGAGAAAGATATGATTGGAAAAGAGGCAACTCAACTCCTGAGATCTCATAGTATTTCAATTTTTCCAGTAGTATTGAGTGAGAAACACAATCGAAAGCCTTGGTAAGGTCACAGAGGGTTACAGCAACACATAATTGGTCTTCTCAAGAGTTGTGGATGATATTGGTGAGACATATATTGAAGAGCTGTTGTGGTAGTTTTACCTTTACAGTAACCATATTGAGATTAACTAAAAAATCCACTATTTTCTAAATAATTGTATAGCTGAGATTTAATAATTACCTTAAATTTTACCAATCATTGGTGTGACTGAAATAGAGTGATATGAGTTAGGGTCATCTTTAGGGCCTTTCTTATGCCCTGGAGTTACCGTTGAGTATATTAGATGATGCAGAAAAACACCAGATTGAAGGCAAGTATTGATTATAATACTGAGAGGCTCAGTTATAGATTTATTTTAGCACTTGAGGAAGTTATTTGTGAGGCCATAAATGTCTTTACTGTTTGAGTTTTTAAGAGATTTTATTACCTTGAAGATCTCATATGTTGTAACCCATTTCTACTTAAAGTGGCTTTTGTTTATTGTGCATGTGTTTAGCAGAAATTTAGCTTTTGCTTGGTCAGAAGAAGTAGTTGTAGTTATGTTCTCAACTATCTCAGTAAAAAAATTGTTGAGGTCACCTGGAGAGATTGAAAGACCAAGAGAAGTTTTTGTAGTGCCTGCCTCTTTTTTAATGACAGTCCATGCTGCCTTAAGTTTGTTGGTGGAGTTGGAGATGTATTCACAGTTTGCCACTCTTTTGGCTTGAGTTACTTGCAGATTGTATTCTTTCTGTACTTAGGTTAGAAGTTCTTTGTTTAATTCGTTACTATTAGATCTATATGACTTTTGGTCAGAAACAAGTTTCTCCTTTAGTTGGAGATTGTCAGGAATGAGATAGGTCATCTTAGGAGTTCTTGCGTCAGTACTTAAGAACTTCTTTGACCAACACAGCTCAAAGATACCTATAAATCCTGAAAAGAAGAGTTTGAAATTTACCTCCTCCGTGCAAACCAGGTGATATTAGAAAGAAGACATTCAAAATGCAATACACCATCAGGTGTGATAGGTCTGACTCCGTCTAGGTGAAGCCTTCACTTTGGAGAATACTAAGTGGTTCCAGTACTAATTTTCTGCTTCTCCTGATCTTAATGGTGTCAGTAACCTCATATGGTCACACAATTGTGTGAAATTCACGGTGGAAAAATCATTCTCCTGGACTGGGATTTGAACCCAGAACCCCTCAAGTGACCTGCCAAGTTTTCTAACCAACCAACCCAGGTGTCTTCTTCCACTGTGAATCCCTTGGAGGCTTTAAAGGAACCAGTCCTCACTGGTACCTTGCATATAATTGCAAGGATTACCTTAACAAAAGTGAATATGGATGTTAGTATATTTGAAAGTGTGCAAGTTGGAGGTTCAAATGTAGAAGACTTACTCTGCCCTCTGCTCCATGAAATCTTGGGAATAGCTGACAGTTACTGAATTGCTTCCATCCAGATTACTTGCCTCATATCGGTAGCTCAAGGGTAGAGCTGAACCCATGCTTCATGAATACAATCTTGCAGGCTAAGTTATAATGAGTATGTACTATATGTGAAGTATCAGATTACTATTCTTTCCCATCTTTACTCACTCATTTCAGTCATGGGAGCTGGTTACATACAGTACTTCTGAATCACTCCATATCAATGGGTCCTATGAAAAAGTAATTTTAGGGATGGGTCGGTTCCACATTTTCAAATCTTAGTATTCTTCTCATTTACAAATCTTATTATTTAGTATTTCACAACTTCAACCAAAGGCGATCAGTTGGATCTATTCTGCAATAGTGAAACCTAGCTTTCTACACTGCTCAATAGTCTGGTGGAGAAAAACAAGGCAATGCACTACCAACACTGCCAACAAAAAAACTCAACCACCTGCAAAGAATGGCCTGCATGGGCATCACGGAGGCAATGAAGACTACCCCCAATTTGGCTCTGAAAACCCTACTGGGTCTTGCTCCACTGAACGTGGAAGCAGAAACCCAGGCCAGGGTAGCAGCATATCGTCTCAAGAGATTGGGACAATGGAACAACAGGGGAAACCCATTCGGACACAGGAAAATATGGCTGGAGCTCAGGGAGTCAAGCCCTATCTTTGAGATGGCCTCAGACACAACAACAGCTTCACTCATCGATTCACCCCCACTTTTCAAAATCCACTTCCCGGAAAGGGAGTGGTGGACAAAGGAAGGGGACAAAGACCTCCATAATGGGGCCCAACTATGGTTTACCGACGGCTCCAGGAAGGAAGGGAAAGCAGGAGCTGGCATTTATTGTCGGCGCCCCCACAAAAGGCTCGCCATCTCGTTGGGAGCATACGCAACGGTCTTTCAGGCAGAGGTCTATGCTCTGCTGACCTCTGCCCATGCCATAAAGGAAACGGGTCTCAAAGGCAGACCAATTCACATATGCACCGAGAGCCAAGCTGCCCTTAAGGCCCTGGTGTCACCGTGGTGCAAGTCAAGACTATTTCTTGAATGTCGCAATGCGCTCAATTCACTGAACAGTCTTGGAAAGGTATAACTCTTCTGGGTCCCAGGACACATGGGCATAACCAGAAATGAGATAGCGGATCAACTCGCCAAAGAAGGCTCAAACCACTCACTGACAGGACCTGAGCCTTTCATCCCAATTACACCCTCAACAGGGACAACAGAGATCAAGAAGTGGGGCCTTGCCCATCATTCTGAGATCTGGCAGAACACGCAGGGTCTCAGACGAGCCAAGCTCCTGCTTGAAGGACCCAAACCGGCACTGGCAAGAACACTCGTTTTGCTAAACAGATGTCAACGAAGCATGATAGTGGGACTCCTAACTGGACACTATCAGGTCATGAGGCATCTCCATCTTCAGAAGCTTGTGGACTCTGCCAGATGCAGACGGTACGAAGAAGAGGACGAGACAACATCTCACATTCTCTCTGACTGTCCGGCCCTGATGAGGACTAGAATTAGGCACCTGGGATCTACCTTTCTGGTACCAGCTGAAGTTCAGGGTATCCCCATAGAGGACATGCTGGCCTTCAGCAAGGCCATCAGTCTCTTCGGGTGATACAAAAAAGGTGGTCAGCACAAAGGACCAATAGGTCTAGGTGCCTCAGGTCCTCCTCGGGGGACCTTCACCGAAATTCAATCTATCTATCTATCAAGTAGTTCACATATATTTAGTAGCTCCCACGTTTAAGAAAATCAGGGCCAAAAATGGCTGATTTTGAGCTCCAAGGTAGTTTACACCAAACGTATTTCTCTTACCAGTTGAGTCTCAAACTGCAAGGTTTAGCTCTGTGTTGTACTTTTGTCTATTTTTGTTTTCTTTGAGCCACTTATATTTAATAGGTCCCTCAGCTGAGAAAATGACGACAAAAACTGGATGAATTTGAGTCCAAAGCATTTTTGTTTTGTCTAGCAGGAAAAAGATTGCAGATCTAACTCTGTCTAAGATTATTTTAATACTTCACTCGGTACTCGAGATGCAAAAGGGAAATCTGAAATTTGAGAATTTTCTCCTTTTATATAAAGATGATAGAAGAAATGTAAAAGAGGGAATGAAAATTTACAGGAAATGTTTTCCATGTATTACATGGCACGGTTTCATTCTCTGCCGCTTGTCACAGTTAGTTCTTGAGATATGAAGATTAGAGTAGAAAAATATCAGATTTCTCAAAAATTTGTTTGAGCCTTCTTGGAAAAATTAATGCCGTGGGAAAACGAGGAGGGAAAAATGTTTTAAATTGTTGCATTCAACTAACTACCAATACAAATAGGCACTATGTAATCACAAAAAATGGATTTTTTTAAAGGACAGTCATGCAACCAATTAATTTGTTATTGAATCATTTGAGGAGAAAGGACCCTTCTGGAAAACCATGTATGGAATAAAATGATGTGTGTGGTTTGGGTTACCTTCCGGAAAACACTATGTACTGAGATTTCAGATGAAATCCAGAACAAAAAAAATTAAATGTTGAAAAAATACTTGGTGTCTCATGTTTGTGGAATGTGTGCCCTTGATTACCTCTCCCATATTCCCTTGCCAGTGGGTTAAGGATAGTTTGATGGGCATTCGGAGGAATGGTGGAAAGAAACCTGGCATGGGAATTATCCCACTCAGAACAAAATGAGCTGAGAGACCACAGCGAGAGTTCCATCTGATGGATGGAGTACTACACTTGAAGTCCACCTCTGCCTGGATTTAAACCCTGGTCCTTGAAATGAGAAGCCAGCACTCTGGCTGCTTCAATGACCCAATTCCTCCAAAATTATTATTATTATGAGCTTACTTAGAGACCATTCATTATCTTGAAACACATTGTTTCAGTGCCATTGTATTGTAATAACTAGCTGAAAGTGGTGGAAATGTTTATAGGGGTGTCGAAAGTTCTCTTTTGACCTAAATACTGGCCATGATGTCAACCATTGTATGAAATGAGTATGATCAATTATAATTTTTAAATTTGAATAGTTTGACGTGCCTTGTATGATATAAAAGAGTAACCCCAATGTATACTTTGAATCTATGAGCAAATTAATACCAAGAATAATAATAGAATTTGGTTTATCTGGCTTTTTCATCGCCAAATGGAATCTCTGAGCATGAAAACTATATTTTAGGAATCTGATGAATTTTTTTGTTTCTTGCTTGAATCGCAATCAAAGTTGATCTAATCATAGTGTTGGTAAAAATTTTTTTATTTTCAATTTTTCTCCTATCAAAAACTTCTCTTGTATTTCTGTTTACTGTGTCATATTCCGCTGGCAGATTTTTTTCTTGTTTTTATGTTAATCAGTAGAAATCTGAATTGGGACAACTTATCTTAATATGTATTAAACTGGTGAATAATGTGCATAATTGCACTCATCAAAATGTCTATTATTAATACACCTACTTATTTGGTTCTTGTAAAGCATATTATGACTGAATTTATTTTCACTGTAGGTTGTGGTTCCCAAGGCCAAGGGAGAAATCCTGGGAGTGGTGATAGTGGAATCTGGATGGGGCAGTATGTTGCCCACTGTAGTGATAGCAAACTTGGCGCCAGCCGGTGCTGCAGCACGGTGTGGACAGCTGAATATTGGGGACCAAATAATCGCCATCAATGGTGTTAGTTTAGTTGGGCTTCCACTGTCAACCTGTCAGAATTATATAAAGGTAAGAATCAATTGCTGTCCTTTGATCAATTACAATAAAGTATTTAAGTCAAGGCACCAATGTAGCAGGAGCAATTCCCGAAGGAGGCAGCTTCTGAAAGGAGGTGAAGCCATGAAGCAGTGATGAGTTGGTTCCCCTTTTTTGGTTCAGAATGTTCTTCTTCTTCAGTTCTCAGTTCCAGTTCTTCGTTGTGGTTGTGAATATGAATGTTACTGGGCTCAAATTTATATGGTAAGGTGAGCTGATTTTGCTTCATTACCATGCTTATGAATGATAGAAAACCTAGACAACTCTACTTTGTTATGTCCATAAAAAAAAAAAAATGTGCTAGAAAATGTGGGTTAGGGCCATACCATATTTACTAAAGGTTAATTGAAGGAGAATTGTGCATTTTTATGCAGCCATTATTTGTCCTTGATCTCAACTTGGATCATAAAGGCCATCATTTTCATTTCATACAGTAGAATGCCAAATGCAGTTCCTCATAATGTGATTCTAATTTACGCAGTTTACAAATCCCGACCAACCTTTGCCAAAGAGAGCATGAAGCTTCAATTTTACACAGATTCCAATGGTGTTTGTTTTCATAATTCTTTTTCCTGTTAAGATCAAAAATAGTAGAAATGAGTCATCAATCTTAGTCATTTGATTTTCTTCAACACAATCATCCTTTGCCCAAAAATTGACCCTCAACCACCAGTGCGATAATTAATTGTTGTTTGTGTTCCCTCCATGTCAGATGGATAAAATTTGTCCAGTAATCACTCAGTAAAAGGGACAGATTCATCTCCTACATGAAAAGAATGAAAGCAAAACTTTGGTTGGTTTAGTAAAACTTTAATGCTACAATAACAGCTTAATCGAAGGGCTTAGAAAAGTATGTAGTTATATTAGATGTTAAAAATTCAACCTTAATTTCACTATAACCTCCTGCATAGGGTTTTATGTGGCCCTGTGCTTAATATGGTGCAGCTGAACATTCATCTCATAGTTAATTTTATGCTGTAAGTTAATCCTGCAATGATTACGCCTTCCTATGTTCTTCCTAGGATCTTCAGCAGTTCTTTCTCCAGGTCTTTTTGAACCTATTTTCAGAAATGAACTATGGGAAAGCACACGTGTTATAACACAAATTAAATACCAAATGCACATAATGCCTCTCTAAAATTCAATGGAATAAGAGATTCCTTTCAGCATATTTGTCAGCTAGGAAAGACTGTCTGAGTCTGTCAAGATTCATCTTGGTTGGAGAAGTACATATTTCCATTCTCTTTCACTCTTCTTAAATTTCACAAGAATGTTATTCTTCTTTAATTTCAGAGGGATAGATTGAGAGATGGGCCATTCTGGGAATAACCACAGTCATTCTCATCTTAAATTACCCCATGGTATTTTACATAATTTACCTCAACCCCTGAAAATTACTGTGATTTTCGGTAATGTTTATCTCCATTTTTGATATTTTTCATACCAATGAAATTCAACCATATTATTTTAAGCCAAGTCTACAATACATATATATTTTATACAATTTATAAATTAAGGCACTTATAACTAATTTGCAGAATATTTTGCGGGCCATCGTTTTTACAGTTTAAATGAAAATTTCTCGTATCAGACAAAAGAATGCCAAATTGCGTGTGGGCTACCATATTTGTTTTTAAATTTTCTTTATTTCTAATACATCAGTGTAGCAGTTTTAATGGTTTAAATGATGTTAACACCTTGCTATTGCAATAGGCTTTCCTAAGTAATCCTCCATTTGCTATTGATTGTAGTACAAAGTTTATGGAAAATTGTGGTAATATCCGATTGGTAATATTAACCTCAAGAAAAGTTTAAGTAATTTACCCATGCCTTAAGTAGATCATATGCTGAGGCAAAAAAAGAACTTTCAACAAAACCTACCTTTTAGCTGTCGAATTCTTTAAAAAAAAATGCAATTGTGTAATAAATAAATGAAATATGCCAACATTTTGATCTCCTAGGATCTATAGGGTGGGGATGGTTTGGCAATGTATCAGTCAAATACATATATATATTTTTTGGCTGAGAGGTGAAGGGGACAAGGATGGAAGCAGCATACACCAGTATATTCTAAATTTCCATAGGGACACAAATATAAAATTAAGGTTTAAACTCATAAAATCAATTATGATGTGAAATCAGTAATCTATTGACTTGCAATTACATTTCATTCTTTCTCATTTCATGCTCATTAAACTATAACTTTCATTTCATTGATGTATTATCTCAAATTCCAAAATTGTCATCATGTGTTAAGGTGTTTTTGTTTTCTTTTCTTTCTAGAATACAAAAAACCAAACCGTAGTAAAATTGACAGTGGTTCCGTGCGCACCTGTTGTGGAAGTGAAAATTAAAAGGCCTGATACCAAGTACCAATTGGGTTTCAGTGTTCAAAATGGAGTGGTAAGATTCATCTTCTCTCACTGCATTGTGTTTGAGTTTCATAATTGTAGAAAAGGGAAAGAATACAATGTGATACATTCTGATTACAGATATGTAGTTTATTGCGCGGTGGTATCGCAGAAAGAGGGGGTGTGCGTGTTGGACACAGAATTATAGAAATAAATAACCAAAGTGTTGTGGCTGTTCCTCATGAAAAAATTGTGAACCTTTTGGCAACGTCTGTTGGTGAGGTAAGTGCAATTTCCCATCCCCCCTCCCTGTGTGGTAATTAAGTAAGAGTTTTACTTCGAAATCAGTAGTCCTCTAATTCTCAAAGTTGTTGCTTCACTTTTTGTTTACTGAACTCAGAGTGGCCTTACAGTTTTAATTGGTACGGATGGGTAGATTTAATGATGCATGCACCTGGTGAGCACACTGGGCCCCAACTTCTCAAGGACCCTGCCAAACCCTGACCTTGACCTTTACCCTTTTTTAATGACACCTATTGAGTTCTATTTCATGTGTGTAATTTTAATTATGCTCTAGTAGTATGTTTATAGATATTATCTTATTATTTGATAACAATGCTGTATACTGTACACATAGTGAGCATCATAGGCCACCGTGCATTTGTACTACCGCTCATTGGAGCAAAATAGAATATTACTTGCTACTTGGCCGTAACAAAAGTTCTCCTTCGAAAATACGGTTAACTGTGGTTAATTGTGCTCGTGGCCTCAACCCTACTTTATCCACCTCTGGGTGTTGTAGAGTATCTCTGATTTGTTTTGCATTTCACCCAGCATCTTCAGCTGCCAACTCCAGATGGTGCTCAGTGAATTGTGACAGATATGAACAGCTTTGTGCTTCTGACAGAGGTGAAGTTTGAGGTTCAAATGCATTTTCATACATTAATTGTAATATCGTCAATATATTTACATGTGCATTTCTAGTTCAATCGTTATTATCTGTTTAATTACCTAAATGCTGAAAGAATGGAGACGAGTATTTTTTCTAAAACAAAAACTGAAAATTATCATCCCACGGCTTGATATCTTTTTCTCATCTTAGACACATTTTGTGGATCCTAGGACTAGACACAGTATTGCCTTAAGAAAAGCACACAAAAATACTCGTAGGTTAGTATGTTATTCAAAAATCCACGGGTGATGCTTTGGTAGCTTTACTGGTTAAAGCACTCTGTTCCATATCGAGGGATTTGGTTGCAATTCCTGGTATGATGATTGATTTTTCCTCTGTAAAATTTTGATTTGTTGGGAAATTTGTATAATCAGTTTACGGAGTATATATTAATACCTGTAAAGTATTATATTATTATTAAATAAAGTATTCTCTTAAGGAATATTATTGGTTCTTAAATATGTGGTCAAAATCTCTTTTAATTTTTTTAGTGGTTAATTGATATAAGATGAAGCATGAACTTGGAATTATGTATGAACACTTAGAAGTTGCCACAAGAAGAAATCCACCTCACCCTGGAATTGAATGACCATGACCTCTTGCCTAACGGAACTGTTCATAAATCAAACACCTTTATTCTATTGGCAAGTTTGAAGGATTCATTTGAAGTATTGTTGTACTGCCATCCTTGAAAGGCCCAAGAATCGTCTGCCTTCTGTGGCCACCAGACTCCGTTAACTCACTCCATAATGAGTGTATAGTTTGTAAATTTTCACTGTCATATAATACTGTTTCACTGTCATAGGGAAATAATAATTTTGTTAATGTTAATGTCAAGTTAACCGGGTGTGCAGGGCACTGATCCAATAGCAAAAGGATTTTTCTTTTTAGGCCCCCAGTCTTTACATCAAAGGCATGCATTTGTCCTCCAAAAAACTAGAAGTAATCCCTGCCTTCATGTTGGCTGCATAGGTCGTTGACAATAAGTTCCTAATGTTGTCTAAATAAATCTGGATTTCTAGATTTTCCTAAAAAAGGGCTTCAGTCTCTCACTGCCATTGCACTGGCTCCTAACAAAACAGTGAGGCGAGCTTTGCTGTGTTTGTCCCCATCATGAAACGAATCCCCTTTGAAGTCTAGGGTCTTATCTGGCAGGATATCATAAGTAAGATCTACTTTGCCGCAGTAAAATATTGTTTTAGAGCATATAGCCATTAAACATTACAATGCAAAGTTGGATACTTCCAGTGAGAAACTGTGTCAGGATATATGCTCTCAGTTTCACCACAGGAGCTGTTTTAAACATTACTACACACTGAATTTTGAAGTGGTCTATCCTTCCTTGTGATGCTTTGAGGTCATCAATACCTAATCTAGCTGCTGTGTGAAGTGCCATTTCTTTCATGAAAATTTAACTAAATTGGTATGCTGTGCATTTCTTCTCCGCAGAACGTGTGCCCAATCCATGCTAAAATGTAGTATAATTAAAAATTGCTATCAATTATTCTTTTGGCTTTATGTTTGCAGAAGTACTGGGATCATAATATTAAATTCATGGTGAAGGCCACGGTGTCATGATCAGGTCTCCATGACCTGTAACAACAGGAATTAAGTTGTTCAGCAAAATTAACGACTGCTCGACAACAAATTATGTTAAAAAATCGAAACTTTCAGAAATCACTAACAAAGGTCGACAGAATGTTGTATTAGATTCTGATGGCAATTGTATCAAATATTAGTTAATGCAGTAATCTGTCAAATTTTGGAATTTTTGCTAGTCTCTCTAAATATGGCTGTTTTATTGTCACACCAGTAACAGAATTTTAACTGCAATGGAAACGTTTTAATTGCAACTTAACAACAGAAAATTAAACAGGCTGTATGTGGATGTCTCTTTCGTTAACAATCGACCTAGGCATTCTCTTAATATTCGGCTTTATTCTTGGGGTCGGTTGTCAATTGGTATGTGTTAAAAGCACCAAACGCCATCTTGCTCCAGGCCAGATGTTGTTCCTTGCGGAGTATTTCAAATTTTGAAAATAAAAATCACGGGATATGATTGCATTACAAGGATGCAAAATTGTTGAGGCACTAAGAAAATCTCATAAATCAAGGGAAAAAATAAATTCTTGGGGTGGAAAAGCAAGGTTTCACTTTAGTAGTATAATTTATTATTTACATTTTTTTACTAATTGTGAACTAATTTGTGGGCTCCATTGCAGAGGCTTTTAGGGTACCCGAATAAGAATAATGAGGACACTCGATATAGAAATCTTTAATTGGCATGATCCACCTGTCCATACGACTTTACAACATGGCTGCAACATTGAGAATGAGTCTCTGTTCTAACCAACATGGCCGTTCAAGTTACCAAAACAAATGAAGCCCTATTTCAATTGATAATATGTAATGCACAACAAAATTATTAATGACCATACTGAGGCAAAACTGTAATAGCATAGGAGAAAAATGCAAAACAACTGTATAAGAGAATATGAAGTTTGTTTTGTAACGAGTGTGGTATAATTGCAATTAGTGCATGCTGGCAGTGTTGGGTGCACAAATAGCGTGCCCAAGCTGTACTTTTTAAAATTAATCCCCACGAGTTGCATTCACTATTTTATTCAATGGTGAAGCGTGATATTTTGGTTTAATCATCACAGAGGTTGGGCCGGCTGATACGGGACAAGGTCTTCACCCCTCCGGAAAACATATCAAAGCCTATGTATAGCCTTAAAATTAATGGCTTAGTATTTCGCCTCATGATTCTAATAAATGCTTGCAATTCATTTGTTTTTGGTTGTATATATCTTCAAACTTAAACTGAAATGTAGTTTTAACAGGACAATTGCTGTGATGGACATCGGTTTCTGCAGAGCAAAGTTCGCCTCCATGGTTGGACAGACCGCTGTTTTCGTACTTCAGCTCAATTTACACATCTGCTATGGCCTCATTTGGAGGTACGAAATGGATATCTCTACAAAATTAAGTTCCATACATTACTTTGGTCGAAAACATGGAGGAGTTTTCCATCATAAACTTGTCGTTGGGCTGAGGGTGGTAAGACTTGATAAAATAGGAACACCATGTCAGAAATTTAGTACATTAGGTGGAAAAGGAGAGATTGCTTTTTGGGCAGGGATCATGCATTGAAACAATGCAATAAACTGCTGTTGATTGTGACCAAAAGTTGTTGCCTAGCGGCTGTACAATGAGTGCTAACTAATGCAGACACGAGTGTATGCTGTGGGAGATAACTTGGCATCACAGAAGTCACTGGTGTACGCTACTGCGACTGCGATCTGCGCCAGAATGGAAATTTATAATTCCACTTTTGAAATGCATGTTACTACAAATAAAGCTGTAGTTTTTGACAAGGCAAATTCCAACACCCTAGAAATAGTTATATTCACCATACTTTGGCAAATTTCAGTGTACCCGCAAGTGTATAAGTAAGTTGGTGACCGCGACTGACGCTGCACTCTGCGGCGAATTAATTTTGGCAAATTATCTGCAAATTAAAATGATCATTAACACTTTCAATGCGGCGGTAACTTTTTTAAGTTTTGCCGGTGACTGAATTTATTTCTTTTGTTTTCGATTGTTTTGGTCTCCTTATGTACGGATTATTCATTAAAAGATGCGAAAAAAAAATTTTTTAATTGAAAATTTCAATTTTAAAGTTGACGACGATCGTCGTCTGCAGCCACGGGATAGCACTGCCATAGTGGAATGCGTGGTTGCATACCCGTGCCCATTTTGCGATGACTTTTCCTAGTTGCCCTTGCGACGTTTTATCTGTAATCTGTGACGTCAATTGAATATTAATTGAGGCATAGGTACTGTAAATATAAATTAGCAAGAACATTGATGGCTTTGGAAAATACGAATTTCTTCGTCGTCGATCGAGAATTATATTGCATAACCTTTTTTGATTCAACTTTTTGAATTTCGATTAAAAGGACCCAGCAAGGAAAAAGTCTTTTGATTCTAGGCACAAAAGAGAATGGAAAATTCAAATTTTTAAATAATTTTATCCACATGAACTTGAGGCCCGCATGTTGAAAGCAGACATCCACCCATCCATCCATCCTGCTGCCCTTACGTCTAAGTCACTCCACCATATCCCATGAGCTCCATTTTCCCCAATATTTTTGTTACTCCATTCTTTACCTTCCAAAATGAATTCCTACAAAAATGAAGTTGGAAAAACATAATAACTAAGAAATGTATATCAATGTTTTCATGAACAAAACATTTATTTTATGAAATAGACAATATTACACAAAACGCTGTTTTCAATTATATCAATATGCACATATATATATATATATATATATATATATATATATATATATATATATATATATATATATATATATATATATATATATATATATATATATATATATACACCGGCGTCGCCATGGATCGCCTTTCTGTGAGTGTCCACTGATATACCTATCTATCTCTCATTCACTCACTATATATATATATATATATATCAATATGCATATATATATATATATATATATATATATATATATATATATATATATATATATATATATATATATATATATATATATATATATATATATATATATATATATATATATATATATATATATATATATATATATATATATATATATACACCGGCGTCGCCATGGATCGCCTTTCTGTGAGTGTCCACTGATATACCTATCTATCCATCCCCAACCTCAACGCCTTGTTGCTAGCTTATATATATATATATATATATATATATATATATATATATATATATATACACACACAATTAAAGAGGAAACTTACAGGGGGTAAAAAGACGAAAGTAAAGAGAGAGTCTTACTTAGAGACGTTTCGGGTGTTATCCCTTCTTCAGTCACACAGAGAATGCACTGCTCCAATGAGGGTAGGAGAGGGGAGGTTATGAGAGGGGGGACTGGGGAGGTTAATAGTGCTGGGCCTGGCTGATGGGGCTGGGGGAAGGTTGATACAAAGTTATGATGATAGGGGACTGGGAAGAGCCAAGAGCTGGGAAGGCGCGGGGAGGGGGGGTTAGAAGCAACAAAGTAACAGAATGATCAGGGAGGTGAATGATCCAAGGTCTGGCTGACTGAACAGAGGGAAAGTTGCAACAAGATAATGAAAGGGGACTGGGAGGTGACTACCATGGAAGGGACGGGAGTAGCAACAATGTAATGGAGGGGCGGTGACAGGTAAGGGGAGGTAAAGACAGGCTAACTCAGTTGAGGGGAAGTGAGTGGTGGAAGTTGGGAATGGGGGGGGGGGGGCAGGGGCAAGAAACAGAGAGGAGTAGAGAGCTAATGGAGAATATTGAGTCCAGGGGGGGAAAAAGCTTTGCAGAACCAGATTATTGCCGTCAACAATATCTCCATTTTAGCAGCTGCCACCCTTACCATACGAAACGATCCATTCCATTCTCCCTATCTGTTCGTGCGCATCGAATCTGCAACTCCAAAAACTCTCTCGACCACCACCTTCAAAATTTAAAAAATGCTCTCCTTAAACGCGGCTACCCCTCCCCTCTCCTTGATAGTCGCATCCTACCCTCCACCACACCTTATACTCCTCGTCCCAGACCCACCTCCGAATCGCCTTTAAACCTTTGCACCAAATTCTTTCCGGGGCTTCATCGAGTTAACCTCACCCTCAAATCACTGTTCCCTATATTGCGAGACAGCCCACTCACCGCAGATTTAATTCCCAAATGTCCTACCCTCACCTTCAAAAGACAAGCCAACCTGCGCAATATTCTACGCCCCCGCCAATCCCCTCCCACCATTTCTCCTCCTCAAGTCCCTGGTACCTTTCCCTGCCATAGACCTCGCTGCAAAACCTGCCCCCTAATACGCAGCCTCTCTACTTTCCAAAGCCCTAACAACCCGACCCCATTTCCTATCTCTTGCCATGGCAGCTGCACCTCTTCCAATGTAGTTTATCTCCTGCAATGCAAATCATGCCCCTCTTTTTACGTCGGGGAAACTAGCAATCCCTTATCCATCCGTATGAACGGCCATAGATCCTCTCCTCCCAACTTTCCTGTTGCCAAACATGCCTCTACTCACAATCTTCACTTCGACTCCTGTTTCCACCTCACCATCCTCCACGCCCTCCCCGCTGATGCTTCCAATACAGAACTTAGAACTACTGAGATGGCAATAATCTGGTTCTGCAAAGCTTTTTCCCCCCCTGGACTCAATATTCTCCATTAGCTCTCTACTCCTCTCTGTTTCTTGCCCCTGCCCCCCCCCCCCATTCCCAACTTCCACCACTCACTTCCCCTCAACTGAGTTAGCCTGTCTTTACCTCCCCTTACCTGTCACCGCCCCTCCATTACATTGTTGCTACTCCCGTCCCTTCCATGTTAGTCACCTCCCAGTCCCCTTTCATTATTTTGTTGCAACTTTCCCTCTGTTCAGTCAGCCAGACCTTGGATCATTCACCTCCCTGATCATTCTGTTACTTTGTTGCTTCTAACCCCCCCTCCCCGCGCCTTCCCAGCTCTTGGCTCTTCCCAGTCCCCTATCATCATAACTTTGTATCAACCTTCCCCCAGCCCCATCAGCCAGGCCCAGCACTATTAACCTCCCCAGTCCCCCCTCTCATAACCTCCCCTCTCCTACCCTCATTGGAGCAGTGCATTCTCTGTGTGACTGAAGAAGGGATAACACCCGAAACGTCTCTAAGTAAGACTCTCTCTTTACTTTCGTCTTTTTACCCCCTGTAAGTTTCCTCTTTAATTGTGTTTGTGGCCATTTGGCGAAGTTTTCCATTGTGTATATATATATATATATACTCATATAAATGTTTATACAGAAAGGCAGAAAGAAAGTGGATAGGAACACGTAAAATTTACAAAGACAATGGTGGTGTGAAGATGAAATGATGGCCGATTCAAAGCAGAAAAAATTCGACTGGACCGGGAATCGAACCACGGACCTTTGGATTTCGCGTCCAATGCTCAGACCACCAAGCTACCCAGTCTACTAAGAAACTGCTGGAATCGGCGGGGGGTTTATATGAACAAACACTCCCCAGGGCATGACCCACGAGAGCGGCCAATAGATGGCGCGCGGGCTGCTTATCACCCACCTGCAGAGAAGGAATGACATACACAGAAGGCGAAATGAAAGAATAACTCAAGCACACAGACAGTGGTGAAAGATATAGAACAGGCGTTTCGGGGTACGCTAACCCAAGTAGGAAATGACCCGTTCAGGGCATACAATCGTTCACTCATTCACTCACTATATATATATATATATATCAATATGCATATATATATATATATATATATATATATATATATATATATATATATATATATATATATATATATATATATATATATATATATATATATATATATATATATATATATATATATATATATATATATATATATATGCATATATATATATATATATATATATATATATATATATATATATATATATCAATATGCATATATATATATATATATATATATATATATATATATATATATATATATATATATATATCAATATGCATATATATATATATATATATATATATATATATATATATATATATATATATATATTTATGTATATATATATATATATATATTTATATTTATGTATATATACTATATTTATTATATTTATGTATATATATATATATATATATATATATATATAAAAGCGAGATCTATACAGCCGTCGGCCGTCTCTCGCATCCTCTTCTCCAAGCCTCCTTGTCTCTCCAGTCTTCATTCTCTAATTGTCTCCTTTTCATATTTTGGGTGACTTGCTTTGTCCAGTCTTCTGTTGGTCGTCCTCTCTTCCTCCTTCCGGGTGGTTGCCAATTTAATATCTTTTTTGGCCAACGTTTCTCCTCCATTCTTTTTACGTGTCCATACCATTTTAGCCGTCTTTTCTCTATTTCTTGTATGATGTTTTCTTCTACTTGCATAATTTTTCTTATATTTTCATTTCTTATTTTTTGTAGTTTAGATTTTCTGCTGCTTCTTCTAAGAAAATCCATTTCTACGACCTCCAGTCTCTGCCTATCCCTTTTGGTCATTTCCCATGTCTCTGCTCCGTAAAGGAGTATACTCTGAATAATTGTTTTATATATTTGCAGTTTTGTTTTCCTACTTATGTCTTTTGACCATAATATGCTATTCATTTTATTTATTGCGAGTTTTGACTGATGGATTCTATTTGTTATCTCTTTTTTACTGGTTCCTTCTTTTCCAATCGTTACACCTAAGTATTTATACTCACTACAGACTTCGTTGGCATTTCCTTCTATTTCCAGATTCTTTGCCTTCTCAATATGCATACCTACTAATTTTTACATCAAAATTAAATTTTAGCAATAGTATAATTTACATTGAAAATAAAAAAAGAAATAATTTGGATACGAAAGGAATACTCTTTTTACCATTGTAACAACCATCAATAATGGACAAAAAATAAGTACAATTTAAAAAAATTACATTATTACATCATATGTGTTGTTAACATTTTCATTATTTCCTATAATTAAGAAAATTACAAAATTACACCAAAAATCACGTTTAAAATTTTTAGAATATTGTATTAAAAATTGAAAATCAAAACTGCATTAATTTAAATCTTTACCGGGTTAAAATGTATATCCTAAAGTACTAAAAATAATTAAATTTCATAAATAATATTTACAGGAATCATGTTAACAATATTTCTCCATATACTTAAATTAACATTGAATGTTTTTATGAAAATCAATGAAGCAGGGCTTGAAACAAAGAGATGGGCATCCCTCACAGGCGGGGCAAAAATATACCGTGTCCTTCCTGAACCCTCTAGACCTACAATGCGTGCATCGTCGCTGAGGGACACGTTTCCTTTTTTTGTCTATGTCATATGTCTCCGGAAAATGCTTAGACAATCCAAGGAACCTGGAGATTAGGCTGGGAGAGGAACGAGGAATAGGTTCGGAATAGGTGGGACTAAGAAGTGTTCTAATGACAGACAGGCGGAAATCATGGAGAGGAATTTTAGGGTGGGTTTTGCGGAAGAGGAAAAAGCTATTAACCAAAACGAGGTGAAGTATGTGGATGCCCAGTTTCTTATACCATCTCAGAGTCTTGCGCTCAATGGGATAATATGACATCATTTGATCGTGATGATCGATACCACTCATTGACTCGTTGTACCGAGCAATGGCCTCCGGTTTGGAAGTGACGCCACCTCCTCGCCGGCGACGGACATCGACCAAGCCACCCTCAAATTCTGAGCTGATCATCAGTACATCCCGTTTATCCTTCCACTTCATCACTCAGACTCCTTCGGAACTGAATACATCCACTACCTCCCCCCGTTTTAGTTTTTTCGCAAGGACGTGAGGTGGATTCCCCTTCCGATTAGATCTAAGAGTTCCCGTACAATAGGTACTCTGCTCAAGCAAGCGGTGGGCCAAGTCAACACTGTTGTAATAATTATCCATGAAGATTGATCGCCCAGAATCTAATCTTCCCTCCATCAATTTCCATACAACATTGTCAACATGTCCCGGTCCGCCTACATCAGAATCGGAGGACCCAGTATAAACGAGAAATCTTAAAACTAATCCGGAAGGTTCAGAGAGCATGTAAATTTTGATACCATACCTATGTCGCTTACCTTTCATATACATACGAAAGATAAGACGACCCCTCCAGAGAACCATGGATTCATCTATGCACAGTCTTTGAGTCGGAGTCACAATATCGTCCATTGTTGCATGAAAAATATCGATCAGGGGCCTAATTTTGTACAGTCGATCAGACGGTTGCGGCTCACCACGACCAGGATTACTCGCAAAATGCAGAGCTTGCATGATCGCGGCGAACCTGTCCCTGCTAATGCATTTCCTAAAGCAAGGAAAATTGAATAGGGGGTCTACACTCCAATAATTAGAAATTCTACTCAATGGGCATGTGCCCATGTGGAAGAGAACCCCCAAAAACGTTAAAAATTCCACCGATGTGAGCGGCTTCCATTTCGTTATTCTTGCTCTAGGAAATACATTAGAAGAAATTAAAATGTCTAATTGTCTCCGTCACTATCAGGTCAACCATGTCATCTGTCATGAGCAGGTCAAAATATTTCCTGGGATCGTCCCCTGGGTCTTGTGTTTTGAGGCCTGGGGTGTCAGTGAAAGGGAATTCTGGGTGGGTTGGTCTTTTGTCCGTCCAAGTGTATGTCCTTGTCGCAGTTCTCGTCATGAGGGGAGGGGATTAAGGTCTTTCCTGCCGCCCTAGAGGGCCAGAAGAGGAAGGAGAAATATTTTGCCCACCAACTGAGGGATCACCCACCTTCTCGCCTTCATCTTCTTCGTCTGCCGAGGAACCCCACTCCGTGTCCCCGAAGGAAGAATCCTCGCTGTCCTCATCCTCCAAGGACAGAAGTTCCGCCAACTCCTCTGACGACAACACCCTTCGAGAAACGGCACGCTTTTCTTCCACCCTTTTCCTCTTTCTCGGTGGTGGAAGGAGTGACTGGGAGGTCGATGGCTGCGGACTCAGGACACGAGAAGGGGTGTCAAGGGGCTGGCGGCTTTCTTAGGACATTGAGGGACTGGGATCAATGCGGGAGGTTGGAAGGGATGGTTGTGGGAAAAGTTGGGAGTCAGAGGATGATGGGGCAATAAAGGGGCTTTTCGCACCACGCTTCCCTTTTTTTGGGACCCCTTTGCCTGGTAATCCCTTCCCTTTCCCATCCATCTGGTTACTAGAACCTCCGCGTGTTTTAACCATTCTGAAAGCATAAATGTTTTTAAAGAAATACACATTGTTAGAGCTGTGAAGTATGTGTTTTTATGTATACAAGAAAAGAAAAACATTGTAAGTAATTAAATCATTGAGTCAAGTTTTCAAAATTACGTACCTAACTGCCAAAGCACGTGGAAGTAAAGGACTTGAAAGTTTCTTCAAGATTTTACTTTCTCTTGTTGCTATAAGTAGGAGAAAAAGAAACAATATCAGCAGATAAAAGTTGATCTAAATCAATAGCAGTACGTGTACTAAATTTTCAATAACAATAAACGCAGATGATGGTAAATATTTAGCAAATGTTATTAGGCAAATATTTAAGAAAACACAGCTGGAATACAATATTCCAAGTAATCAGCTATTCAAAATAAAGTCCAGTAAAAACGTTTGTTAATAATATATCCCTGGTATAATTAAATGGAGAAGTATAATTATACAGTCAGGAATGCATTATAACGCTTAGCATCAGTCCACAATAAAATAATGACAAATCCATCCAAATCTATGCAAACGGAATAAGTTTCACAATTTAGATAATGTAATTTTTTTACTATGCAACAACTTAACTTCACAGTTTTAAAATACAAATATTATGAAGAATTACGCATTTACGGAGTTATTTTGTAAAAACAATTAAGAATTACTGAAATAAACTAAATGTATGCAAAAACATAACAGGAAAATTAAAAAAAAAATATCTGATGAAATTGAAATCGGGGTACGAGGAAAGAGCGGGGATTAAAAAAGGGGGGTGGGGGGGGGGACCTCAAAAATTAAAAAAAGAAAAACTTTCAACTAATCATTTGTACAGATCACATAACAGTTTATCAGGAAAATGTTTTGATTCCAAAAAAGTTGTAAATTACCTTGAATTTAAAAGTTCAAAAGAGTGAGGAATATTACTTCTGACAGAATATGGGGTGTGCAGTGTGGGTTTATGCCTTGGAGAGGATGTAGTGACCAGGTTTTCACGCTTAAGCAAGTGATAGAAAAATGTATGGGCGTCTGAAAGAAAGTGTATTGTGCGTTTGTCGATTTAGAGAAGGCATATGACAGAGTAAATAGAAAGAAGTTGTGGAAGGTTTTGAGAGACTATGGAGTGAATGGGCAGTTATTGAATGTTATGATGGCGATGTATGACAATAGTAAGGCAAGTGTAAGATTAACGGGGTTCTGAGTGATTCCGTGAAAACCGTCAAGTATACTGTACAAAAGAGGTATTATATTGTTTCTCCATCTCATTTCTCTGAATATTTTTGCTTAATCTACAGCGTGTACTCAATTTCATTGAGTACGATTTTGGCTCCTGCTCTGAGGGTAATTGTCACATATTATTTTGTTTACTTACTGTCCGTTGATTTCTTGATTCTTAATTTGAAATAAAATCGAACTCTAAATTAAATATTTTACAAATTTAAACATCTCTAACACCATAGAATGTGTTAATATCGCTATAATTATCGAAATAATTTTTCTGCTTCGCTTCATGCTGCCACATGCTTTCATGCCTTCCATGCTGCCACAACGCAATTCATGGGCGAGTATAGTGCTGCCATCTAGCGGCAGTTTGTTTCGAAAGGCGACAATAAGGGCCTCAGGCCGTAACACGGACGAGATAGGGGAAGTTCATGGGCATGCTCACCATGCACGGAGCAGCAACAGCGGACAGTTTTGGGCGATTTCCACGACCTTACCCTAGCGACGCCTCAACGTTCCTTCCGCAAAGAGCATTGCTCTCTCTGCGCGTAAAATACATATAATTAAAAATCGTTATTGGAAATCCCAGAATGTTTAACTAATGGTTATGTTTATTTATTTATTTATTTATTAATCCCGGGCCACGTGATTACATGTATGGGACAGTTCCAATAGGCAAATTAACAATGTATATGTATAATAGGTATACCAGAATAGCAATAACAAAATATACATAGATTGAATACAAAAATACATAGCGTACAGTTAACTCAATTACATAGAGGTAAGAAATTCATCCACCGAATAAAATGCATTTTTTATCAGATACTCTTTTAGTTCTACCTTAAAGAGTGAGATAGAATTAATGCTTTTAATTTTAATAGGTAGGGAGTTATAGAACAACACTCATGCATAGAGCGGGCTTTTAGCATATAGCTTTAGATTATGAATAACGATTCTAAAGTCATTTTTCTTTCTTGTGTCATACTTATGCACATCCATATTAGTCATTAGCTCTAGTGCAGAATAATGTTCTTTAATATACAAAATTGAAAAGTATATATAAATGCAGGGGAACGTTAGAAGCATGAGATCCTTAAAAAGGGACCTGCAGCTGTAATTTTTTCTTCCTCTTGCCAGGATTCTCACTGCCCACTTTTGTAGTTTAAAAAGCCTCATTGTGTGGTGGGAGTGGCCCCAGGCTACTACGCCATATTTAAGTCGACTGAAAATATCTGCATAATAGACTAATTTAGCCGTTGACAGATTTGAAATTGGCAAAATTTGTCTTAGGAGGTAACACCCCGAGGCAATTTTAGAGCAAAGACCATTAATATGTGTCCCCCATTGCATGGATTCATCAATATCCACCCCTAAGAATTTAAAATTCGATACACGAGAGAGAACTTGTCCATTCAGTTTAAGTAGAGGGCAAGTTAGAATTTTCTTTTGATATGGGTGAAACTGAACAAATGTTGACTTGTCTTCGTTGATGATTACTCTATTTTCAGTGCACCACCTTACCATGCAATCTATGCCTTGTTGGAGGGTGTTGACAGTGTCATGTTTGTAGGTGTTTATAATTATATATAGCTTTAAAGCTGGCGTCATTGCGGTTACAACGGTGTAACTCAAACCTTTATCACATCGTTAGTTTCGGGATAAGCCGAGGTTTGCAACTTTTACAGCAGTTCGTGTAAAACTCAACACAAACAATTTTTTCCAAAATCGTACTCAATGAAATTGAGTACACGCTGTAGATTAAGCAAAAATATTCAGAGAAATGAGATGGAGAAACAATATAATACCTCTTTTGTACAGTATACTTGACGGTTTTCACGGTAAACAACAGAAATCAAACCTTGGGTCGCACTAAGAAGGAAGTTATATTGAAAGACGTCGTCTGCTACGCAACAGCAGTACAAAAACGAAGTAACTGAAGTAGGCACAAAAAATCATTTTACATTACATACCTGATTCTTATGCAGCATAGTTTTGCGAAAGAAGAAATATCTGAAACAACAAAAGTGAAGCCACCACGGGAAAATGGTATAATTAGAATGCAAGGAATTTTAATGAATAAGAAATTGATTCTTTCATCTCTTTACAAGTCTCCTTCCTTCTGCATTTATAAATCTGGCATACTGCCTCATCCTCATCCCTAGGTAGTATTTGATTACTACCGAAATGACCTCACTTCCATGTTCAGTGCATGGGAAGCCCACTTTTTCTCCTTCCAACAGATCTGTTGCAACCATCTCAAACACATCACTCATATCACAGTGAAGAACAAAGAGTTCCTCGATTTTCATTATAAGTTTATGCAAATTAATGTTTGGGTGAATCAACCCTCCACCACTATCTATTAATTTATCTGACACATTGCTGGCAAACGTGTCAGGTCTTCTGAATGCTGCTTTGCAGGCAGCACACTTGCTGGACTTGGTCATTTGCTGGCGTAAATAGCCAGTCCCATAATATAATATGCAATGATCTGCTGGGGCCATTGCATAATCATGCACAAATATGTCTTCAACATCCCAGTCAGCCTTTTCCACAGCCAAGTCCAGCTTTACTCTTAGTGGACGCCAGAGCGCCGCCACACGCCGCTGAAAATACGCCCAGACTCCGCTGTCAACACATACTATGGCCGGCACACAGGTCTAAGTAGACCACTACTGAGATAGCTAGGTCAAGCATAGGTCTAGACTCTTCATGTCACCAGGGACTTAGCATTAGACATCAAGTTCTTGGCCTTAGTATACAGTAAGTCAGACTTATAGTAGGTAAAAAAATCGTCGGTCTAGGCCCTACTTATTTTTTCAGATATTCTCGAACTGCAGGATGGTCAATTTTGTTTATGTTCGCCTCAAGGTTCGCATTTTAATCGTATCCTGAATGAAAGTTATTTTTTCGGATTTAGCCTTCTTCTGGGAGTCAATACATCCTTGTATTGTCAACTGACGTTTGGCAGTCGCATTCTTGGCCTTCTCATTTATTTTCTAAATGTCCGCGTGATGATATGTGCTTGTTCAAGGTATCTGTTTTTTCCATTCCAGGCGCACGTTACGTATCCCATACATCAAAACACTGGTATCACTTACCTAAAACTTCTCACCTTTATAACTTGCAGCACGCTCTTTCCCATCCAGCCGCCATGAGTGGGGAAAGAGGTGCCAGTTTCGCCGAATTTGCGACAGAGTGCGTTAATTTAAGTATCCTAGAGGCTAGACAGCGAACTAACCTACCCTCCATGACATGATTCCATGTGGTAGCGTGGCAGCGTACTTGCCGTGGTCTTGAGGAACGAGGTGGGATGCTTCCATGACAACGATATTATCTTCACTACGTAAACATAAAAAGCATTGTCAAAAGCATGTACTCTATAAAAACTCCAGTAGTTTAGTTGTAATTGATCACGTGATTGAGACGTAGTATTGTTAGTTTTTGCAGTGAAGATAACATCATTGGCTCTTTTGGAAACCCCTAGTCATCGCCCGGATCAGTGAAATCCGTGCAGTCAGTCACTTTCGCACTGTGAAGCGGGTCAGTTAGTCAGGTGGTTGGCGTATTTCGACGAGTTAAAAATTACTTATCACTAAAGAAATTCTGGAAACTTGAATATATTATTGAATTAGCATTTATTGCACTTCATCACAAAATAGACCGCATGTCGCATTTATTCGCAAAATATCGCTTTTGCGATTTTTCCGAATCTCTCGCTATCAGACGTTAGTTCAAACGGTTTGTCTCAGCACGTTAAAAATGTTGTAAACATGCATTTATTACCCACTCATTCCTGACCCTATCCATCCGACTTTTGCTGCAAACACTCCTCAGATAACTCATATCCACAGCGTTTAGTCCACTCTTATGTCTTTCCTGACATACCCTTGTTTCAATACCATAAAACGAAGTGGGGAGAAGTACACTTTTGTACACGGCGATTAAATTCAAGGTAATTTTGCTTCCTTAGACAGTCACTCATTCTTTGCTATGCTCCACATGCTACCTACCACTTTCCTTCCAGCATTAGCACGTCTCTTTATCTCCTCATCTATTCTTCCATCTTTTGTATACATCTTACCCAAGTACACAAAATAATCCACCTATTCAATTACTTCACCATTCGCCCTCATCATACAGTTATTCTCCCCATTCTCCTTATGAAAAACTACTACTATTGTCTTGCACGCATTTACCTTCAATTCCATTCCCTCCGTTTATTCACAAAACTTATCTAGGAGCTTCTGCAATCCGTGTTGACAGTCTGAGATCAAAACAGCATCATCCACGTATAGTAGAACTCTCACGTTTACATCTCAAATCAAAACACCATCGTTTTCACTACATGCATCTCTAACACATTTATCCATAAATACATTAAACAGCCATGGAGACATTACGCATCCTTGCTTTACACCCCGATTTATTACAAACCAATCACTCAGAACCCCGTTAATCTTACACTTGCCTTACTATTGTCATACATCGCCATAGTACATTTGTCTTAAATGTCATTCGTTGTATTTTGCACCTCTGATAATTGATAGGAAGCAATTGAAGTAATCGATTAAATATCGTAACTTCATTAGTTAATGCCAACATTGGATGTAAGAGAGACATGATTTATTCATTTGCATGTACCATTGTGAAACTACGAAATGTCATTGCCAAGTTTATAGGATTGGTTTATGTGAATCACCGATTTTTGTACCCTGATTTTGAGACTTAATCAGTCCAAGTCTTCGAATTTCGTTACATATTGTTTTAGAATCCCACTTGTCCATAAAACATTGGTGATAATAGTCTTCCTTAACCTTTTTCATAATACTTTGGGCCTCATTTCTCAGTTTTTTATACTCCAGAAATAGTTTTTTAGATTCACTCCTTGTGTATCTGCAGCGAATTATGTCCCTTTTATTGATAATATTTTTTATTTCCGGGGTTATCCATGGAAGTTGGTTTTGCTTCGGAGTAAAACTTTTTAATGGGGCATGAATATCTAATAATTGATTTAAATTAATCGTTAGGGTTGATACCTTGGTATCTACAGAATTGGTGGACAAGAAGTCTGCCCATGGCAAATTATCAAAATCTTCTTGAAAATTATGGAGATCAAATTTACTAAAATCGCGGTAGCAAATTACCTTTTCTTTCATTTTTGGCACCTTAAGATTAAATTTTATATATATTAAATCATGGTCAGATAAGAATGGAACTGGATATTGGCCATGTTCCTTTATTTTAGAAAGGTCATCTATAATAAATAAATCTAATAGAGTACTTGATGTGAGCCGATGATGAGTTGGATGAGATGGTACTAAAGACAGATTAAACCTGAAACATAGGTCTCTTATGTAGTTACTGTCATGCGTAATCTTTAAAAGATCCGAGTTAAAGTCACCACATATAAGTATGTTATTATATGACGGAATGAAGCCTGCCAGCGTACATTCAAAACATTCACTCAAGTAGCCAACCTTAGGAGGTCTGTATACAACACCGAGTAAACCCTTTCCAAGGGGACATGTTATTTCAACAAACATAAATTCAGGCTTGAAGTGTTCATTGATACAGGACAGTATCTTTCCATTGAGATTCTCTTTGATATACACACACACACCTCCACCACTTCGTTCCAACCTGTCGTTTCGTAACAATATATAATTATCCAAATTTACGTATTCAGTGGGCACGGATGGTTTCGACCACGATTCAGAAATTGCTATCACATGATAATCACCACAAACAAAGTGTTTACGAAATTCTTCAATATGAGCTGGTAACGACTGTGCGTTTACATGACATATATTCAGGGTTTGGTATACAATACTACTATGAATACTAGAGGATACATGAGTCGAGTTGGAATTGTCAACATTATTGCATGCGGGCACTCTACCTCGTGAACCTTCAATTTTGTGTCATTGAAGGGCATGGAGATTGCCTTCAGTGCGTAAAAGGAGTCGCTCACTCCCATCACATTCCCTTTCAAATATTTTCCCCCCTCTTATCCATAAATATTTAAGTTTACCATTCTTTTTAAGCTCTCTCGCCTTTGCATACACTTTACAATTCAAAGCACTGAGTGATTCATTGACATAGATAAGGTAGTCAGGGGAATCACTCAAACCAATATCTTTTGTTGAGAAACTCCTTTTTGCTTGTCGAGCTTCCAGTATTTCTCGTGCTAAATTCGATCTCATGAACCGAACCCGGATGGAAGGGGGTCTGTTGTTAGGTAAGTTTGAACGGGCCTTCAGTCTATATACATAATCGACATCACTGGCATCTAACTTGACCCCAAGGCCCTGCCCAACTTGACAGACAAGGGTCTCCAATACCTCACCAGACTTGAATGGGATCCCGTGAATTTCTACGACATTCCGTAGAGAGTCCTTGGGAGGACATAGGAAGGATACACATACAAACTTAACCTCTGGAGCAGTTTGAACTCTGGCCTATGTGTATTCCCTATTGTGCAAGAGTATTGTGTTTCTTTCTAATATATGAATTTTAGATTCTATGGTACGCATTTCTTAAATTAAATTTAGGCACAAAATACAAGCTTTTCAATTAGTCTCATATTATAATCTGAATATATCGTGTTAATAAAATTTTTGCTAATTAATGCCATAAAACAAAAATTTTCTCTTTATTTTTGCTATGACACACAAAAGGTTTGCTATATTTCCATATCTCTACTGATAGCCCTATAAACCTCTCAATTACGACTCCTTCATCATCATTGACACACCTCAATACAGTTGACAGCTGTGACCTGCTTCTTACATCAGAAGTCTCATCCAACATGATGGACACAATATCAGATTTTTCCATTTCCTTAACAATTTTTTCATGAGCAATATTACTGATTACACTAATTAGTTCATTTTTTACATCGCTGGACATTCCTTTAAATGCTGTAGACGATTCTAAATGCTCATTCAACACAGTGTCCCACCTTTTCAAAAGATTTTAGGTTTCTATGTAATTTCCTTTGTTCAAAGATTCATCCTTTTCGTTGTGTCCACGAAACAGAAGTTCTTGTTTTGTTAAGAAGCACTAAACGTCAATTAAACATTTCAAAATCTCTAGATTCTTCTTTACTTTTTGATTGTGCAAAGTAGTATTAATTTTTAGTGTTGTTCAAACCTTCGTCAACTCTTTGTTTCCAGAAATAATTAAGATCCATAACACTTTGAAGATGATTTTTTTATTTTTCATGACTTTTAGCTGATTTAGTGAGTCCACTCAAGTTACAAAACCAATTGAAACCCAGATATTTTTGTCAAGTCTTTGAAAACAAAAGACAAGGCCAGCAAAATAATCGTGATAAAATTTCACTTCTGCAAAGCCAGTTGTGATACTCACAGTTAGAAACAGTGAAGTGCCTGTTATAAGACCTAGTCTTTTCTGTGACTTTACATGTCAAATTCATTAGCGGGGGACTCAGATGGCCGCCCTGAATGATGGCTAGCTTCTGCTCAAATGGCAGTGAACTAAATGGCTTTCATTTTAGTTTCACAATCAAATCACAATTTTCTTCAGCACACACCATTCCGAGTATCACATTCACGATATCACACAAATGTATCAGTATCCAGGGGGTATCACTCAATCGGTATCACATCACGGTATCACTCAATCATATTGGTAACCAGACTATAATAAATAACGGTGAGAGTCACTAACTTGCACAAAACTGTGAGGCGCAAGGCATTCCACACAAGGCAAAGAAGAATAAGGAACTGACTAATTTTCAAAGGATGCAATCGCTTACTTTCTCATTCCTAGGCCGAAGAAGCAACAATGTAACAGCTACAATACTTTGAATGAGGGTCCCCCTCCCTCCCCTCGCTACCCATGGTAGGTTTTTAGGCGACCCCATCCCCTTAAAGCGGTTCGTGCATGACATATTAGATATTTGTTGATGTGCTGCGAGGGCATGCCACAGTCCCGGTCACCTCATTTCTCCTGCAGACAGTACACCTCTTGCGTGCCTATCCATGCAGATAGGTGAGCGAGCCCCATGAAATAAATCCTTGCTTTGCACATTTCATACTTTATTACGACCGTGGCCCTGATATACAATGTCATTTTCAAGGTGGAAATGACATTGCACGTCTAAACCATGGTCGATTAAAAATAAACAAGAGTGGAGTGTACAAAGTGTAGATTTATTTCATGTGTCTCATTTCCACAAGTAAAGCCTGGAACTCTCACTGAAATTCTTTCCACCCCATCGGACCTCTTTACCCATGAAAGCCATTAAGTCTTCAAACAATAACTGACATTGCAGGCCGTAAGACACATTAATTATGAGGGCCTCTCAAGAACTTCTGAAACTTGGACATCTCCGATGCTCATGTCATGAAGTGTGCATTAAAGGTTGAGGGTAAAAGCTCTCCTCAATATGAAAAGTGATTGGATTCCGCTGGTAAAATTAAAACGGAAAGATAAGGAAAAATAAAGAAAAAAATAATTGGCAATTTAAGCATCCTGAATATGTATAGGGTGGGTGAAAGTGCAGCGAAGCAGGAAATTATTTATGTGCAAATTTAAGGTTCCTCTTTACATATGAAATAAACTAAATAGAGATTTAAATTTCAGTCCATACAATCAATTATAGTTGATAATTTTTTCAACAATGCCGTAAGACGTAATTGTACATAGTGTGGTGTCGAAAGAAAGGCCGTAATGGGAGTGGCGATTGGAAATACTGCTCCATAAGTTTGGTAATAAAAAATAATAACACAACAAGAACATTCAACCGACGGCACCAAAACATAGCCACACGAGTCACCGGCGACACAACTCTATTCCCTCCATTGGTTTGAAATTTGCCCAGTGACTCTGGTGAGAGCTTCCGAGTGCAGCTAATGGGAGCTGAACGAACAACCAATGCGACGAATTGAGAGATGAGTTGCCTTGCTTAACACGTTGGCCGTCGCCACTGGAGGGATTGGGCTGGGAAGGAGTTACTAGGCGGTACTACTACCGAATTGGATTCTCTGAACAGAGAGAATCTATAGCGCAAAGTTGGTCTTTTTACGTGATTTCAACAACAAATTATGGAACAGCAACCGTTGTATATGAAATTTTTTTCTTCCAGACCATTTTTTTTTCTACTGCTATGATTGTTTTCTATTCTTCTTTGAAACTCTAAATTTCTTAATTTCTACATTTTGGTGCAGTCATCCATGGATGACTGCACCCCTCGCCACTGATTTTGTTATAAGTGCGTGGAAATAATAAACATAAAATAAGTAGATACATGTGAGCAAATATTGCTCATTTAGTAAGATAAGTGGTGAAATGCCCGTTGGAAACTTCCCATCAAAAGCCATTGCACAGGACACCAAGGAATAATGCTAATGTCTGAGTCTGATAGAAAGCCTGAGAAAAATTGTTAATTTTGGCATCAAAAGTATAATTTTGAAAGAAAAATGAATTGAATAATGAAATTGATAGTAAGGATGTAATAGTACATTATTTCTGCTGACCGATGGTGAAAATTTGAACAAAACGAACATTTTCAGGGGTAACTTTGTGAAATTTCTCCATGATGTTAACGGAACAAACGTTGTGAATTTCACTTGTCGTTTTCTTTTTTCTCTGTTCTTTTTCTCACTCACTCGCTCTCTCTCTCTCACTCACAATTCTTTTTCAAGACCCGGACATGAAGATGACATAAACTGTCAAAACCCGGGTCATGTATAAAAAACTTACAAGTGAAATTCACAAAGTTTGTTCTTTTTCCATCCAGTGAAAATTTGGACCCTATATCACTATTGCAAATAAATAAAAAAAAAAATTTCTGCACGTTCTCCAATGCATTTACAATGGCTGTAAAATTGAGGCCCATTTTGGGGGCCCTAAGGCTCTTGCAACCCTTAGGCCTGTACTCCAATGGATTCCTCGTACTCTACATACCTTAAATATAGAATCTCTGGAGAAACAATTCTGTAGTTTTTGAGAAAATATCAATATCCAGAGATAGGAGAGATACAATTGAGCATGTTTTATTTTCAATATTGCGTGCTATAGCTTATTGTATTAAAAAAAACCCAAACAGCGCCTGTTTCACCATTTAGCATTCAGTAAACCCCCACGCTAAATGGCATTTCTTTCAGTTGATGTGATAAAAAAAGTACTTTTTTGTGCATATTTAAAACCTAACAAAAAATAGTGACAATGCTGCTTGTCTGTGTGAATAAATGGTAATTATAAATAGTAATGATTTACCTCAAGGTTTCTGAAGATGTATAATGTAGGAAAAGTATAGGAAATGCAAAAAATTGCAGAGAAAAAGTTAAAAAAGATAAATAATAAATCTATAAGGAAAAAGACTGAATTAAAGCATTCCTTTTGTGTCACTAGTTGAAAAAGACCAAAACCACTGAAACAAACCCCAAATGAGGAAAGCTGACCATATCCTCTCTAAGTATGGCACCCAACCGATGGTTGGAAGAGCGGCAAAGGGCTCTTGTAAGTTTAAACACACAAGTCAGCATAGGTATAGACTAGAACCTAGCATGTATTGTCATGCAGAAAAGTTTCTTGGTTGTTCCACGTGGTAATAGGTAATAGTAATTGCTGGGTGGGACACCAGAGAAACTTTTCTGTGTGAGATTCATGGGAAAGGTCTGTTTTCATCTGTTATTCATTTCTTAATTGCCATCACAATTATGTACACTGAATATAAGACATATAGACTGAAGTCCACCTTGGAGACTCATGCAGTACTATCTACATGGCTGCCAACCTGACAGACTGATGATACAAAGCAGCTAACTTTACATACTTGTGACAACATATTTGGAAGGAGGTTTATGTATTACCTTTTTAGTTGAGCAAAATAATTTATTCTTTATTTTCCATGACAGCTGATTTAAGTTTAAGAAGAATCCTTATATGGTATTCTTTCCTGTCTTCTTCTTTTATTCATCTTTTCACCCAATCAATCACAATTTCACTCTATCACAATCACAATTTCAATCTAGTATCACAGGTAGAGAAATCAAATGGCTAAAAATTTTAGCCGAATTTCTTCTAATCTGATAGAATATTTCTCTATGCCCGATCCCATCAAATATTTTGGCAAAAGGTATTATGTAAATGCGCATTTTATTACGCTATGACATTTTCTGATTGCTGTTTTTCTTTGCAGATTCACATGAAAACCATGCCCACATCCATGTTCAGGTTGTTGACTGGTCAGGAGACTCCGGTGTACATTTAGAGTCTTCAGAGTTTCGCAAGACCTTGTTTTGTGGTTGTCAAAATAAATTTGGATATTTCCACTTTGCAGTGAACCAGCTTTCGTTGAGAAAGCTCTGCTTGAGTGGTCTGTGATGATTTTGCATAGAATGCGAGAGAGATAAGGAATTTATTTCCCCTTTGAGATGCTGATATTCCTATCGAATGGAGGAATCATTTTTTTGGCATTGGGAAGTGTCCTCTTGCTGAGTGGAAAGTGCCTCCTCAAGCTGTTTGTCGACTGAGGGTTGTGTAGATTCTCTTAGGATTGGTCCAATGAGATGAGTGATGACAGTGTGTTGGTGCATCTGTGAACTTGCTTTTATTTCATTGCTTTGAGATAATGCTGTGCGAATGTGTGTGTGTGTGTGCGTGTGTATTCACATGTATATATGGACACACGTGGACACACACGCATGCCCTTGCAGAGATTGATTGATTATTCTGCCAACCTGGGAAGTGCCCTACGCAGAACAGTCTCCTGTGGGAACTTTACCATCAATCAGGATAAACAAATGTAAGAGAGAAGAGTATTTTCTAGTCATCAACAAAAGAAGAAATTTCATTAGAATGGAATGTGGAGTTTTTGACTATATTGGTATATATGCAGTAAAATTTGAGGATAAATGCTTGCAGAGTTGTCAGGTGGTGTAACATAAGCCAATGCATATGGCATTTTAACGTTTTGGCATCCCTGAAAAGAATATATCTTTTAAGAAATGAAAAGCATTGTTATTGTTTATTGCTACGAAATTCACCACAGGGATAAAATGCTGAGCTGGTATGATAATTTTGAATGCATAGCTTCCTCAGGCATCTAATATTTATGAAGTCATTTTATTGGGCATACATTCATGGTGCTTTCGGAAGTTTTACAATTTCAAAGTGAATGTGATTAGGATGAATGCAACTCCAAAACTATATACTTATGCATAAAATCTGCTCAGTTTTCACAATTAGCATTTTATTTTTATAAGCCTCATTCCCTTTTTGTTGAATTCATATTTATATGAAGAATTAAAAATAGCACATCTGCTAAATTGTGATTTATATCAACCACTTCTTCCTGGAAAAAGTGAATGTTACCTGTTCTAAGTCATTATAGTTTATTTTATGATGTTTAGGCAGCATTAGACAATTGTATTACAGACATTTTGGTACTGGTGTCCTAAAAAACTGATCATTAATTGGTAAATTGTTTACTGCATTCATGATTTTGGCCAGTTTTTAACAATGGAAAGACTTGAAAAACACTGTTGATTAATTAAACCCAGTAGACTACGGATGACACCATAGTTACTCATTCACAATTAGGAATTATTTTCATGCAACTTGACTGTTGTTTTCCTGATATACATGTAATGTACATCATTAAATATGTGTTCATAATAACTTTATTTAGATACATTCTGGTATGAATTGTGAGGACAATATGTGTATCTTTTATAAAGGTATGCTGTTGAGTAAAGGAATTAATACTTAGACTAAAAAAGAGAATATTCCATTATGAAAAAGAAGGGGATGACATACCATTAATGTGACCAGGAAATCACTGGATAGAGGTTTAAAGTAATTATTTTTTGACCTTTCTCCGTGAAGTTAACACCCAAATTATTGTATAAAATTTGGCATGAAATAGTGTATTCATGTGGAGGTCTATTCACAATCCTAATTTCAGTATGCTCACATAAAAAGAAGGAAATTTTTATAGCATTTTTGTAATCTCTTAAGTTTTTTAGTTTTCTTCTCAGTATTTCCCATGTGTCAGTAGATTCTTCGTGATGGAAGTACACATGCATGGTGTGGTGCTTTTCCCTGGTCACTGGGTCTCGTTTATCCTCCACTGTGAATGTACCTTAAGTTGTGCCATTGACATATTCCATTATAAGAATATATGAATGATGCAAAATAAAGATCCATAAATTGATCGTCGGGTCCATTTATTCGTTTCATTCTAAGTTAGTAAGCTTCTTTATTGATCTAAAACTTGATGTAAGGTAATGATCAAGTCAAAGGTGTAAACAAACGCTATCAACACAATACATAACCATATAGACAAAACACAAATAAAACTACCACATCAATTCAAATAATATGAGAACTCAGGGTTCTTACATGGTGTTCTAATTACTTTGGTAGTATATTTGATGTTTTCAGGCTTAACTGCATGGAAATACACTGTCACTGTGCTAAAAATGCACAGTATTTTTCCACCAGTATACATATATTTATTGTATGTCTAGTTTCAGCATAATAACCTCGTCATCTGGTACAATGCTTAGGTGAGTGTTTATGCCTTCTACGTATTTCCACGCGAGTCACGGGTTGGGGAGGAGGGGGAGAAGTGGGGTGGTTTGGATGCAGGAGGTGGGGAAATGGAAATGTGTGGCAGGGAGGTATGTTATTTTTCAAGGAATGTGTAGAGTGGGGGGGGGGAAGGAGTAATTGGCTGTGGAGTGGGCAAGGCTCTCGCTTGAGGGTTAACCAAAGTGAGGGAAGCTTTGAGCAGTTGGGAGTGTTTTTCAAGCACAATTTCATTAGTGATGTGTCCTTTTTTGAAACTTCCTTATCTCCAGCTCTTCCAGCTTATCTGGTTTATACGCTTTCCCCCTCAGATTCAGGAATTATGGGTCAAAGTTGCTTTGCATGTTTCTCCCACAGCAGGTGCCTCTCAAAGTTGCACATTGTTGACTCTCATATCTTGGGGCAGACCCGTAGATACTTCCGAATGAGAACGGAGGAACATAGGAGAAAATTCCTTGTGGGGGTGGGGGAAAAGAAATGCAGAAGGAAGCAGTGTGTTGGATTTCGCTGAGACATGTGATATGGCTGTGATAAACACCTTCAAGAATGCAGAACATCAGTACGTGACCTATAGGAGTGGCAGCTCTCAAAGTCAAATTGACTTCCTTTTATGTTGATGTACTCATCTTGGAGAGGTTCAAAATTGTTTAGTAATGAAGGGTGAGTGTGTAGCTAGTCAACACAGACCAGTAATTATAGACTGTGATATAGAATTAAAGAGGAGGGGAAGACAGAAAGGAAAGCAAAAGATTAAGTGGTGGAAATTGAAAGACCAGGACTAGAAAGGTACTTTTAAGGGGGAAGTTCTAGCCAATATAAGATAACAAAGGTAAATGATCAGTGGGAAGAAATATGCAGGGTGGTGTTGGAAGCTGGAAAAGCGATCTTAGGGTTCACATCCACTGCAAAAGGTAGAGCTTGGCATATGTCACTTCGGCAGATCATTCAGCACTGGCACAGCACATGCTTTTTAAGATGTATAACAAAAAAAAACAAGAGAAAAATGTAATTACAAAGCTGTTGAGATTAAAACCAACACCCCCCTGTAATTGAGACAGTCGTGCAATTAAAGAAAGAAAACTTGAGTTGACAAATATAGAATATAACAAAAGATAAGTGCCCAAACAATTCAATAGCATTTAGAGTCAATACTAACATTTAAAAAATATGCTATACATACTCTACATTCATCAAACTTAAACTTTGCCACATTTTTCATGTTTAGTGGATCCTAAACTTTTTGTAAATACATCTGCAATCATCTCCTCTGTTGACAGATATTTAAGTAACACTTACATTACCCTTTTCAATCTGTTCCCTAATATAATGGTATTTAGTATCAACATGTTTTGTCCTATTATGGAACACTGCTAACTTGTGTGTACTTTGATTGTCATTATAAATAACATCTTCATTTCTCCATTAATAATCTCTGAAACAAAGTTCTTTGTGTGCAGCCTCTCCTGCAGCTTCAGAAAGAGAGACGTACTCGGCTTCAGTTGAAGATAAAGTCACACATCTTTGCTTTTTGCTCTCCCATGATATAGGTCCACCTCCATACTTAAAAACATACCCTGTATACGATCTCCTGTCTTTGACATCATTGGCAAAATCAGCATCAGCAAAACCTTCAGTACTCTTTCCAGTAGGCCTATAAACTAGCGTATATTCTAGAGTTCCTTTAAGTAACGAAGAATATGTTTGGCCATTTTCCAATGCATCTCAGTATGAGTAAAATCTTCTCGGGTTTGACGCCGGGTAAGGCTATTAAAGGCCAGCGTTTCAACGAGAAACTCTCTCATCGTCATTAGGGCTAAGACTGATTGCCGAGTTAGGTCCATGCCGGGTTTTTATACTTGAGACCCATTGTTGACCGGCCAATTCAAAATTCGCTCATGGTGGTTGGAATTTGAATTGTCTCCGCAACCAGGAAAGCCTGCAATCTTTCATCATCTCAGTATTGTAGCATTTTTTGGGCATACCCCCCCCCCCATTTATCCCTCTTTGGACTATTTATCCTCCGGACTTAGCCGAAGGACTTGCGCCCGCCACTTCGCGCTAACGACATCTGTCGCGCCAACGACGTTCGCGAAACTCCAGCCGTCTTCGCGAACTCAGCGTCTTCTGCCCTCATCGTCTTCAGCTCGCAGTCTCCAGCCCGCCCTCCCGAGGAACTACTCTCGTTTATATAGCAGTTGAAGACGGAAGAATACGAGGATGTGAAATGCCCGAGGTGCTGAGCAAAGAGGCCAGAAACCAGGAATCCGCGAACGGAGATGAAAAGTAGTTCCTTTCTCCAATTGCATTCCTACACCGCATGGGTTCCCTTTCCATAAAACTACCTCCCCTCCAAGACTGCCAATCACCTGTTCCCCCTTACTATATCCGCAACTTTCTCTCTTTTGACCTTGCCGAAAACTCCCCCTCCGAGGTAACGAATCGCCTCTCATTTCCTCTGCCTACCCTTTCCACTTTCCCACCGTCTGAACTTCCCCGGAAATCGCTAATCGGTCTTTTTTGAGATAGACCGTGGTTTTGAGAGGTTCTACTCTTGCTGTCTCGTATATTTAGTGTTTGAATTTGAAACTTAGACGTCAGAACACAGGTTGGCTGACCCTTACTTGTTTGTACGTGTTAAGCTGCTGAAATATATTATCTTTAATTTGGTGGTAAATTAATATACTTGATTGTTCCCGATTTCCTCCTGTTTCTCTCACTCGTATTTTTTGGGAAGAATTTGTTTTTAGGGCATTCTCGGAGATAGACACCTTTGACTCTCCCCTCGATTGCTTCAGTATGCTTCACATTATACTGACTAAGATAACTAGTAACATATGAAATGTCAGGCCTTGTGTTCATAGCCAAGGACATTAGACTGCCAACAAGAGATTTATATGGGATATCTAATATCTTCTCACCTTCATTGCCGGCTTGTATCTGACTAACATCTATTTGAGTTGACACTGATTTGCAGTGAGACATACCAAATCTCTCCAACAGCTGAATAATGTATTGCTTTTGGTTGATCAGTATCCTTCCATTCTTCCTGTCTCTGCTGAAAGACATCCCTAGGCAATGCTTTATTCTCCCTCCATAAGGTCCTTAATTTTAAAGTTCTTCATCAGCTCTCATTTTAAATTATTTTCCTCATTGTCATGATTGGAAAAAATCAAAAAAATCATTTACATATAAGGCTGTAATCACTAATTTTTGGCCAAATGTCTTATAATATACACAGGCCTCATGATTTGACCTTTTATGCATAACAAATGCATTCATTGCTTGTCCCTTGTTCTCAATATCATATGGAGTCCAGTATTGATTAACAAGTCCTTATTCTGATTTCTTACAAAGCTAATCAAGTTCATTGCTTGTAAGGATGTGGTGATATCTTATGTATATGCTTTTTTGGGGATCTAATTAGATGGTTGAGTGAAGCCTTGTAGGAGAAAAAGAGTTCAGCGTGGAAATATTTGGCCTTCAACGTATTTGTTTCTTACACTCTTTACTAAACTATGTACTTATTTATGTTGGTCCCCCCCTAGCTAATGGTGGACAGTTCATTACCTTGCCTGTAATTAATTATTTCATGATGGGAAGTAGCATGAAAATAATCGAATCAGCACAAGGTCAACTGGCTTCCACCCCGCCGCCGCCAGACTCCCTTGAACAGGACCGGACTTGTTCGAGGTCATCCCACCCCACTAGCCAGACGAGGTCGACGTGCGAGCGTCTGACGCAACCCAAGAGCAAGATTAGCTCATGGTTGGGGAGGATATAAAAGAACAAACGAGTGAAACCTTTAGCCATATATGTTACTACTGCAGTATGGGACTGGTTATGTCTCCTATTATAACCAGACCTCTGATCCAGGATGGGAGGGATCAAGAGTTACACGAGTCAGTCTTTGCCATGTTGCTTTTAGAAGACATTGATGATACCTGTTAGCATGAAGTCCTCGGTTACCGACGTGGATAGCAAAATGAGCCTCGCCCCCGAGATTTCTCTACGAATCATTGTGGAGGACGAGGAGATTGAAATCATTCCAACGGTCGAACCATTATAAAGAGAATCACGACGATATTTGTACATCAGACCTCGTCGATCGACCGTCGTGTAAGGATGCGGAACATACTAAAGTGCGTTCCACATTTAGTTGACAGTATGGGCTCTTATGGAGATTCGTTTCCCATGTTAATCCCCATAAGGCTGGAGATGCGCTGTTGCCAACAGCAGCTGAAAACTTAATATTGCACTATCCAATTTATTAACATCTCTTTTAATGCAAAGAGACACGCTACATTTACTGGTTGTAATAGTTTTTTCATAAAATTTATAATAAAAGTTATAAAAAATATTTTCATTAATTTACGCAACAAACGCGGCTCTTTTGACTTTGTCTTCTTCACTCAATTTTGTGCAAACCGTTCTTCATACTGAATTGAAACTTATGCAAAACGTTCCGTACTCTTTTTACTTCAATAAAGATGTACATCAATTAGAAGTAGATTGAGCTGAAATTTTGTTATACTGATGTAAATATCTTAAGGACAAAAAGGTTTGGTTTTTGTTAGGTAAAAAGTAATCGCCTGCTAACTTACGTTTCTTAAGTTTTAGGTCCGTATATCCTGCGTATACAATTTGAAGAAAACTATTAATTTGTTTTTAGTCAAAAAATCATTCAGTTGTCTCTATTGTGAAGAAAGCTACAACGTTTTGATCTTAAGAAAAATTATTACGGCGCCACGCAAGACAGCAAGCAGCGCGCCACGGCACCGCCGAGGTTGCTTGCTGTCTTGCTAATTTCCACAGCGCAGACGGAAGATTATTCGGTGGAAAACGGGATTTATATCTTTATATAAATGCATACTAAAATGCATGTAATTCTGAGGTTAGATGTTTTTTTAAGGAGAGTACTCATACGTTGTATTAGAAATATTTATATTTCAAGACAATGACATACGAAAGCGTACCCCATGCACCTTTTGACGGCTTTGAAATAAGGCGCAAATTTCGCCTTTACGAGTCTTGCCGTTGAAAACATGAAAGAAATTATTCCATAATCCGCACGAGGGGCATTCCTCTTCGGTCTAAGCCCTTAAGGAAAAGTGCACTCTAGATTTTTCCAGAAGTTCCGTTAATAGGGTGCCATAAAACATCTGCACGGGAAGCAACCCCAGCGGAAGGGGCTAGGAAAAGTATTAGCGAGGACGTTCAGTTTCTTGTAGGATTTTTTTCAGTGAACAAGTGGTGTGTAGTCTGCTGTGTTTATCAGAGCTGTGGAGTATTTTTCATCAATATCTGCTGTAAGGTGCCCTACCACCATATCCGATGCGAAGAGGAGGAGAAAAGGGGGGAAACTGAGAAGCCGTGAAAGAGAGCTGGTGTTAAACGTCTTCTCATACTTCAACAAATCCCTCAGTATAACTGAAGCCTGCCGTGAAACTTCGAAGGCAACTGGCTGCTCACAGTCCACTATTTACAGAGTGAGAAAGGAAGCGTCCCGTGGTCCATTGGTGACACCTTTAAAGACTAAAAAAGTTAGACAGCCTTACAAGAATTCGAGAGCCTTGATTTACGACGATTTTGTGAGATCGTGAGTTCGAAGGAAAGTACATGAATTTTTCATGAAAAATATTCCTCCGACTTTCAAATCTATTTTAAGCTCATTCAACATGGACAAAGATCTTCCAAATTCCAAGAGGACAACATTATATCACCTTCTTGTAGACATAGGTTTCGTACGAACGGATAGGTTTCGAACGAATAGGTACGACCACGGGGGAAAAAGAATCGTTTTAATTGAAAGGGATGATATTATTATTCGTTGGCGACATAATTATTTAAGGCAGCTAAAACAATATCGTCGTGAACGAAGGGTCATTGTTTTCACAGACGAAACTTGGATCAATGTCGGACAAACAGTGAACATGACTTGGCGCGACAAAAAAATAGAAACTCCTCGTCAGGCTTTCCTTTCTGGACTTACAACCGGGCTGAAGGCCCCCACCTCCCGAGGTGGATGCTTTGCAATTATACATGCAGGGACGGAGAAAGGGTTCATAGAGGGAGCAGCACGTGTTTTTTTATGCAAGAAAAACACATTGGATGAGCATGACGAAGTTGATGGCGAGTGTTATGAGAGCTGGTCTGAGCACTCACTTCTCTCTAACATACCCGAAGGCACAATTATAGTTGTAGATAATGCATCATACCATTCGAGGAAGTTGGAATCCTTACCTACCACGAGCTGGAGGAAAAATTCCATTAAAGAGTGGTTAGTTAGCAAAGGAATTAGCTTTGATGAGGACAGCTTGAAAAGAGATCTTTTATTTGTGGTGAATCAAGTACGGGAAAAATATGAAAAATTTAAGATTGATGAACTAGCGAAGAGTTATGTCTGTAGAGTGCTAAGACTACCACCATATCATTACAAATTGAATCCAATTTAAATGGCTTGGGCTCAAGTGAAACATTACGTTGGGCTGAAGAACACCACTTTTAAGAAGAAAGAGGTAGAAAAACTCATCGCAGAAACCTTTGATGCCATCACTTCCGAAAATTGGAAAAAACTATGTGGAGCACGTGAAGAAAGTGGAAGAAGACATGTGGCATGCAGACAATTTGAAAGATGACATCGAGGAGTTAATTATTCGTCTGACATCGTCTTCATCCTCTCAGTCGACATCTCCCTCAATTGGAGGACGAGCCACAGCCACAGCCGAGCACATCGCGCTACATGGAGGAAGTGGAATATCTGTCGGACTCATGAACAAGAAGGTATGGAGGCATTTTGTTTTGATAATAGTTAATCTTTTTTATGTTTCGGCTGATTACAGTGCTATTATACAATCTGCTTTAGACGAGAATTATTTGTGGAGACTTGAAAGCGTAGAGTTTATCATCATTACTGTATATGCGACACATAAGTTCATTGAAAAAGTCCAACTCATCAAGAGGACCGCTCTTAAAAAAAACTCGAGTATAATTCCTAGTGCATGCGTGTATTGACATCGCGTCAAATTATGTCACCTAAACTTTGACAGAGAGGTTCTCACTTAATCGGTCTTAGAATTTGAAATGTAAAAAATAGAAGTAAATCTAAATACCTTAGCTTGCTTAAAACAAGGGGAAAATAATTCTTGGGCGGTAGTGGATCATTTTGCTAACATTATTACGTATACTTATGCTATCATTTAGTTGCAGGCGATGTTTTTCATCTCCTAGCATCAGTTGAAAGTGTTTTGGTAAAATATAAAAAAAGCAAATTTCGAACAGGTAATTGAGGATATGCGATAAATTTTCACGCAGGACGTTGTTGTTCCAATATTAATCGTTGGAATACCGGAGAAGGGCAGTAGAAAGCAGCGGCAATTGATTGTTCTTTCAAGGATTTCGCCTCGCGTCTTCCCCTTTCTATAGGCTCCATTGAATGCTTGGGAGCTGGATAGGGTTTCAACGAAAGAGATAACTTCTGTGTCTAGTCACCCGCGGTGTCCTTCCCTTAGGTTTCCGCCTGTGGGCTCCATTGTGTGAGGAGTGGGAGGGACCCGCCTAAAGAAGAATGTATGTACAAAAGAACCTGGACGTCAGACCTCAGGCCTGGGCACTCTAGGGACAACTTACATGCAGGAATGGGCAGGGGGCTTAAGAAGGGTCGCAAGTGGAAGGGAATCCGGTAGACTCGCGAATCCTCGAAAGGAGGAAAATATGGCAACCAGATTGGAAATGGATGGATGGAATTGGGGATGGTTCGTCTGTTACGATTGTGGTAAGGTAAGGGGAAACGAGGTTTTAGGAGTGTTGTGTATTATCTGCTTATTTTCTCAATGGAAAATAGAAATTACAGAATATGGTAAATATTGAGTGCTCTTTCTTATTTTAGCGGCTTCATGGCTCAAAAGGCGCTGACCTGGGGCAAACTGCCCCCCTTGCCCAACCTCTGGGCGGCCCTGCGTATGCGACTGCAGAGGGAAACGAATCATTCTTATTAAAAGGGATGATTTTTATACAATTGCTATTCAATTAATGTAGACAGCGAAAGACTCGCGAAAAAAGTTTTTGCGCCCACATACGAAATATGGATCAATGTTAGGCTATTTGCAGACATGACTTGGAGTAAGAAAGAAATGAAAAACGCTCCTCAGTCTTCGTCAGCGCATCAAGGAAGTAGAAATAGGTGTTGCATACAAAAAATTTGCAGGATCATGAAGCTCATTGAGGAGAATGATTGCCTCGATTGGTGCTAGAAAATAATCCACACAATATTGTAAACAACGACTGTCACTATTTTTTAATATTCGTTACTCGATGCCCCAAAGACACTCTCCCATGAAGTGTTCCGTTCAAAAATTACGGTGAAACGCTAAGAGTAGGCCCTACTTTTCACCTTTGGGTTAATTGTTTCTCATATACAAATCCCTTGATTGAATCCTTTAAACAAATTGATTAACCAAAGAATTCTCCTTCTTCAGAATTGAATTTTCCCCAAATTCCTGGGACATTCTCTGAATAAATACTTCCATCAATAAAAATGTCCATTAAAACTAATAAAATTTTCCATTTACATTCTAATAAATAGTATGTCTCTTCATAATTCCATTTCTATCAATCTTTTTTCCGTACCCGATTCCCGGAGTCGGAGATGCGTGCTGACGATGTGCGACGAAAATCCAATGGACGTAAAAAAGGAACAAGATATTCGTGACCACTTAAATTTAATTATTTACCAGTGGTTGATTCCTACGTTCATCCTTACTCCTTGACTCAGAAAAAATATATTTAAATGGTCTTTTACATACATATATACCTATCACGCCGTTCCCTTCGGTGTAGGCACAGTCAAAAAAGGTTCACTCATTAATACATAATTGTACACCTAACTCTGCTTCAATAATTTCCTCCATACTGACCTATCCCTGCAAACCTCCTATGCTTCACTTACTCCCATACATTGCCTCATACACGCCCTCCTATTTTTAAGACTCCTAATATTCCTCCTCCTAAGAATTTCCTCAACCACATTCAACCACAACTTTCTCGGCCTACCTCTACCTCTCACACCGTTCATTCTACTCTCATATATCTGTTTCGTTATTCGACTCATCCATTCTCTCAACATGGCCAAACCAACGAAGCACACTCCTTTCATACACGTCCATTACTGGAGAATTCATCCCACATTCATTCATGACCCACTCATTCCTGACCCTATCCATCCTACTTTTTCCACAAATACACCTCAGATAACTCATACCCACGGCGTTTAGTCTACTCTTATGTCTTTTCTGACATACCCATGTTTCACTACCATATAGCAAAGTGGGGAGCAGTACACTTTTACACAAGGCAATTTTCGCTTCCATAGACAGGCACTCATTCCTTGATATGCTCCACATGCTACTTACCACTTTCCTTCCAGCATTCGCACGTCTCCTTATCTCCTCATCTATTCTTCCATCTTTCGCATACATCTTACATGAGTACACAAAATCATCCACCTGCTCAATTACTTCATCATTCGCCCTCAGCATACAGTTATTCTCCCCATTCTCCTTATCAAAAACTACTACTATTGTCTTGCACGCATTTACCTTCAATTCCATTCTCTCCGTTTATTCACAAAACTTATCTAGGAGCTTCTGCAATCCGTGTTGACAGTTTGAGATCAAAACAGCATCATCCGCATATAGAAGAACTCGCATGTCTACATTTCCAATCGCAACACCATCGTTTTCACTACATGCGTCTCTAACACATTTATCCACAAATACATTAAACAGCCATGGAGACATTACGCATCCTTGCTTTACACCCCGATTTATTACAAACCAATCACTCAGAACCCCGTTAACTCTTACACTTGCCTTACTATTGGCATACATCGCCATCATAACATTCAATAACTGCCCATTCACTCCACAGTCTCTCAAAACCATCCACAACTTCTTTCTATTTACTCTGTCATATGCCTTCTCTAAATTGACAAACCCACAGTACACTTTCTTTCGGACACTCATACATTTTTCTATCACTTGCTGAAGTGCAAAAAGCTGGTCACTACACCCTCTCCCAGGCATAAACCCACACTGCACACCCCATATTCTGTCGGAAGTAATATTCCTCACTCAATCGATTAATATTTTACTGCACACTTTTCCCGGGATCCTCAATAGACTAATGGCCCGATAATATGATGGGATTAATGCATGTTTACAGTGTAAACATATAAAAATTATGATTGCGCGTGAGGTATTGAATTTTAGAATTTAATAATCGCTATTTAACGACGCATAATATAGAATCAAAAATATCGGAACGACGTGAATCGAGGGCCTTCATGATTTCTCTTTAAATTTGACATTTTGGCGCGGTGTTATGAGTGGTGGCCTACACCATCAGGATGCCGGATGACGGAGCGTAGGTTTGGCAACACTGTACTCCATAAGGCCTGTACTGTCAGCTAAATGTGGAACGCTCTATACTATTTACAAGTGCAGAGCTGGGCGGTGTGCATCAGCTCCACGTCAGCAAAGTGAAGGAGAACGTGAGCAATGTCTACGAAGCGTGTCTCCCCTCACCGCTGCTGGAGAACAAGGACGAAAACAATCTTATCCTAGATATGAAGTTCGATAATAGATACTGCGTTGAAGTGAAACATATGGATAAGATGATTGCTCTCGTGGGGCGGAGTATTAACTTTTCTGGCTTCCGGAATCCATCTACTAAAGTTATTGAGCGGTTCAACGTGTCCTCAGTGAAACAGTTGAAACTCACAGGTGAAATGTTGGAGAAAGTCATGAATCAAGAAACATCTATCGTATGCAATGTGTACGAAATACATCATGATAACGTCATAGCGTGTGATGGTGATTTCACGCTATCTTTACCAAAAGGAACAGAAATTTTGGAACGTGATGGTGGTGCTAGTGTATCAAAAAACAAAGACCCTCAGGATTGACCTGTGACGAACCAGATTGTGTGCGCCCAGTGACATTTACAACGGGACAAAAAACAAGAATAAACTATGGACAGACAAACGAGGAAAAAGGAGAATTGATTCAATCTTATACCTTATGTATATATTTAATTTTTATTTATACTTTATTTATATATATATATATATATATATATATATATATATATATATATATATATATATATATATATATATATATATATATAATACATTTATTCTCAATGTTGTATCATCAGGTATTACTTTGTTTTAAATAAAAAGAATTATACCTTACTATGCTCTTTTTCATTTAATACCTTACCAGGAATGGGTTTTTAATAAAAAGACAGGGTATTGGTTTTACAAAATTATTGTTTCAGCATATTTTATTTTGTTTACACCAGTTAGCAAGCTTATGATTATTCTTTGTTGCACATTGTAAGTTACTTTGAGAATGAGCGTCAATTAAACATCCCTCATCAGTAGTTAATTTCTTAAGCGAGGGACAAACATAGAATTCCAAATTTCCCACACAAATTCCCTTGGGAAGAAGACTAGTTCAGAAAGATGCCTTTTGTGCACCTTTGGTGAACAGATATTTGTATTGCTTCGTGTAATTATGTTATATACTCTCCAATTCCGAATACTGTACTATCATTTCCAAAAGTCTGAGTGCATCCACTTTGCCCCATTCTAGTGTTTGAGCGGTGGGGAAAATTTTGAAATTTGGCACTACTTGCGGACTGCGTCTTTTGCTGGGCTAGCTTCACTTGTCGTGAGACGACGGTGGGGAGTTGAGTTACAGACGGAAGGATCGACGGGGACGGAGTAAAGCGACAACGAGAGAGAGGAATTCCCCATCGGAATGCACCGAAGGTCATTCGCGCTCATGCGGTTGCGACGCGACGATGGAAGAGCCTCCGACTTGTGTGATTTTCGCTCTCGAAATTCACATTTGTGCTCACGGACAACTCACATCTGTGCGCTTGCAGAGTATGACGTAGATGTAGATTTATTCAATAGACAGACCACCAGACTAGCTTCAAAGTTTCATGTTTTCTTCAATTCTTCGGAAATGAGTGGATGTTATTAGTGACGTTTGACGGCGAAAATATTTAAGGTGTCATAATACTGTAAATATTGAGTTTCTACCCTATGTTTAATGAACAAAGATATCCTAAAATACATAATCCATAAATAATGCAAGTTCCTTGGTGATTTTGTGGTATTCCATTTTCCATTATTTGACGGTCTTGCCGTCCGTATCATTAAATAGGATACTGGTAAACCATAGAATACTCCTGAATATGTTCGAAGAACGCAAAGCCAGTTGCTGTCAGATCGTCGCGATGGAACGTGATCATTCTTCCGAGCTCTCTGTCGCTAGCAGATGCAACCTTTTTGGTATGGTAGCCGCCAAGATGCAAATCTCCGAGATTTCCAGAAGAATGGGTGTTCATCGGAACACCGTACGAAGGTGGGATACTTTTTTCGGCCGGAGCCGTATGATTTACTTTCGCTCGTACACCCACTTGCCGAGAAACCCTCTTTCTATGGCATCAATACTGTTTTTCACAGCATATTATTTCTTTGAGAACTATGAGTTTGAATAAGAGGCCTATGTAAGAAATTTTGATGATATGTATCACTCGCGGATCACCAAAAATATCATACCTAGAATGCGACTTGACATTTAGGTGGAAAAAGAGAGATTGGTTTCGAGCGTAGGAATCTTACTTCTCGCGAGATTTTGCTATACTCTATGTTAGACCAAAAATATTCAGCTAGTGAGACGTAAAAGTATTTATTCACTGTGAATAGATTGGATTAAGGAGAAATAATGATTCAAGGAGTCATCTTTCGCATAAGGTTGTCCTGCATCATTATTGAATTCCTGTAATATAATAAACAGTACCGGGTGCGTTGATGTAAAAAGACTGTAATCGAGGTTCATTGTCACAGTGATATTCAAATTACTTGAGTGCGAAAAACGACAACGACTGAGCATCGAACCCAGGAATGTTTCAGATTCGCCTTGCGAGGCAGTCTTAACCACGCGGCTACCGCGCCGCTTTTGCAGAGTGGGTCACCCGTGAGCACAAATGTGAATTTCGAGAGCGAAAATCACACGAGTCGGAGGCTCTTCCATCGTCGCGTCGGAGCCGCATGAGCGCGAATAACCTTCGGTGCAATTCGGCTCTCCTCTCTCTCGTTGTCGCTTTACTCCGTCCCCGTCGATCCTTCCGTCGGTGACTCATTCCCCACCGTCGTCTCACGACAAGTGAAGCTAGCCCAGCAAAAGACACAGTCCGCAAGTAGTGCCAAATTTCAAAATTTTCCCCACCGCTCAAACACTAGAATGGGGCAAAGTGGATGCACTCAGACTTTTGGAAACGATAGTACATCTCCGGCATATTCTGACAAGCCGTAATAGTTTTTTCTCAACCAAGAAGCATCTTTCGCGTATAATAGTCGGGTCGGTGATTTAAAGAGCTACGTGATGCAGCATTTGTTTTTAACGTCAAAATAGTCAATTCCTTGACAATGTAACTACTGTCATTAGCGGTAAAGCTTTGAAATTCGATAGCGGCACTCATCGCGATGAATGTCCAACTTACAAGATTTGTACGCCCAATGCCAGGGGTTGAACACACATCAAAGACCTTTTGACTTACAGAATTTTACTTCGTGCCAGAGGTCAAAAAGCCTTTAACTCACACGCGCTGGAAAAATCAGAGCATAACCAAGTTATACCTTTTGATTACTAGGCAAATCATACGTTATGAGTACCGTCTCTAATTCAAGTCTTTCTAAATCTAAATCAAACGTATTTTTAGTGAAATTGGTGGCGAGAAAATATCTTATTTATCACGACTGCTCGAAAGTCTTCGAAGAAATAGATTTATCAGCTTGGAGAATTTTATCAGAGCATACCATTCGTCACCGTTCAAGTTAAACGAGCTTATGTTCTTAATGCACAAATATCTCTTCCCAAAATAATTTGCATAGGCTAAGCAGGATGAAGTTAATTGTTCTTTTTCACCTTTGTAGAAAAAAACATCCACAGTCGTTTCCAAATTTAGAATATTAGTCCAATCAGCTTGCGAAACAATAACACTTTTTGTTTACTTGGTTAAATTGCACCACCGGCTCAAAGTCTCTGCCAGGATCGTAACCAACACACACACTCTTCGACTTTGTACTATTTAAATAATACACTGATTGAAGTTGCAGATTGTTCAAGAGTGGAGATGCAGCGGGACAGGAATGTTTTGCAGCTGGTCTCTCCCTCTTGACGGGGGAGACTGCAGGACCACTTCCTCCGACGGCGACACCATAGCAACTGTCAAGCGTCGCTCCCGCAGGTTGCTTAACAGGAAGAGGATGTTGGGGGAGGAGTGGGGGAACAAGCTCCATCGCCGGATGGGTATGGGTCAACTTCAGCCTTGAGACGGTTATACTGGCACCATTGACAGAGGGAATGTGCGTCTCTCAGTGCGCAAGTGCTACTGCGCAATTTGTGACATGGATTGCGGCAGGAAAATGAAATGAAGCTACATTTTTCGGGAGGAGCACAATGAAATTCCTTCTTCAAAGAGATGAAAGTATGCCCCGTGAGATTGGAGAGAAATATGCACTTTCTCGCTAAAGGCGAAGAGAGCGGTCGCTCCCTCAATGATGGCCTCCAAAGCGGGGAGAAGCTCAGCGTAAGAGATGAATCCACTGTTGAAGGAAGTCTCATCGCAGTGCAGAGGGTCTTGAAACCGAAGCTTCTTTCCCCCAGGAACAAGTTTCCCGTGTTTCTTGAAAGTGCCCCAAAAAAGGCGGTTAGAATCAACGTCGACGACTGCAAGCTCCGTCACGCCGCTTTGGTTGAAACTCACGGATGCCACGATCTGCATTCTGCGACTGATTCTTCTCTAATTGCCTCCTCACCTCTCCTCGTGCGCTGTATTTATTCTGGAACAGCAGCGATGGGCTCGGGGACGGCACCTCGTATCTCTCCTCCTACCATCGAAGGTGATTCGGAACAGCTCCAGGGTGCGGCAGTCGTTGAGGTGTGGGGTTATATGATTGAATTGGGTGAGGAATTTGTGAAGCGAGTTTCCTAAAGATTTACTAACTTCATACAAGCAACATTATTCCTCGCAATTGTCGGAATGAAACCTTTTTTGCTGAACGCGATTGTGAGCGCAGTTGTAAGGCTTTAAAAACTCCAAAATTCTGGAAACAAAGGGGCTTAATCCGTACGAGTCGAAGTATTCTGCAAATTGATTATATATGTAAATAGCTACCCAATGAGAACCTGGAAAAGTAGCCGGATCTAAATTAACTACGAATATGCCATTTTTCGGTGAGTGTGGTAACTTGCCGGAAGGATATACTCCGCGAACCCAATTCCCCCAATCTATTACGTAATAATCTATCGATTTGAACGCTACCCACGACTAAAAATTTGTGATAATCTTCCTGTTTTTATCAGTTTCTAGTGTAGCACTATATTCAGCAAAGACCAAACAGGTCACGATTTTAGTCAATTCGTTTTCAAATCTCGCCTCTATTCTCACCGCACCTGTATCCCCTATACTTACATAGTCCTCGTTACCTGAATCGTCCGGTGTGAGGTCGAATACTAACATAAAATAACCGTGTCCATACATATCGTAAGTGATTTGATTTCCCTTATCGTGATGCTTTATTCCACTGCCAGAGAAAATTGTATCATACGCTCGTGCCCAATACTTTTTGCTGCTGAAATTCCATTCCAGTCCCTAAGAAGGAAACTCCGTTCACAAAGAGCAAAAAATACTCGAGTGAGTAGTGAGAGAGTGCAAATGGATTCTTATTCACATGACCGGCGTACGAATCGTTGTCGACAATTACAAATATTAGAGTGTTAGGTATTCGTCCAACGATTGCGTTGTCACCGCCTGAGGGTACAGTGAACGTTTTCAATTCAGTTCGCTTGTAGTGATATTTGCCTTTGTCTCGTTCTAACATTTTACTATGCGCTACTAATATCGAAGGATCAATATCATGATGCAGCACGTATATCGTTGCGTCGAGTATTCGCAAAACCCCATCGTCCGCACCCATTAGATAGAAAGCAGGTTTCGAGAGCATTAATCTAATATTAATGTCTACGCCATTGAATAGCAGCTATTTTTGATTAAATACGTCCACATGTAATTTACCATACAATTCAACCTCGGCACTATTCTTGAACCACGATTTTCGATTCATGTACCCAGCATTGTTGCTATCGGTCTTGTTAACATCATTCCCCTTGTTCCAATTCCCAACCAACATTACGCAAGTGCGTTCTACTAGCGTCAGATCCATAGTTTAGAACGTTTTCCAAATAACTTCTTTGTGATAATTATCCTCGGAAGGTATGACAAGAGTCCCATTGAAATAAACGTCACATTGCTCGAATAGTGAGTGTAGAATATTGTTGATAACGCCTGGCTGAATAGTATCTTCATCAGTATAATCACTTAAATTTTTCTAGCAAATACTCACTTTGAGCTTGAGGTATATACTATTTAAATCTCTATACGAGTCGCCAGAATCTTTAATTGAAAATTCAATGACCGATCGATTGTCCAACGAAGATATGGGTTTGTAAGACACCAAGCGTTTAGATAGAATGTTGGTTTGTATGGGTGGATTAGGTTGGAATAAATCCAACAAACTCAGCATATGATCAGCCATTATAAAAAAATATCTCTCGGCGCGACCTTCATCGCTCTTCGCCCTCTCGTTGAATGCTTTTTTCTTACCACCTCGTGGTTTTATTTTAATCAAGCGAGGACGTTTTGCTATCCTCAATCTCCCCCTTTAAACAACTTTTCCTCGGCCTTACGATTCAAATTCTGTCCTGCCTCGTTTAATCTATTGCGTCATATCTCCTTAACCGGTTTGGTGCCAAGATCGCCGAGGGCTGCCGCTTCCGCACTCGCGAACTCTTTCTCCACTGTCTTAAGTCCTCTAAATAGTAAAGGTTTTGCAAAACGCCATAGAGCGGCGAGAAACTCCCAATACCCCTCCCCTTTTGCAGGCGATATGACGCCCGATGTATTGGTCCCATCTCTCCTCCCACCTGTCTTGCATAGTATGCATAATAACGATCCGCTCCCGGAGCCATCTCGTTGCTTAATGACGAACTAATCGAAATTGCTTCTTTTTTATAAAATGCAGCACCACTATTGAAGATTGCATCCCACTATGAAATGGAATAGGCTCACCGAGTTTATCACTCATTAAAATCTCAACGCTTTCAATGCTGTTCTTCTCGACGGGGTAATAGAAAATCGGATTGAATACTTGATACCCTCCAACTCTAGTATTGATTATACGTAAACAGCGGCTCAAGGAATCACCCACAAACTGGGGCTTAATAATGTCGGTGTAAAGGTAAATGTTTTTCGGAGCAGGAGTTATACTTCTCCTCCCTCGTTTACCACTCGATTTTGAGAAAGTTGTTTTAACATTGCTGAATATATTTTGTACGTTTGCATCATCATCTTCACCCGTCATCCGAATCAGGAAAGACGATAATAATCCCCATTCCTCTTTTATCTTTTTTTGTCCTGCGCTAGAAAAACCCTCTAAAGATATTTTAATTAAGTCTCCGAATGAGTCATAGACTCCTGATGGTAGTGAATATGTGACATCCTTTGCTCTTATTATGACTGAGTTTGGTGAAAGTCGTTCATTTACACCTACATCACCATCTCGTATTGCTAATTCATCTAAAGAACTAATGATATTGTTTACTATTTTATCCCTTATCCTGCGGGGGGTGGCAGTAAATGTCGAAGCGAAAGCAAAATATGCGCTTCCGTACGTTCCTTGTGGAATCTCGAAGAAAATACCTTTTTCTATCGCAATTTTGACTCAACCATCCCCGGGTTCACCTTCTTCCCCTCGAACTACCCCATCCTCGTTTCGAGTCCTGTTATCTTTGCAAGTTGGAGCTCCCTCTTCTTCTGCAACTAAATGAGTTGGAGGATGAGCAGGACCTATCTTTTCTACTACACTACCTTCATCTTTGCGAGTTGGAGCTCCCTCTTCTAATTCAATAAAATGGATTGAAGGATGAGCAGGAGCTATATCTTCTAAATCGATTGACGGAATCGAAATCTCCGCCAAGCCTACATGCCATTCATCATTCTCTCAATCGATGCGATGACTCAGTTTTGTTCGATAATGAGCTATTGTGTTTTGGGAAAAGAATTCGCGAGAGCTATCGCTTGGTAGCGTCAAGTAAAACTCGCTCATAATTTACGCACAGAAGAAGCCGCAACCCAAGAGTTAAATGATTGCGCGTATCCTTCCCACTTTGCGAAATATTGGAGATTGCGACCGCGTCCTCTACGCCTCAAAATCTTCTCGATCCTGTATTCTGTCTCTGCGGAAACGTTCACCTTAACTAACTCTTGTGCGTAAAAACTTCCGCTTATATTCTTACCGTTCATATCCTGCCACTTGTAAGTTCGTATTTCTCTTGTAATATCATGTCTACCACAATAAATATTTCTCTGGTGTAATTGGCAGTGTAACCTTTAACGAACGGAAGCCGCTCTTTGCTAATCCTCACGTGATCGCCGATTTTAAATTTTGTCTACTTTTTCACAATATTTTTTCTCCGGCTGGCGATTGCAAACGCATTCTTTGCGTTCACCTTGGAGGGTGCGATGCCTATACTCGAATTAACGCTATTGTTATAACTACTCACGAGTTTTGGAAGCACATCGATGTAATTGTAAGTGACGTAATTTGTAAAATACTTGTACATTTTAGTTTTTAGAGTGTGATTGAATCATTCCACGAGGCTGGCTTTTATGTCCGGATTATTTGTGGTGTAAAATTTTACTCCAAGACGTGAGAGAAAATCTTTAAATTTACCCTTGACAAATTCACTCCCCTTATCGCTCTGAATGTTCAACGGCTTTCTCTCGCGAAGTATATCCTTGAAAGCGTTGACTATTTCATCCGCTCGTTTACTCCTTATAGCTCTCACCCATGCGTACCTAGAAAACAGGTCTATCACAGTCAAAATGTTACAATACCCTCTGTTGAACTTCTTCCAACTTTGCAAATCATTCAAATCACATTGCCAGCACTCGTCAATGTAGGTCACGTCGTAGCGGTTTCGGGGAAATCTTTTCCTCGCCGGTCTATGTAGAGTATACGTCTCCTGAGAATCTAGCCATTCGCGTAATGTTTCTCGGAATCCTAGTTACTTTGTGTAATTTATTGAGTGAGGAAAAACCCGCAGAATGAGCAGGATCGTTGTACACTATCGATTACGTCGTCACCCACTCTGGTCCGAACGATTTCTTTTTTATTTTGCGCTTCTTCTCGGTAATACCCTGGGAGACGGCAACTTTGGTGACGTCTTTCCTTCCACTGACCGCTTTTTTTTTCGCGTCTTTTTTACGTTGGGTGTTCGTGACAGACTTTCCATCCCTCCTAATCTTTCGTTTATGCGTCCACATGTCGAATCTAAATCGGCGTTTACTTTTTTCACTTCAGCTGATGATTTCTTCAAATCGTGAATCCTCTCGTCCCCCTCACCCGACCTTGGCTGCTATTCTGAATGAGATAGCTGTACAGCCATATGCCAAAAATAGCTTTCGTGACGCTTTCGGTTCGAAGAATAGCGTCAACGCAGCTATTTTCGATTCTGAACGCAGACTGACGCCTGGGAACGACGCTGTTTTAGGCGACGATCTGATCCCCACATTATTTTAATAGCGTCAAACTATTCTCGAGTCAAACGGCCACCTGATTCTTTATCACACGTTATATAACGAGGATTCAGCAAAATATGCATTGAAAAGTGTACCTAAATACATAAAAATATTAGCAGGATTGACTTATACATACGTATATTCCAGTAAACATAAAAAATTCTTCTCATAAAACGTAGGCAATTTTGCCAAGCTGGAACGGAAGGAGAAGTGAGGTAACTTATATGAAACTGAACCAAGTTGAGTTTGAGCATGAAATTGGAAACCTTCGTTGACATTGCCTTTTCCCGTACCTTTCGTTGTAGGCTGGTATTTTTTTCGACCGAGTTTCATTGCTTTATTCTTGCATTGCATAATTTTTCCCTTCTCTCAGCCGGGATAACAAGTTTAGGTAAATAGAAGAACCTGTTCTACACGCATAAGATGAGTATTCACTCTCTCCGTAAAGAATTGTATCTAGCATTTCCGTTATATTATTTAAACAAGTCGGCTCGAAATATTTCTTACCATATTCACATTCACTTCCAACCTCACATTTCCCAACGGTCCCACAAGATTTTCAAGTGACGCTAATGGCGATGTCTAACCATCTTATTAAGCCCAAGGGCTATTTGCAATAAAACATTTCAAATATCCGTGATAAAATAATTGATATTTACCATCACATCACTTTCCTTGATACACTCATATATCATTATTCCCACTTTGTATGCATCCAAACGTCGTCTGCTCAGTCGGATAAGTGGTGAGAATAAAATAAACAACCCAACAGATACACAAAAACTATATGCTTTGTTACAATTTTGAGTTGAACTGTAATTATACGCGTTTAAATTGTTCTCTCAGCATGGTAATCCGTTTAGTGTCAATATTTAACAAACGTCGCAAGAATTTTCTGAACTGAATTTCCGTTCACCGTACAGGTTCTCCGAATGTTTTCTATCAGTTGATGAATTTAATAGAATACTAGATTATTATAGATAACAAATCCAATGATAACTTCAAATCAAAGTATACTTTGAAGATAATGCTGGATCATGCACGTCTCACGTATCCAAACGTCGTTCGCTCCCTCGAATAAATTGTAAAAGTTAAAAGATTAAAAAATTAACCTAAAAGATACATGAAAACAAAATGCTTTTAAACGATGGTGAGGTGAACTATCATAATAGAAATTAAAATTGTTTTCCCAGCTCATGTAGCAGTTATATGTTCATATAGCTGTGCATAACAAACATCGCCAGCCTTTCCCAAACTGAAATCCTGTTCTGTCACAAAATCTAAAATTATCAGAAGTTATCTAACAGCTGATGAATTCAGAACAAAATAAAGAATAATAATAGTATCAGAAGACAGCATTGAATGAATTTAGTTGGATTATTTATTGAAAACATTCTTTCATGCACCAGACTCACGGCATCCATGGCGAAGGTTTCAGCTGTTTGTGAAAAACGTAAATATCGCTCGTCATTGGCTGCCTGAATTTCCAATTACTGAACCAGGTTTTCATACCCAAATGGGCGGGATTAATAATATCATTACGGATCCGACGCCTTGGATAGCTGCATCGTATTTAGAATCGCTTCTGACGCTATTATGGAGCAAGGAATAGTATTAACCAGATATAGCGTGGCTCGATTCAGAATAGCAGCCCTTGTATGTGGTTTGTTCTCAGCCAAAGGTTTTACTATCGGGACGTGTATGGGAGAGTTTATGTCGGAAAGCGTGATCATATATTTATCGAGTATTCTTTTATAAGAATACCACTTGTGTACGTCCTTGAGTCCTTTCTTGGCCAACACACCTTTTATTTCCTTATCTAATGCATTCAAACTTGCCTTCATATGCCCTCGCTCGAAGACTTCCGGGCTTACTGCAAGCATCTTACGCAAACTCATTTCCCTAATAGGCTGCCTAGGACACCGCTTAAAATTGATCCGAGTAACATTGGTAAGAAACCACCTTTTTGTAAGAGAAGCGCGCGTGTTCTCTTAACACTCTTTCCTCGCGTTGCCAACTTTCTCAGCGTATTACGATGTTAGGCTTGTTTTCGTTTGAACCTTTTATCTATCTTATGATTCCCGTTTATGGTACTCAAACAGCAGTCGTACATTGCGTTAATTAATCCGTCGTCGGAAGATTTCAGTATCTCAGGGCGTAATTTCGGTTTTGCAGATTTTAACGCGTGGAGCAAATGCTTATTACTCTTCAATCTTTTCATCACGCACTGGCATGTAGACTACGGTTACGATGACTTCGTCGTCGTAGTCGTAGGGGAATATGCTCGTTCGAAAACGAAATCTATCGTCAGTGTCCTGCCCGAGGTCCAGGACCAAATAACCGAATGGATCTTCCGTCGATTCCTTATATACCCTTTCCAAATGTTACGAATTTTTCGGATACACCTGTCGTGCCAAATGACCGAATTGTAATTGATCTCGCGGATTTTTGAACGGTACTATGTACTTTGCAGTCAGCGAAATGTTTCTCGATTATGCGCTTTGGTAGAAAAATTCTGCGTGATTAAAAACACGGATATGTTACAGTGATGACTCCCTCTCGTGAACAGTTTGCACACGTCTTTACTATAAGCCCCATCACTCATCAAATCATCGATAACGCACAAGATTGCAGCACCTCCAAATTCCTCAAAAAACGGAATCTCATAGTGTATGCTCAGTAGTTCGTGCTCTATATCTGGCTCGCTTCCTGGACTGCAACACCATACTATTTCATCTATGTCGTGATCTATCATACAATGTAAGTTTTCAATGAACTTCGTCACAAAGGTGGTCTTTCCACACGCAGATGGACCTGCACAAATGCAGGTAAACGGATGCTTCCATCCCAGAGTCATGATTAGTACTAAACCATTTTCTATTCTGAAATATATATTTAAAACGTTTCTCATTAAAGTATTGATCGTAAAGTATTTTCCCGAAGCGCTTCCATGATTTCACGTGGATGAATTTTTTTACAATCATCTAATGTGCAAATCACATTACTTTTGACTTTGATGTACCAGCTTATGTGGGCGAGACTGCGAAATGTTGTAAAAAGAATGGTTCGCATTGGCACGCTTTAGTATATGACGAGTAATTTCCTTCAAACATGAACCAAATAACGAAAGATTTTTATTTTTGATGGAGCGGTAATGTAAACATTTAAACTGATCCAATGTTTATATAACTTCGTGGTTCATTTTTAAAAGATTGAGTTTCTCTCTTGCATATACAACAATATAAGGAGCTTGTCTTTCCTTGGAAATATAGTAGATGCTACCTGGCTGGTGGTTTGATCAAAACTAAGCCTTCAAGTATTGTCATCATCCATAATTGACTCATCGTGCGTTCTCTTTCGCGGGATTTTATGACCCCAAGCTAGCGTGTTTATAACGTCCTCGCAAATGTATCTTTTGTCATCGAATGTGTTTAGTGTTACCTTGTTCATTTTCATCGTATATAAGTCATGCTTTTTTCAGAAATTCAGATTTGCTGATTAGTTTTTGCAATATATTTTTGCTCGATACTAATTCTAAGCGTATTCTCTTTCTAACATTCTCCATTACTTTCCCAAACATAGCATTTTTCATTAGTTTGTAAAGGTAACTATGAAAAGCATTTGTTGCTAATTGTCTTTGAATAGTATTTAGATCAATGTATGACTTTAACCAAGGTGACTGACTGAATTGAATTACTCTATGGATCTTTGTGAGTGTAAGTCCGAGAGAAATGGCTTGTTTCAGATTAACACAGTGAATTACACATTTAGTTTTTTTTTCGAGCGTCGTTAGTAACTTATTGTGCCTTCCACCCGATGGATTTTTGTTTCTGAACACAGTGGTAAATCGCTGTGTGTATCATGGAGGCTTTCCGGATACGCTAAATCAACCTCAAGAATGTATCCAACATCACTATAATCAGCTTCTTTATCAACCTCCAAATTATCTATTTCGTTCTGATTTGACCATCTAAATTTAGCGTAAGGTAACGGTCTTGAGAGAGCCCATCCATACAAGTTATGAGCACCGTAATACATTAAGTATTTAGACTCATTATCTGAATTATAATTATTCATGCATCGGTTGTTTGTTTCCCAATATCGTTTACAGCACTGTGATATACCACCTCGAATCCCTTTCTCAATCATTAGAATCATGTCATAGTCAGTTGGTAGTTCCAGTTCAATTTTGCGTGTTTTAACATGCTATCGAGAGTTAAAGATGGTGTAGTGAAGTACCAAGCAGGATCGAGTTTTTAAGCGTTAAAGCAAATGTCTCTAAAGTTTTCGAAAATGTCAGCTAGAAGAGTTACATCACTTTTAAAATAGATATCACTATAGTCTCCTAATGTTTGACATTCAAAGGATTGCCAAACGTTTTTTGCGTGTGCGTAATCTATGTCTAATATGTGATCATCCGTTAGGATATTATAGAAATGTTTCCTAACTGGAAGTGTACGTTCATTAAGCCTTTCTATACAATTTGTATAATCATAAGGATAGACTCCTTTTCTTGTGACCAAATTTGTTACCAAATGCCTCATTTGTGAAGTTAACATTATTCAAGTTTGATGCAAGTGTGGCTAGTGAGGCTGGCATAAAGCGAAAAGAATCAACAAAACGAATTTTAAAGTTGTTATCCACCGTATTTGTGAAAGAAATATATTTTTCTTCACTGTTGGGTATTACGAACATTTCCTTTTCGTCATAGTCAAGTTCTTTAACTATAAAATGACCATCAAAGAAAGACAAGTTATAAATAAGCAGGTAAAAAATTTGGTATTTTACACTGTAAAGTGCAAAATGAATGAGCTGGACCTCTATATTTGCCAGTTAAGTTGTCATGATCTCGCACTTTATCTGTTTTTAATTCTTCACCATATATGTGACATTCGTTAGCCTCTCGAAATGCAATTTCGCCATCTAAGCTGAGTTGCTCCATAGGAATGGGATTTCTGTACGCGTCAAATACCTTTTTGGCTTCATCTTTGATACATTGAATAAAACCTCTAACTGTATTGGGACCTCGATATAGTTGTGGTTTCTGACAACCGTTTGGAGTGACTACCATGTAGCAGAAACTGAAAGGATCATGTTTCTTAAATGCGTTAGTGTAGGAACTGAGAGGTGACGGCTCGCATGTGCTGATATTAGTTATTAAACATTCAAAATCTGCATATATGACGTAAGGTTTACGGAAAGACTGATTCAGGTTGGTAAATTTCAAAATTTTATCATTCTCGTCCGGCATTATGATTTTACTAGGCTCACCCGTTCCTAGAAACAATATCTTATGTTCTTCTAGTTTAGCATCATCATAATAATGAGTAAGGCTGAGCTTGCAGATGAATGTTCGATTAGTTCGTGTGATTTGAGATCGAATTAACCTATCGAAATTTTTTATCCACAATAATGAAAAATATCCTCATTTGTTATGTATAACAGGTCGCGGCGATCGTCAACTTCTTGATTAACTATTTTTAAGGGATATACGTTGTTATTTTCTGTCAGACCAAACACGTTAATTGAAATATTATTTGCACGCTCAAATATTGTTATATCTATTAAGTCAACTGGGTAATTGATGCATGTCCAGTTTCGTGTAATGTTTTTCGACCAAATTGAATATTTAAAACAGCATGGATCATTATTTTTAACATTGATTACAGAAATAGTATTTTTGCTTTTAATAGGATGTTCAATATACGTTGATCCACGTAGCGGTACGTATTTGTTTATTCTCAAATCTAATCCTATGATCTCAGAAAGAGACCACCCAGAGCCTTTCCCTTGAAACTCAGACTTTTCTTGTAGTATTTTAGAGAATGCCTCGTTTACTTTATCGTCTACATCGTCAAGATTTACAACTCGTTTGTTCATCGTTTTGAACGAAGTGTCTAACTCCTCGTTCTCACCCTTACGAAATTTGCATATAAGGACTAGATTGAATTTAATTGAATTGTTTGTAATCACTTGACTGCGAAGTTTTTCAGTCAATCTAGTTTTAGCATCGTTCAGAAAAGAAATTACGTCTTGTCCTTCCTCGTCCTCTGGAGATATGAACAACGTTTTCAGTCGAGAATTAATTGCTGACTCAACCTCAACAAACCCCGTACCGTGCTGTTCAGTTATATTCCGTCTATTTTGATTGCTATTTTCATGAGGCATATCCTCATCAAAACCAATATTGTTGTATATTTCGCAATAGTTACAAAAGCGTCTTCTCAAAGCTATCGAGTCTTTCATGTTATCGTAACTTTCTAAATAGTCCATGGTTTGATTTTAAAAAACTATTTTTTCTTGTACTGTCCTAAGTGCTTGTTGTAATTCCTCTGTGGTACTGTACGCGCCATGTATGTAATGATTTATGATTTCCTGAACTGGGGACATTTTTGTATTTGTATGTTACCTGTAGTAAAAGAAAAAATGTATATATCTTATGTTTGAAATTCACGATAAACGTCAACAATTATCAATAAGATCGTTCAGAATTTCCCGCGGAATGATTGATAAAAAATATTCGTATAAAAGATGAATCATTTTTTAACGTAAAGCGGGAAAAAAGGTTCTTTGCCTATTTACTAAATATCTTTCTGTCGTAAATATGTCGTGGGATGCAGTCGTATCAACACAACACAGAACTGCATCTAAACACAACTGATATAAAGTGTTCATTGGTGAATGTAAGAAGAGATCTGTTTGGGAAAATAAGCCAAAAGTCAACGTGAGGTCTTCACTCAAGTAATCTACGTATGTATCTGTGTGTCTGCTGAAATGATATGCGACTACTTTTGCACGTAAAAAAGAGAAACTTAAATATTACTTACAGTTACTGTGTTGAATCAGAGAAGAAGATGAGCAGTGTGGTCCTCTATACCAGGCATTCGGTTTTGCGGCAGTGCATTCCTCTCGACTGATAAATCGGTTGTGCAGCAGTATGGTTCCAGGAGGTTGAAGTTGATGAGGCTTCTAGCTTCGGTGCTCGAGCAGAAATGAGGATTTTCCAGTTCTGTGCTGTTTTACTCCTGTTTTATATGAGAGACTGAATGTATAACGCCCTTTCTAAGGGAGGTTAGGAACGTTCTCAAGATGCCTTTCATCAAGGATATGGGGGTGGTGCGTTCTCAAGGAGGTTGGGTGGGATTCTCGAGGCGGAGGGAAGCCTCCTTTTCCAAGGATACGTGGGTGCGGTTACTAAGATACCTTTTTCCTTCGTTTTTCGTATACGGCGTCAATTGCTGCAAGGTGGCTGTGAAGTGGTGGACGTTGGACAAATAAAACGAATAATGAAGACAAATCCGTGAGACGTATGTTTAATCGGTAGAACTTGAATCGAGAAAAGTATCCGAAGAATTGTACGAATTAACAAGTCTTCGTTTCCGGGCACGGTGATGCTCCGCGGTTGGTTCTAAGTACTTTAGTCTTTTATGCGTATTAAATGAAAACGTATATGAATGATATGTTCTATTAGATGTTGATTCGTTACTATCACTGTCTGTTTGTGCGCTTAAGCTAGTATCACTGCCTGTATGTTCTCGAAATTTAATTGAACAGGGATGTTTATCAATTAAAGTAAATAGTGGTGTACAAATACAATTCGAGCACCAATTCTCCGTATTCGTAATCATTTCTGCTGCATTCGTTGCATTTAAAACTTGATGATGACAATAGACGTACACGCTTTTTGGTTTGTGTGGTCTTATTGATGACGCACAATCCCTACAGAGATTAGCATGGTATATGCTGTATATATAAGAATAGTGAATATGTACTACATGAAAATAACTGCTATCTATATAATTTTCTAGATAATGGAGGAATTCGAAAGGTTTATCAACGAAAGGTTGGTACGCACTCGGGGTTAGACGTGTATCCAAATCAAAGTCAAATATAACATTTCTTAATCCACTATACAATTGCGACATCTTATCATCTGATAAAGTCTTTAACCAAAATCTCCATAGTACCATCCTATTGTATTCAATAAAGGTTATAATATCTGTCTGTATGATGCGCGGTAGGGTAAGCTTGTATGTATCTTTTTTTATCCAAGCACGTTGATAATACTGCAAGGCAGAGACGATACAGTGTTGGGAAACCAATACTTGAAGTGCAATCAGTAGGTGATGAAGAAACGTTTAGTTCCTTAAACTGCGTTCGGTTTAAACGTATCACCAGACATATTGGAGCTGTAAGATGAAAAAGATAGTAGAAGACTTAGTACTGAGGCTATATATATGATTGCACTAACAATTGGGTGAAGAAGTGGTGGTTGATACGACTCTCAAGGGTGGAAGGGTGGGTCTCGTCTGGACTCGTGCCTACTCTCCTTTCATCGGCTGATGCATGATCGCAATGTGTTGACGCTCTTAAGGATGGAAAGGTGGGCACCACTCCCCATAGTCCGTATTAAAGGGTGTGGTATTCAGACTTAAGTATATAGGACATGTGATTTGGAGAACACTTCACTTGCAAAGCAGGACCGCCGCCGTAAACAACCACCAGCATCTCCCAACAGCCACAAACTCAACAACCACCAGCATTCTAACTCAACAACCGTCATCACCAGTACCATGTGAGTATATATAATTGTTATCTCCAGTTCTGTTTCATTTTGATACCTAATGTAATATGAACTCTGTCGTAACGCTAGGAGTACAGAGAGAGTTAATTAGGTAGTCTCTCAATCTCTCTTCAGGTAGTGTGAGAACGTGCGCACTAATTAGTATTTTCTTACACACCTCATATAGAATGAACAGTACTACCTCTGAAATCGCTGAAGCATCCGCTGGACCATCCGCCCTCGCTGGACCATCCGCCCTCGTTGGACCTTCCACCACATCCTGCTCAGTCATAAACAAGTTGTTGGCTGAGCAGAAGGAGGCGGCCTTCTTGAATAAGGAGGACCTCCAGGAGGGGAGGCGCTACCGCGTGGAGACGCTCGAGAGGGTCAAAACGCGGTACGGGGAGGCGTTGGTGGCGGTGGTGTTAATTTTGGGGAGGAAGAGAAAAATCTTCCTCCCTAAATATTTTACTTTGTCAGGGGCGAAAGTCCTCTTGTACAACTACGGCGATAATAAAATCGCCGTATATGTACAGGAAAATTTATTGAAAATTGAATAAAAACCTTGTCTTTTATTTGAAGTCTACCAACAGCAAATTTTTATGCGATTTTTGGAAAAATATAAAAAATGACAAAAATGTTTTTTTTTTTTTTTTTAATTTTTTTTTGAAAAATAAAAAATATAAAAAAAAGAAAAAGAAAAAAATATAAATTTTTTTTCAAAAAAAACTTTTATATGTTTTTTGTCTAATCCAATAAAAATTGTTTGTCTATTCTTAGGCTAGACTAGGTGTTCTAGGCCAAATTTTTGTCATAGGTTGATTGTATTATTAATAGCTGAACATTTGTAATTGAAAAAACTTTCTCTCTCTTCTAACAAATGAGAAATTAGCCGAAACGTGTTTTCGGTGTTTAGTTCTTAGGAACTTATTAAAAAATAATGAGAGGTATAGCCTCCAAAGGGCGTTCTTTACACCTCCAAATATGATGATGGTGTTGAGGACCCCCAAGATGACAATAAAGAAAATCCGAAAGCATTAGAGCTAACGGGAATACTCACCTGTACTGCAACCGGCCATCCAACGATAGCTTCTGGTGAAAACCCCCGCGCAGGGGGTTGGGAGGGCCGAAGCCCACGAACTGATACTTTCTGCACTTCGGACTCGCGTATTTATACGATTCTGGCTGATGACCAACGCCCAAACTCCCCTCAAGCCACTGTTGACCAACGCCCTAACTCCTCTCAAGTTCTTGTTGACCAACGTTCAAACTCCTCAATTTCCAGTTTTCCGTGGCAGGTGGCACTGCGAGTTCGGTCCAGCCTCAATTTTCAAAGGGAAAATTTGATTTGGTGCTGTTTACATACTAAAAGTTTTTAAAAAATTATTTTATCTCAAATTTAGATCTAGCGAGGAAGTAAAGCACTTCTCGTTAAGAGTCCTTGATTGGCTAACAAATCATGTTTTGTTATCCTCTATAGTCATTAGTCAGCTAGATAACAACTAGTAAACAGTGTCAAGAGGCTCAAAAGATATCTTGAATTGAAGGGAAATTTATACAAAAGAATTATTTTCTCTCAAATTTACGATTCTAGCGCAAAAGTAAAGCATTTATTGGAGAGAGTCATGACTTGGCTAACAGATCATATTTTTGGTTATCTTTTAAAGTCATTACTCAGCTAGATAAAAAATAGGGAAAAGAGTAATAATAAACGACAAGGCAATTATATTTTATATTTATAGAACAGTTATATTAGTATTACAGTGGTATAATTGAATATTTCTTTCAAAATGTAGTCTATTCGTCCTCAGTGGCAAGCACAAATTTTATTACTCGCAAACGAGCCCCTTTTATTGCATCATCAGTGCTACCATATCTCACTTGAGATTCTTTATGGTCCGTAGCAGACTGGCTTCCTTCCATCAACCTCCGCGATCTCACCACCACCATCTTTTGATATCAAGATCTCACCACCGCATTTTGATACACCTTTGCAAATAACCTTGGACCTTCCATCGACTTCAGTTCTCTCTGGAACGCTTGCTCCGTAGGGTCGTGGAGCTGGCTTGTAGGCCTCGTTCACATCCAGCCAGATGATAGGAAGCTGCTCCTCAGCCTTGCGACGTCTTTCTGAAACGGTGATATCAGAGGTCAGGGTAATGTTAATCTCTCCACCGTTCCGTTTCCCTCTGGGAAGCCGGAGAATGTCACATTCTGCCCGACCACTGCAAACTCTCGTTTTTGATGTCTAAACACGCAGTAGTATGACGTGTTAAACATTACTGTCAACATGAAATCCGTATATTCCTCTTTCATAAGATCTTTGGGGATAAATATTTTGTAGGTAGACCCATCGTCCTGTCTCTTCACTCGCAAATATGCATCACCCAAGCGAGCTCTTGGGATCTGTTGAAAACTGGCGATTTTAGAAGACATTTTTTCAACTGCTTGGTGTGTGATGGTTCGCAATATGTTGTCGTGGTCTCTGCGTCTCCGCTGGGAGAGCGGTCTCGTCGGGACCGCGTCCGCATATGTTCGCTGGGAGAGGGAGAGAGGACAAATAGGCGGTTGCTGTTTTCACAAGTTTATTTCAACAAAAAAATGACAGCGGTAAATGAGTGAGTGATGTCTTGTCGCCGATTACTGGCCACTCGTCAAAGGGGCCGGAACGAGTCCGGCGGAGGCTGCTGGAAGGAGGCGGCGGCTCACGCCTGGCGGGTTGAGTCCTCGGCTGCGGTCCTGGCTGCCTTGGCCGGGGAGCCGAACAGGATCCGGGTCACCCTAGGGTCCGTGATGCGCCGAGGGAGGCGTGGTACTACCACAGATGGCGACAGCGGGAAATCCACGCCGGCGGTTGAACTCCCCGGAGGGCAGCTCGTTGGCGGTTCCGGAGTGTCCGGAGCGTCGCGGCATCCGGCGAGCTGGAACGCTGGCTGCAAAGGTGGTGAAGACAGGCAGAGGATCTGCTCACTACGGCGGCTCACCCGCTATAAGGCAGGGAGTCGAAGGAGCGCGGAGGATGTACTCGCTGCCGCTACTCGCTTCGACTCCCTCCTCCGTTCTGATTTTCCCTGGCCCGGAGGGCCCCTTTTATACGGTCGCTGGCCGTTCCTCCGGCCAATCAGCGCGCTCCACTATGAGCGTGAGGGGGTGGTAGGGGGAAAAGTGAAAGTTCCAACGCTCGGCGCGGGGGCGGGGGAGCTTCGTCACCGGGAACACGTGGTTTGAATGAGTGAGTTTTGGCCACGTGCAGTAGGGGCACAACAATGTGCTCTTACTTTGCCACACTCTCGTGTTTATACCACTCGCATTGGAGGGGGAGTAAGTAGGAAGGGAGGTCTGGAGGTCTTTGAAGGAGTCTCACATATCGCCCTCGTCTGGCTAGTGTGGTGGGATGACCTCGAGAACAAGTCCGGTCCTGTTCAAGGCTGTCTGCCGGCGGCGGGGTGGAATCCGGTTGACCTTGTGCTGATTCGATTATTTTCATGCTACTATGGGATTCCAAATCGAAATTTGTAAGCAGCTTTTACATGATACTGGAGTAATGTAACTTTTATGTATATATGGAAATTTTCAAAGTATTGCTATTCCTAAGCATCAAAAAATACTTTTTCTATTGTATATGTAAAATTATGCCTATTATGATGAGAACCATTAAAGTTTATTGCATAAAATAAATATTATTTATGCTCTATCTACCTCAAAATGTTGCATGGATCGAGAGTTTAGAAAATTGTGCTCCTTCTTTATAGGCTTGCCATATTGGACTTGGAGAATGTATAGAATCATTTATCTAGAAGGCAAGTATTGCATTCGGTTAACGAGGATGTTTAAATGATTTACTGTACAAGTCTTGACTCTTTATTTAAGTGTTCCAGGCGCAGATTTGAGAAATTATCATTAACATAAATAATTCTCTAAGAATTTTGGTATTGTTGGTATAATTCACCGGTTAGCTTTGCTTTGTTTTTTCATTAAGTGTGAAGAGACGGAATTCTTAAAGCGCAGTTACTGCGCATAAACCGGTTTCCTAATTGCCGCGATGGTTTAGTTCGCTCTTTCGGTTCACAGAAAGATAGATGTCACTACTGTCGCGGCTCAAAACCCATAGCATCGAATTTAACGTTGAGTTACGCACGGCTGCTATTATGCTTCCATTGCTAGGGGCTGCTAAAGTGGACGACATATCGCTCACTGCATTTCACCACAGTCAACGTGTTTATGCACGAAAAGGTATAATAATATTTTTTGCATATATGAAAAAACACGTAAAAATATATTAATGTATTACACTTCGAACAAACTACCTATGATCTTCTACTGATTACTGATAAATACGCCCGTTGTAACTAACATAGGTAATTAAGTTGAAAATAAATTACATTGACTCTAATGGTTTATTGTCCCCCTTCTTTGATGAATGCAGTGAAAACCTCTCCAATGCTCAACGTTACTAACAATTATGATGTTCGTTAGCTAAAAATAATGCTGCCAATGAAATTATGGCTACCTGAGAGTACTTTCCATCGGACCATAATTCTTCCAACGAGATCATTTTTTTCCTTCCAGAGCAAGGAAGATAGAATTTGTAGGTTCAATGAAGTAAACAAGGGCGGAACATCTACAATGTATGGAATTATTCACGCAACTATTAGGTACCAAATCTTTATCAGTATATTCATATTTGAAAAGCCTTTAAATATATCGAATTCATCGAATTTTCCGCAAAAAATTAATAAATATCACACAAATATACGTAGTAATGATAGAATAGTATCCATTTGAAAGTTTCTTTACTTCTATTTTCCCATATTATCGGACCCCTAGTTCTAACTTAAAACATAGTAAGCATAACAAGTCTACTTTTTCATTTACTTGGTATCTTGACTGTATCTAAACAATATGGCGTCAGTGGCCACTTGAATTTGACGTCATTTCCGCCCAATGCGTACTAGGCAAGAACACTGTAAATCCGTGTACATCTCTGTACAATCCGTGGTACTAGGTTTCAAGGCAAGATTGCTTGATTTGCCAAGTTCGAAATCAGAAAGATGTCACAAAAAATTATAAATACTGCATTGTACCTTACTGCAGAAATACATCCATTAACACGCCGGAAAAGTATTTGTTTTCGATCCCAAAGGAGGTGAAAAGACGGGATTTTTGGATGAAAAAAATCAGACGAGCGCATCCTCTCTCCCCTAAGACAAATCTGTGTATCTGTGAGGATCAGTTCAACGTAAGTACCCGAAGAGTGAATGATACATTGAAGTGATATATTAGACATATTTACGTTGTGTGAATGAAGGGAAATGATAAATCCTATACTCTGCAGTTCGAAGAGGACCTGCAAAATTATTGGGAACATAAGCTAATCAAAGCTCGACCCAGATTTAAAAAACATGCTGCTCCCACAATATTCATTTGAACTCTGTATTTCTGAAAAATTCCAGCCATTTGTTTTGGACAGGTAAATTTGATTTTCCTCTGAAACTTTTGAAGACAGAAAATTCTTCAAGTGAATATAATGATCAGACACAGCTGACTCAAAAATACCTATACTTATTTCCCTCTTAAATAAACAAAAGCCCTTTCCATGTCTTCCCATTCCATTAACTTAGTAAAAGACATCTACTCAAAAATGTCAAAACATGATAGTTGAGTTGAGACCATTTAAAACTGACCATAAAAGAAACTAGACATAGTATGATAGGATAAACCGCTATATGGCACCACAGCCTTGGCAGTTTTTCTGGCAGTTGCTTATATACAGAAAAATTATTTTTTAGTGTTATTTTGGGGTCCAGGTTGAGCCTTCTCGGGACACCGGGACTTAAAGTGAAAAATCGGGACATTCTCGATTGATCGGGATGTATGGCAACCCTATGTACATAGTTGTATTTAGTGATAAAGCGAAGCAGAAATTCGATTCGTAATCTGGGACGCCTTGAGAAAATTATGCACCTATGAAAATTTTATGTATTCCTGATGTCGTCGGGCCATGTAACAATAAGACTACACACAAAACCCGAAATATAAAAATACACGACCATATTTTCGTCTCTACGAAAGCAATACTAATACAGCCATGTGCTTTGAGCTTCAATTATGCGCCCACAAACTATAATCCACCGAGATTACACCTTCCTTGTAGTAATAGCGCGGCTACCCTATGTTCTGTAATTACTTTTCAAGTGAACAGTTTATTCGTCTTGCTGTGCATCCAGTAGCGAGGTTAATTCTATTTTCAAATCCTTCCGCATCCTGAATTGGGGGTAAGATATCACGAAATTCGTTGAAAAACGGAGCAGAGTATGCAAATTTGTACAATATTTCAGTTATTCATCCATTTCCGAGAAGCTTGGAACACGTGACCTTATCGCAGAGAAGTCTTATTAGTGGAGCAGATGGTTTAATGAATTAACTGTTAAATTAATCAGAACTTACCTGTTCTTGCCTTATGAGCTTCCTCCGGCGTTAATGAGAACCGGAAAGCCGTCTCATATCCCTCCATCATCACCTCAATTGTCTCCATCTTTCAACTTACGCGGGCTAAGATGTCTTCGCGTGAACTGCACCAGAAATTTTTGATGCCTTGATGCGCGCTTCAGTTTGCCGGAAATGCTCGTTCCGGGGCCGCTTTAAAGCGCTTCAAAGCGCAATTCGGAACGACCCGATGCGCTTTGATGCGCATCATGCGTGATTCGGAACGCACCCTAGGTTTCAAGGTAAGATTGCTTGATTTGCCAAGTTCGAAAACGGCCTTGGTTAGCAAAGCTCAGGAGCACTTCGGATGCTAAGGTACCTCGGAGTTAGAGTAAGGTCCCGCGCCAGCCAGCGCCAGTATTTGGATGTGAACGGTCAAAAGGTAGGTATATCACGATAACTTTCCTTGGGATTCGACAAGCTATCGGTCAAGTCTACCGACGATCTACTGCGCATAGCGATATTGAATAAAATCGCTATTAAGATGGTTGCCTGGGATTGTGAGAATGTATTTGTGATAGAATTCATCCAAGGACCATGTCAATAAAAATGTAAGTCCAACATTAACATATGCTGTAAAAACAGAAATGAAGGTCGCTCGCTCTTTTCAAAAGAGATGATTATCAACTATGCATGCCTACATAGTCCGAGGTTTTCAAGAATCATCTATTGGTTACAAATACCTGTTTCCTTAGAGTATGAGAATAATTTATACAGTGTGTACAGTTCGACTGGCCTTATTTTCATCTTACGATTAGTGGAAGGCAGTGTTACGAGTCACAATGCATTGTTTCGGCCGATCGGCCCATTGAATCCGCCGATAAATTTTCCGAAAAAAAATCCGGAACTATTTTGTTTTGTCTCTCACTAATTTAACCCCGAATTAAACCATTACCAAATTAAATATTTAATTTTCACCAAGTGCCCTCGTTAGCTCTATCACTGAGAATAAGCTACCTGTGAATTTTCGAAATCCATCTCGTCGGAATCTACAGGGTGAAGTCAAGAAAAATTTAGTGGTACACTGCCTGAAAACATTGTCACCAATTGAAGCATACGTTAGGATTTATGCACGGTATTTCTCGCAGCAAAATATTATTCTGAGCTGAAACGAATTCTTTGTTTTATTCTGTTGTGTATATCTGAGCACATCAGAAGCTAAGGAATAGTTTATACAATAATGTATCGAATAGTTCCCTTGATACCCGTTCCTTTCATGTACCGGATAGTCTATTGATTTCAAATATCATACCAAAAGCAGTGGATGTCGATGCTAGTTGTGATCCTTTACTATCGAGAGCTTTGTCGAAAAAGTGCTCCTTACTAGAGCCTAGATTACCGTCTCCTTTGGAAGAGGGGCATGTGCGGCAACTACTGACGGGTGGACGAATTGCGTGATGAAATTTCACTTTCATACCCTCACGGTATATAACATTTAAAACTGGATATTAGTAGGGTGCTTTCTACCTTTGAATTTCCTGATGATATGCGACAGACGGGGACCAAAATTTGAAATGAATTGAGGAGGCAATGTACCGGATTGGGTATCCATTAAAAACGTTTCAATAAAATTATTTTCGTGTCAGGCGAGGGAGCAAACATTGTAAAAGTGTTGTAAAATGACGAAAATGTCCCTTGACTTGTCGCTGTTCTTAGGAGCTCTTTGAACGAGCGACATTGGGTGCTTGAGGTCAACGGTCCAATAGTTGTCAACCAGTCATGCGACCAAGGGCCTTATTCTGAACGGAATTGCGACCGCGCTATACGCCAGAATTTCGACCCAGCGCGGTCGCAATTCGGTATTCTGAACGGTGAATAGCGACCGGCCGGGTCTATAGTGCGGTCACGGAGACCGGGCAATTCTGAATAGCGACGGCTACTTCTCATGCATTCGGCAGAATTTCCGCATTTCGTAATGATTTAAAGCATTTTTCAGTGTTTAAGTGAAAAACTTTCAATTAATTAAGGGCCCAAAATCGATTCTATGGCGCCATAATGATATGTAATTGAGATCACAATCGTTTATATGCTAAATAGATGCGTGTTATACAAAAAATTAACTAAACCTATTATTTTCCTCTGGCCACTGGATAATATCACTTTAAAAGTAATTATTTCATACTCTTATTTAATTCGCTTGCAAGGGGCAAGTATAACATCGTTAGTCATATAAGTAACTAGCTACAATGCTTAGATCTCGGCTAAATGCTAGGTATTTAGAAGCACGTATGTACGCATAAATACACCAGGGTTGAATTTCAAGGAGTACTCCAATTCAGATGAACTTACTGTGCTAACCACGTATTTTAATGATAACGCTGAGTAAAAGCGATAAATAATAAGTACAATGTAGCCCTGCGAGAAGTAGAAAAGTCACAGGAATAACGTTATCCGTAATGTCATATGAGTCATATGGTGCCATCCAAGACTAACTTTTTTGGAATTTACTAAATAGCCAATCTCTTACAGTCAACTACTTTTCATCTCCGATCGCGGATTCCTGGTTTGTTGCCTTTTTGCCCAGCAATTCTGCCTTATCACATCCTCGTAGTCTTCCGTCTCCGACTGCTATATAAACGAGAGAGGACCTGGGGAGGGCGGGCAGGAGACGCCGAGGGCAGAAGACGCTGAGTCGCGAAGACGGCTGGAGTTCGCGAACGTCGTTGGCGCGACAGATGTCGTTCCTTCCGTAGTAGTCCTTCGGCTAAGTCCGGAGGATAAATAGTCCGCAGAGGATAAATTGTCCAAAGAGGAAATAAATAGGGGGGTATGCTCAAAAAATGCTACAAACGCCTAAGATAATATAGTTCTAATTCAAAAACCCCTGAAGATGAACAAATAGCGAAAATTGCAAGTAAAGCTTTGGTTTACTGCGAAAAAAAAATTCAAGACTAACAAAAGGGGTGCGTCTCGTTGTCTCACGCAACGTCTTGTAGTGAGATGCAAGGCTGTTTTATCATTTCACTATTTTAAATGTATTTACTCTAGGTGTCATCAACCTTCATGCTTTCGGGTAAATCTGGTCTATCTCTTCGGCATCTCGTCTGGGTATGACGCCTTAATATCTTCATCCGAACTAAACCGTATCACATATTATACGGAAATCACTTTATTTTTGTGAACAATAATTATGCTCTTGTGTGTGTGTATGTGAACAATAATTATCTTTCACTTACTCCGCGGAAGTTTTTGTTTTTTGTTTTGTTTTTTGATCTCAAGCTTTGATGCAATGATTCTTTCGCTATGGCCTCTGTATTGGACATAATGGCCAATTTACAGGCAATATTAATTTGCAATTAGATTGCCATTTCCGCATCAAAAATGCCAATTTTTGTGTAATCATATCCAAAGAGATGTTTTGAGGATACATTGAGCAAAGGACTAGCTTGAAGGTTCCGCAAACATGTTCGTCATGGGTCGAAATCGGCACAAGAAACTCATGGTCGCGTCGCACAGTGGTCCGAAATCGGAAAAAGCCGGACAAAAGTCCAAAATGGATTTTTTTGAGATAGAGACTTGAAACTTAGCGTAAATACTCATAAATGATTACCGATTATAGATTTATATGCCATTTTATATAAACACGACCCGTTACCGAGATACAGTTGCCCAAACATGATCAATTTTTCAAAAACACGCGCGATCTCGTTTTTCTTCGAAAATCTTTGAATTTAAGCAGGTGGTGTTGCGTTGGTATGATTTTTATGGAATAAAAAACGCAATATTCCTTTGACCTGGTGCTTTTCCTATATTTTCCATGACTTTTGAAGATTTTGGCTCTCATCTGTCTGGTTTTGCAACACAAAATGGCGTACCCGTTTTTCACGTGCAATTTGACATAAAGTAGACATTATCTTTCGTTTACGAAATATATAACTCGGGAAATTTACATCACAGTGTAAAGTAGAGATTTCTTAAGAATATTAATCAGAAGTCTTGGAAAAAAGTTTGCGACCAAGGAAAGGAGAGCGATTTTTCGATCGCGCGTCAAGGCTGAGCTACACGACGCGGGACCCTGAGGCTCGGTAACTGCGGTCGATTTTTCAAGGTTTTTGAAACTTTATTCTTGAAAATCGTCATTTAAAGCACGGAACGTAGTCAGTATTGACCTAAAACACTATACTGAGGATATTACCAGGATTATGGATCGATCGACTACACCATTTAACGCATTACTCTAGTGAAGATGCTAGGGATTGGATATTTGTCGGAACCATCCCACGTATAAGAAATATGCTTCGGATATGAAGTAGGGTTAAGAGATTAAGTCGGCATGCTAAAGACAGAGAAATAAACTGTTTCCGGGAAAGGCAACAACCGATACTCTTTTTCCCTTTCCATCCTCACCGAGGTGGGTGGCGTGGAAAGGGGCGTTTTATGACGACGCACAGCCTTTGACGGTATTTAACGGGTTCTTCCACAAGGGTTTCCCCTTTTCAATTTGGCCAAGATTCATACACTAGGGGACTGCTTTAGGGAAAAGGAAACAAAAATTACTATATCTCTGAATTCATGATTTATATATTATTATAAAATAGTAAATTAAGAATTAACTTGACTAGGGCAAATTTCACTTTCCGTCGTCCATCGTAAAGGAAATATACGAGGCAACATGTCTGATAAATGCAAATTCAAAAGCAAATCGAACAAATGCATTGGCCAAAAGTTTGAAAATTGTTTGCTAAATCCGTAAAGAAATATTTAAATTAAAAAACACAATAGCATCAATGTAATACCAAGCATCAGCTGAAACTTACAAATGAAATAAATGCGGAACCATAAATTAGAATATAAAAGGAATACATGTGTTGGAAGTCACCTATTACTGTGCTTTTTTTAAGTTGTTAAATTGTATCTTTTCATTTACAGAATTTCAACCTTCAATCCTGCGATGAACTCATTTCGTCACTAGGGCCTGATTCCTGTTCTTCACTGTCATCCAAAAGCAGCAGTTCTCTTAAATCTATTGGCATTTCCCTTGCTCTCCTCGGAGTTGATGTCAGGGTGGAGGAAAGAAATGGATCAGACGTTAACTACAGTCTTTTAAAAAGGTCGTCATTCGTGGCCTCTCTGGAGTGCTTCTTGCTGAATCTCCGGCGGAATTTACGGGTGTCCTTATTCCGGGCTTCCATTGACTCTTCAGAAAGTTATCCCAAGGGAAGATGCAATGTCGCTTCCATGCAGAAGTACCTTATGTACCGTGGATGTCATATAATACCAGGGATACAGCTACCATATTCTTGTCTATCACAATAGAAATATGAATTTTTCTTACTTTTCCATTTATCATGGTTAGCAGCAAGCTGAAATTGACTGAGTAATTTCCATTGCTCCAATTTTTCAGCCCGTCAATCTGCCTTTGAATGTAAATACTTTCCTCATTAGCAAGTTCCTTGGTTTCCTTCAGCCACCGGAGGCGAATAGGCCGGAAAAATCTGGTTGATGATGGGCGAGGATTTTTCCAGATTATTTCACCTAAAACAGCAGACATGGAATTAAGTACTCAATTTTACTAGTCAGATTCATTCGTAATGAGCAAGATATGCAATTTGAAACGCCTCAAACTCTTACCATTTTCGTCATTCAGCAAACGAAGTGACACCAGGGAGCTCATAAATAAATATTCATCGGAAGAATCCGCCTGTTCCCAATACTGTTTGTATTGTGAATGCACCGAACTCCCGTCAAAGCCATATTTGCATATTAAGGTGCAGTTCACCTCATTGCTGGCCGCTAGAGCAGTGGATTCGCATGTCAGTATCCTCGATGCAGTGTGGTTTAATAGAGCCTGTAGACTCACTTCGCATACGTTTTCTGTAATGCGGATTGCTTCTGGGTATGCAGCACTTTTTGCGGTTAACACTCGTGCGTAGCTGGGGTACAAGGAATGTCCCTAAGTACGAGCGGAGTGTCTAAATACATTGTACTGATTTTTAGTCAGCCCAATGGTGATAATCAAAGATAAAGCCTCCTATGGAGACGTCTCTTTCTGCACCTCATCACTATTCCTCCACTTAGTAAGTACTCTCTTAGCTCTAGTGGGAGTAGTTGTCGTTACTTCCGTAATTAACAGTGCGGCTGCAATATCTCCTTCCTCCCTTAAACCAAGAGAGGTTGCTCATGCCAGCTCAGCTACTGAGGAACAACTTTTAATATTTTGAACTTTCCTTCTTTTAGATCGGTCACACGAAGTAGTAAAATCTTTCTCGGGCCGCCCCAACAAACCTAATAAAGCAATAATTGTAAGATATAGAATAGTGTATACAATTTATAAGATTTAGAATAAGTATAGATATTCAGAAAAATAATATTCTTTAAAAGTTCAAAACATACTTAAATATAAAACATACCAGTTGCCTTTGAAGTACAAGGAAATTATTGACGGACAACTTCAGGGAAAATAATTGGCTCTGCGAGCCATGCGTCACATCGCACTAAAAATCTTTCATTATTCCGGCAACTTTGTTTCCACATTTTTTCGTAATAAGGCCAGAATCCCAACCGAAGTAATTCACGGAGACCATCAAGAGCATCCTCATAGCTCTCTACATTTAATCTCCGCGACAAAAAATCCAGCAAGTGTGTTTTTTTCTCGCCTGATGTCTTTCCCTTCATTTCTAATACTTTATTATGTAACTCAAAACGAGTAATTTGATTTGAATCCATCGCTACGTTAGAAAACGCTCGAAACCCTGTGCGGTGATTTGAAAATTAGAAATATGTAAAGAGAACACGCATCAAAATCATAATTGCCATGATTATGAGGGAAAAAAAAACAGTAAAAATCGATAAGTCATTTAACAATTTCGTTGAAGTAGTACGCAAACACATGCATCTTTGAAATGGAAATCATAAAAAACTCACCTTGCAAAAATTCAAGCTGGAAAATCACTGCGCTCTTCAACTCCGGGAATAGCTAGTCAATTCAATAAAGCCCGCACCAAATCACTGGGCAACGTGAACTTGAGAATTACAATACAGCACAACACGACACTAGGACAACGAGCACGACACTTCTTCACAGATTCCAAAATAAAACTGCAAGTTGACATGAATTTCTGCCGGGGAAAGGAAAAAACCCTTGTGGAGGAACCCGTTAAATACCGTCAAAGGATGTGCGTCGTCATAAAACGCCCCTTTCCACGCCACCCACCTCGGTGAGGATGGAAAGGGAAAAAGAGTATCGGTTGTTGCCTTTCCCGGAAACAGTTTATTTCTCTGTCTTTAGCATGCCGACTTAATCTCTTAACCCTACTTCATATCCGAAGCATATTTCTTATACGTGGGATGGTTCCGACAAATATCCAATCCCTAGCATCTTCACTAGAGTAATGCGTTAAATGGTGTAGTCGATCGATCCATAATCCTGGTAATATCCTCAGTATAGTGTTTTAGGTCAATACTGACTACGTTCCGTGCTTTAAATGACGATTTTCAAGAATAAAGTTTCAAAAACCTTGAAAAATCGACCGCAGTTACCGAGCCTCAGGGTCCCGCGTCGTGTAGCTCAGCCTTGACGCGCGATCGAAAAATCGCTCTCCTTTCCTTGGTCGCAAACTTTTTTCCAAGACTTCTGATTAATATTCTTAAGAAATCTCTACTTTACACTGTGATGTAAATTTCCCGAGTTATATATTTCGTAAACGAAAGATAATGTCTACTTTATGTCAAATTGCACGTGAAAAACGGGTACGCCATTTTGTGTTGCAAAACCAGACAGATGAGAGCCAAAATCTTCAAAAGTCATGGAAAATATAGGAAAAGCACCAGGTCAAAGGAATATTGCGTTTTTTATTCCATAAAAATCATACCAACGCAACACCACCTGCTTAAATTCAAAGATTTTCGAAGAAAAACGAGATCGCGCGTGTTTTTGAAAAATTGATCATGTTTGGGCAACTGTATCTCGGTAACGGGTCGTGTTTATATAAAATGGCATATAAATCTATAATCGGTAATCATTTATGAGTATTTACGCTAAGTTTCAAGTCTCTATCTCAAAAAAATCCATTTTGGACTTTTGTCCGGCTTTTTCCGATTTCGGACCACTGTGCGTCGGGTCAAAATGCAGGAATTATTTCGTTCACTGGCGGTCGTGTCGCGTCAAATTCTCGCTTATGAAGAAATCACTTAGCCATTTGGAGTGAAACTTTCTCGAATGATAAAGTGACAAGAGAAGGAAGTCGTAAGGAACAAAAATGCAATACGATAACATTTTCAATAAAATATTTTCGTATTGCTTTTTTTTTCCTTCTGGTCTCCTACACTGTTTTGCTTTATGTTGAGATCATTCGCCTGTGAGATTTTGACCCAGCGGGCTAAGAAGTCGGCTGTTGGGAGGGCGGATGGGATTTTTAGCTCTCCGGTTGAGTAGCTCGTACGGATAGTAGTTGCAACCGAATGACTAAATATTTGAGTGGCTAGTTTCACTGACATTTTTTGAAGGAAATTTGGCCATAAATGAGCCGGAGTGAGTTTCCATAGCGCTCTTTTTGTGGAGCTGGACGAGCCATTCCGAGAAACCTTTCGAATATTTTCAAAAGAAAGGATTTTTCCATCCAGGACGAAGTCACCATTGAGGAAATTGTACCTTTTACATAAAGTATAAAACTTAAAATTACATAGGGATTAATTTAAAATGTAAATTAAGAGAAAGGAACAATACTGAAAGTGCTGTCTATTGATAAGCGGTATTAGCATACAATAAACATCTCATTTGCTTCGAAAAAGGTAATTTTATCTATTTTTTTACGTTTATTGCCAAAGTTGACAGCAAAAATTTAGAGACAACATCGAGGCTCAGTCGTATCTTTTCTACCTAGTGAAAAAGGATGTGAATTGTAGAGCCGAAAATAACGTTTATTTCGAGGGGAATAAGGAAAGCACACAGGCATAAAAAAGAGACACATGCCATGAAACTCGACAATTCAACAACGGATTGACAACGGATATTGATTGCGACGTATATCATTGATTACGACGTAAAAGGATAGGAAATATAAATACGGATTACCATACTGTGAAAGATAGGAAAAGGATAGGAAATATAAATACGGTATCCATATTGTGAATGAAGTGAAAACAAAACTTACCGCAGCTCGTCGGGTCATGTAATGCAGACGTCTTCCGCGGCGATTCCTGAGCGAAGCACAGCTTCCTTCTCTGGACCGAATATTCACATGGAGCTCCCTCTCTTGGGATGGTCGAAGATAATGTGATGATTTTTTTTCCACCCTGATACATGTACTCACTCGGCCAATGCCAAACGAAACGCGAAGCGGATACGCGAGAGTAACTGAAGTAGACAATGCGACGGGTGCACTAGCGCCTGCGATCCGTCTCAGGCGATGTCAGTGAACTGAATGTCGAGAAATCAGGGATGTCGTCCGGCTTTCTAAGGCTTGTTAATCAAAAGTTTCCCCATTGACAAGTTCCTTTGGCGGAAATGAAGGGTGACGCCTCTTTGCTGTAGGCATCCGCATCCACTTGTTGCTGAGAGCTCTGGTCGAGTAAGAAGGGAAATTCAGGGGCATTTAGCCCCTAATAAATCGTAGCTACACCCTAAGAAAGCAATATCTTTGAGCCTAAAAGATATGGAAAAAGGTGCCGAACTCTAACCATGTACCGGCGACCACCCTCACGCCTTCGTTTCCTGGCCACCCCTGGACTCCGGCCCACCCTCCGGCTTATCTCACCAGCCGCACCAAGGGCGGTTTGTCCACCCCAAGCCTAAAGGCCTTGTATTAGGATCAGTGCCTCTACCGTAGCCTTTCTTCAAATACATCGTGCGGTCAGCACAAGCCATCTCGCGTCGCGCGTCATGCCTCCTAGCTTGAGGGGGAAACGCTTTTCCCAAAAGATATTTCCCAAAAATAATGAGAAATTGGTAGCCAAAGTCATCGGATCGTATTGGCTCAAAGAACCCGAGTGTACTTTTTTGTTTTGAGAACTATAAAATGAAATTATAATGAGTTTTGGTACTTTTTCATCTTCAATTCTGCTAGAATTTATAAACAATCTATTCTTTTTCATACTACTTCATTGTTGAGTGTCAAAAATAATGAAATTTTTACTTTGCGATGCCCGAAGTAGAGGATATTAGTTCGAAAGAATTTTACTACACAGAGAAAATTAATTATTACCGAGGAGAAGCAAGTTGAGTGAAATAACAGAGTTTATCATGAACTGAAAATAATGATAGAAAAACTACGAAGTAGTTGTGGTTCTATTTGATTTACATTAGCTTTTCAATCATTATTTGTTCGTAGAAAACTGAAATCTTGGTTTGCGTGGATTTTTGTGGAAAAACTGAATACTTCGTAGTTTATGGGTGAGACAGTAAAATAAAGCTGTATCATCCGAAAACCTTCATTGGGAATCCGAAAGTACTCATCATTGCACAGGAAATATGCAGGAATATTAGTTTGAACATTGTCATATGACATATAATTGATTTGAATTCTTTGTTTACCATCAAGAAATGATGTCGGACTAATTTTCTGGAGTACATGAGCGATGAAACTTGCGAAGCAAAGAAGTTAGGACTCGAGGAGCGTAATTAATTATGTCAATGTACAATGAAAGTTTCATTTGGAATCACTGACCAAATTCCTCGTCCATTAATATTATGCTCCGTAAAAATGTATGGAAGGTAGCTTACATGCTTGTGATAATTTACCCCTGCTAAACACCCTTGCAGGTGGCTGGCAGGGTAATATGCAGAGGGAACATTTAACATCGGCATCCATGTCGCATTCTCATTAGCGCTAATTTAATTCATACTTCAAAGGTCATTCTTCGGAGAAAATGTCACGACAAGAAGTATGAATAAGTAAATAAGCTGATAAAGTAAAGAAAGAAAGTCATTCGTGTACAGAAAGCTCAGTACATGAATCGATTCAATAATTTAGGCTTATCATTGACGATATGAGTTACAGGATAAGACCGTTGGAGGTGCTTTTAAATACTTTCTTACATATACTTTACCGCTAACGTTCAACAGCTTGGAAAACTCTTTAATAATTCAATTTTTGGAGTGACTTATCCTTTGAATTTCATTATTTTTTCGCCTGAGGAATTTTCACGCTTATCGTTTACGTATGTATACTCAATACTTAAGCCTTTATACAAGTGAAAAATAGAGGCACCTTGTGCTTTCCTATTATTCATAAGTTTACTCTCCTAATTAATTGATAGATCCATTACTTTCCCTAGACCTTTAGGCACAGCAGACCAATTATATTTAGGACGCCAACGTAAAATAATGCTCCTTCCTTATTTCCTAAAAGGGTTTATTTTATTTTCGATATTCAAGCTAAATATACCGCTTTCGATTGTCAACTACATATTTACTTAATATACTACTGGCCAATTCTTACGAAGATTACCACTTCCCTCCTGGAAAGCGGGCAGGTAACCCAACATCAGGTCTAACCCGTGAAGTGGAAACAAGGCACTAGCGGTAGACAGGCTAGCCTTTCGATCTAACACTTGCCACTGCTCTGCAAAACACCTTCCTCGGAATTCTTTTGATGATTTCCTATAAAATCTGTATGTGACTTGTTCATCTCCATCTCTCTCTACCTATTTTCTAACTTAATTGTCATTGGATGATTTCCCTCCCACCGCTAATTCACCAAATACTTTCTCGAAGATTTCGCACAACTCTGTCATAGATTCTTTTTGAGAAGTATTTTATAGTCGTATATAAATATATATATTTAAATCGAATTTTATTTTTAGAAAGGCAAAGATTTATTATTTATTTTTAGCATATAAAACTATTAATTTATTTGTGAAATACAACTAACATCAACTTGACATTACCTCAATTTCAGTGTGGTACTCCTCGAAATACGACGATCGTCGTTGTATTCCCATAACCCTATTGCTCTACCTTCGCACTTGATGTAGGTCTTGAACTACCAACGTGGCGTGGACTGCTGTAATGGTAAGGGTGTATATTCCCTCTCCCGACAACACTGGGCAGCAAAGACGGTGGCCTTGGCCACCTTCAAGAGGCGCAAATCCTTCCCCCGGGACTCATTCGTTCACACGTCTTACGGAACTGGCACCCCTCCCATAGCAAGTTATTTTATGGCAGCCCCAGCCTAATCTCCCGGAATCATTTAGCCCCCATTATCATTAGCCATATTCATTAGCCACAAGACGCAAAAAGCACGTGGCTACTGAGTACCGTGACGTTTCTGAGGGGAGCTAAGTGTAGGCACCGAAAGACTGTCTTTCGGTGGCTACGAGCTAGGTCCCTATCCCTCGTCCCTCCCCTACCTCACGCATTCCTTGAATTTCCCCCCTCACTCGAGCGCCAGCGGGCGCTCACGAGAACGCCTGCCTTCTCACGCGCCAAGTCGGAGCAGGCCGCGGCTCGTAACGAATTCAATTTTGCCGCTCGACCATGGAACTTGACCACAGAGACGCTAACGACAAGTTCCTGAACTTCTTCAAAAACGCATACGATCTCTAGGACGGGGGCGAGATCTGTCTGTATCTTACGATATTACTCTATGGTATTACTTATGCTACTGTACTGTGTGTCTCTCGGAATCTGTCTCCTTGAAGAGAATTAATCGAATGCCACAATGGCCACGGCCAAAACTCCGATGTCAACCTTAAACGAATATATGCTCAGAATGGGGTATACACCTCATTATGAGCTTATTACGGATAGTTCTGGACACGATACGTTTTTTCAATACGTTGTTACTGCGGGAGATGTGCAAGGTATTGGGTATAACCATTGGATGCTGTTGAGTTCACCGAGATTTCTTTGATGCATAAGCATGTCTGGTTTCAGAAACTGGCTGTGGACGTTCAAAGAAGGAGGCAAAACACAATGCTGCCCAAAAGGCTTTAGAGACATTGGCAAATTCGGACAGTCTTGTACGTGCACAGCTTTTGCTTACGAGTGGTGTTACGTCAGACAGGTATGCACTTGAAAATAGTTTCAATATTATACATAGATACGGCCGCCTCTTCGAAAATCGTTACGGATTGATTGCTGATAGTGGTGTTGTGTTGTTCATCCTCATATATATTTATATATCTACCTTTCTGTATAAACGTTTATATGTTTATACGGAAAGTCTGTCGCCCTAACTTCAACTATTGGGAGAAGGGAGGGATATTGGAAGAATGAAAAGCTGTTTCACATGTGCTAAAGTTTTACTTTTAGGCATGATAAAGAATATATGTAGGATGTTTACTTCGGAATAATATCATTATTGCAGTGTGTGCCTTCCTGGTGTATATAAACCGTGACAGACTGCGTCAAAAGTGTGCTGCTCACTGACGAGGGCATTAGCCATGGTAAACACACACTGTTTGTGCAGTGTTCAACCCAGAGATTGCAATGGAAACTTTATTGTGAAGACAGGTCGGTTCGGTTATGCAAACCTTTGAATGGGTTCCGGAAAAGGGTTGTACCCCAAGCAAGAACCTATTGATGCGTTCTAGCTCTTTCATTGATGAGGTCCTAGTTATAGAATCCTTTATTGGGTTGTGGCAAAGGGTTCACTTGTAACTGAACCCATTATGATTACTGCAAAAGATTCCTATACCGAACCCAACCACTGCTTTGATGGGTCCAGGGTCAAATAAGTTTATTCACAAGTAATTGAGTGAATGATTTGTTCTTGGTATTTATGCTACATAATATGCACCAATATGGGAATTAATACCATTGGCATGATTTTTGATTATTGCTTGTGTTTTTGCATCTATTGTAATGTAATCTATCAACTTACTACGCAGAAAACTATCTTTGCACTGCAGCTTCAGAATACTTATAACTCCATGAATCCCAGACTACCAGCATAGGTACTGTCTTTTTCAACTGTAGGCAACAGGAATTCTTGTTAATTCCTATTGTGACAACATTTTGGCATTATTGTCTTCCAAATTTTTCCTGTGTGTTTTTTGAAGTAGTCTACTGTTAGCACGTACTTGTTTATGATGATTCATGGTCTGTGATTACCTACCGCTTGAATTGTTTTGATTCTTCAGAATCCTTATCCTCTAGTACTTTTTACAAGGGCCTAATAATGGTCTCATCATGGGGGCAGTTTTGACAGTACTGTAACATGCAGATCTTGACATCCTAATCATGCACTTTCTTTTCCACTAGATTTTATACTCCTCTTGTACATGAGGGGTTGTGGCATGAACTCCACATTTACTTGCCTTTGCTAAAGGCACCAAACTGCTCTAAAGGAGAAATTTCCAAATGAAATTTTGAAAACTTGTGTGGGTCTTAATTACTAAATGAACAAACTCCTTTTACATTTCACCCCTTGTAACATGTGAGCTTGTCAATTAAGTCTTCTACTCAACTCTGAACACTCAGTACTGTAGCTTCATACTTTGAATGTCTGTGTCCCGTTCTGTAGTCAATTACATGGAATTGTGGTGTATCATTCAATGTTCTAATATTATAGTTACTAAATGCTCAATGAAAATGGAGCTTGTGTTCTAGACAATCATTGTGTTCTTTTGTTACAGGGCAGCTAGTGTTTTAAGAGGTGGTGATGGCCCTTCCTCTGTGGCTGTCTCTCCTTATGCAGAGCAGGTGACTGAGAATTCGGTGGGTGCATTGGCTGAACTCTGTGCTCAACACCAGCTCGATGAACCTGTGTATGAAATTGTTGGCGAGTCGGGTCCGGCTCATTCAAAAACATTCAGCATGCTCTGCAAGGTCCTCACTCTAAAGGAACAGGGTGAGTTGAAGCTACTTTGCTGTGGTATTAGGGATTGTATTCCCCTATTTCCTCCTGAGTGAATGTGACAATGGAATGTGCCCTATTCATCCCCTATTACTATCCTCTTCATTGCTTGCCCACAGGAAAGTTTCTCCAGCTACTCTCAACTACCCAGTTTCCCTATCTCTATATTCCCCGAGATAATCAATTTTTTCATTCCAAATTCTGTTATTAAGTTGAATGCTCCTTGAAGTGAATTCTTTTAGTTCAGTGGGCGAATTCAAACTTTCTCTGGTTTAGATTTTTTTAGTACCCAAGTGTGATATTTACCGAGAAAATACCTATTGACTGGACTTGGATTTTAACTCAGGCCTCAGGTGTATGGGGTGGTAAATCTCTGTCGGAACGAGAAATGTGAGGACAAAAGTTGGTGGCTAGTAAACCGTTTTGGTGGAAGACTAATTCAAATTAGTGGAAGAGACAAGTTTTTGGTGAATTGACGAGATTTAGGCCAGTTCAAAATGGTGAGTGTTGTCGTGAGAAGCCAGTTGTGGATGACTCTTGAAACAACAGGCTATGCAAGCAAGACATATTTGGTACTCTAGATGGCTTTGCTGCAGGAAGGCGCTGCAGTACAAGTTCAACTAATTATGCTTGGCAGGTTAATTAATGTGCATTCAAGTTAGTTCTGTGCCCTGCATTGATCAGACGTTTAGCAGAATGAGATCCCTCTTGCAGAAATGGTATGAATGTTAGAATATGCTCTTAAGTTATTGCCTTGAAATTATGACCCATTTGACTGACGTAAGTGTGTTCTACATACTACCCTGTGAGCCGCTGCATGTGGCAGGGGGTGTTAGGACACCAGCCGTTTAATGATGTAAGGGATAAGGTTTTGGGAGGTGAAATGGTGACGTGTATTATATGAATGTGTTTCAAGTAGAGCTCATTTTTTATTGTGGTCACTTATTGTGCATGGAAAGAATGAGTTTTTGTACCTATCTGTTCGGAAGTGTATCTCTCTTATTTTATCGCATCTGTCAGACCTAGAGAAGTAGTGAGTCATCATGATAATATTCTCTGCGTCGCTCTGAAACGCACCAGTTATGAATTTGTCAGGCAAACTAAACCTAGCATGTAGCCTCTGAGACAGGGCCACAAGGTGTGGCCTGTCCACATGGAAGTAGCATCTCTCTTTTACTTTTTCATCGGAGGACCTTTTTATTATACGCTTAGCAAAAGCTAGTTTCTTTAATGCTGTGCCACGCATGATTTGTATGTGTGTTCCCCACGGTATATCAGAAGTTGAGATAATTCCAAGGTATTTCAATGTATCTGAAGATTTTATGCTCACTCCACCCACAGTATAGGTACGGGGTCATTCCTTGTCAAATCAACCAATATTTTAACCAAATGAAACCCACCGACTTGGATTTCCATGAAACTGCTGTGGACGTACATTTTGATAAGGGTAGTGAGCAAATAAAATGTTAAGCCTCTTCTCAAATGTCTCCTCCAGAATGTGGGCGATTGAAATTTGAAGGGTGGCCCCTTTAGTGCCGTACGTGCAACACGTGTTGATTTTGTTTTCACCTGCACCTCCATGTCTGTTGCGTAAAAAACCTTCAATTTGTCCAATGAAGTCCAAACAGATCCCATGTGTGTGTCATGAAATATGCCATACATGAAATACTTAAAAAAAATTAATTCGACAAAAAAAATCCAGCGGGTACCAATTTCAATTGACTGTATCCACAGCGAAAGGTAATGGAATCCAGACTCATAGTTTTGTTTAAAATATACCTTAATGTATGAGCTAAGTTCTTGTGAATAAACTTACGAGCCCTGCATTGCTTTTAGTAGAAAAATGACTTATACTTACTTGAGGGAAAAATGTGCATCTTTTTCGAGAGACACACAATGCAAATGAAATTACATGATATGAAAGGGAGAAAATCATCTATCTTTGTAATGAAAACAATATTTGAGCATGTATTTAACACCATAGTCAATGGTAATGGCTAGCAGAATAGCGTACACATCAGCAATAATGTGAATGTGTTCCTCCTCACTGTTAATTTTATGCCATCAGGTGTATTTGAGCTGAAGAAGTACTAAAGGAGAATTAACGTATTTTCCCATCGATAGCAATAATAATAATAAGGGTACGAAAGCGGACCACCAGCCTCCTCATGGCGTACCTGTCAACGGCTTTGCCGGCTAATGGTGGACGTCTATGTGGCGGGCTAACCACCCGCCATGTAGTAGAATCTGGTTCCAAGAATGAACTCAGATAAGGCCACCCACAACCGGCGCCTCGGATGGGGGCCCCAGTAGAGTTGGGCGTGGCCAAAGAAAAAAAAGACCTCAGATGGGAGCTCGCATGGAGTGGACGGAAGCCTTAAGGGGCGACCTCCTCGCCTGCTATGCTGCCAGCGAGCCCGAACGCAGGGGTTACATGTCCACGATGCACTCTTTGTGGTGTGTGATGCATCCGGAACACGACCACCTGTCGCAGCAGAACTTGCGCAACCAGGCCAACCACCTGCGAAAAAAGGAAAATATCCACCAACCGCAGGTTCAGAGTAACACACCACCAGCCAAACCACCCTCCCCGTCACAGGCAGCGCCTCCACCTGCTGACGTGAGTACCGCACGTTTGTCGGTATCTCCTACTAAGAGGGAGGATGTAGGCCAGACTGACTCTGAGCTATTACTATCGCGGTTAAGAAGCACAATTAGCTATGACGAAGGACAGAGATCTCTCTGCGGGGTAACCACCTGCCCCAAATGAATGGACTCATCGACGAGATCCTGACAGAGACGTCAGATCTCTGGACGGTGAATTGCGTGGTCTACGCTGCGGCCAAGGTTTTGGCAACCTCCCGAAAAGACTCCTCTCGGGAGGATAAAGCAGAAACAAGGCTGAAAAAGCTGGATGCCAAGATCACGCTGGCGAGACAGCAGGCGTCGAAGATTCAGTGTGTGATTGAGTACTTCACTGCCGGGCGAACCTTTACATCCAAAGTTCGGCGCATTGCGCGCAGCCTCAGGTTCAACCATCACACACTGATCAAAAACGTGTTGCTTAGTATTAAGCAGCACGAGGTCGATAGGGTACGGGCGCTTACCTCGGCCAAGAAAAAACTCCTGAAAAGGAGTAGAGCCGTAAGGGAGAATTCCACCTTTCTCCTTCAGCCGTCCGGCCTCTTTCGGCCTCCTCCGCCTGTTGAACCCCTGCCACCCGTTCATGATGTCGAGCGTTTCTGGAAGGATATCTACGAAACGTCGAAGCCATTCAATGGAGACACTCCGGCCATCGCACTCTTTAAAGAGTTCTGCGACCGCCACCTACACAATGTGGATGGACCCCTTTCAGTCACGGAAAGTGACGTGAAGCACGCTTTCTCTGGCAAGAAGAATTTCGCGGCTCCAGGAATGGATGCCGTGAATAGCTTCTGGTGGAAGAAGTTCACTTCTACCCACAAACATCTGGCCAGAATCTTCACGTCCCTCATCACAGGTAGAGAACCATTTCCACGTTGGCTGACTGAGGGACGCACGGTTCTCATTCCGAAAAAGGGAGACTTGTCCAATCCGAAGGACTATCGCCATATAACCTGTCTAAACACTGTATACAAGGCGTTCACCACGATCTTGAGCGACCTTATTCTCCGGCAGATCCAGCCTGTGTGGGAGGAGGTGTACGAGCAAAGGGGGTGCAAACGAGGAATCGCGGGATGCAAGGACAACCTGCTCATTGACAGGTGCATATGTCAGGATGCCGCCCGACATAAGCGAAACCTATCAATGGCCTGGGTGGACTACCGAAAGGCTTTCGACACCACTTCGCATGAGCTTCTCATCGCCGTGCTGAAGTTGATGAAAGTCCACCCAGAGGTTGTGTCCTGCATCCAACGCCGGTTACCACTCTGGTGAACGCGCTTCGTCTTGACATCGGGCAAACGGACCGTCTCCACTGAGTTGGTAACATACCACCGTGGCGTTTTTCAAGGCGACACCTTGAGCCCCCTCCTGTTCTGTATATCCCTCCTCCCCCTCTCCTTCAAGCTGAGACGAGGCCGAGGATACATGTGCGGCGTTCCTGGTGACAGGAAGCACAAGGTCACCCATTTGTTTTACATGGATGACCTTAAACTGTATGCTTCCAACGCCAAAGAACTGCACGTTGCATTGGACACCGTACATCAATACAGTGAGGCTATAGGGATGGAATTCGGATTGGACAAGTGTGCACCCATCCACCTGGCGAAAGGAAGAATATCGGAGGACAAGGAAGACTCGCAACTCGTTGATGGGAACGTCGTTCGTCATCTGCAAGATGACGAATGCTACGAATACCTCGGCGTCCCCCAGCGTCGAATGCAGGAGGTAGCAGCAGTGAAGGAAAGACTCACCGCCAAGTACAGACAGACTCTCAGAAAAATCTGGAGTTCTGAGCTGTCTAGCAAGAACAAGGTTCTTGCCACGAACATGTTCGCGGTTCCGACACTGCTGTACACCTTCGGATGCATGAAATGGAATGTCAACGAGTTGAAAAACCTCGATCGGGGAACGAGGAAGATGCTGACCATCTATAGAAGTCTTCATCCGAAATCTTCCGTCGCCAGATTGTATCTCCCTCGCAGTGTAGGCGGTAGAGGTATGTTGAGCCTGGAGTGTCTACATAACAGAGTTGTTTTGGGTACAGTTTGCCGTGTGTACAACAGCACGGACCCCCTGCTCACTCTCGTAAGGGAGCACGAAGGTGCCGGGGTGGGGGCGTTCCTCTTCCAGGCGGCGAAGAGGGCAGCGGACGAAATCGGTCTGGACTTTGACCTGTCATCCGACAGTAACGACATTGGCACGTCAATCGTGTCACTGAGGGCAGACGTCTTAAAGCTCGAGGTCAAAAAGGCTGAGCAGAAGACCTTGCTCAAGACACACACCGATAAGCCCATGCATGGAGGTTTCCACCGAAACATGGAAAAACATGGGCTATCGAAGGAGCTGACGTTTGCCTTCCTTCGTTCCGCGGGTCTCAGGTTCGAAACAGAGGGTTTCGTTCTCGCGTGCCAGGATGGTGTCATCAACACTCTCGTGTACCGCCGAATGATATTCAAGGCGGAGGTGGCGGACACGAGATGCAGAGCGTGCCGAGCCAAGCCGGAGACTTTGAGTCACCTTCTCTCCGGCTGCAGTTATTACGCGCAATCAGCGTATTTAACTAGGCACAATGCAGCTCTGCGAGTGTTGTATTTCCACCTTCGACATCATTGCGGCATCGACGAAGTTTATGTGCTGCCATATGCCCCTGGAGATATTGAGTCCGTCGTGGAGAACGGCAAAATAAAAATCTGGTGGAATTACTCATTCCCCACCACCGGAGGCGAACGTTGGAGGCGAACAAGCCTGACATCGTTCTCTTCGACCGCCAATCTCGTTCCATGTTCGTAATTGAGTTTTCGGCTCCGGCCGATACGAACTTGGACTCGAAAGAGGCGGAAAAACGGATGAAATATCAAGACCTGCTGTTCGAACTTCGGCAGATGTACCCGGGACACTCTGTAAAACTAGTAGTCCTAGTCATAGGTGTGCTCGGTGGAATCAAGGGCTCGCTGATACAGAGCATCAAGTGTATTCCTGCTTGCGTGGCACAGGCGGAATCACTTGCGGCCCGCATGCAGAAGGCCGTCCTGTAGGGGTCTCTCCGTCTGCTCCGTGCGCACGACCCGAACGCAGCGTAGCCACTGATCCGATGGGTTAATTGGAAGCGGCTACGAACTCTGCACCGCCCCTCTCGAGTTCTCGGCCATTATGACGGCAACGAAACCCGATGTTAGCCGGGGACTCGGAGGGGAAAGTTACAGAAGTAAAATAATAATAATAGTAAATTTTATTATCCGTAGGCAAATACAATTGCATGGTGTCGTCAAAAAAGAAGGTTCAAAAATAAAGGTACAATTACATACATTGGTCAAGTCAATTACATACATACAGTTACAAAAATACAACTTTGTCAACTCAGTTACCTATACAATAAACATATATGGAACAGTACATCGGAAATCAAATACAAAGCGGAACATCAAAAACGACACTTCATATATTCTTTTACATCATAAAATAAATGTTTTTTTAGGATATTTTTAACAGATATTTTAAATTTTTGGAATTCCAGGTATTTTATTGCTGATGGCAGTTTGTTGTAAAGGTTGAATCCCTGATGTGTTAGGCTTTGCAGTATTTTAGCTGCTCTGTGGCTTTTTGGATGGATAAGTTCATTTGATCTGGTGTTGTAGCTATGAAAATATGAGTTTTTTTCAAAAGACATACGGTTCTTGTGTATGAAGGACACTGTTTCTAGTATGTAGATGCATGGGACTGGTAGGATGTTGACTTCTGCATATACTGGTTTGGTGGATGTTCTTAAAGGTACCTGTTTCATTATTTTAAAAATTCTTTTCTGCATATGAAATATTTTTTTCGTGTAGTGAGAGGATCCCCATAGGATAATTCCCTGTGTTATTCTTGAATGAATGTGCCCATAATAGACTACTTGAAGAACATCAAGGTTTGTGGATTTGGCTAAGATCTTTGCATAGCAGAGTGAGCTTAATTTTCCAGTTAAATTAGTTACATGTTCTTCCCATGATAAATCGCAGTCAATCCAAACACCTAGAAATTTAGTATGATGCTCTTCCTTAATTGCGGATGTATCTAGTGTTATATTAATTGGAGTTGTCTTTTGTTTTGAGGGATTAAAATCTACAAAGATAGTTTTATCAACATTAAGGATTAAATTATTAGAATGTAGCCATTTTTGTAAATTACATTCAATTTCATTAACTCTTTGCTGTAATACTTCAGCTGTGGCCTTTCAATATGATATTTGTGTCATCTGCAAATATAACTGGAGTACTTTGTGGGAGAGATTCTGGCTGGTCATTAACCCTCATATGGATGTACGAATTTAGTTACATCATTGGATTTACGGCGCCGCAGCGGCGCTGCGTTATATTTGGTCTCAGCCCTCCAAAGTTTATCAACGTGAAGAGGTGAGTGAGGAGGAGACAGGTGGGTAATTCCATGGAGGTTTTTTGAGGTGAAGGGGTGGAGATACATGGTGGTGGGTCGACTGCCAAGGATCAGGGAATACCGGGATCGTTAGGTAAGCCAGGTAAGCGTAGAAAATCAGTATCGTGAAGAAAGGTTGAGAGTGCAAGGAGGCAATTAGACACAATAGGCTGCTCTTTCTTCATCCTTCCATCACTGCGTGAGGGACAGAAAATCCGCGCCTTATCGCAAAGCGCCCCGGGGTGGCCCTCCCTCCATTCCGAGACGGTCTAGTTCGGGTGGGTCATTGGAGGTGAGGAGAAGTTCATTCGGTTTTTGTGGGGGGAAGACAGTAGGCGGAGGATGACTAATAAGGAAGCATAGTGGGAAAGTATGGATGGTCTCAATGTTTGGGTCAGTGTAATGCTGCGGAAAGAAAAGGTGATGGGGGTCCTCCCAGCATGAGGGTATTTTTGTCACCTCAGAACACTAGTTCCTCTTCCATCAGTCCCTCACGCAGCGCTGGACTGAAGAAAAAACACGCCATCGTATTCCATGTTTTTTCCATTTCCTGCTCCTTCTTCCTTACCACCTACAACCCAAACTTCTTAGAAATAATTATTTTGGCCTTTCCCACCAATCCAGAAGCAAAACCTCATCTGCCGCAATCCCCCGCATCACATTTACCTGTCCATCTCTATGGAGACATCCTCAGTGAGGGAATGGGCTCCGCTGTAGGCCTAAAATACCGGTTCTTCTAGCCCCCCCCCTCCAATGCGGCACTGGACTATTTGACGCGTCACTGATTGTCCCACATTCCTCGTATTTCACAACTCATCTGACTTTCATCCTTTCTTTTTTTTAGAAATTGCAGGATATAAACTCCCAGAATGTCCGTTACATTTGCCTTGATCGTCAGAATATAGCCCTTCAAAATCACGACTGTATCACTCGTCTCTTCTCACTCCAGCTACAATTTTTCAATTATTAACGTTTAAGAACTCAGGCTTCTGCGCGCACTACAAAGATATAACATGTGGGAGGATGTAGTGAAGCAAAATTATTTTACATGGACATATTTGACTTTTATTTGACCTACCATAATAACCTGTACCATGACCTACCATAATAACCTTTTCAGATCTAGGATTAAACTTTCCTTTTACCAACTGAGCTGGTAATTTAAGACTAGCTGTACAACTAAAGATTTTAAGTTTAGTAAGGGCTTGCTTACACCCATACCATTTACATGCAGGTAGTTCACCTTCCAAGGCAGCAGTAGGACACCTGTTTATAATGTATGCCGCAGCCTTGACTGCCTTGCTCCATAGTTTCTTGGGCAGGTTAGAACCCAACAACATACACCTGGCCCTTTCAACCAAACTCCTGTTCATCCTCTCAGCAACACCATTTGCTGAGGAGAGTATCTAACAGTTAGTTCATACTGAGTACCCTTCATATCAAAGTATTGTTTCATTTCATTCGATAAATATTCCTTCCCATTATGACATCAGAAACGACTTATAGCCTTAACATTGAAATGGGCTGTGGCAAGAGCTTCAAACCTTTTAAAACATTCAAAAATTTCAGATTTAAAGGGAATCACATACAACATTACAAAATGAGTAAAATCATCAATAAAGGTTGCTACAAACCTTTTATTATCATAAGACAGTAAGACAGTGGTGATACTGGTCCTAGAACATCACCATGTACCAGCTCCAATGGTCTAGTAGCCCTAACTCTGTGACCAATGAATGGCAATGTAGTTTGCTTACCTTCCATACACGTTTGACAGAAATTGTCAGACACTTTCACATTACCTGTGCAGTCAACCGTATTACTCAGCTTCTCCAGGCCATCACCACCTACATGGCCATCGCCGTAAATGCCACAACTTAGCATTCTCAGCCACTGTTACACCTACTACAATTGACTCGTCTTGAAACACTGTCAACTTATACAACACCGTCTCTCCAAATGCTTCCGCCCCTATTTTTCCTTGTATTTGAATGGATACTTTGCCATCACGGAAAACAATCGTAAACCCTTTCTTTTCTAATCTGCTCACAGACAGAAGGTTTAAATCTACCCCTGGTACAAACAATGCTTTTTCAATTTGTGTACAGTGAACTTCTGGTCCAACCACCGTTTTGATGTTCACACAGCCAATTTTTGTTGCATGCATTATCTGTCCCTTCTTGGCCAGCTTGACCAAAACTGGACTTTTTATGACAACAATATCTTGCAACATGGCCTCAGAATTCACCACATGCTCAGATGCTCCAGAATCTAAAAACAAACCACTGGTAGTGAGATGCACCCGGCCGGGCAGGGGGCTCACTTAAATACAAATCCAAATACGTAGACAGAATATCCATCAAGTCGACGGAAGATTTAATTTAATAAACATTAGAAATACAACCATAGGCGTGGTGGTGGTGGTGGTGCGTGACTGGTAGGCCGGTAGGCGGGAAGGGAAAAAAGGAGGATAAAACACTGCGCGAGGACAACGAGCTGGACACCAGGAAGATGGCAGCAGCAGCTGGACAGCACTACGCCCGAAGCAAAAGATGGAAGCCGTGCCGCGTAGAAGTGTGCGGGCCTTATATACCCCGGTCTGGTTCCAGGGAGGGGGGGGGGGGTTAGTCTGAAGTTGGCAGACGTCGGGTCTAATGACGGGCCGGTCCACTTTAGACCTCCAGCCCCGGCTACCCAAGGCACGCCCTCAAGTACGAGGAAGCGGCTGCTGACAAGCTGGGCCCCCTTTTGATGAGGCTGCCACGGCTCATTTCTCTGCCTAAACTTACAAACATGCTCACAGCACTAAATGAGACACTGCAGCCTCAACTTCATTGGAGTTTTCCACATCTACCAAGTGGGCATTCTTACTTTTATTATATGGGCATTCAAATCTTCTATGTCCATACTCATCACAGTTATAGCAGTGATACGGAACCCACTGTGAAACAAAATTTGACTGGTCAACTCCAAGCCCTTTTGAGTTTCCTTCCTCTGCACATCTGTTAAATTTTCCATACCAACTTCCTTTCGATCCTCTATAAGCTCCTCTGCTGCTACCGCGCCCCTTTGGATAGGTTAGAAACGCTGACTGATCTGGTGATGGTGAAAAATCTTCATTTTGATTGCTTGCTTCATCTGCCAGTCTAATCTTCACTCGAGCGATAGATATGTCGTTGTATTGTAGGGTTTCTATTGCTGTCACCACCATCTTGTAGGAGGGTGGTATGGTATGCAGTAGATAACCTATGACATCAACATCATCAGGCATGGCACTGGCATTCCTCCACTCTCTCACTTTCTGGTCGAATGTTGCAAAACACTGTTCTACGGTTTCCTTTGCTGCCTCAAACATCATAAACAATATTTCACGATGTAACCTCAGCCTTGACGAGACGCTACCCCGTTGAAATGTGTCCGTCAAGTTTTTCAAAATTTGAAATGCATTCTCTTTACCTTAAGCATATTCATGATGATTATCTGCTATGAAATGGACGATGGTACATTTTGCCTGCTTGTCTCCTTTGGCTTTCTGGGCATTTATCTTTTCGATGGCTGCTAATTGTTGGGCAGACGAAGACTCTCCAGCCACTTCCAACACCAATTCCTTCTTCACACAACCCAGCAAATCTAGAGAGTCCAGCAGAATTTCCAGGTGAAACTTCCAAGATTCAAAGTTAGTATCATCAAACAGGGGCACCTTAACCGAGTCACTTGACTCCATTTTAAGTGGGATCTGGGCCCATAACCTTTGGAACTACATTCAGTGCTGTACTCATGGAATCTTCATTGAGACTGGACTGACTTTAGTACAAATGATGTTCTGCTCACTCATAACAAAACAACTGAGTAGCAGAAAACTCACAAAACAAGAGAACATCAGTAATCATGATTAATATTAGAAATTGCAGTCATATTTCATCATTACATCACTTGCACAGGGAACTTGAAAAAGTATTGCTGAAGCGTAATGTAAAAAATCCATGTATTTGGAAAAGTTGCCAATTATCACATCATGATTTTAATGCAGTTAGTTAGCCCCTTGCGAATCTCACTCATGTGCACACTCATGGTTTAGAAGGATTACTCCTGTGTCAAGAAACATTTAACTGCCTGGGATACAATTCTACATGTTTATACATGAAGCAACTATGTTCTTCTTTTAACATACTGAACTTAGTTTGGAAAACAAGAAAATGCTTACCTCATGCAGGTACAAAGAAGCTCACCTTAGGTACATTAAATATACTTGCATTTTTCAAGCCATTTTCTCAGTTTAATTTAATTGTGGTCTGGTATCCACTGCTGCATTCTGGCAAGCTTCAGAAAAGAATTCAAAATGGCTTGGATCGTTGAAGGGCGATGGTTTACTGTGCTTCTGTTGCTAAGTTCAAATCCTCTTCCCACCAAAATTCCTTGCTTTCCATCGGGGCTTGTTTCCACCCCTCTTTCATTATTCCGATTGTACTTCTGTCTCGACCTCCCTGGCACTGACATAGTAAGTAAGTAAGTAAGTAGTTTATTGGTCCCGGAGACATAAAAAACATATGTATGGGACAAGTCAAGGAGAAGAAAAAAAAAAAAAAAAAAAAACAGGAAAAGGAAACAATACATAAATACAAATCCTCGCCTCCAAAGGAGAACACAATACATAAATACAATCACTTATTCAAGAACTCATCGACTGAGTAAAAAACATTGTTCAATAGAAGTTCTTTCAATTTCTTTTTAAAAACAGGAATACTACGGGTCTGTTTGATCTCACTAGGGAGACTGTTGTAAAACATGCAACCTGCATATGACGGTTGCCTTGTGAAGGACACTAAATTGTGAGACACCACTTTAAAATCACCATTTCTTCTGGTATTGTATGAATGAACATCGTTGTTCAAGGGCAATCCAAGAGCCAGATGATGCTCTTTAACATACATAATTGTATAGAAAATATATATACATGGGAATGTTAAGATGTTAAGTTCTTTAAAATATAACCTGCGTTTAAATATAAAATGGGTCACAAAATTTAAAATATAAAGTGGGTCACATAGGTGGTCAGTTAGTAAGTGATAGGTGCACCAGTCACCATATTGGTCCTTGTCAATTCCCATTAATTGCCTTAAATTCTGTCTTGTTTCTACCCCTCTTTCCTTATTCCAATTGTACCCATGTGTCTACTAGGGTGACCAACTATTTTTGAAGAAAATAAGGGAGATTTAGAATACGGCAAAATTTCACAAAAAAAAGAAAAAAGCAATGCAGTGTTTATAAACATTTTTTTAAAAAGTACACTATTTTACCTATATTTTAAGAAGGCCGAAATATATATTCCAACTGATTTTTCTTCAGACAATAGTTTGCCATCACTTTTTGCAAATTCTAAAAATTCAGTGCAAGAATACGTGCAGTTAATGGCAACTTGCACTTCTGATTTGATCAGCTATATGTGCTGCACCTATTCCTTACATCTGTCTACCTGTTATTCATAAGAGAAACTACTCTCTCTGTATGAGTATTACTACCTGGTATGCTCGTAACATAGCCTACCAACTTTCCCAAGTTTTCAGAAGTTGTATTGCTCGATTTTAAACTGCTCAAAACCACCACCCATTTCTGGCTAGCGTTACCCTCTAAAGACACAGCACATGCTATTGCATCCTTAGAACTACAAAATTCCTAATACAATTCATCTTCATTCACACAATCCAGTTGGATACACTCCACAATGTCATGTATGTCATTGAATGTTAATTCCCTTTTAAGGCTTAATGGCTTGTAAGGCTAAATGCTTTAAGGCTTGTATTAAACACTTTTAACCATCACCAAATTTGTTAAGCATGTAAGAATACAAAGAATCATAAAATTCAAGGAATTTGCTTTTACATGTAGATTTAAAGTTTGAACTGAGAACAGTAGCTAACACTTTGTGAGTAGCACTACCAAAGTATCTATCTTTAATTCTCTGTCCAACTTTACTAATAAGTGACTGTACTGCTTCATAGGACTTCATAATACTAAGATCAGAATTCTCCAAATATTTTGCTGTTTGAATAAAAACGTTTCCAATATTCACGTAGAAACTAATAATAGCCTCATTAATTGTCTCTACTTCTGGATTTTCATTGTTGATGTACCGTTTCAAACTTTTGGACAGCCTGAATCATCTAAGCTTATAAATAGCTTTTTATAGGCTCCCAATTTTTTAAAGCCTTTTTACGGCAGGTGTAAGAGATAACCATCTAGTACATCTTACATGACGAAGGATTTCAGTCCATTCTACATCAACAAATTCAAAAAATAAGCTTAATGTAATTCGTTAAGCAGAACAGGAAAAATGACCACAAATAATTAACACTAACACGTCAATATCTACATAATCTAAACAATTACATGAACGTTTCATGTCATTATGAACACGGCACGTTCAAACAAATTTCGATCGTGTGTGCCAAATTTGAATGATTGAAACAATTATTTTACTTGACAAAAAAATACAGGAGAAATTCACCCAAAGAGGCAGAAAATACGGGAGCCGAGAGATCGTGAAAATATAGGGTCACATACAGGAGATCCCGGGAAATATGGGAGAGTTGGTCACACTAGTGTCTACCTCCCTGGCACTGATATAGGTGGTAGGTTAGTATCTGTTAAGTGCACCGGTCGCCATATTAGTCCTTGTCAATTGCCATTATTGCCATAAATTCGGGCTTATTTCCACCCTCTTTCCTTATTCCGATTCTTCTTAAATGTCTACCTCCCTGGCACTGACATAGGTGGTCACTTACTAAGTGTTTGGTGCACCGGTCTCCATATTGATCCATGTCATTGCCATTAATTGCCATACATTCGGGCCTGTATCACCCCTCTTTCCTTATTCCGAATTTAATTCTGTCTCTAACTCCATGACACTGACATAGGTTGTCAGAAAGTGTTTGGCGCGCCGGTCACCATATTGATCCTCATCAATTGCATTAAATGCCATAAATTCGGGCTTGTTTCCACCCCTCTTTCCTTATTCCGGTTGAACTCCTGTCTCTACCACCCTGGCACTGACATAGGTAGTCAATTAGTTAGTGTTTGATGCACCGGTCACCGTATTGGTCCTTGTCAATTCACTGTTATTGCCATAAATTCGGGCTTGTGTCCAACCCCCATTCCTTTTTCTGATTGTACTTCAGTGTCTACCTCCCTGCCACTGACATAGGTGGTCAGTTAGTATCTGTTATGTGCACCGGTCTCCATATTGGTCCTTGTAAATTGCCATTATTTGCCATAAGTATGGGCTCGTTTCCACCCCTCTTTCCATATTTCGATGGTATTCCTGTCTCTACCACCCTGGCACTGACATATGTGGTCAGTGAGTAAGTGTTAGGTGCATCGGTCACCATATTGGTTCTTGTCAATTGCCATTTATTGCCATCAATTCTGTCTTGTTTCTATTCTTCTTGTCTTATCCTGATAATACTTCTGTCTCTACCTCCCTGGCACTGAAATAGGTGGTCAGTTAGTAAGTGTTTGGTGCACTGGTCACCATATTGGTTCTTGTCAATTGCCATTTATTGTCATCAATTCTGTCTTATTTCTACCCTTCTTGTCTTATCCTGATAATACTTCTGTCTCTACCTTCCTGGCGGTGACATAGGCTGCTATTCTGTATCGAGCGACGCTATTTCTGGCTAATGCTATTCCTTGCTCAAGAATAGCGTCAGAAGCGATTCTGAATGCGATGCAGCTATCCAAGGCGTCGGATCCGTAATGATATTATTAATCCCGCCCCTTTGGGTATGAAAACATTCTGGTACAGTAATTGGTAATTCAGGCAGCCAATGACGAGCGATATTTACGTTTTTCACAAACAGCTGAAACCTTCGCCATGGATGCCGTGAGTCTGGTGCATGAAAGAATGTTTTCAATAAATAATCCAACTAAATTCATTCAATGCTGTCTTCTGATACTATTATTATTCTTTATTTTGTTCTGAATTCATCAGCTGTTAGATAACTTCTGATAATTTTAGATTTTGTGACAGAACAGGATTTCAGTTTAGGAAAGGCTGGCGATGTTTGTTATGCACAGCTATATGAACATATAACTGCTACATGAGCTGGGAAAACAATTTTAATTTCTATTATGATAGTTCACCTCACCATCGTTTAAAAGCATTTTGTTTTCATGTATCTTTTAGGTTAATTTTTTAATCTTTTAACTTTTACAATTTATTCGAGGGAGCGAACGACGTTTGGATACGTGAGACGTGCATGATCCAGCATTATCTTCAAAGTATACTTTGATTTGAAGTTATCATTGGATTTGTTATCTATAATAATCTAGTATTCTATTAAATTCATCAACTGATAGAAAACTTTCGGAGAACCTGTGCGGTGAACGGAAATCCAGTTCAGAAAATTCTTGCGACGTTTGTTAAATATTGACACTAAACGGATTACCATGCTGAGAGAACAATTTAAACGTGTATAATTACAGTTCAACTCAAAATTGTAACAAAGGATATAGTTTTTGTGTATCTGTTGGGTTGTTTATTTTATTCTCACCACTTATCCGACTGAGCAGACGACGTTTGGATGCATACAAAGTGGGAATAATGATATATGAGTGTATCAAGGAAAGTGATGTGATGGTAAATATCAATTATTTTATCACGGATATTTTAAAGGTAGATATTATTGCAAATAGCCCGTGGGCTTCATAAGATGGGTAGACATCGCAATTAGCGTCACTTGAAAATCTAGTGGGACCGTTGGGAAATGTGAGGTTGGAAGTGAATGTGAATATGGTAAGCAATATTTCGAGCCGACTTGTTTAAATAACATAACGGAAATGCTAGATATAATTCTTTACGGATAGAGTGAATACTCATCCTATGCGTCTAGAACAGGTTCTTCTATTTACCTAAACTTGTTATCCCGGCTGAGAGAAGGGAAAAATTATGCAATGCGACAATAAAGCAATGAAACTCGGTCGAAAAAAATACCAGTCTACGAGAGGTATGGGAAAAGGCAATGTCAAGGAAGGTTTCCAATTTCATGCTCAAACTCAACTTGGTTCAGTTTCAAATAAGTTTGCTCACTTCTCCTCCCGGTCCAGCTTGGCACATTTGCCTATGTTTTATGAGAAGAATTTTTTATGTTTACTGGAATATATGTGTTGACAAGTCAATCCTGCTAATATTTTTATGTATTTAGGAACACTTTTCAATGCATATTTTGCTGAATCCTCGTTAGGTAACATGTGATAAAGAATCAGGTACCGTTTCACTCAAGAATAGCTTGACGCTATTAGAATAACGTGGGGATCAGATTGTCGCCTAAAACAGCGTCGTTCCCAGGCGTCAGTCTGCGTTCAGAATGGCAAATAGCTGCATTGACGCTATTCTTCGAACCGAAAGCATCACGAAAGCTATTTTTGGCATATAGCTGTACAGCTATTTCATTCTGAATCGCAAAAAGCGTCGGTGACACTATTCTTGGGAAAATAGCGTCACGAAAGCTATTTTTGGCGTACAGCTGTGCAGCTATTTCATTCGGAATAGCTGCCATAGGTTGTCAGTTAGTAACTGTTGGGTGCGCGGGTCACCATATTAGTCCTTACCAATTGCCATTTATTGCCATAAATTATCTTTTTTCTACCCTTCTTGTCTTATCCCGATAATACTTTTGTCTCTACCTCCCTGGCGGTGACATAGGTTGTCAGTTAGTAACTGTTAGGTGCGCGGGTCACCATATTAGTCCTTACCAATTTCCATTTATTGCCATAAATTCTGTCTTGTTTCTACCCTTCTTGTCTTATCCCGATAATACTTTTGTCTCTACCTCCCTGGCGGTGACATAGGTTGTCAGTTAGTAACTGTTAGGTGCGCGGGTCACCATGTTAGTCCTTACCAATTTCCATTTATTGCCATAAATTCTGTCTTGTTTCTACCCTTCTTGTCTTATCCCGATAATACTTTTGTCTCTACCTCCCTGGCGGTGACATAGGTTGTCAGTTAGTAACTGTTAGATGCGCCAGTCATCATATTGGTACTTGTCAATTGCCATTCATTGCCATAAATTCGGACTTGTTTCCTTCCCTCTTTCTTTATTTAGATTTTACTCCTGTCTCTACCACCCTGGCACTGACTAATGTGGTCAGTGAGTGAGTGTTAGGTGCGCCAGTCACCATATTAGCCCTTATCAATTGCCATTAATTGTCCTGTTTCTTCCCTTCTTGTCTTATCCTGATAATACTTCAGTCTCTACCTCCGTGGCGTTGACATTTGTAGTCAGTTAGTAGCTGTTAGATGCACCGCTCACCATATTAGTCCTTATCAATTGCCATTAATCGCCATAAATTCGGGCTATTTTCCACCCCTCTGGTCTTATCCCGATTGTACTCCTTTCTTTAACTCCCTGGCACTGACATAGGTGATCAGTTAGTATGAATTAGGTTCTTTGGACATCATATTTGTCCTTTGACAATTACCATTAATTGGGTTAAATTCGGGCTTGTTTCCATTCCTTTATCCTTATTCCGATTGTACTTCTGTCTCTACCTCTCTGGCACTGACATAGGTGGTCAGTTAGTCTCGTCAATTGTTATAATTGGCACCGTATTTCAAAAGTTAAATTTATTAATAGAAGGATAAAAATGCATTATAAGGATACCAAAAATTCTCAACCCAAAGAATATGTGGTATGTGGAGGGGATATGTAAATATACAGGGGTTTAAAAGTGAGAATGCACAGTATTTTATTTGCATTTGATCACTTTTGCATCATTCATAGGTACAGACTAAATTGCGTATTACCTACCTCCATTGGATCACACACATGTAATTGTGGTTTTTCGACAAAACCAGGACATCCACTCCACACTGGTGTGGGGAATTAAGAAGCAGAACTGTCGTAGTGTCACTGATGGCAGACTAGTTTTTAGAACCCCAGAAAATAGTTTTGAATATTCCATAATACAATAGGATTGTTAATGTATTAATCCCCCATCCCTTCTCCACTGTATACCCAACGGTCAGCTCTTTAATGTATCTTATCCTGGGATGTTCCATTCGTTTTTTGTATCTCAATTTAGTTGGTACATTTTAAAAGGTCAGTGTTTCAGTATCAGTCCAGGGCTCTTTTTCAGTGTTTTATGTACTGTGATGCTAGTAAACTTGGCAGATTCCTAGTCAATCACTCCTCAAAACTTTTTTCCTCTGATTGTGAGGAGGTTGAGAGAAGTTATGTGGAAGATGATAAAATCTTGGTGTTAATTTTGATATTAACAATCTTGTATTTTCATTCACAGGAATCGCTCGCACGAAAAGGCAAGCTAAACAAATTTCTGCAAAGCGTATGATTGATAAAATAAATGAGCATCTGGCCATGGCCTCCTCTTCCGTCCTCTCTTCCAGAGTGAAGAAGCAATCAGAAAGGGTGAGTCCTCATCGTATTCCGTTTAATTTTTATGTGGGGTTCAATGCTGTTTTTTTACTTGGTACAGTTTAATTGCCTGTTTACTCTAACTGTGCACTGGAACAATGGCATGTTTCACGGGAATGTTCCTTTTATTTCTTAACCATTAGGCTAATGGCACCTTATAATGACAGCCATTAAAACTGCAGTTGCCCAAAATTGCAGTGGGTACATGTATGTGCTACCAGTAAAAAGTTGGCATTGGGATGGTTGGTGAGGGATGATGATTGTTAGCATCGGTTGAAAAACACCTTTGACAGTTAACTTCAACTAATTCAATATTGTCTCTTTGGCATAATGTGAGTCTGTTAATTCTCTCGTCTCTCTCTTGTTTTTTGTTGTTTTCCCAGTATAAGCACTAAAAATTGCTTCTTTTATCCTATCTATTGAAATTGTTCTTGGGACTGCTTATTCTAAATTTTTTCTCACCAATTTGGATACATTTAAAGTTTCTGGTTCCCGGAATCATCTTAGTAATTGGATTAAGGCTCTATTGCTAATTTCCAATGCTACAATTGTGGCTATGCTCTAGAATATTTATTTCACTACAGTAAAACCTCTGTAAATCGAAACTGGAGGGACCAAAATGTTGGCACTTCCATATCGAGAGGGTCACATGAAAGAGGTTACAAAGAGGTTTTTTTAATGGTTATTTGAATAAGTTTGGCCAAACAAAAGAGTCATTATCTAGCAATGGCACTGCACAATACTTTTCAACCAAAAAATAAGTCATCTGAATGCATGTTTAAATGTTGTTGAGCATTAAAAAAATTAATTTAACAATTGCTAGGTACTCAAATAACAAGAATAATAAAGAGGAACACTAGTGTGATAACCTTATGTGGCTTTGAAGTTCTTTTTTTAGCTGGTTATGCCTAATACAGACATATCTACTTCATGATCATTCCAATACAAAAATGCACAGTACCAAAGTTATATGACATAATAAATATATGTTCAGGATATAGAATTGTACATATTAACATGGTCAAAAGGAATATGGGAGTACTCATTAAAGTTAATATGGCAATATGGAAAATATTCAGTTAATTTATTATAACCCTTATGTTAACATTTTGTCAAAATATGTTGCAATGTCTCTCTCTTTCACTTTTGAAATATATTCTACTCCAACAGCGATATTAAGGAGGCTTAAATTATCAGTACTATTTTTGTTGTTTAGAAAAAACACTCCAAAGTTCTTAAAGCTTCCTGAACCTCCTTTTTATTTGGAATTGGAATACAATCACTTGCAAGCTCATCTTCACTGTTTTCATCATCACTGTCTATAGCCACCTCAACTATTACAGTACACTTGTTTTCAGGATCGCAAGTAACAAGGTGATTATCAGCATTCACATAGTCTGTATATGAAACAGAAATATTAAAAATCACTCCCCGGCCCAGAGGCTGCAGCTTACTGCATAGTACAGTGGAAGGGAAAATTTTTCCTAATGTTCTTCAGCCTTTCTACATCTAGTTTATGAGCTGAACAACAATCGAGAAATAAAATTATCTTCCGATTTCTGGCCCTCGTTTTTGCATCGACTGTAGTAACCCACTCAAAAAATATAGATGTGGTCATCCAGGAGTTCTTAGAGCATTAATAGAATAGAATAGAATATTTATTTTGTCCAAACGACACAATGCACTGCATGATACATACTTGGCAAGTGTATAGGACTCGTCAAATATGAAAATATAAGAGAAGAAATACAAGTAGATATCAGATGTCGGTTCTGGCGCAGCGTGACCTTGAAAATGTAGGATTAACAATAGCGGATATCTCGCATACTAAATAACGTAAAGAAAATATAACGACGTCGTCTGATAGCCCTCATTAACCCGCATCAAATGACACCCTCATCTTTGCGACGAAGAAAATAATTAACAGCAGTCGAAAAACATTCGTTATAAACAATATCGAATATCTCGCACTCTAATTAGCGCAGAGAAAACATATCGACACCGTTGGATAGCCCTCATTAACTCACACCAAATGACATCCTCATCTTTGCGACGAAGTGATCAATACACTCGCAACAGCCGAAAACATTCGATATAAACAATAGCCGTTATCTCGGTTAATAATTGACTCAGCGTAAATATTATTTCACCATCCGATAGCCTAAATCAATCGACGTGGAATGACATCTATATGCCAAACCCTTAAATGCCATCGAAACCGTCACGGACCCGTCTCTCTTTGAGGCTATTTACCTCCCGAAGCACTTAATATGCCAAAAATTAATATTCCAATCACGCTACACCTGGCGACACTCGCGCGGCTTCGAAACGAGGTAGCATGACGCAACCCATCTGTGTATGGGAACCGCGTTCTATTATTTCCGTAACACGTTATCTGGCGCTCACTCAATACCCCACTCACCATCAATGCGGAAATTCAACCCCACCCACCCATCAAGGCGACCTAAAATTCATCGTACGTAAACAACGTCGAGGTCGCATGATGCAACGTTCTGAGACGTAATACCTCATCCCCTTTGAAGTAAATGCACGTTTCAACCCAAGGACGTGATCATAATGCTTAGACATGTTCTAACACGTTCATGGCTGAGGGGTATAAAAGAACAAACGATTACATCTTTTAGTCATGTATGCAACTGCTGCAGTTTGGGACAGGTTGTCTCCTATTATATCCAGGTCTCTGATCCACGACGGGAGAGAGAACGTGATTGAACCGCACGAGCTAGTCTTTCCCATATTGCTTTTAGAAGACATCGATGATACTTATTAGAATGGAGTCATCAAATACCGACGTGTATAGAAAAGTTACACACCCGCCCGAGATTTCTGTACGAATCATTGTGGAGGATGAGGAGATTAAATTAGTGCCAACGATCGAACCATTATAAAGAGAATCGCGGCAATATTTTCTCATCAGACGTCATCGATTACCCGTGGTGTAAGGATGCGGGACATACCACTATCTACAACTGCAGAGCTGGGTGGTGTGCATCAGCTCCGCGTCAGCAAAGTGAAGGAGAACTTGAGCAATGTGTACGAAGTGTGTCTTCCCTCACCGCTGCTGGAGAACAAGGACGAAAACGATCTTATCCTACGTATGAATTTCGACAATAGATACTACGTTGAAGTGGAACATATGGATAAGATGATTCCTCTCGTGGGGCGGAGTATTAACTTTTCTGGCTTCCGGAATCCATCTACTAAAGTTATTGAGCGGTTCAACGTGTCCACAGTGAAACAGTTGAAACTCACAGGTGAAATGTTGGAGAAAGCCATGAATCAAACATCAATCGTATGCAATGTGTACGAAATATATCATGATGACGTCATAGCGAGTGATGGTGCTTTTACGCTATCTTTACCAAAAGGATCAGAGTGGTGGAACGTGATGGTGGTGCTCGTGTATGAAAAGGAACGAATAATATCCATGTGAGCCTCGAATTGACCTGTGACAAACCAGATTGAGTGCGCCCAGTGACATTTACAACGGGATAAAAATGAAGAATAAACTATGGCCGAACAAACGAGGAAAAAGGAGAATTGGTTCAGTCTTATACCTTTATTCTCAATGTTGTACCATCAGATATTTCTTTGTTCAAAATAAAAAAGTGTTTAAAAATGTTTTTTTGCTATATTTTTTTACCTTACCTTTAATGCAAAGGTATCTTCGAAATAAAAGAGAGAAGACAGGTTTACAGAAAAAATATTTATTTTTCACAATGATACATACAATATTATATATTCATCAACCACACATGGAGGTGTTGGTTATATGGTTCACGAAACATATCGTCTCATAGTTCAAGTCACCATCGCCACTAATATTGTATTGTTCTTGCTATAAATGCTCTTCACTCCTGAACGCGTTAATTGTACCTCCATACCTGTACCACTTTCGTTCAAATGCCCATTCTCGAGTAAATAACTCTCAATACAATTATATCCATTTAATTGAACAGCATAATAAGTGAACAAAGAAATCATGGTAATGTTACATAACAGAAAAAACTACTTACAAAAAATCTAAACATTCAATTGCATTAAGCTTTTTAATGGTAATCACGTTAATTTTTTTACAAATGTTATTTATTTTACACCAGTTAACCAGCTTATGACAATTCTTTCTAGCAAATTGTAAATCACTTTGAGAATGAGCGTCAATTAAACACTCCTTATCTGTAGTTAATTTCTTAAGCACGGGACAACCATAGAATTCCAGATTATCTACGCAAATACCTCTGGGAAGAAGACTAGTTTAGTAAGATGCCTTTTGTACGCCTTTGGTGAACAGATAATTTTATATTGCTTCGTGTAATTATGTAATATACTCTCCAATTCTGAATAATCTACATCTCCACAATATTCAAACAAACCGTGATAGTTGTTTCTCAACCAAGCGGAATCTTTCACGCATAATATCCGGGTTGGTGATTTAAAGAGCCACGTGTTACAACATTTGTTTTGAACTTTGATTATGGATAATTCCTTGACTATATAACTCCCGTCATTATTAGTGAATCCTTGAAATTCGATAATGGCAGTCATCGCGATGTATGTCCAACTTACTAGGTTTTCACGCCCAATTCCAGGGGTTGAACTCACATCAAAGACCTTTTGACTTACAGAATTTTACTTCGTGCCAGAGGTCAAAAAGCCTTTAACTCACACGCGCTGGAAAAATCAGAGCATAACCAAGTTATACCTTTTGATTACTAGGCAAATCATACGTTATGAGTACCGTCTCTAATTCAAGTCTTTCTAAATCTAAATTAAACGTATTTTTAGTGAAATTGGTGGCGAGAAAATGTCTTATTTATCACGACTGCTCGAAAGTCTTCGAAGAAATAGATTTATCAGCATGGAGAATTTCATCAGAGCATACTATTCGTCACCGTTCAAGTTAAACGAACTCTTCGTTAAAATGCTTTTAATGGACGAATGTCTCCTCCCAAAATAATTGGCGTAGGCTAAGAAGGATGAAGTCAGTTGTTCTTTTTCACCTTTGTAGAAAAAAACATTCACTGTCTTTTCCAAATTTAGAATATTAGTCCATTCAGCTTGCGAAACAATTACACTTTTTATTTACTTGGTTCAATTGCTCCACGGACTCAAAGTCTGCCAGGATCGTAACCAACGCACACTCTTCGACTTTGCACTGTTTAAATAATACACCGATTGAAGTATCAGATTATTCAAAAGTGGAGATGCAGCGGGACTGGAATGGTGTCCAGCTGGTCTTTCCCTCTTGTCGGGTAGAGACTGCAGGACTTCTTCCTCCGAAGGTAGCATGACGACTGATGTACGGTGAGCATTAATATAGCTTAAGAGGACGATGTTGGAGGATGGGTGGGGGAACAATCATCCGGGCTTGGATCAACTTCGGCCTTGAGACGGTTATACAGAACCACTGAGCGAGGGAATGCGCGTCTCTCAATGCGCACGTGCTATTGCGTAATTTGTGACAGGGATTGAGGCAGGAAAATGGAATAAAACTGCATTTTTCAGGAGGGGGACAATTGAATTCTTTTTGAAGGGAGATGAAAGTCCGATTAGTTAGATCGGAGAGAAATTCGAACTCAGCCTCGCTAAATGCGAAGAGGGCGGTCGCTCCCTCAATGATGGCCTCCAAAGCGGGGAGAAGCTCAGCGTAAGAGATGAATCCACTGTTGAAGGAAGACACATCGCAGTGCAGGGGGTCTTGAAACCGAAGCTTCTTTCCCCAAACGAGTTTCCCATGTTTCTTGAAACTTCCCCAAAAAAGGCGGTTGGAATCGACGTCGGCGGCCGCAAGCTCCGTCACGCCCTCCTTCGAAAAGCTCACTGATGCGACGATCTGCATTCTGCGACTGATTCTTCTCTAATAATCACCTCTCCTCGTGCGCTGTATTTATTCTGGAACAGCAGCGATGGACTCGGGGACGGCACCTCGTAACTCTCCTCCTACCATCGAAGGTGAGTCGGAACAGCTCCAGGGTGCGGCAGTCGTTGAGGTGTGGGGTTATATGGTTGAATTGGGTGAGGAATTTGTGTAGCGAGTTTCCTAAAGATTTACTAACTTCATACAAGCAACATTATTCCTCGCAAATGTCGGAATGAAACCTTTTTTGCTGAACGCGATTGTGAGCGCAGTTGTAAGGCTTTAAAAACTCCAAAATTCTAGGAACAAAGGGGCTTAATCCGTACGAGTCGAAGTATTCTGCAAATTGATTATATATGTAAATAGCTACCCAATGAGAACCTGGAAAACTAGCCGGATCTAAATTAACTACGAATATGCCATTTTTCGGTGAATGAGGTAACTTGTCGGAAGGATATACTCCGCGAAATAGTTCACTCAATCTATTACGTAATAGTCTATCGATTTGAACGCTACCCACGACTAAAAATTTGTGATAATCTTCCTGTTTTTATCAGTTTCTAGTGTAGCACTATATTCAGCAAAGACCAAACAGGTCACGATTTTAGTCAATTCGTTTTCAAATCTCGCCTCTATTCTCACCACGCCTGTATCCCCTGTACTTACATAGTCCTCGTTACGTGAGTCGTCCGGTGTAAGATCGAATACTAACATAAAATAACCGTGTCCATACATATCGTAAGTGATTTGATTTACCTTATCGTGATGCTTTATTCCACTGCCGGAGAAAATTGTATCATACGCTCGTGCCCAATACTTTTTGCTGCTGAAATTACATTCCAGTCCCTCGGAAGGAGTTTGAACTCCGTTCACAAAGAGTGAAAAATTGTCGAGAGAGTGCAAATGGATTCTTATTCACATGACCGGCGTACGAATTGTCGATCATTGCAAATATTAGTGTTAGGTATTCGTCCAACGATTGCTTTGTCAATACTTAAAAGTTCGACCGCCTGAGGGTACAGTGAACGTTTTCAATTCAGTTTGCATGTACTTATATTTAGCTTTGTCTCGTTCTAACATTTTACTCTGCGCTACCAGTATCGAAGGATTAATATCATGATGCAGCACGTATAGGGTTGCGTCGAGTATTCGCAAAACCCCATCGTCAACACCCATTAGATAGAAAGCAGGTTTCGAGAGCATTAGTCTGATTCCGATGTCGACTCGATCTAACAAAAGCTGCGTTTGATTAAATACGTTCACATGTAATTTACCATGCTATTCAACCTCGACACTATTCTTGAACCACGATTTTCGATTCATGTACCCAGCATTGTTGCTATCGGTCTTGTTAACATCATCCCCCGTGTCCAATTCCCAACCAACATTACGCAAGTGCGTACTGCTGGCATCTTTACCGTAATTCAACGCATTTGCGATATAGCTCCTATAATAATAATTATCCTCTGAAGGTGTGACTAGAGTCCTGTTCAAATAAACGTTGCACTGTACGAATAGGGAGTGTAGATTATTGTTGACGACGCCTGGCTGATTAGTATCTGCATCGGTATAATCACTTCAATTTTTCTTGCAAATCTTCACTTGGAGTCTGGGATATATACTATTTAAATCTCTGTACGCATCTCCGGAATCCTTGATCAAAAATTCGATTACAAAGCGATTGTCCAACGAAGATATGGGTTTGTAAGGCACCAAGCGTTTAGATAGAATGTTGGTCTGTATGGGTGGATTAGGTTGGAATAAATCCAACGAACTCAGCATATGCTCAGCCATTATCTAAAAATATCTCTTGGCGGGACCTTCTTCGCTCTTCGCCCTCGCTCGTCTTCGCCTTCGCTCTTCGCCTCGGTGAATGCTGTTTTTTCTTACCGCCTCGTGGTTTTATTTTAATCAACCGAGGAAGTTTTGCTATCCTTAATCTACCCCTTTGAACAACTTTTCCTCGGCCTCACGCTTCAAATTCTGCCCCGCTTCGTTCAATCTCGCACGTAATATCTCCTTACCCGGTTTGGTACCAAGATCACCGAGGGCAGCCGCTCCCGCACTCGCGACCTCTTGCACCACGGTTTTTAGTCCACTAAATAGTAAAGGTTTTGAAAAACGCTACAGACCGGCGAGAAAACTCCCGATACCCCTCCGCTTTTGCACGCGAAATGACGCCCAATATATTCGTCCCCCCTCCCCTCCCACCTGTCCTGCATAGTATGCATAATAACGGTCCGCTACTGGAGCCATCTCGTTGCTTAATGACGAACTACTTGAAATTACTTCTTTTTTATAAAATGTAACTCCACTATTGAAGATTGTTCTCCACCGTGAAAAGGTACGAGCTCACCGAGTTTATTCGTCATCAACACTTCGACACTCTCCATGTTATTCTTCTCGATGGGGTAATAGACAATCGGATTGAATACTTGATATCCCCCAACGTTAGTGTTGATTTTACGTAGACAGCTGCTCAATGAATCGCTCACGAATTGAGGTTTAATTATATCGGAGTAAAGGTAATGTTTTTCGAGGGAGATGTGGCGTTTCTTTTTACTATCCCATTTTTATTGATATTATGTCCTTCTATAACATAATCAGACTTAGGAAATTCCCCATGAGGGGTTGGTTAATCACCCTTATTTTTTCCCTCCTCCCATGCTAGAATCCACGTTGCTCCGAGAATATCTTGATTTATTTGGTGTTGAGTTGCTCTGTGAAATGCCGAGAGAGTTTGAGTATATAAATCAGGAAAGAAGTCATATATACCTAATAGAAAAGGTAACTTAACGTTTTTGTTACTGATGTATACACCTGGTGATAGCCGTTCACTTAATCCTGAAGGATTGTCAGTCAATGTAAGTTCAATTGTATCTCTACTCATCCTATTGCGAAGTGCTTTTCGTTCACTCATCGCGTTCTAGGAATGGTTTTAGGAATGCTTACCCTAGAGAGTCAAATGTTCCATTTGGTACTACGAAGGAGTCATCTTTCCACCTAATTTTAACCTCAGTATCACTAGAATCATCATCTTGAGGTCCGCCTTCTTCCCCTCGAACTACCTCATCCTCGTTTCGAGTCCTGTTATCTGTGCGAGTTTGAGCTCCCTCTTCTCCTCCAATGAAATGGGTTGGAGGATGAGCAGGAGCTATATCTTCAAGATCAATTCAGGGAATCGAAATCTCCGCCAAACCAACTATCCAACTATCATTCTCTACATCGATCGATGACTGAATTTTGTTCGATAATGAGCTATTGTGTTTTGGGAAAATAATTCGCGAGAGCTATCGCTTGGTAGCGTCAAGTAAAACTCGCTCATAATGTTCGCACGAAAGAAGCCGCAACCCAAGAGTTAAATGATTGCGCGTATCCTTCCCACTTTGCGAAATATTCGAGATTGCGCCCTCTACGCCTCAGTATCTTCTTGCGCGTGAAAACTTCCGCTTATATTCTCACCATTCATATCCTGCAGCTTGTAAGTTGGCATTTCTCTTGTACTATCTATGTCTACCAGTCTAAATATTTCTCTGGTGTAATTGGCAGTGTAACCTTTAGCGAACGGAAGCCACCTTTTGCTAATCCTCACGTGATCGTCGATTCTAAATGTTGGATACTTTTTCACAACATTTTTTCTCCGGCTGGCGGTCGCAAACGTATTCTTTGCGTTCACCTTGGAGGGTGCGAAGCGAGAAAATATCTAAAGTTAACGTTGACAAATTCACTTTCTCTATCTCTCTGAATTTTCAACGGCTTTCTCTCGCGAAATATATCCTTGAAAGCGTTTACTATTTCATCCGCTCGTTTACTCCGTATAGCTCTCGCCCATGCGTACCTAGAAAACAAGTCTATCACAGTCAAAATGTAACAATATCCTCTTTTGAATTTTTCAAACTTCGCATGTCGTTCAAATCACATTGCCAGCACTCATCAATGTAGGTCACGTCGTAGCGGTTTCGGGGAAATCTTTTCCTCACCGGTCTATGGAGAGTATACGCCTCCTGAGGACCTAGCCACTCGCGTATTGCGTTTCTCGAAATTCCAGTCCTGTAATTTATCGAGTGTGGAAAAACTCACAGGATGAACCGGATCGTTGTACACCCTGTCGATTACGTCGTCACCCACTGCTCCGAACGATTTCTTTTGTCTTTTGCGCTCGCTCCTCGGCAATACTCTGTGAGGCGGCAACTTTTGTTTTCTTTCGCTCGATCGCTTTCTTTTTCGCCTTAATTTGGGTGATTGTGACAGATTTTCTATCGCCCCTAGTCTTTCGGTTATTCGCCCCCATGTCGAATCTAAATCGGCGTTTACTTTTTTTCACTTCAGCTAATGATTTCCTCAATGCGTGAATCCTCTCTCCCCATCACCCGGCCTTGTATGTGGCTGTTTCGATGCGGAAGGTTTTACTATCGGGACATGTATGCTTGAGTTGATGTTGGAAAGCGTGCTCATATATTTATCGAGTGTTCTTTTATATGAATGCCACTTGTATACGTCCTTGAGTCCATTCGTGGCCAACACACCTTTCATTTCCTTATCTAATGCGCTCAACCTTGACTTCATATGCCCTCGCCCGAAGACTTCCCGGCTTACTACGATCATCTTACGCAAACTCATTTCCCTAATAGACTACCTGTGACACCGCTTAACATTGATCCGAGTAACATTGGTAAGAAACCACCTTTTTGTACGAGAAGCGCGCGTTTTCTCTTAACACTCGTTCCCCGTGTTGCCAACTTTCTCAACGTATTACGATGTTTGGCTAGTTTTCGTTTTAACCTATTATCTATCTTATGATTCCCGTTTATGGTATTCAAACAGCTGTCGCAGATTGCTTTAATTAATCAGTCGTCGGAAGATTTCAGTATCGCAGAGCGTAATTTCGGTTTTGCAGATTTTAACGCGTGGAGAAAATGCTTAATACTCTTCAATCTTTTCTTCGAACACTGGCATGTAGACTACGGTTACGATGACTTCGTCGTCGTTATCGTCCACTGGTATGTAGACTACAGTTACCATGACTTCGTCGTCGTAGTCGTAGGGGAATATGCTAGTTCGAAAACTAAATCTATCGTCAGTGTCCTGCCCGAGGTCCAGGACCAAATAACCGAATGGATCTTCCGTCGATTCCTTATATACCCTTTCCAAGTGTTACGAATTTTTCGGATACTCCTGTCGTGCCAAATGACCGAATTGTAATTGATCTCACGGATTTTTGAACGACACTATGTGCTTTGCATTTAGCGAAATGTTCCTCCATTGAGCGCTTTGGTAGAAAATATTCTGCGTTATTAAAAACACGGAAATGATGACTCCCTCTCGTGAACAGTTTGCACACGTCTTTACTATAAGCCCCTTCACTCATCAAATCATCGATAACTCACAAGATTGGAGCACCTCCAAATTCCTCGAAAGAAGGTATTTCGTGGTGTATGCTCAGTAGTTCATGTCTATATCTGGCTCACTTCCTGGGCTGCAACACCATACTATTTCATCTATGTCTTGATCTATCATACAATGTAAATTTTCAATGAACTTCGTCACAAAGGTCGTCTTTCCACATCCTGATGGACCGGCGCAGATGCAGGCAAAAGGATGCTTCCAGACTAACGTCATGATTGAGACTGGGAATTTCGATTTGAGATGGAGCATTTTACGTTTCTCAAGTATCAGCAAACGCTTCATCGTGTGTTCTCTTTCGCGGAACTTTGTAATGACCCCAAGCAAGCGTGTTAATTCCATTCTCGCAAAGGTGTCGTTTGTCATCACTGGCAGTGAGTGTTACCTTGTTCATTTGCATTGTAAAAATGTCGTGCTTTTTGCTACGAATAACGTTCATCTTTCTAAACTCGATTGAATTTTCACGTAAGCAGTGGACATAGTCATCAAAACTCAGAATTTGTCTCTGACAGATCTCGTTAAACCTTAGCTTTCTTTTTTCTTTGCACCCGAGGACTTTGTGAGACTAAAGCTTACTTCGTAGTCCAATAAAGTGAGGCATTACTTTTCCATCGCACTCGTCCTTCATTTTACCAATAACCTTTTTATTTTTATCTTAATAACATGGGTGGTTCTTAATATCCCTGTATACATCATCTATTTTTATGTCGTAAATGAAGCTGTCAGTATCAGTGTATGCCAGCTAGAGGCTTTACCATATTTTGGTAACTTTTTTTGTAGTGAAAATTGTACATTGTCTTACTCAGATCGAGAACGCAGAAACCGATGTAGATAGGCTTGTTCATTTTGATGGTAGCCTTTCGTATGTGAACGGCCACCAAAGACTCGTGAAAAATTGTTCTATTCAAAAAAGTTGATTTATTAATCAATTTTTGTAATTTTTTCTCGTTCGTCACTAATGGCATATTAAATCTTTTTCGTACATTCTCCATTGTCTTACCAAATAAGACATTGTTCATAAGCTTAAAAAGTCCTTTTGGAACTCATTAGTGGCTTATTTCCTTCTTTTAGTATTCAAATCGGTGTAGGACTTTAACCGCGGTGACTGACTAAATTCTATTACCCTGTGGATCTTTTTGAGCTTCATGCCTAGCGAGAGAGTCTGTTTGAGATTGACGTAGTGAATTACATACTTTGTCTTGTTCTCGAGGGTTTTTATAGCTTTTTATGATTTCAACCCGGTGGTTTCATGTTTTCGGGATATAGTGGGAGGTCTGAATGCTAATCGTGTATCTCTTTAGGATACTCTAGATCTAGCCCAAGAATGTATCCTTTTTCGTTATTATCCGATATTTTCGTAACGTCCAAGTTTGAAATTTCATCAAGGGTGAGCAAGTTAAAATTTGTCTAAGAAAGCGGTCTAGATAAAGCCCATCCACATAGTTTGATTGCGTTATAGTACCTTATGTAATTAGAAATTGAATCGGGATCATAGTTTTCCATGTATTTGTTGTTAGCCCCGCAGTACCTTTCTCTGCATTGAGAAATACCCCCTCGAATCCCTACTTCAATCATTAGGAGCATGTCAGTCCGTTAGTAGTTCCAACTCGATTTCGGTAAGTCTCAGCATCGCGTCGAAAGTCAATCCCGTTCCATACGTCAACTGCGTGGGTGTAATCTGAGTCTGAAGTATTCCCTTCGGTTAGTCTGTTGTAAAATTTGTCCTTACCCGGAAGTGAGATATCATCGAGTTTATCACCGAATAATCATGAAACCGAATATCACGAATGCTAGTATAGAAATATTCTGTTAAATATGATGCTAGCGTGGCTAGAGAAGAGGACATAAAGCGACACGTATCAACAAATCTAATGTTGAAATTATTTTCGATACCCTTTGCAAAGGAAATATGCTTTCCCTCGGTATTGGGGATAACAAATATTTGTGTATCATTTGTAATCTAGTCCACGAATCAGAAAGTGTTCTCTACGAGGAGATATTGTGGATGAAAACGGGGAGGAAATTTGGCATTTTTATTGCAAGTTACAAATCGAGTGCGCTGGGCCTCTAAATTTTCCTGTTAAATGATCGTGATCTCGTACTGCGTCTTCGTTCAACTCTTTTTCACAAATGTGACATGTGGTGCTCTCATCAAACCTACTTTCTTCTTTAGGGGTGAGAGGATTCATTGGGACTATTTTTATACAGCGAGAATATTTTCTCCGCTTCCTCTTTCAATCGCTCTAGGAATATACGCGCTGCGTTTGGTCCCCGATACAATTGTGGTTCCTGACATCCATCCGGAGTGATTACAATATAACAGAAGCTAAATGGTGAATGCTATTGTAATTTGTGAGTAAAAGAGGTGTTAGGCTCGCAAGTGCTCACGTTCTCAAGGAGACATTCAAAGTCTGCGTAGATGACGAACGGAACTCGAAAAGAATGGTTTATGTGGGTAAGTTACAGAATTTTATCATTCTCTTTCGGCATTACGATTTTGCTCGGCTCACCAGTCACTCTGCATAATTGTTTGTGCTCTTCGAGACGTGACTAGTCATGATAATGAAACGTTTGCAAACGTGTATTCGGTGCTCATGCCGTGTCATTTGATAATTAACCAGCCTCTCGAAATTTTTTAATCCAACAATAATTCGTAGTAACCTCGTTTGTCACACACAGCAAGTTGCGAGGATCTGCTAGCTCGGTGTCTACGATTTCCATGGGATACATGCTGTTTTTTTCATCCTATCCAAATACATAGTTGATATATTGTTGGCGCGTTCGAATTTTTGAATGTCTTTTAAATCGACTGAATATTCAATGCATGTCCAATTATATCCTGAACAAAACGCTGGGGCATCGTACTTTGAAACTCGCTGTGGATCTCGTGCAATGTTTTTTGCCCATATAGCATACTTGAAACAGTACTAATCATAATTCTTCACGTTTATTACGGATTTCGTATTTATTATTGTAGCTGGAAGATCGATGTATGTTGATCCTCGAAGTGGAATGTACTTGTTAATTCTCAATTCTAATCCCATGATCTCAGAAAGAGACCATCCCGAACCCTTGGCTTGAAATTCGGACTTTTCCTTTAAAAGTTTCGAAAATGCCTCGTCTACCATCTCGTTTGTTTCATCGGCCAGCAATACTCTTCTACGCATAGTTTAAAACGAAGTATTTAACTCCTCATTGGCTCCCTTTTTAAATTTCATATCAAAACGAGGTTGAATTTAATAGCGTTGTTTACATTAGCCTGATCAGTAATTCTGACTATTAGCTGTTCTCGAGTTATGTTTCAAAAAGAAACTACGTCCCGACCACCATCTTCCCCGGGAGTAATCCAAAACGTCTTTAGTCTAGATCTGATTGCTGACTCGATTTCGTTGAATCCGTAAAGGTTGAAAAAAACGCGCACCGGTTGAAAATTAACGAGCATATAGGTAAACTATTTGCTCGTTAATTTTAAACCGGTGCGCGTTCGTGTTTTCATGCTGGTTTGCTTCGTCTATATTATATTAGTTTTCGCAATATGAGCAAAATTTTCTGTCCTTTGCCTTGTCTAACGCATCTTTCATCTTATGGTTAGTTTACATGTCGCATATGCTTTCGTCTTCAAACAATACTTTTTCGTAAATGCTCGTTAGCCCCTGTTCCAGCTTTTCCGCGGTGTTGTAATGTCCGTAATGAAAATTGTTTAAGATTTCGCTAATGGAATACATGGTTAGTTGGGAAAGGAAATTGCTGTAATGATTGAGTTGGTATTAGAAATTATTAAAGTTGTTAGAACACCCGTGCTCTTATTTCCTCATATGTAATGTGAAGCATTTATCTATATATTGTAAAGGAAAAATTCCTATTTCAAACAAACGTCAGTAATGATTACTGGTTTACTTACCATTCACTGAGGAGGCGATGTCGTTGAAATATGTAGTTAACGATGCAAGGAGGTCTTGTAGTGGTTTTACTTCGTTGGCAGCTAAGATAGAAGAGAAGACTGTTTTCCTTGAATTCGGTTAATATACCTGAAAATTGATCAGATGAGTTAATGTTTCATTGAACGATGTCGTTGGTACGGCCACCATTGTCAGAAATTGTAAACAAATTAATATCGAATTTAAACAAATGATAAACGCTATTTACGTCATAAAATATGAAAAAGTTGATGGAAAGTATTGATTCATTTAACATATGCGTTCGATACATATCCTATACGCATCGATACATGTTTGATACCCTTTAATTAACTTCGATATTCTTGGTTAAGACAAGTAGGTGAACGATTTTGCTAATAGCCTCCGAACCTATTATCGTAATTAAAGGTAACCATATACCCTGATCCTGAACCCTTACGTATTACCTTAAATGTTATTTTTGCATCAGATTTGCATTAAGTAAACAAGTAATTTGCCGGTTAAACCATATCTCTATCTCTTCAAACAGTGGAGTTATCAAAGATTTTCCTACAACGCCACCTTCTCGTATCTTATGTGGTCCTAATACCACGGCTGAAGTTTTGGCCCCCCCAGCCCAAACTATTTGAGATATCGAAATGTTGACAAAAGCACTAATATCCAATACTGCCCCCGGACCTTTTGAGGGTTTAAAGGGCGCCCTGACCGTGGTCTATACTGTGACCCTTAAGTGCCCTAGGATATTCTAAAAGGGTCCCCAGGTTTTTTGACCGGGGTTTGAAGGTAGGCTGTGTAAATGACCCAATCGTCAATTATTTCGGTTCTAGAACTAATACAAAAAATACAAAAAATTCCGAAAGACTCAGAGAGTTAACGGATCATAATTACCTTCCTGCCACAGATTCCTCCGGTGTCCTAGCCTCTGGGGATTCTTCCAGAGTTCGGTTGTGAGAAGCCTACACGGTGATTCAGTTGGGTCGATGGTCTAGGACTAGTTCCTAAACCGCTGACGATTTCCTCGAGTTCGGTCGCGTCTTATATACTGCTCTGTGATGCCTGGGTGGGGGGTAGAATCACGTGAACATGTGCGTTCAATACATCATGTGCGCTTCATCGGGGCGATTTCCTCATAACCTTAATAGCATTATGACCACATCCTTGGGTTGATATTTGCATTTACTTGAAAGGGGATGAGGTCTTGCGTCTCAGAAGGTTTCATTATGCGACCTCGAAGTTGTTTACGTACGATGAATTCTAGGTAGCCTTGACGGGGGGTGGGGTTGAATTTCCGCATTGATGGTGAGTGGGGTATTGAGTGAGCGCCAGATAACGTGTTACGGAACTAATAGAACGCGGTTCCCATACACAGATGGGTTGCGTCATGCTACCTCGTTTCGAAGCCGCGCGAGTGTCGCCAGGTGTAGCGTGATTGGAATATTAATTTTTGGCATATTAAGTGCTTCGGGAGGTAAATAGCCTCAAATAGAGCGGGTCCGTGACGGTTTCGATGGCATTCAAGGGTTTGGCATATAGATGTCATTCCACGTCGGTTGATTTAGGCTATCGGATGGTGAAATCATATTTTCGCTGAGTCAATTATTAATAATAATAATTTAGAAAAGCTTTGACAAAGTTCCCCACTGTAAGTTACTCGCGAAGTTAGCATCATACGGGATGGGCAGTAATGTATTATGCTGGATAGGAGACTTCTTACATGACTTCTTACTCTTCCGCTGAGTCAATTATTAATAATAATTATAATACTGGCAACGGCTTTGCCGGCTAATGGTAGACGTCTATGTGGCGGGCTAACCACCCGCCATGTAGTATAATCTGGTTCCTAGGATGAATTCAGATGAGGCCACCCACAACCGGCCCCTCTCGGATGGGGGCCCCAGTAGAGTTGGGCGTGGCCAAGGAAAAAGAAGACCTCAGATGGGAGCTCGCATGGAGTGGACGGAAGCCTTAAGGGGCGACCTCCTCGCCTGCTATGCTGCCAGCGAGCCCGAACGCAGGGGTTACATGTCCACGATGCACTCTTTGTGGTGTGTGATGCATCCGGAACACGACCACCTGTCGCAGCAGAACTTGCGCGACCAGGCCAACCACCTGCGAAAAAAGCAAAATATCCACCAACCGCAGGTTCAGAGTAACACACCACCAGCCAAACCACCCTCCCTGTCACAGGCAGCACCTCCACCTGCTGACGTGAGTACCGCACGTTTTTTCGGTATCTACTACTAAGAGGGAGGATGTAGGCCAGACTGACTCGGAACTATTACGATCGCGGTTAAGAAGCACAATTAGCTATGACGAAGGACACACTAGGCAGAGAAGCATCCATCGAAAGATCTCTCTGCGGGGTAACCACCTGCCCCAAATGAATGGACTCATCGACGAGATCCTGACAGAGACGTCAGATCTCTGGACGGTGAATTGCGTGGTCTACGCTGCGGCCAAGGTTTTGGCAACCTCCCGAAAAGACTCCTCTCGGGAGGATAAAGCAGAAACAAGGCTGAAAAAGCTGGATGCCAAGATCACGCTGGCGAGACAGCAGGCGTAGAAGATTCAGTGTGTGATTGAGTACATCACTGCCGGGCGAACCTTTACATCCAAAGTTCGGCGCATTGCGCGCAGCCTCAGGTTCAACCATCACACACTGAACAAAAACGTGTTGCTTACTATTAAGCAGCACGAGGTCGATAGGGTACGGGCGCTTACCTCGGCCAAGAAAAAACTCCTGAAAAGGAGTAGAGCCGTAAGGGAGAATTCCACCTTTCTCCTTCAGCCGTCCCGCCTCTTTCGGCCTCCTCCGCCTGTTGAACCCCCGCCACCCGTTCATGATGTCGAGCGTTTCTGGAGGGATATCTACGAAACGTCGAAGCCATTCAATGGAGACACTCCGGCCATCGCACTCTTTAAAGAGTTCTGCGACCGCCACCTACACAATGTGGATGGACCCCTTTCAGTCACGGAAAGTGACGTGAAGCACGCTTTCTCTGGCAAGAAGAATTTCGCGGCTCCAGGAATGGATGCCGTGAATAGCTTCTGGTGGAAGAAGTTCACTTCTACCCACAAACATCTGGCCAGAATCTTCACGTCCCTCATCACAGGTAGAGAACCATTTCCACGTTGGCTGACTGAGGGACGCACGGTTCTCATTCCGAAAAAGGGAGACTTGTCCAATCCGAAGGACTATCGCCATATAACCTGTCTAAACACTGTATACAAGGCGTTCACCACGATCTTGAGCGACCTTATTCTCCGGCAGATCCAGCCTGTGTGGGAGGAGGTGTACGAGCAAAGGGGGTGCAAACGAGGAATCGCGGGATGCAAGGACAACCTGCTCATTGACAGGTGCATATGTCAGGATGCCGCCCGACATAAGCGAAACCTATCAATGGCCTGGGTGGACTACCGAAAGGCTTTCGACACCACTTCGCATGAGCTTCTCATCGCCGTGCTGAAGTTGATGCAAGTCCACCCAGAGGTTGTGTCCTGCATCCAACGCCTGTTACCACTCTGGTGAACGCGCTTCGTCTTGACATCGGGCAAACGGACCGTCTCCACTGAGTTGGTAACATACCACCGTGGCGTTTTTCAAGGCGACACCTTGAGCCCCCTCCTGTTCTGTATATCCCTCCTCCCCCTCTCCTTCAAGCTGAGACGAGGCCAAGGATACATGTGCGGCGTTCCTGGTGACAGGAAGCACAAGGTCACCCATTTGTTTTACATGGATGACCTTAAACTGTATGCTTCCAACGCCAAAGAACTGCGCGTTGCACTGGACACCGTACATCAATACAGTGAGGCTATAGGGATGGAATTCGGATTGGACAAGTGTGCATCCATCCACCTGGCGAAAGGAAGAATATCGGAGGACAAGGAAGACTCGCAACTCGTTGACGGGAACGTCGTTCGTCATCTGCAAGATGACGAATGCTACGAATACCTCGGCGTCCCCCAGCGTCGAGTGCAGGAGGTAGCAGCAGTGAAGGAAAGACTCACCGCCAAGTACAGACAGACTCTCAAGGCCGTTTTACACGGGGCATGTAATTGCACGAGCTACTGTACGTGCAATCGTGAATTTCAAAATGTACCGTGTAAAGCGGCGAAATTCAAGAACGCATGCACGAATGCATGAATGCGAGACGTCAGAATAGCCCCTGCTCTAATTCGGTGGTCGCATTCTTGCAATTTGTACGAATAGCACTCCATCTAGCGGTCGCATAATTAACGACATCAAGTTCACGGGAATTTGACTGACGAAAAGGTTCGATAACCTGAGCGATCGGTGTTTACAGTAGGGAGTGTGAAGAAGTCATCTCTCATCTTTGTGTGGGAGGATATTTGCAGTTACTTATATTGTTATTTATTTAGATAGATATTTTACAGCTCGTTAAATTGTTCATCTGTCATCCGCATAAAACTGCGGTAGCCATTCCTGTCTTCTACAGCCGGCTCCTGTTGGGCCGTATTAAGAATTCCCGTTCCCTCCTCTCGCTTACGGATCCACTCCTGCATCCAAAGTGCTCTTCTGGCTATTCTCCTACAGTTACGACTTTCTATGAGCTCTGCGGCCCCGATCATAATTCCCACTACTGCTAGCTCTGCAGCAATCAATGCAGCCTCCTCCTGATCCATTATTTTTCTCAAAGAGAGAGAGAGAGTGACTCAATGTCAATATATCAGAATCCCACAATCACCACAACCTTATTTTTCACTGAATGTTAACAAAGTCGCGTACAGAATATCGTATCTCTCCTGTTTGAACAAAACACTCGCTCATAGCGTACTTATCAGACGACTGGAATTCACGAATGAATGCATGCTTACGACCACCGTGTAAAGCAGTCACGCATTCGTTTTCGCAATAATTATTGCACGGCGGATTGCGGAATTAATGCAGTGTTGAGTTGTGCAATTTCGTGCCCCGTGTAAAACGGCCTTCAGAAAAATCTGGAGTTCTGAGCTGTCTAGCAAGCAAGAACAAGGGGTTGCCGGGACCTATTGAGGAGTGGGTTGTACTCACACATTTGACCAAAATTGGTCCGTTTTGACCCTCCATTGGGTCCGGTGATCCTCACTCCAATGACGTAAGTCGGCAGACCGCACGACGGCAACCCATAAAGCGAATCAGAGGGATACCTTATCCCAAATATTTGGGCAACAGGCTCTCTCGGTACGCAGAGATGTGCGGTAGGCTCAAGCGAAAGCGGAGCCGACGGTTACTCGTCTCAGTTGTTTGGGGGAACCAAACTAAAACGAGCACTTCGGGGAGGCGGAGGCCCTTGAGGTCCTTTTGACCTCAATCCGCCTCATTGGTGTCGGTCTCGAAGGGGCAGTGGTTTCGCTAACCTTCCCTGCCCATCCTTTCCTTCCACCTCTTCCATATCCTCGGTAATAAGCGAGAGCTTCAGACCGGGGGTGGAAGTTGTAATCCTGCGGCGTGAGCCGAACCGCTTGTCTAGCAAGAACAAGGTTCTTGCCACGAACATGTTCGCGGTTCCGACACTGCTGTACACCTTCGGATGCATGAAATGGAATGTCAACGAGTTGAAAAACCTCGATCGGGGAACGAGGAAGATGCTGACCATCTATAGAAGTCTTCATCCGAAATCTTCCGTCGCCAGATTGTATCTCCCTCGCAGTGTAGGCGGTAGAGGTATGTTGAGCCTGGAGTGTCTACATAACAGAGTTGTTTTGGGTACAGTTTGCCGTGTGTACAACAGCACGGACCCCCTGCTCACTCTCGTAAGGGAGCACGAAGGTGCCGGGGTGGGGGCGTTCCTCTTCCAGGCGGCGAAGAGGGCAGCGGACGAAATCGGTCTGGACTTTGACCTGTCATCCGACAGTAACGACATTGGCACGTCAATCGTGTCACTGAGGGCAGACGTCTTAAAGCTCGAGGTCAAAAAGGCTGAGCAGAAGACCTTGCTCAAGACACATACCGATAAGCCCATGCATGGAGGTTTCCACCGAAACATGGAAAAACATGGGCTATCGAAGGAGCTGACGTTTGCCTTCCTTCGTTCCGCGGGTCTCAGGTTCGAAACAGAGGGTTTCGTTCTCGCGTGCCAGGATGGTGTCATCAACACTCTCGTGTACCGCCGAATGATATTCAAGGCGGAGGTGGCGGACACGAGATGCAGAGCGTGCCGAGCCAAGCCGGAGACTTTGAGTCACCTTCTCTCCGGCTGCAGTTATTACGCGCAATCAGCGTATTTAACTAGGCACAATGCAGCTCTGCGAGTGTTGTATTTCCACCTTCGACATCATTGCGGCATCGACGAAGTTTATGCGCTGCCATATGCCCCTGGAGATATTGAGTCCGTCGTGGAGAACGGCAAAATAAAAATCTGGTGGAATTACTCATTCCCCACCACCAGGCAGTTGGAGGCGAACAAGCCTGACATCGTTCTCTTCGACCGCCAATCTCGTTCCATGTTCGTAATTGAGTTTTCGGCTCCGGCCGATACGAACTTGGACTCGAAAGAGGCGGAAAAACTGCAGCCCGTATGCAGAAGGCCGTCCTGTAGGGGTCGCTCCGTCTGCTTCGTGCCCACGACCCGAACGCAGCGTAGCCACTGATCCGATGGGTTAATCGGAAGCGGCTACGAACTCTGCACCGCCCCTCTCGAGTTCTCGGCCATTATGACGGCAACGAAACCCGATGTTAGTCGGGGACTCGGAGGGGAAAGTTACAGAAGTAACATAATAATAATAATATATCAAGACCTGCTGTTCGAACTTCGGCAGATGTACCCGGGACACTCTGTAAAACTAGTAGTCCTAGTCATAGGTGTGCTCGGTGGAATCAAGGGCTCGCTGATACAGAGCATCAAGTGTATTCCTGCTTGCGTGGCACAGGCGGAATCACTTGCAGCCCGCATGCAGAAGGCCGTCCTGTAGGGGTCGCTCCGTCTGCTTCGTGCGCACGACCCGAACGCAGCGTAGCCACTGATCCGATGGGTTAATCGGAAGCGGCTACGAACTCTGCACCGCCCCTCTCGAGTTCTCGACCATTATGACGGCAACGAAACCCGATGTTAGCCGGGGACTCGGAGGGGAAAGTTACAGAAGTAACATAATAATAATAATATATCAAGACCTGCTGTTCGAACTTCGGCAGATGTACCCGGGACACTCTGTAAAACTAGTAGTCCTAGTCATAGGTGTGCTCGGTGGAATCAAGGGCTCGCTGATACAGAGCATCAAGTGTATTCCTGCTTGCGTGGCACAGGCGGAATCACTTGCAGCCCGCATGCAGAAGGCCGTCCTGTTGGGGTCGCTCCGTCTGCTTCGTGCGCACGACCCGAACGCAGCGTAGCCACTGATCCGATGGGTTAATCGGAAGCGGCTACGAACTCTGCACCGCCCCTCTCGAGTTCTCAACCATTATGACGGCAACGAAACCCGATGTTAGCCGGGGACTCGGAGGGGAAAGTTACAGAATTAACATAATAATAATAATAATAATAATAATTTTATTTGTCTAAAGATCATATGTCAAAGAGATCCATGCATAGATATAAGACACGTCAAAAGTTATTGAACAGAGAATTACATGTTTCCATCAATATACAAGATACACTGCACTCAAAATTGATGACAAAAAAAACAACTAACAATTGAGATAGAACAATACAAAATACAATGATAATGCAAAACAACAACTAAACTTTGTTATAAAACTCATGTACGCTGTAATAACATTTGTTTACAAGATATTTTTTTAGTTCAGCCTTGAACTTTTTTTCTGGGGTAGTACATCTTAAATATAGGGGGAGTAAATTAAACATTTTTGTGCCAACAGCAATGGGGCTCCTAGAAGCTATTTTTTTTATGGAGGGTGACATGTAAACTTGAATGGGATCTTGTCAAGTGATTGTGAATATCACTATTAACCTGTAATTTGTGAAGGTTAACCTTAATTAAAACACATAATTTATAAATATATAGGCATGGCACTGTGAGGAGCTTCAATTCCACAAATAGTGGTCTGCAGGAGTTTGTTTTTGATTTCCCCATAATGATTCTTATTGCCCTCTTTTGTACAAGAAATACTTTGTTAAGGAGTGTTATGGCCGATCCCCAGAATTCAATTGCATAGTTGGCTTTGTTCACAAAGTTACAGTGATATAAAGTCAATAATCCATCTTGAGATACAGTGTCTCTGAGAAATCTCATACCATACAAGACTACAGATAGCTTTCCAGTTAAATTGGAGACATATGTAGACCAGTTTCCTGAACTTTCAATTATTAGACCTAAGAATCTACTGTTATCAGCTGGGATGAGACTGTCATTCTTTAGGGTTAATTGACCAAAATTTTGTGAGGAATCATGATTCAACAATAATATTTGTGTTTTTTCAGCGTTTAACTTTAATTTGTTAGCAGTACTCCAATTCCATACTGAGTTGAATACGTCCTGACTGTTGCGATGCAGTTCTGTCATATTGTCAGCAGAGATTATAAAGGTAGCATCATCTGCATACATGATGGGTTTAATCCTATTTACATTGATGGATGATGGCAAATCATTAATGAATATAAGAAATAAAAGAGGGCCAAGAATACTTCCCTGGGGAACGCTAAGCACGACAAGACTTCCTTTTCATCACATGGTTGAAGGTAAAGGGAAGAAACTAGAGATTTACTGTTTATTGTGCTACCCATACCAGGATTATCCGAATCGATTTTTGGGAGATTGCAGAGAGCTTCATTCGCTAGGTTGCATATAATTTTTACATCAGTGATCAAAGATCCATCTTTTTCATAAAATTTAGGAGTGGATGAATTATTCTTTTTACCTAACTCACCCTTGATTATGTTCCATGTTTCTTTTGTTTTGTTCTGAGCATTAGCAATTCGCCGATCATTGTATGTTTTTTTTGCATGCTTTAGAAGTCTACGATATGCTTTTTTCAGCTTAAGAAATTCTGAATATTCCTCTTGGCTACAACCTAATTTGCATCTGGATGACTTATCTTTCATGATACATGAGAGGCTTATTATATTTTCAGTCACCCAGGGTTTTCTTTGTTTATTTTTATGATTTTTCACTGTAACTGTGGGTATACAAACCGAGCCGAGATAATGGCTATTGGCCATTGGCTTAACCGAGATAATGGCTATTGTTTATCCCAGCTAGCACAAAGGAATAAATATCCCGATCATTTCATGATATTATACCAATATACATCGGATATCATATCCCGTAACAAAAACATCCGTATCTACATCTACATACTACCCCGCAAGCCGCTTCAAAAGGCAAAGGCAAAAAATCAAAGTTCCGCCTAGCATTTATTAAAGTCCTTAATTATTCGGGGGAAAAACGAATTCCCATACCTATCCGTTCGGCAAAATATCTCCCTTAATTTATCGATTCTGTCGGACCTGGAAATAAAATGTGGTTCTAATATGATGTTCTCCGTGTCGCTCTGAAAGATATTCATTCTCAATTGCTCAAGCAATCTAAGCCTAGCGCGTAGCCTCCGAGTCTCTAGCGGCTCCCACCCTAAATCTTTCAAAATCTGTGTAACGCTTTCTGTACGGCCGTAGCAGTTTTTCACGAATCGCGCAGCTTTCCTTTGTATTTTATCAAGTTCATGGACTAGGTCTTTCTCCGCCGGATCCCATATGCTCGCTGCATATTCAAGGTGTGGCCGGACGAGTGCGAAATAGCACCTCTCTTTCACTTTATCATCCGTTAATCTTCCCACAACACGCTTGACAAATCCTAACTTCTTCAGGGCTCTGCCACAAATATTTCTTAAGTGTGTCCCCCACGATAGGTTCGAAGTTATCGTAACTCCCAGGTATTTCACTTCATCTGTCGCATTTATGCTAACGCCATCCACAACATATACATGGGGATAGTTGGACGACCTACTCAAGAAATGCACCGCCGTGCATTTGCTCAGATTAAGTTCTAGTCCCCACTCTTTGCTCCACGCATGAACGTTGTTTAAGTCCGATGACAGAATTTCAAAGTCAGATTGATCACTAATTTCGCGGTATATGACAGCGTCGTCGGCAAATAAACGTATTTTACTGCTAATTCGGGAGCAAAGGTCGTTTATATATATAATGAACAAAAGTGGGCCATTAACGCTTCCTTGCGGGACACCTGATGTCACTTTAACTATATCAGAGCTAATTCCGTCAAGAACTACTTTTTGCTTACGATCACTCAGAAAGTCACGTATCCAGTTTACAACTTGTTCGTTTAACCCGCATGACTGTAATTTGTGTAATAGTTTTCTGTGAGGTACCGTGTCGAAAGCTTTCTTAAAGTCTAGAAATAGTGCGTCAACTTGTTTTTTCGATTCACCAGATTTGAGAACGTCGTGAAGAAAGAGCGCGAGCTGTGTTTCGCATGATCTACCTTTCCGGAACCCATGCTGACAATTATGCAGGAGGTTTCGACTGTCCAGAAAAGTCATGATATTGCTAACAACGATATGTTCGAGAATCTTGCCTGTAATCGATGTTAATGTTATTGGTCGATAGTTTCCTGGGTCATGTCTGTTTCCCTTTTTAAATATCGGTGTAACGTTTGCAGTTTTCCAGTCCATTGGTATCTTTCCTTCAGATAATGACTTATTGAATATTATCTCTAAGAACGGTGCGATCTGTGGTGCTAACTCCTTGAGGACGCGCGCGGGTATTCCCTCCGGACCCGGAGATTTACTACTTTTTATCGATTGTAGCTGTTTAATTATCCCATCGCGCTGAATTGTTATTTCTTTCATCGGTTCCTCAATGTATGGAATGTCTAAATTACACGCAGTGTCGTCTGTAGTGTAAACACTTTCAAAGTGGGAGTTTAACACATTAGCTTTATCAATATTTTCTGTGACAAGTTTACCATCTTTATCAAATAACGAATCTACGGTAGAAGATTTTCCCTGAAGTTCTCTCGCATATGACCAAAAAGATTTTGGATTTTCTTCGAGTAATTTTCCAAGTATTTTTTTCTTGAAATTTCGCAGTGCAGCACGCAATGTTTTCTTGGTTTTTGAGCGTTGCGCAAGGTAACTCTCTTTTGCTTCTAGTTCCTTCGATTTTTCATCAAACGTAATGGTTTTTTTGAACATGTTGTACAGTTTTCTCTGTTTCCTAAGGTCTCTCCTAACGTCGTTATTGTACCAACGAGGTTCTTTGCTATCACTTTTCAGTTTTTGCGGAATGTGTTCGTTGATTCCTTGGCGTAAGATTTCTAAAAAGTATTTCCATGACACATCGGTGCTTTTATCCTCTGTTTTAGCTACGTAGTCCGTGTATGAATCATTAAGCATCTCGCCAAATTTAATGAAGTTACATTTATCAAATAAATAAATATTGCGTTTTGGTTTTTCGGCTGACTCCACTTCTGTCTTTAAGGTTGCAAGAATTGCTCTGTGATCACTTATACCGTCGAGAACATTGATATGTTTTATCAACTTAGGATGGCTTACTGCTAAAAGGTCTAATATTTTATTACCTCTCGTAGGCTTGTCGACTACTTGGGATAGCGAGTGATTTGAGAGTGCGTTGAGTAAGATCTCACTGATTTTTCTATTCCTCGAATTCGGTTTTACCGTGTAAGAATCCCAATTTATACATGGGAGATTAAAATCTCCCCCAATAATTATTACACTTTTACTATCTCTCAAAGTAAATGCGGATATTTGATTTTCTAATTGGTAAATAGTATCTACTTCGGAGGTCTATAAAAAGAGCAAACATGTATTCTCCTATTGTTTTGTTGTTTAATTGTGCACCATACACTTTCTATTACATTGTCGGTTATTTCGTGAGCGGTGCTGTGTAAATGTGATTTAACCGCTAGAAAAACTCCGCCACCTGTTCTATCGCGTCGATCGCGTCTGTAGATTTTATATCCTGGCGGGAAAACTTCGCTGTCGCTTATATCCTCCACAAGCCAGCTCTCTGTTCCTAAGACTACATCTGCGTCCTGAAATATATGCTCGATTTCTGCGCGCTTGTTTTTTACGCTACGGCAATTAACTACGACAAAGTTAATGTCGTATTTCGTAAGGGGAGAGTCGGTTGGTCCTTTTTCAAGCTTACGTGTATTAGGTTGACGATTTACACTGGAAGTCCTAATTACACCTGATATAATATCTTTCTCCGGATTACGCGATTTGGAAATATTTCCGCTATTTTCCGGCATAACCGCGCCTAAGTTTACTTTGATGTGGAGGTTTTCGCAAAGTTGATTTCCTCGGAGGCTACGTTTTTTTTACGATTATTTTTTACGAATTCCACTAGATGACCTACCCTCTAGTCTAAGGAATACCTGCAGTGCTCATAAATCCTACGAGCCACCCGTTCAGACGCCTCTTTGGAGTAATGCACCCCAGACGAGTTGAGGGGAGCCCGGCACGATCTAAGCACCGGCCGAAGATCAACGAATTCTGCCCCAATGCTCACACAGAATTCCCACAGCCTCTTGTTGATCCAGGCAAGCCTGTCCCAAACTCGAGAACCGCAGTCGGTCCGTGGAACAATGCTGCAGATGGATAGCCGCATATCGACACCAGTGCCCCTCCGAACGCGTTCCACCTCCGAGTTTAGATCCCTAAAGGAATCTAAAATCTCATTGGCTCCGCGCTCGGAAGCATCATTGGTGCCTACATGTGCCACCACCCGCAGTCTAGAGCAGCCCGTGCCCTTCACCGCTGCTTTTACCGCCGCCGTAGAGTTGGGTACGAATCCCCCTGGTATACACCAGGAGGTGACCCGTTGGTCCGCTCCGTCTCTCCTTGCCCTCTTCTCCAACTGGGGGAAAATCCGCCGGACGTTCGAACTCCCTAGCAATACGATCCCTGCCCTCCCAGCCCGACTGCCTTTCAAGGTTGTGTCCCTCGCAATGGGGGGGTTCCTTCACGACCTCGCTAACTGGCTCCCCAGAATTGTCCTCCGACAAAACCGCGAAGCTGTTGCGAACGGGGATGGGATTAGCGCCCGCTTCCCCCACTCCCCGACTCGGCCGAGCCCCCGCCCCCCGCCCGTGGGGCACAACCACCCACTCGGGCCTCAGGTTGTGAGTCATCCCCTGACTCGAAGACTGCACCTTCTCCCCCAAGGCCACCTCACTAGCTTCCGCCCCCGAGCATGCCCGGGGCACCACCTTGGTGCTGTGAAGGGTCTTCGAGGAAGAGCTACTATCCCCGGAGCCCGAGACTTTCCCACGACCTGTTACCCAGGCGTGTATCTCCGCAACCAATCTCTCCAGCTTGGCGACACGTGCCTCAAGGAGGTCGTTCTTCGCCTTGATATTAGCTACAGAGGAACGGCCAGCCATACTACTCTACAGGCTTTGACGGTTTAAAAACTAAAAATACACTAAATCCTCTAAATGCGTTAGGAGGGTATAAGCGAATCAAACACGGAGGTCTAAATTAGAATGTGTAAGGTTGCGTGAGAAGGACTGTGTGGCAAGGTAGTTACACGTTAGTAATGAGTCAGTGACTAGAATGCCTACGTACGTATAGAATCCAATAATAATAAAGAGTCAATACTCCTACCAAAGTACTATTGGTTGTTTTAAATTTTATATAACTACTTAACCACTAAAGCAAGACAATAGAATTATAATTAGGCACTACAAAACAAAAAAAAGCATGCACTACAAAACTAGCAGTAAAAGGTACAGGTAACGATATTAGATTTAGTGTAGGTACTAAATATGAACCTTAAAACTTAAGCACAGGCGTAAGATACTAGAATAAAGGAAGCGAAAGAAATAGAAATTAGGAAAGAGAAAAACAATTGAGATGGTCAGTGACTACTTATCCGTTTCACCGTCACGTGGCAGGCAGGCACAACGACAGCTACAGGACCAGGCTGCTTCACAACACTACTTCACTAATCCACTTTACTACTCGAACTACTTCGCAAAATGCGATTACAGAAATAACTAGTAGGACACACTAAAAAAAACACTTGCAACACTGCTAACTAACTAAGAAACTAAGGCTGAAAAATAGAATCAACGGCGTGAAGCCTCAAGATGATCGCTGTCGGCCAGAGAAGAAACCGGTTTCCAGAGCGCTCCGCAGACACAACCTCACCCTTCGAGAGCTGGTTGAAGAATCCCTTTATATCCCTTTATAGACGTACATGAGGGAGTAAAGAAAGGCATAACCAAGGGAAAAAAATACGGATCTATTTCCGCTATTAAGGGGAAAAGGTATCCCAAGTAAATAATGACGCCACCTAGCGGCAAATTGCGGCATCATAATTGATGTACGGATTCGAGATATATCGGTAGGGACCGTATCGGCTTTTGCAAAGTTTCGATATAATGACAGCTGCCCTTCTGATATTTGCTATTTTAATGTCTTCTCACCAAGAATTCAACATCATAAATTATATCGCCCTTTTAAAAAAATGCAAACTACCCATTTTTAAAAAACTAGAATGCTATAAAGTAACTCTTACTTTCACTATCTAGAAAACAACCCCCCTTCCTGAATTTACTAAGCACAAGAGACCATTCCGAATCACCTCGTATTTTACAAATACCAGTGGTAAATTACCGACCCACTTCAAATGAGTATAACGTATTTCCGACCACAACTATCCAAAGACAGGGAAACCACCATAACAATGAAATGACCCGCAAACCCTCGTTAGAAAGAAGCTGTGTAAGGGAAAAACATAAAATATGAAATGGGGGAGATAGAGGAGAAAATATTTATTTAGCAATTAAACATCATGGTGTATGTCAATTCTGAGGAACTTCCATGACGGACTTTTTGATGGATCTTCCCATCAACCTCGCAACCCGAAACCACTCCCCAATGCTCCTCTTAATGGTGATGAGTTCCAGTTGAGGCCCATTAATGGCCAATCGGCTCTCTTGCTTCTCACTGTGTCTGGATTAGAAATAACGATTTAGTGCTTCATTAACAATTTCAAAAGAAAACATTATGACAGCTAAACATCAATTTCTTAGCCATTTAAATTACTACGACCTAAGTGATACTTAGCTTACCAAATATTAAATTAATTATATGAGGGAAGGAAATTTGGTCGCTTAGTCTTTAAAGTCGCCATTTAGTAACATGCATAAGACTTTCGCTCAGAAATACGCGAATCGTCCAGGTGAGCAGTTTCCTCTTACTTATACGCAGTATAAAACCAGTAAATTTGGGACTTAATAACTTTGGGATGGAATAGAAATGCACTCAGCATACGAGCTGGGTAATAATGGGTTAGTAGCATGCAATAAATTTGCTTTTAAATAAATGCATTTGTCTTCCAATTACTGTTAATCTAACATAAAACACGCACCAAAAACACCAAACTAATTGTTTTTCATGCGCGACTTCGTTATTGCAGTCAAGATATAGAAACGGAAAAGTCAAAAAGGCTCAATATGAACTACGTAAAACACAAATCCATGTATGGACACTGCGACAGAATTCTGAGGACATCTCCTCAACTGTTCTGTTGTACATACAATGGAAAGAACATTCACAAATACGATAAATGATTGAACACTAATGCAGACCCTTAAAGAATGCGTTACATGATTCATACCTACACGTACCACAACTGTTGTTAAGAGGTTATTTTTCTCCCTCTGCCGAACCTCATTACATTAAATAAATACCGATCAGGGATAATGCCTGTTTAATCCCAGAGGTGCATAGGTATGAAAAACTTGCTGCAATAATCTATCTGCGTTATAAATTACTATCCATGGTAGGCTGGGCTGAATATAAGTTCCGAACCAGAAACTGCTTCACATTTCTAGACCTTAGTTATGAAGTCACGTACAACACGGTAAAATTGAAGAACTAAGGCTTAAAATTAACATTGATTTTCTAATTTGAAATGTAATAAACAAAGCGATTCGGGTACCAAATAGCAAGATGAGAGTATTAACAAAAATTGACTTAAATAGCACGTTCGTAGTTACATTTGAAAGACAAGAAATGAAAACACAAATTAAAAGTTTCTGCCTGATTCAAACATACAAATGTCTGGTATGGAATCGTTGATTTTCGTAGCACAATTTATGCCCAGCAGATTTAAGTGCAGCTTAAGTACTTTCCAACGATGCGATTTCCGCAGAGTCGAAGCGACGTTCGCTTGTTCATATTTTAGGTTTTATAAATTTCCGCTAGAACGAGCTCAGTGCGTCAACAACTGATGCTATGTCTGCTACCAAATACCAGACCAAGAATTAAACTTTATTCACGAGAGGGAGAAAATGTGCCTGCCCAAAAGCAGCAGTGGCTATTATGTCTAACAGTGTACCTACCATCAAATTTTACCATCCTTGATTGTCCGAATCTCGGCATGCTCTTTGATACGGATAAATTGACAGCATGATATACGTATATTATCCAGTAATGATTTCATTAGCGTATCTTATACCTGGTATTTCACTTTCATATCTGGGATTTGATATCCCTTGTGCTGGCTGGGATATCGAAAGTTTTCGGCTGTTGCGAGTGTATTGATCACTTTGTCGCAAATATGCGGATGTCCTTTGATGTGAGTTAATGAGGGCTATCCAACGGTGTCGACATATTTTCTCTGCGCTAATTAGTATGCGAGATATTCGATGTTGTTTATAACGAATGTTTTTCGACTGCTGTGAGTTAATTTTTTGCTTTGTCGCATAGATAAGGGTGTCATTTGATGCGGGTTAATAAGGGCTATCAGACATTGTCGTTATATTTTCTTTACATTAATTAGTATGCGAGAGATCTGCTATTGTTTATCCTACATTTGAAAGGTCACGCTGCGCCAGAACCAGCATCTGATATCTACTTATACATATACAATGGAAACAATTACAAAGACAAAGCGCAACACTTGTGAATTCAAGTATTCATTTATATTGTAAAAACACTTTTCAGCAAGATAGTTGAATATCAGTTTCTCAGTTAATCAGAACACAGTTATTCTCTCTTCATTTTTCAAAGAAGCAGGCAAGTGATTGTAGAGTTTGGTGCACATTGCACGGGGTCCTTTGGAGGTCTTAGTGAAGTATTTTTGGGTCACATGTAGGTCATTACATCTTCTGGTGTTAAAGCCATTTGGTGCACATTGCACGGGGTCCTTTGGAGGTCTTAGTGAAGTATTTTTGGGTCACATGTAGGTCATTACATCTTCTGGTGTTAAAGCCGTGTATACTATGATTTTTTACGGATCACCAAGGGGTTGCTTTGCATAAATTACAGAGTGGTATGTATAAATACAAGGCACTGTTCATATACACTGATTTTTAAATAGAGGTCTGTAATGAGCTTGTCGATGTTTTTTGAGCATTACTCTCATCAATTTTTTTTGAATAATGAAAACACTATGTAGCTTGGGAAGAAGAGCCCCACAGTAGAATACCATATGATATTCTAGAATAGAACAGACCATAATAAAGCATCTTCAGCACATTTAAATTTACTCTATGTTTTAAGATGGACACCAAGTAGAACACAGTATTTAGTTGTTTACATATAAAGTCAATATGTACATCCCATTTTAAATTTGACTCAACATGGATTCCAAGAAATTTTAAATAATTTACACTGTTAAGATCATCATCAACATTATGTGGAGAGATGCTGTCAAGCTGACTTTGCCTAAGTGAGAAGGTTGAAACTATCGTTTTTCAGTACTTATACTATTGATGCAGTTGATTGATGCACTGTTAAGATCATCATCAACATTATGTGGAGAGATGCTGTCAAGCTGACTTTGCCTAAGTGAGAAGGTTGAAACTATCGTTTTTCAGTACTTATACTATTGATGCAGTTGATTGATGCACTGTTAAGATCATCATCAACATTATGTGGAGAGATGCTGTCAAGCTGACTTTGCCTAAGTGAGAAGGTTGAAATTATCGTTTTTCAGTACTTATACTATTGATGCAGTTGATTGATGCACTGTTAAGATCATCATCAACATTATGTGGAGAGATGCTGTCAAGCTGACTTTGCCTAAGTGAGAAGGTTGAAACTATCGTTTTTCAGTACTTATACTATTGATGCAGTTGATTGATGCACTGTTAAGATCATCATCAACATTATGTGGAGAGATGCTGTCAAGCTGACTTTGCCTAAGTGAGAAGGTTGAAACTATCGTTTTTCAGTACTTATACTATTGATGCAGTTGATTGATGCACTGTTAAGATCATCATCAACATTATGTGGAGAGATGCTGTCAAGCTGACTTTGCCTAAGTGAGAAGGTTGAAACTATCGTTTTTCAGTACTTATACTATTGATGCAGTTGATTGATGCACTGTTAAGATCATCATCAACATTATGTGGAGAGATGCTGTCAAGCTGACTTTGCCTAAGTGAGAAGGTTGAAACTATCGTTTTTCAGTACTTATACTATTGATGCAGTTGATTGATGCACTGTTAAGATCATCATCAACATTATGTGGAGAGATGCTGTCAAGCTGACTTTGCCTAAGTGAGAAGGTTGAAACTATCGTTTTTCAGTACTTATACTATTGATGCAGTTGATTGATGCACTGTTAAGATCATCATCAACATTATGTGGAGAGATGCTGTCAAGCTGACTTTGCCTAAGTGAGAAGGTTGAAACTATCGTTTTTCAGTACTTATACTATTGATGCAGTTGATTGATGCACTGTTAAGATCATCATCAACATTATGTGGAGAGATGCTGTCAAGCTGACTTTGCCTAAGTGAGAAGGTTGAAACTATCGTTTTTCAGTACTTATACTATTGATGCAGTTGATTGATGCACTGTTAAGATCATCATCAACATTATGTGGAGAGATGCTGTCAAGCTGACTTTGCCTAAGTGAGAAGGTTGAAACTATCGTTTTTCAGTACTTATACTATTGATGCAGTTGATTGATGCACTGTTAAGATCATCATCAACATTATGTGGAGAGATGCTGTCAAGCTGACTTTGCCTAAGTGAGAAGGTTGAAACTATCGTTTTTCAGTACTTATACTATTGATGCAGTTGATTGATGCACTGTTAAGATCATCATCAACATTATGTGGAGAGATGCTGTCAAGCTGACTTTGCCTAAGTGAGAAGGTTGAAACTATCGTTTTTCAGTACTTATACTATTGATGCAGTTGATTGATGCACTGTTAAGATCATCATCAACATTATGTGGAGAGATGCTGTCAAGCTGACTTTGCCTAAGTGAGAAGGTTGAAACTATCGTTTTTCAGTACTTATACTATTGATGCAGTTGATTGATGCACTGTTAAGATCATCATCAACATTATGTGGAGAGATGCTGTCAAGCTGACTTTGCCTAAGTGAGAAGGTTGAAACTATCGTTTTTCAGTACTTATACTATTGATGCAGTTGATTGATGCACTGTTAAGATCATCATCAACATTATGTGGAGAGATGCTGTCAAGCTGACTTTGCCTAAGTGAGAAGGTTGAAACTATCGTTTTTCAGTACTTACACTATTGATGCAGTTGATTGATGCACTGTTAAGATCATCATCAACATTATGTGGAGAGATGCTGTCAAGCTGACTTTGCCTAAGTGAGAAGGTTGAAACTATCGTTTTTCAGTACTTATACTATTGATGCAGTTGATTGATGCACTGTTAAGATCATCATCAACATTATGTGGAGAGATGCTGTCAAGCTGACTTTGCCTAAGTGAGAAGGTTGAAACTATCGTTTTTCAGTACTTATACTATTGATGCAGTTGATTGATGCACTGTTAAGATCATCATCAACATTATGTGGAGAGATGCTGTCAAGCTGACTTTGCCTAAGTGAGAAGGTTGAAACTATCGTTTTTCAGTACTTACACTATTGATGCAGTTGATTGATGCACTGTTAAGATCATCATCAACATTATGTGGAGAGATGCTGTCAAGCTGACTTTGCCTAAGTGAGAAGGTTGAAACTATCGTTTTTCAGTACTTACACTATTGATGCAGTTGATTGATGCACTGTTAAGATCATCATCAACATTATGTGGAGAGATGCTGTCAAGCTGACTTTGCCTAAGTGAGAAGGTTGAAACTATCGTTTTTCAGTACTTATACTATTGATGCAGTTGATTGATGCACTGTTAAGATCATCATCAACATTATGTGGAGAGATGCTGTCAAGCTGACTTTGCCTAAGTGAGAAGGTTGAAACTATCGTTTTTCAGTACTTATACTATTGATGCAGTTGATTGATGCACTGTTAAGATCATCATCAACATTATGTGGAGAGATGCTGTCAAGCTGACTTTGCCTAAGTGAGAAGGTTGAAACTTTCGTTTTTCAGTACTTATACTATTGATGCAGTTGACTTCATAGTTGACCAAATAAATGAAAAACAAAAGATAATGGGGATATGGATTTCAGGATTATACTATTATTAGTGTGCCATTCGGTCATGCTTTCTAACAGTGGTTTGTGGGAACTGAGTAGTTCATGTACAGTTTTACAAGATATCAACACACTCATATCATCAGCATGTAGTACACATTTATTACATGGATTTTTCACCAGCTTGTTAGGAAGGTCGTTGATAATGATTAAAAAGAGCAGTGGACCTAATACTGACCCTTGGGGCACACCTTTATCAGTCTCTCTGGGTGAGGACAGAAAAGTATTGCCATTGTGCTTAATTGATACCTTTGTTTTTGACTTGCAAGGTAAGTTTTCAGCCAATTTAATGACACACCTCTAATGCCCAGTGATCTATATTTTAGAAGTCATAATTTGTGTTCTACTGAATCTAAAGCTTTTTTCATGTCAAAAAATATTCCCGTAATCTTTTGTTTTTCATTTATTTGGTCAACTATGAAGTCAACTGCATCAAATTGTATTGTATTGTATATTTGTCCTTGTATTGTAGATTTGTCCTTGCGAAACCCAAACTGGTAAGCTGAGAGCAAGTTATTGATCTCTAAATAATCACTCAATCTTCTACAATGCACATATTCCAATACCTTTCCAAAATGAGGGATTATAGAAGTGGGTCTGTAGTTCTGAATGTTGTCGCATTTACCATTATTAAAAATTGGGACAACTTTGGACATCTTTAGGACCTCAGGATAAACTCCTTCAGCCAAATATTGGTTCATTAAGGAGAGAAAGGTTTTACAATAAGATCCCTTCATGCATTTATTATTTTACCTGTGATGCCATCAGTATCAGCTGACCTTGTCTTTCCCACCTTCAACAGATAGGTGCGTAGCTCACTTTCTATACAAGGTTTCAGGTACATTGACTTGATATGTTGAATACTAAAATCTGTTATATTGCTTTGTGGTGTATGAGTGATATCTGGCAGGTTTAAGGAGGAGTGAATAAATACATTAGATATGTCAAAGGTAACAGTAAGTAGATTGCCAGAATAGTCATACATTTGAGATGGCAGGTTATCAACATTGGAACTCATGTTGCATTTAATGATTTCCCATGCAGCTCCTGAATAGTTAGGAGCATTTTTAACATATTTGTCATTATACTCCCTTTTTGCTCTCTTTATCAAAAACCTATACTGTTTTTTAATTAGAAAATTGCTCATGTAATATGACATCACATAAAGACTTGACACCTATTGACACATGTTTTACTAAAGTAGACATATTTCTAATATCAGGAGTCAGCCAAGGTTTAGTTTTAGTTTTAGAACTCATGACTTTTACTGGCTCTAATGGGAAGGCAATATTAAAGCAAAAGTTAGAAGTATTATAAAATTCATGGAAATTGTCATTAAAATTACCGGACACATTGATTTCTGTCTAATTCTGTTCCTCCAGTAGTAGTTCGAAATAATTAATATTGGATTCACTAAAAAACATTCTATATGCACAAGAGTTGATAGGTAGTATTTTTTTGGAATTTCGAATGTAGAAATTATTGCTAGATCAGATAGAGCTGGATTTAAGACTTTCGTATGTGTTTTGGTTACATAATAGTCTGTGAAAACATTATCCAGTAAAGTTTTGGAGTTAGCAGTGGTTCTTATTGGGGTATTGACAAGTGGAGTGAGATTGAAAGCACTTAAAATGTGCCACAGTTGCCTTTGTTCTTTCCCACCCAATAACAGATTGCAGTTGAAATCTCCAGTAGTAATAAGAGTAGGTCTTTCAGTATGATCGGTTAGGGATAACAATAAGTTTTCTAATTTCTCCAGAAAGGCATGAAAACTACCACGAGGTGATCTGTACATTACTAGAATTATGAAAACATTATCCTCAATTGGGAACCTTATGGCTGAACACTCAAAGATTAGATCTACATTTAGATTCCGCACCTGGAGTGACTAATTGCTGAAGAATAAATTGCTTTTCACAAAAATGACCACTCCACCATGACGATGATTCGTTCAGCAATAAAAATCACCAACAACATACCCACAGCGGCAGGGCAGCTTCTTAGCACCTTTGAAGCAGAGTATACAGAGAGGACATTTTCCATTTACCCCCTTTAAATTTTGTAATGCAGAATGCGCGCATCGGCCTTGTTCCTAGCGCATTAAAAACGGCGGGAATTCAAAATGGTGTATGTAGTATAGGTGTATCCCCGCATTACAGGTGGTATTCAGAGGTGTAATCACCCCTATCACGTTATAAACTTCAGGCCTGAAGTGGATTGAAGGTAATTCTGCCATGTATCTCTGAATTAAATCAAAAGCAATAATTGCACGATGAATAGCTCAGCCGTAGAAATCATTTTCACTGCTTAACCTATCACTACAATTCTCAATGCAGGTGAGGAATCTTACGTAAAGCACCTGTTAATCACATTGGGTAAAAAATGAGCTTCAATCAAGAACAAAATAAAAAACATGTTGGAGGTACGTTGTGAGAATATAACAGCTGCATGATAGAGAACACGGGCTTAGGCAACTAGATAGTAAAGTAATGGGTAGTGGAGAGCCAGCTGGGTCCAGGAATATATGGTTTAATAAATAGTAAACATTAAGTTGATAATGGTGAGAAAAGCCTCAAGTTTATAATTATTCAAAGCCTTGGCAGTACCAGAAAAATGAGTAATATGAGAGCCAAATGATCTTATTAGTAGGGAGTTGATCGACACAGGCCATTTAAACAGCATTGTCCATTTGAACCTAGGTTCTTTTTAAACAAATTCAGATAAAATGGTACAAGAGCCTCTATGCTACTCGAGATAGACGCGAATCTTAATGCGACTTTTACCATGAATTAGTAAAATTAATTTCTTTTCATTAACCATACCTTTTCGATTACATTTACATAGTTATAAAAAGTAGGTACCTACAATATCCTTTGCTCAGCTTCAAAAACATATTCATGCTGACTTATGGAGGAAAGTTGGAAAAAACAACAATCATATCAATGATGTAGCCAATTTAATTGAAGCAATGAAGATTCATACAGTCACAGAATGTTGTCTCTTCCCAGACAACCAATGCACATTAAAAGTGCATTTAATGCGCATTAATAGTAGCATTTAATGCGCATTTCAAATGTTCATTAAAAGCACCCTTTTCTCCATGCCTTTAATGTGCATTTAATGCACATTTACATTTTTTTGGGGGGAAAAATACTTTTAAAGCGAGTTACTATGATAAAAACAAAATGTTTACATTATGTGAGTGAAAAAACTATGAAAAAAGAAGAAAAAGATATTCATCTGGAGAGGACCGAACTTCTCACCCTCTGTTTTGCAGTCCTCTGCATTACCTCTCGTCTACCGCTCGTTAAGAAGTTAGGGTAGTGTACTTAGTTTAAATATGTTCTATGTCATGAATTATATTTATTTTCATATCATTTTGTTGTGGTAGGTGTTCACTAAATGGAACTCAGCCTGATGTGTTGCAGCAAAGTTCCTCACTTTCATGTTTCCCTGTTCACAAGAAGAACTTAGTCTTGAGCCTTACATGGCATGAAGTTCTCTCCTTGTAAGACTCAAATTATTTCTCATTAGGTTGATGTGACTTCTCATAGCAAATCTAATAAGTTGTCGTAGAAAATGTGCGTATTACGCGCATTACTAATGCGAGACTAATGCAGATTTACGAACGAGGAGGTTTTACGTGCATTTAATGCGCATTCAATGCACATCGGCGCTGCTTGGGTCGGAATTGAATTTCTGATACCTGGTTACATTGAGCATATAGAGAAAATCCACCTTTTCTCTCCTTTTCAAACATTTTGTGTTTCCAGGGAAAGAAACTATGGCCAAACTCTTAGGGAGATGGGGTAAATCACCAAGAAAGAGAAATACTCTGTGAAGCTCTCACATTTCACCAAATTGACGTGCTCGCTTCTTTCGAAGTAAACGCACTTACAACATGGCCGGAAGCGCATTTTGGGATTACAGGTTGAAACGCCATATATCCTCTCTGTATACTCTGTGACCTAGGTTTCGTAATTTCCTATCTCAAGTGGCTCTTTTTCTTTTTTCAAAACAATTTTCCTATCTCAAGTGGCTCAAATTTTTCACTGCCATCAGCATTGCAGCAGAAAAGAACTGTGAATCGTTCCTTCCTCCTATTTTCTCCATGGCATGATTCCCCTTTAGAAGCCAAAGTCCTATCAGAGAGTAGGTAATAAAAAAAGCCTACTTCATCTGCATTAAATATGTCTTTTTTGTCATAACCATGAATGAGTTCAATAGGGTTTTCCTTCCACCTGTCTTGAACATCAAGAAATGCCTCACTTCCACATATTTTCAAAGAGCTTAGGTCCCACCTCCTTTTGAACTTCTCTAGCCATCCCAGTCGAAGCTTGAAAATCCTGTAATCCCAGCTTTAATGCTTCCTCTCGAGCTTTTTTTCGGAGGATAGGTCCAGATACGGGAATATTTTCCGCCTTGGCTTGCATAAGGCGATCATACATATAGGGCCGTATTCATAGTCGTTACCTGGGTGTCCCCCAGGTGTGGGGGAACCCCTTGGCTCGGAAATAGTATTCATAGTCGTTACCCAGGGAACTCTCGTCCCCTAACTCTGCCCCAGGATGCTGATTTCCTGGGTAAGGCATGAAGCTTACCCAAAGCTCCCCTAGCGCAGTACTGCTGCCCACGCGTGAGACGAATTAACACTACTTTACTAATGTACACCATAATATCAACAACGTTCCATAGTAACGTTTTCTATTTACAAACACGGGTACTTATTTAGCCACTCATATTCCTCATCATTCATTTTACGTAAGTATTTAAGTAATATTGTAAACATTCTCTCATATTCCTTCAACCATTTTTCATCAAAACCTTATTTCCACCATCTATTCTCCTCATTTATCCTTACCTTTTATTCCTTATCAACTTCGTAAAGCGTTCAAAGAGTTATCCAAGTATGGATGATATCTTTGAATTTGTAGAAAGAATGGAGGGAGAGGACTTGCTGAATGTGAATGAACTTTGCTTTGAAAAGCGGTACGTATGGGATGCCCAAAATCCCTTCGATTTTTTAAATGAGAATCTGAATTTTTACTGCAATATCGCTTTACAAAACACGTTGTGATGGGTACACTGTTACATTTGGTGGTCTTGAGAAACCTTCACTACGAGGTCATCCGATTCCACCAGTGGTGAAGCTGTTGGCTGCACTTCGTTTTTACTCAACCTGTAGCGTTCAGGTAAGTCGTTTGATTTCAAATTTTACACTAAAATATCGAATATTTTGTCATGTAATGCAATGAAGAAAAATTTTTATATGAAAGCTGATGTTCATATTCCAATTTTAGCATAGTTGACTGTAATTTATCTTGTCCTTTGTGCATCATAGAAAACGGTATCTATTTCTCACTTATCCTCTCTTTCTTTTTGCATTCAGGTAGTGTGCGGAGACCTATTGGGAATAAGCCAAGTGAGTGTATAACGTCTGATTAAGGATGTCAATAATTATAGCCTGTACATTGCCTGAATTTATTAGGATCCCTGCACCCGCAGAAATGCCTCAGGTTACACTAGCCTTCCATCAAATTAGTCGTTTTCCGGGTGTCATAGGAGTCATTGATGGCACTCACGTAAGGATAAACAACCCTGGAGGGCCTATGGCGGAAGTGTACCGAAATAGAAAGGGATATTTTTCCATAAATGTGCAGCTAAGTTATTATTTCAAGAATTTGTTCTGGTATTATTCATTGTGTTTTGCATCTGGAGATTATTGTGGTTCCTTTGCCGTTAGTTAATCTGTATCTAGAAGATTTTTTGGGTTGTATTAGGAATATATTAAAAGGAAGGTGTTGAATGCTAAAAAACGTTGGTTGACCATTTATGGTGTAACTTATCGCACAGGAAAGTGGCCCACTCAGGGCCATTTAGTAAGGGAGTGGGGAATTTTTAAGAGAGTCACAAAATGTGATGGAAAGTGAGATATGGGATAATCTGAAAAGGAAAATTACAGACAATTTTATAGTCTTACGTAAAACGTATCTCTAAAGCATTGTCTTAGAGGATGAGGTGGTTATTCATTAAATGAAAATTTTTCAGGTGGTCTTGGATAGCACACTAAAGATATTGGATTTGGTGGCTAGTAAGCCAGGTTCATGCCACGATGCCAGAGTTTTCAATAACTCTGGCATTCGAGCAAAGATGGAAGAAGGAATGGCCTCCTCCTTGGGGACAGTGGGTACCCTTGTAGGGATTACCTATTCACCCCTATTTATCACCCAAGGACTATCTCTGAAGAGAGATATAATGCAAGTCATAAACGGACAAGGAATGTTGTGGAAAGGGCAATTGGGGTGTGGAAGCAGCGTTTTCCTTGCCTTCGCAGAGGACTTGGCTACGAGCTACGTACCACCGTGTTTTTTGTGTGTTTGCGCACCCCACCTTGTGTTTGCGCTGCAAAATGATGGAAATCTACTCATTATAATTTATGGGCAAACATTTTGCATTATATTAAAAGTAAATTGGACTACATCATGTTATGATATCATCTTGCATAGTGATATTGTTTTTATTGTTAGAATATGGACACACTAACCTCCTTTACTTGAGTGGTGACGTGCAGTGAGCCCTGTTTGAATGGTTGCATGACCCCTAATGCCGGTGGTTGGAATATATGTTGAAGGCACTGTGATGGGAGACGTGGACAGGGTGGGAGATGTGTCTGTAGCAAGTGATACTGTGGAACTAAGCTGCAAGGACTGGGGTTCGAGGAACGATTTGGGGTAGGTTCTTGGAACTGAAACGTATATTGGCTGTGAAGGTGATAAGGATTGGGTGTGAGAAGAAATGAGAGGTTGGGAGGGAATAGGCACTGGAGGTTGTGTGCATGTGCGAGCAGCAAGGTGGTGGTGATTACTGTCAAACTCTTGCTGGATTTCCTCATTCACGAAGGGTACAATTGCCTCAACATGAAGGGCTATTGGGTCCTCCACTTTCTTCAGTGGTGGGCCTCCTCCTCTACCCATTCTATGGTGCATTTCTCAAGATTTCTGCGCCTTAAGTTGAGCCTTCAACTTTTCCCAGCATCTGTTGTTTGGAAAAAACATAGTTTTGTATAGAAATATATGTCGAACATAGAATATTATGACAGTATTATATCAAGTGTATTATGTGTGTACTGCAACATACATCTAATAACCTGAAAATTTCTTCTCTTGTATTCACAAATAGCAAAACAACATTATAATAATAAAATTATTTTCCTCCAACTACTTGACCTTCTATTTCCACCCCACCTTGTGTTTACTTTCCTTGTATCTATTTAATAATTCGCAAGCTTATTTCAACATTCATGGAAAATATGGTACTATATAACCACGATGGTATTTTTTACTGTTGTATTTTGACCAGAAAATGATAGAATGTGCACCATTAGCTGCTAGAAAATGTACATAAAAAAGGCAACCATAAAAATTTTCTGGGGTCAATTTGCAGAGCTTTGATAATGTTGAGAAGTGAGTTATCGTGTAATTTTGACAGACGCGCAATTTTTCACGGACGTAAATCTTACCAAGAAGGGACGCAAGGGTAACAGTACAGCTTCATTATGATGTATCTTAAGTTGTTTACTAAAATTCGCAATGAGTTGATAGTTATGAAAATCGGCATCAGTGAAATGCTCTTGCACCTAAGTGAATTTCAACAGGTACGTTATCAATGGGGAAAAATTAAAAGAGGAAACAAATGAAAGTTTTCATAGAGTTACGATTTATTTTATTTTGCTCTTTCTCTTTGAGAAGAGAATTATCTTATTTCAATTCCAAATTTTTCATCCATAGTTGCAGGGCATTGATGCTAACTACACCATGCTATCAACTATTCGGCGAAATAGGTATAATCATCATTACCTAAATGCATTTTCGATGAGTACTTTGGTCATAATAACCTTCATTTGAAAAGTATTTGAATTTGTCCGAGGCAAGTAAATCAGAACTTTTAGCACATTATAATATCACTTGTGTACCTTTTCAATTGACTGCCAGTCCTCTGCACAACATCTCGGTTTGTATTAAACACCTCCGAGATGTCTTCCCAAGCCTTCTTCTTCTGGTTGTTGGTGGTAGCGTAAGTCCTTTTATTTTCTACTTCATTTTTATGCTCCTCCACCAACTCGCGCAATATCTTTTTTTCGGCGTTTGTAAATGGACCAGCTTTATTGCTTGACATTGCAATGTTTGTGTATGGCGTGCTTGGTTACAGTGAAAAATAAGCATTGAAAACATCGAGAACTGTTCAGTGGAACCGTTCATATGCATTTTTCCATGGGATTGTTCTCTTACCCAGGCATTCCCTGGCTGGGGGACACCCTGGTAAGGTCTATGAATCGCTCAGCGTAGGGAACCCCTAGGTGTTACCTGGCTACGGGATACCCAGGTAACCCCCAGAAATAGGACTATGAATACGGGCCTTAGTCTACCATGGTCTTTGTTTGTAGCGGAATGAGACCTTTTCCTATTGGGCCCAATTTGTGCCAAGGACTCAAATGTGGTCTCTTTTTTTTCAAAATGTGTGTTAAAGATGAAGGTGGGATGCTGAAACTTTTGGCTACTTCATTTTTTTTCCTTCCATTATCAATTGCTCTGAAGATTTGCAGCTTCTGCTCAATCATTACCTTTTTTCTCCTCTTTGAATTATTCATCATCGGAAGAATCTGTGAACATTTAAATAATTGCATTTGAAATATGAATTAACTAACCATGAATACCTTATTATGACAATCAAATCAGCATCAGATAGAGAGGATTCTCGGTTTTATGTGCACCATTTTCATTTTACCGTGTTAAAAAATACTGTAACTGTTTTAATAAAGCATGAGTTCCATTCCATGCCCAATCTGCACCAATTTTCCATATCATAATACATTGTGTATGGCCGGTGATCAACTTCCGAACGTGATTATATTGCACAATTAGAAAACATTTATAGAGGACTGTAGTTTTCTTTGACTCAAAAAGGTTGAGCCACAATTAACCTCACAATATTGGGGACTTAGAGGTATCAAGAGGTTTACAAAATACAAGAGGTTCAATATGTCGAGGTTTTAGTGTACGGATACATGCCCTGTCCTGCAGTGCTCAAATATCCACCACCAGCCACGTGTTCAGATGTATTGGCATTGTAGTGTACCCCAGAGCAGTTCAGGGGAGTCTGGCATGATATAAGCCCTGGCCGAAGATCCACGAATTCGGTCCCCAGCTCACACAGAAGTTCCACAGCCTCCTGTTTGGACAGTCAATCCTCCTCCAAAGGCAGGGATGCTAGTCGGTCCATCCACAAATGAATCACCCAAAGTCGACTCCCGGTACCTCCTCGGTGCGTTTCACCTCTAGAGTTTTAAATTGCTGATGGAGCTCAAAATCTTCTGGGCTTAGGGGTTTGTGGCTTTGTTGGTGCTGACATGAGCCACCCACCACCTGAAGGTTAGAATAGTCCTTGCCCCTTACCACTGCCCGTATCACAGCCTCAGTGTTGGTCACTAATCCTCCCATAATACACTAAGAAGTGACCTGTTGGTGTGCCATGTTCTCTCCTTGCCCCCTTCCACAATGAATGCACCAAACATGAATAACTTCTCAGTGAGATACCGGCCCTCTCGGCTGGACTAACGTCCACAGCAGCATCCCTCAATATAGGCAGGGTGCACCTTGGCGGCTGATGCACATTGAGGCTAAATGACAAAATTGGCCCAAATATGAAAATCTCATTTCATTGGTTTGCAATTAGTGTGTAGGGGTTCTTCAGACCACTGATTACTCATCTGATGTCACGGAAACAACAAAAAAATTAAAGGCAAAATGGTGAAGTAAGGTGTAAGAGAAAGTGGGTAATTTGAAAAACAATGAATTTATGGATCATGATATGATCTTTGATTATGAATTTTATCCCAAAAATGTAGGAACAGAATGTTAAAATCCAATATCGTGGACATTATAATGTATGTACATTATAAAAGAAATTGTTTGCTGTCAGTTAACAAAGCATGCTGTTAAAAAATTTTTTTTTATTGTATATTGTGTGGTTTTTGTGTAGATGAAAGAATTAAAACATCTTGAAAACAATCTGCCAGATCCAAAAAGACTGATGCATTATTTACTGTGCATTAATGAATGAAATTTTAATATAGAACAGAACCTTATATTGAATGGAAGCAGTAATATGTGAATGAATACTCAGCTAGAAATTATACAATAGAATTAATATTCTTCCTGATCCTGATGAGTGATCATTTTCATGTCAAATATTCTGACATCACTCGACCTGTTTCAGTCCTTAATGCAAAATTAAGTGGTTCAAGCAAATCCACTGCGTCAGGTGTTTATAACCTCATCTTTTATTTCTGCAGTGGTCGTTAAATTGATGCACACGGATCCATAAACACAAGCAAATGTATAGATGCCTGCTGTAAAACTTGTTTTATGGGTGGTTTTCCAGCAAGATCTTAATGGGACCTTTTAAAATACTTATGCACCATCTTGAACATGCTAATTGCTAGTGCTGACAAGGAAATAATAGTGATCACTTAAGCAGCATCCAGTTTACCTTCAGCTCCAAGCTTCTTGATGACTGAATCACAGCGCTTCACTTGTTTTCTTGTAACGAATTTCTTTGGTGTTTGACCGTTTTGTTCTTTTCATAGATTCCACAAATTTGGATGGTGGGTGACATAATTTGCACCTCTGTCGTTGTATCTCCATTAGTATGGAAAGCATGTGCATTCATTCAGCTATTCTTTGCTGCTCTCTAGAATATTTGATCTTTAGTACTTGCTTTTAACTATGTAATTTGTACATTGTGTAGCATCTTACTTGGTACTGGTTTAATATTGTCTAGTACTTAAGAAATTGCTCCAACATGTCTGACCGATAATTTTCTTGGATTTCATATGTTACTGAAACTGTAATTCAAATGGCTATTAAATGTAGTGAACCTCAGCAGTTGAAATAGCAATAGTAGTTGTCATATTATCATTTATGTTGCCATGAGTAAAATTTAAAGTTATGGGTGAAAGGATTTATTTATTCAAAATGGTTTATATGTATAATAATTTTAACGAATAGTCGTAATTGAAACAGTATTAGGTATAATAAAAGCATCATTTTTCAAGCAGTTCTATTGTTCTTTATTGTTTTCTTTGTTTATTGCAAGATACATGTACTATGTTTGAGGTATTCCTCTCTTGGTGATGTAACTATGCAAAAGAGTAGTTTAAGTTGATAATCTCAGCTTCCACTAATTTTATCTCATAAATAATGCGGTCAACAGAAAACTACTATCAGATTCATGATCAGCATGTGGGTATTATCTATGAAAGTTTCCTTGTCTTTCATTTGGTTCTTCACGCATAAATAGCTTGAATTGACAGTTATTTCCTTGAGTCTTTACATATTGCCCAACTCATATCGGTTTATGGCCAACTGATGTCAAGGGTTTACCAAAATTGCCTGCTTGCTCGCTGAAAAAGGTTGATGGCTGAATCATAGTGCGTGTGGCGAGCTAGCATAGCAAACTGTGGCTGTTTTATTTGCTCCATAAGCATTTGATATCCTATGCTTCCTTTTCAGGTGAAATTTGAGGAGAAAAATTATCAGGCTGCTCTTGATGGTTACTGTTCCATCAAGGACAAAGACCGTGGAAGTGCAGCCGGGAAGAATGTGAGTCAAACGCTGAGTAAATCTCATCTGATGCTTAGAGATCTGTATGGACATCAACTGTCTACTCTAAGAGCCGTAAGTCATTGATTTTTATATGCAAACTGTTCATTAATAGGCCTGAAGTGGTTCCTTAATTTAAAGAGTGGCAAGCTGTGTGACAAGTGACTGACTTCAGCTGAAGATACTTCTAAGCTAACTACATGAAGCAGTTGCATGCAATGAAAATAAGAATCAATATTTTATCAAAGAACTGCTTCATAAGAAAAAGCACACAGTAGAAGGCCATTTTTATGACGGAGGTGTATAGCAAGGAGGCCATTATAGTGAGTTATTATTTTGCCATTCTTGGTAGTTTCAGGTGTAACTTTGTGGAATTTGTTGACATTATAATTCGTACCTTTGCAATTCCACATATCTTTATTTGGAACGACCCGGGTTTTGACGATCAACGTTGTGTTCAGGTGAAGACGCTGAAACATCCATTGAAATAGATGCTCAACTCTGGTGGGGGCAGGAATGCGGGAGGGGTGAGGGTGGAAGTATGTTTGGGAGAGGACCAGGGGTGGATAGGGTGTGAAGGGGGAGGGAAGGGAACTCCATTTGATGCACTCGCATTGAACACTGAAGGGAGGGAAATTGAGCTGTTCAAGGACAACCAGGAAGGTCAAGGGAGAGGGTGAAGGGAGGGAAGGAAGGGAGGAAGGAGGAATGGGGGTGCTGGTGTAGTGGGAGGTGTCCTTTTTCCAGCACTTTAATTAGATTCAACGATACCTCATTAATTCCAAGAGCCTTTTCCTTGCCGAGATGCTTTTACTGATGAATTGGATGTTGATCTAAGATTTAAATCTGGTTTATTGTCCTCTTTGGTACCATTTCCTTTGAAATAAATTTTATTCCACACTTCTTCACCCTTAATTTTCAGTCTCATTTTGCTATCATTCCTTGTCATCTGGCTGATATAATTCATTATTGTAATATAGTAGTTTCATTTTCAGTTCTTGAATTCATGCCTTTCCTTCTACAGCCAGTTAGCTCAAGGACCTCTTCCGTGACACACAGCATATTCCTCTTGATGAGGTTCCTTCTGTCAGTAGCTATTTTTGCAGCCTCTATCAGTCATTTTTTTTACCACTATGCAGTAATCTTTCATCTGACTCTCTTATCAGCATACTGCTTCAGATTTTCCCCCAAAAATTTTTGAAAAATCATATAGTGCTTAATTTCATTCAGCCTTGTTTCCCATACATATTCCCAAATTTTCTTCAGTTTCTTCAACTGAAGGTTGTATTTCATTTGGATTAATGAATATTCATTGCAGATGTCTGGTTATCATTTCTTATTATCAGATGTTACTGGCAATTGATCATAATGGAGGAATTGCGTAGGTACCTCTGTCATTGGTAGGCCCTTTGAAGTCTATTAGACTAATTTGTGCTTGAAATATGCAAGTGAATTACATTTTTTTGTCCTAAATATCCATAATTGATTAAATTTGATTACATTCTATTTTCATTAATTGTTCATTCTTTTGGCTGCCATTAACAGTGTATGTGAGTATAGATTAACTGGGATCATGGGGAGTAGAATCACCGCTTTCCTGTTATGTTTTTTGTTGTGTGTGCATGGCCTGAAGGCACTCAGGTGTGTGATGTTCCTAGTTGTATTGTGTGATTTTGATAGTTGGTGTGTGGTGGTCATAGAATGCGTGGAATGAAGAGCCGTGGAGGAGGAAGGGAGGTGAGTGGTGGTTTTGTTTGTTTTCTGGTGGGGCTCCCATTGTTCTCTGTGTCGAATAACCTAAGGGCTTGGAACATATTGAAACAGTTTACTGTACGATTGGTTCTTAGAAAAGGCATTAATGCCATGGTATATTGTGATATTGCTTCACATATCATATGCTATGGTTTTATGTTCTTGACTTGAATGTTGCCATGAACATAGTCCCAAGTAACTCATTCTGGGAAATCTGGTCAATGGCTGTCTTGAATCCTTTTGAGAATAAGATGACTATAGGCATTGAGGTTTTCTCTTTTTCTTTGGAGTCATTACATCCATTGCCATCAAAATTTAGGGCTTGACTGATGCTTGAAACTTCCTTCTGTCAATGAGCATGGTGGCAAAGCATAAGAGGGAAGTTTGGTGTCCCAGGATAGCCAAAAATACTGAGGAAGATGCCACTGGACAATGCAGCTATAGCTGTCTTGCCCTCAAAAGGGTTAAAATGGGTTAAATAATTTCCATAAAAATTATATCTTTCAGTATGCATCAAGTCACCCACCCAAGGAGACAATGATGATGTTTGCTGAAGGGAATGATTTACAGCTAACTTATTCATTCGTAAGGGCGGGCAAGGGTGAGTAAAGTATAGCCAAATATATCCCTCGTTTGTAGAGTCCCCAACTTACTTCCTTTGAATTACACAAATTGTCTCTGACTTAATTTTGTGAAAGCTTTTCATCTCTGTCAGAAAAAAATACAATTAGAATTTATCCACATTTGTTTAATGTTCCGACCCAGGTTTGGACAACGTATACCCTTAGAAATGACTGTTATCTGTTGAAACCTGGCCGGTTGTAGCAAACAAGGAATTGGTAAATACCAATACTGTTTTTTCTCGACTTCTGCTAGAAGTAAGGATATTTTGCGAAAGTAAATGAAGACCACTAATGGTGATATGCAATAAAATCATGTTGTTGTAATGTCTTGTGTGTTTACTTTTTGGTGTCCTGGTTTTGATATCCATGGTTTTAGATTTTGATGCTGGGTTGCAAGGTGTTGTCTACCTTCCTTTATCCTTAGAGGAACCCTTGTCCAGGGCGGGCACTTCCATTAGCATGGGCACTGCGTCTCATAGGGCATAAGGAGCTTTTAATTGCCGAGAGCCCAAATTCAGAAATGTTTTGCAAATTCCTCCTGGACAGTCTGCATCGAATGAAGACATGGAGAGTGAGTGTGGTGCTACATGATCCCCATCTACATGATTCATGTATTCCATGTATTCTGGTGGAAGTTGGGTAGTCCAGATAAAAACATGAAATGTCAAGCTGAGGTAGATTGAGTCAGTTTAGTAATCTTTGCTTCATGAATGTTATTTCTCTCATTCATGCTGAGAAAATGGTAAAAGAAGCATGCGAAGAGCTGTATTAGGACAACACTGATTGAAGATAAATCAAAGTGAGTTCAAAGCTCAATGAGAAAGGAAGAAAATGAAGCTGAAGCAGGCGGGCTCAACAATTTTTGGGGTAGCATCTTGTTGGAAAATGTTTTTTGTTGGTGTGGTATAGACAAAAGAACGTGCAAAGGAAGGTATTATGTTGTACATACTGCCCTGCAAGGCATGGATGAGGCATGTGGCAGGGGTTGTTAGGAAACTAGCCATGGGAAAGGTGGAAGAAGGGGATGGCAAGAGGAAGAAACTTAATTTCTTGTTAACTCAAGAGTGTTGTGGGTCTCCATGCATCTTCATCAGGGAATGGATCCTTGTACAGAAAAGAAGAATTAGCTGATGGAAAAAGGGTTGTTGCTAATATGGTGACCTGGGGGGGAGGGGGGGACTTTTGGCGTTGGATGGGTGGTAGAGCTGTACTAGTGATGAAGGGATTGCTATTTATTGGTGGGTTTGATATGGACAATGGTGGTTAAGTGGTGGTTGGATGGTGTGATGTCAGCTACAAGACAGGTTACAAGCAAAGAGGAGATGCAGGAGGTGAAAGAGACTGAGGAGAATTTGTTGATGGAGAGGAATTTGAGGAACTTATGCCATTGGGCCAGAAAACAAAAATGTCATTGATGTATCGTAACTTGAACAAGGGTTTGTGAGTGAAGGAAGGGCTGAATCTACTTCCTATGGTGTAGCCTTTGGTTGGGAGGTAGAAACGGCTTTGTGAGTCTAGATGAAGTAGAACCCCTGCCGTTCAAAACATGCCCACTCCTTGTAACCCTTCCCACTGAATTCCTCTCCCACCTCTTCCATCTACCCTGAGGGTTGTCGGTGAATGTGTAAGTGACAACGAACTTGGTTTTAAAAACACAGACTCGTGAAGATAAATACGGAAAAATTTTTACACATTTTGGCGGCCATGCTAACATTGTTGGGAAGCGATTACTGATCTGTTACTTTGTGGGATGGAAGAGGGAGGGATGGGAAGGGGATGGCTGGCCAGTGGGCTAGATTTTGTCTGTGTGGTTCAAGTGCTCTCGTTGCTACATAGGCCATCTCTTGAGTTCTTAATTATGTGTTAGTTGCAGATTCAGGGAGGGATTCTAGGATGAAGAAAGAGGAAAAATTATTGGGAGCTTGGCAGTGGGAAGCAGTATGTTTAGGGATGGGGTCAAGGAAGGGTGGAATTTTCGTGGAGTGACGGTAGCCATACATATATGGTGGGAGAGGGGTAGTGCATTTGCCAATGTGGAACAAGGGGCAGGAATTGCAGCAGAGATGGTTGACCATATTGGTGGAAGTGCAGTTGGCCATTGAAGAAGATCTGTTGGAAGAGGGGGTAGCAGAAGAGCAGAGGAGGGAGCAGCATTTTCACCTAGGGCAGTTGAAACGTGAGCTCCCTGCAAGCCTCTTGCTGATAAAATCCTTCCCTACTGCTGCCAATTACACCCCTCAAACCATAATCCACTGCCCCAACAGGCTCATCCTTGTTAGCACTTTCCTCCCATCCGTGGCATCCATGAAATCAATAAATGCTCCATAATTTATAACCTATATACTATATACTAATAACCTATATAGAGTATGTCCTTATTCCTCTTCTTACCCTTGTGTCCCACTCTATCTAAGTGTCCCTCAAACCTAGGTGCTGTTGAAAGAGGTCTGTCATAACCTTCATTATCCACATCTCTTGAAATCTTGGATGAAATGGAACCTATCACCCAGATGAAGCCCTGAGAATTTTTCACTCAACTAATTCAGCATAAAAGCAGCAGGTCCTTCATCACCTAGGATGTTTGTTTCCTCTCCATACCTTCTGGCTGTTTTGAATGCGAGGGATCTTAGGCTGATCAAAATTTGCAGTTGTTTCTCGCTGATAGCCAAAGAGAAGGTCAAAATTTGAAGTAAGCGTGAATTTAATGGGAAGAGCAACACCCATCATGGATGAAAAGAATTGCTGCCCTGTTCATGTCACACATCTCAGAAAAGTAAATGCAGTCTTTTCTCGAGCCAGGATGGTGGTGGAGGTCTTTCTTTTGTTCGGAATGTTGATATTGCCCATTGCCCATAAATGAGTGAATGGGATTGACAGGTTTTTGCCTCTGTGAAGTGATTCTGGATAATGGAGTGAAGGTTGGGCTCACTGATTGAGTGAATTAAAAGGAGTGCTTTGTGACTTTCTAAAGGTGGAATAAAGGACATTGAATTGTTGTTTTTATTATTAGTCATTTTCAGAGTATTCATATTATGAGGTATTCAGAGTGAGTGTAATTGTTTTGGGCCCTTTCTGTGGAAAATGAAATAGAGACAACATATGATCTGGTACTTTCGCAGCATACTTGATGTGGGATTTCTTTTCGCATTTTCCATCTCAGTAGTCTGGCATCTCCATCTTACTATGTAGTCACTGACCAACATAGTGGCCTGACCTGATGAAGAACCGAAAAGAAATCCTGCATCCAGACATCAGAGTTAAACGGAATCTAGCCAAACCTGAATAACGTAGACGTTATTCTAAAGGAGATTTGATGGTTATATAGGTAATGGTCTTTTGCTGATATTTTTCAGTGATTGCAAAGGTGTGAAACTGCTTGAAACAGTTTCAAAACTGATTTTATCCTCAGTTTCTTCAATTTCTTTCACATTCCTTTGTGAAACCTCATTGCAGCAAGATTTCACTTGTTACGATGTTTATATGATCTTTTCGTGATCTTTTTATGACTAGTACCCCTAACAGTGTTGGCAATATTGGATTTCTCTAGGCACATCTTCTAGGATTAAGCCTTTTTGCTGGAAATTTCTCCTGTGTAATCATCCATCCACAATTTATCATCACCGGAAGGATAAAAGTGGTCTCAGTGGCATACACAAGTTCCTTTTCCCTAGATTGAAGAAAAAGGGTGACAGAAATTTTTTCATAGAGCAATGAAGGCAATCCACAAAGCCGCACCATGCTGAGGGGCTAACTTTGCACCTAGGTGTGAAGTCTGTTTTTGTTGTGTTGCCTTCATATTTTGCAGTCTGTTTCTTGTTGCGTTGCCTTCATATCTCGCCGTGCATGAGCTCCAGACGTTTTTGGTACCCGTGATTCTACATGCAATGTGCGGAAGCTAGAGGACATGCAAGGGACAACGTTTGCATATATGTGCGAAGTCTGTCCATGACCATCAGAGTGCATTGTGTATGCTTCATTTTCTCGTTGATTTTCAAAGTGCACACATGGTTCTCACTTTTCTGCCTGAATTCCATGTTTTCAAGTATCTTAGTAGTCGTAGTGGCCCTTTCTGTGAAAATATCCATTTTCGTCAAGTGGATACTTTAACGATGGGAGAAGAATTGGATTTCACTCGATTGGACTTGGAGATGTGGACATTGAAGACTCTGGTTCTGACTCGAGCCTTTCTGTGGAAATAAGCTCTGACTCGGGAGATGCAGTGACACCGTTGCAAGTGGGAGTGTGGGGTGAAATGTCAGCATTGAATCCTTCTCCTGCTCCACCAAATGTTTCCTTATTATGGGATTTCCTCATTGAATTTCGATCTGGACCCTCGAGTGTAGTGTTTTGAAGTAATTTGAACTTTTTTTTATTATGAACTCATTGTGTTTAAAGTGAGTGAAAACAATTGTTATGCTAGTGCCTCATAGGAAAATGAAGCAGGACCGAGTACATCTACAAAATACCGAGCTAGCCACCCCAAGGGTGTGTGGAACGGGGTGATTCCACAACAGGCATGCAGCACTCATCCCAGCTGAAATCAGAACCGTCCACCTTCTTTCGACCGCTAGGTGCTGGCCAAAAGCAGTCAGGATAACGATGCATGGTCAGACCAGAAATCAGGGGAGTTGTAGTGGCGAAAGTCAGTAGTGCATCATGACCGCAGAGATTAGAGTGTTTTTGGCTCTTATAATATTACTGAGCATTGTACAAAAGCCACACATTGAGTATTATTGGTCGACGTGATCAATGCTTTCACCTCCATTTTTTGGCCAGACAATGTCTTACCAGAGATTTGTGAAAATAAGACAGCATCTGAATTTTGTGTATAATGCTGGTTATGATCCCCAAACCTACCATGCATGCATAACTGGACAAAATCTGGGAGGTTCATCAGAAATTTGAGGGGAAATTCTAGGTGATCCACACCCCAGAATGGGATGTTACCATTGATGAAAGACCTATCGAGGGTGGATTGGGATGGCATCAGTTCATGCCAGTAAAGCAGGCTCGCTTTGGCATAACATTTTTTGTATTATGGTAGTCAAAGAGGGGATATGTGTAGTTGAGTATGATATACATGGGGAAGGGAGCTGTTCTCGATAAGGACCTTGGCCGTAATCCCATGTCATCACAGATTGTGATGTTACTGATGAAGCCCCTACACTACAAAGGATATTGCTTGACCTCATTTCTGTACATTTCCTGCATTAGCCGAGTTGTTGGTTTCCCGGTTCACAGATACCTATGGGACACTGATGAAAACCAGGAGAGAAATACTAATGGTGCTGAAAGGAAAAAAATGAAAAAGGGGGAAGTGGCAGCCTTCTCAAAAGCTAAGTTAATGGAGATTTAGTAGAGAGACAAAAAGGAGGTGTCATTGCTATCATCAGTGCATAATTGTGGCGTGGTGAAGAGAGGGAAATTAAATGAACAACCAGTGGTTGTTGTGGACTATAATGACTCTATGGGAGGAGTGGGCCGTGTGGACCTACACTTGGCCGCTTACCCCATGAAAGGGATTTAAAAAAAACTTGTTGTTTCACCTGCAGATCTTTCCTTATGGAACTCTCTTGTTCTCTACTGTGACACTGGCTGGAGAAAAGTCTATTTAGACTTTTGTCTCAGGCAGATTGAGCAGCAAATAAATGCACATCGCCCCAGTGCTGTTACCCCATGAGTGGGTAGGCCATCTGCAACGACTTACCCACGCCTCATGGACAGGGATTTTTCTGAAGCAATTCCTCCAAACAGAAAGGTAATCCTACCGAACAGTGTTTCCTATGTTACCAAAAGAGAGATACAAGGGGGAAATATACTTGGTAAGGAAGCAAAGCTAATACTGTCCCAATTGTGAAGTGATTCTTGGTGTAACCTCTTGTTTTAGGATTATACATATGGCAAAAAACATTAGAGGACTTTGTTTTGAAGTGAAGGTATTTCATCAGCATAAAATAAGTTTTTTGGTATTTCTTGTCTGAATAAACAAAACATGTTTATTTCAAAAAAATTAAGAGAGATTATGTCTATAACACAGTGTGTGTAAATATAGGTAAAATTCAATAATTTTTAAAGTTTAAAAGAATATATAAAAAAAGGTCTCAGAGTGCTATTATTCATACATGTTATTTTGTATGTGAATAAATAACATTAATCTTTAATACAAAAATTGATTTTTTTGGATCTTAAACCCCAAATTAATGCATCAGGGAAGCAGTTAATCCACCTTCCTTAGCAAATATACGATGTTCTGTTATAATATGTGATCCAAGTTGTTGGCCTTTTTTGCTGCACTCATTTTACAAATATTAATAGCGTAAAATCACATGAAAGAAATTAACCTATGCATTTAAGCTGAGGTCATCTTTATCCCATGTCAGCCAATATCTAATCTTCACATCTCAATTTGAAAAACGGTAGAGAGTTTGACTATAGGGAGGGTGGCAGTGTAAAGAGAGGCAGCAGTCTCAGAAGAAGGCATTGATGGTGCAGATCAAAAAAATGATCAGTCTAGTATTGATAGCCATAGCTTTGGGCGAGAGTGAAGTTCATAGAATCCACAAGGTACTGAGATGTGGAAGGCAACAGTAAGCCACTGTGTCAGCCTCCCTAGAATATGCTGCCTTGCATTTAAACTATATTTGACTCTATGGCATTCCTCCCGGTGATACAGATGTCTAGCTGTACAGAGGAAGAAGTGTACGAGAAAATAGGAGGAGCCCTTGGAGTAGTGAAGGATGAAGAGGACCTCTACGTAATGGGAGGCTGAAATGCAGTGGTGGGAGAGGGAAAAGAGGGATGCAGCACAGGGCAAAGACAGTTAGAGTTCAGCCTTGAGAAGGATGTAGTAGTAGCAAACAGTCTCTTTGAACAACATTGGTGCAGAAGATACTCATGAAAAATGCCATGGGATATTGCCAGGTACCAAGGAGACAACATACTGGCCAGAGTGAGATACAAGAAGCAAGTGACCCAGTGCACAGATGCCAGTGCATGTATAAATAGTGATTGCAACCTTGTAATCATGGTGATTCTCCTTTGACACAAGAAAATAAAGAAGATCCTACATGAACCAAGAAAATCTAATGGAAGTAGAGAGTGATGTTGACGGGGAAGACTGGAGACATACTGTGGAATGAATTCGATGAAGCAGTGAAAGACCTCAAGAAAAACAAAGCACATGGAGCAGACAACGTCAATAGAGAAATCATCAAAGTGTCCTTCAGTAAATCCAAGGGCAACACGTACCAAATAATCCAAGATAACTACCAAATTCTAAGGCCTCCAGAGGACTTTTAAAGGAGTGTGATGATTGCAATCCTGAAGAAGAGGACAAGGTCTGAGAAATTGCAGGAGCACTAAACCTAAAGTCTAGTGTCACATTCATCAAAAATACTTGTAAGATTTATAAGCCAAAGGATGGAAAGGAAAATTGAAGACAACCTCTCAGAAAACCAAATAGGATTTAGGAAGAACAAAGGTACCAGGGAGGCTTGAGAGTGATAGTAGAGAAAATAATCCATGTGAAGAAGCCTCTGTATGGGGCATTCATGGACTTGGAGAAGACCCTTGACAATGTTGAGTGAAACAAGATATTCAGGCTGCTGGAAAAACTTAGAACCTGGCTTCCAGGTATTCATTTGAGTACCCAAGTATGAAGATGTGAATACCCAGTCGAATTTCATGGGATAGTACAATTGTATGGGCCATTGGATTGTGGTATTCAGTGGTATTCACCCAGGAACTTGTGTGATCATTGTGACACTCAGGTACTCTGGTGTAAAAAAAGGACTTGGGTACTCAAGTATTCATTCGTGTACTCATGTACTTGTCCAGGTATCCAGGTATTCATTCAGGTACTCAATTACCAGTGAATGAATACATTTGGCCCATCCGTAGCATGTGGAAGGGAGGAGCTGAACCAGAAGACATACTGAGAAGAGAGAAATTCGAGCAAGTGGATTCCTTCCCCTATTTCAGAAGTGCCATCATGTTGGACGGAAGAAGTACAACGGATGTCAAGCGGAGAATAGCCCAAGCTGAGCAGGCATTTGCGGTGAAAAGACAGCTGCTTTGTTCAAAGAGGTTATGTCTACAAATGAGAAAACTGTATGTGAAAACATTTCTGAAGGGGTAGGTCATACTATGGATTGGTAGTGTGGACCATTAAAAAAATAGATGAGAAAAGACAAGGAAGCTTCCAAAACCTGGTTCTGGAAGAGGATGCTGATGATCAAATTGGTGGAAAAAATAAATGATGAAATTTTCAGAGGAGTAGGAGAGGAAAAGACCGCACGGAACACTATGTACATAAGAGGAACCAAATTGGTTGTACATATCCTGTGGCTCAATAGGTTTGTACATACATACATACCCATCATGCCGTTCCCTTCCGGGGTAGGCACGGTCAAATTGTTTCACTCATTAATACATAATTGTACACCTAACTCTGCTTCAAGAATTTCCTCCATAGTGACCTATCCTTACAAACCTCTTTTGCCTCATTTACCCCCATACACTGTTTCATACACACCCTCCTGTTTTTAAAACTCATAATATTTCTCCTCCTAAGAATTTCCTCAACCACATTCAACCACAACTTTCTCGGCCTACCTCTACCTCTCGCACCATTCATTCTACTCTCATATATCTGTTTCGTCATATTATTTGACGTCATATCATATTATTTCGTCATATTATTCGACTCTCATCCATTCTCTCAACATGGCCAAACCAACGAAGCACACTCCTTTCATACACATCCATTACTGGAGCATCTAACCCACATTCATTCATGACCTACTCATTCCTGACCCTATCCATTCTACTTATGCCGTAAATTCTCCTCAGATAACTCATACCCACGGCATTTAGTCTACTCTTATGCCTATTCTGACATACCCATGTTTCACTACCATATAGCAAAGTGGGAAGAAGTACACTTTTGTACATGGCGATTTTCGCTTCCTTAGACAGGCACTCATTCCTTGATATGCTCCATGTGCTCCCTACCACTTTCCTTCCAGCATTCGCACGTCACCTTATCTCCTCATCTATTCTTCCATCTTTTGCATACATCTTACTTAAGTACACAAAATCATCCACCTGTTCAATTACTTCACCATTCGCCCTCATCCTACAGTTATTCTCCCCATTCTCCTTATCCATAGGCTTAAATTGGGGGGGGAGGCACGGAGGGTGGCAGTCGCCACCCCAATATTCCCCGGAACCACATGCAGATGAGTTGTACCTCAGATGTGTGGGGAAAGCGAGTGCAAAATGTGTTACTTTAAAAGAACTTCATTATATACTTAAAAATTCCCTCGAGTTGGCAACAGTGGCCAATGGCGACTTCTGCCGTCCTGCATCATACATGTTTGTCTTTAATATATAAGAGTGCCATCAGTTATCATTCAGCATGCGTGTTAGCAGCAGTAGTTCTTCTGATAGCAGTACTGCCCGATTGAAACTTCGTGGCCCATGCGATGTCGGTTTTCGCCCTAGGCGAGTCTATTTTGAAGAAGAGGTGTTAGATGGGGGGAGGGGGGGGGTAGGTGCAATTGCCATTCTCTCTCCCAGGACTTTGACCTCGTGCTCTCGCTGCCACCCGCACCGCTTTTGCTGCTCGTGACAGTCTTCAAAAGTGGGGGGTGGATAATGCTTCGGAGACAGGCACGTGGGAAGAGTTTTAATATGCTCAAGTTCATTCAAAATGAAGCAGTGGACGGAATAACTATTCATTTGAAGTGAGTGGAACTGTTTTTCGTTAAGTTTGGAAAAAACCGTGCGATCAGACGAAAGAAGAAGAAATTATATTAAACTAAGCTAACAAGGGAAAAAAATATCTGTGAAGATATTTTTATTTATCATTACACAAGCACATTATACAAGTCCATGAATAATTTGTAGGATTTTATAGAACTAACAAACTGACGGTGAATCTTTGGCAAATCTTTTGAACTCAGTTCTAACATCTTTAGATCTAGACAAAAATAATCTGCGTGCACAATACTACGATGTTGCATCAAGTATGCGAAGACTGTACAAGGGTGTGGCATCAAGATTACAAAAATAAAATTCAATGGCTATGTACATTCATTGCTATGCACTCATGTATATAATCGATGCATAATAAGTTGCTGTACAGTTGTTCCTGCAATTATAAATGTATTTTTTGACCTCCAGAACTTTTACAATTTTATTGAACGATCGTTCAAACGTCTTGCTATCTTTAAGAAAATTCAAAAAAGTTTTCATTCTTTTTTGGGGGGAACTACAACGCTAAAGTCTCTGAGTGACAGTTGGTGGTATTTTAGAGTAGAGGCAGCGCGATCTTTACTTGATAACTTTGACGCAACTATTGAAGCGTTACAAGAAAATGCGCATGATGACCCTTCAGTTGGTGATGCTTACTCTCTTCTAAATAGGATTGAAGACTTTCATTTTGTCTTTTGCCTTATATTTCAGTACTATTCAGTATATTTCAGTGTGACATTTTATCTAAAACTCTGCAGTCTAGCAAAATTACCTATGCCACTGTAAATGAAGTTGCTAAAAGCACCACTGAAGTGATAGCATATTTTATAAATGACTCTTTTTTTCAATCAGCTGTGGGATTACTGCAGTCAATTGGCAGAAAATTGTCATTTTAAGCCAGCATCGCTCCCAAGAATCAGGAAGGTTCCTAAAAAATTAGGTGGCGGGTCCAATAACTCATTTGATTCAGTGGAACAATACTATAGAATGGCAGTCGTTTACCCTGTAGTAGATATTCTCCTTTCAGAAATTAACAATCGCTTTTCTGAAAATAACTTGATAATTTTTCACCATCTGTCAAGTCCTTAGTGCAAATGAGTTGAATGAACATAGTGCAAGGAAAGTTTAGCATCTTGTGAGCGGACATTCTCCTACCTAAGACGTCTTAAAACTTATTGCCGAAACACTACAGGTCGGGAAAAGTTTCTTCCATGTCTCTTTTGGCCTTTGAGCGGGATGTGTTAATCGATGTTAGCAAAGTAATTAATAATTTTGATTTTATTGAAAATCACCCACTACATTTTAAGTGAAAGATGCATGGCTGGACTTACCAAGAGCAACTTGCTCTATAAGAAGTAGTTTTAAAGGTTTGTAAAAATAACTAACCATGTCATAAGTACCACAACGGTATTTCTTTTGTTAAAATGAACTAGATTTGTATCTTACATCTATAAGGGTCAGTTATAATTTTGTATTCTTTTCAAACTTTCAGGTCATAAATTTATTAAAATTGGTTCAAACAATACTCCAGTACTATATTTATTTTTGCCCCACCTATATACATGGAAATGAAAAATACAATATTCAGTATTGTTGTAATATTTATGTACTAGAGGGTTTCGAAATTTATTAATCCGAATTTGTATTAGCATTATTGAAGAAGTGGAAAGTTCACAAAATACCTTGGTGAAGATAAAAACAACATTTTTTTAGACTCTGGTATTAAAAGTAAATTTTCGCCCCCCCCTCCTCAAAACCAGTGGTCACCGTGACAGTGCCACCCCAAGGAAATTGCTGAATTTACGCCTATGTCCTCATCAAAAACTACTACTTAAGTCTTGCACGCATTTACCTTCAATTCCATTCTCTCCATTAATTCACAAAACTTATCTAGGAGCTTCTGTAATCCCTGTTGACTGTCTGAGATCAAAACAGCATCATCCGCATATAGAAGAACTCGCACGTTCACATTTCCAATCAAAACACCATCGTTTCCACTACATGCGTCGCGAACAAATTTGTCCATATACTATACATTAAACAGCCATGGAGACATTATGCATCCTTGCTTTACACCCCAATTTATTACAAACCAATCACTCAGGAGCCCATTAACTCTTACACTTGCCTTACTATTGTCATACATCGCCATCATAGCATTCAATAACTGCCCATTCACTCCATAGTCTCTCAAAACCTTCCACAACTTCTTTCTGTTTACTCTGTCACATGCCTTCTCTAAATCGACAAACGCACAGTACACTTTCTTTTGGGCACTCATAAATTTTTCTATCACTTGCTGAAGTGAAAAAACCTGGTCACTACATCCTCTCCCAGGCATAAACCCACACTGCACAACCCATATTTTGTCGGAAGTAATATTCCTCACTCTTTCGATTAATATTTTACTGAACACTTTTCCCGGGATACTCAATAAACTAATGGCCCGATAATTATTACATTCGGTCTTTTCTCCCTTCCCTTGTACAAGGGAACAATGATAGCATTCTTCCAATCTGCTGGAGCAACAGAAACCTGTAAGCATAAATTGTATAGTTCACGCAGTCTAAAAATTAGTACAGTAGAACCCTGTTAAGAAGGTTTTCAAGGGTCCGAGGGTTGAAAACTTCTTAAGCAGGAAAACTTAATAAGAGGGAAAGCTGGTAAAAATTTATCGGATATTTCCTGATATGTTAAATAATAGAAAGTAAATACAAATTCATCTCATTTTATCAAATAGTTTATGGTCTCAAGGATGGGAGGAAAAGAAAGAATCTAGTGTGGTTTGTTTCATAAACCTTTTCCTTAAAGCTACAGAAAATGATTCCACTTCATTCAAACTTTCAAGGGTGCTGTCAGGAACACCAGAAACACTGTCGATAAATGTCCGAAACACAGACAGAGCATTCATAGCCTCACAGTAAGTAGGTACCACACTCCCATCTTCAACCTCCTCTTCACTCTCTTGCTCCAGGTGGTCCCCCTCACATAACTCTTCAATTGTCTGCATAGACCAAGGCATGACACTGTCATCGACTTCAATAAAATCCGTGAAATTCCCATTGAAATAAAAAATTTCTTTAAAACTATGCCATTAATTCTGGACGAAATCTTCTCCCCCCTCTATGTCAACAAAATTTTTACTCTGCACAGATGTACCCTCACCCATTAACACTTCTGGACTTGTATGGAATCGAGCTTTATGGAAACAATTAGCTATCATTGTAGAACCAATTTGTTCCCAAGATGCAGCTAAATAATGTATACCCTGTAACACTGATAGCTTGAAATTATTCACTGGGGCAGCCATACCTACTAGAACTAGCATGTAAAAGCAGTCTATGGACAAGCCTCTTCCTAAAGTAAGTTTTCAAAACTTTGATTACACCCTGATCCATGGGCTGCAAAACTGCTGTGGAATTCTCGGGGAGAAACTCAACCCTCACATTGCTCAAACACTCAGTGTTTTTCAGGTGAGCTGGGCAGTTATCAATGAATAGTATTATTTTCCTATTTTTACCCCCCATACTAGAATCAAGAGCCTTAAGATCTTCTTCTCTTCTAAAGGTTATCCTTGTTGTTCCTGCCATGACGTCCAACAATCTCTTTTTTCAGCCTTCCTCTTCATTTCTTTGTGCACGAGGTGCATCCCATTTCCATCGCCAATATGTACTTTTAGGTATGAAGTTCTCGGTCGTCCTCTCTGTCTTTTGCCTAGAGTTTTTCCTTCCATAATATTTTGTATGAAGTTGTCGTGCCTGAGTAAGTGTCCGATGAGCTTTGATTTTATTTTTTTGCACTGTTTCCAATATTTCTCTTTCTGTATGTACTTCATTTAGTACTTGCTCATTAGTTTTCCTGTCGGTCCACCTAGTTTTTGTAATCCTCCTCCAAAACCACATTTCTGCAGCTTCAAGTTTGGTCATTTCACTCTTCCTTAGTGTCCATGTCTCGCATCCATATGTTAGCACACTCCATAGAAAGCTTTTCAGGAATTTCTTCCTAGTCTCAATACTAATGCTGTTATTTACTTGGAGACTTTTCTTTAATTGAAAGGCTTTCTTGGCTAACGTTATTCTTCTTTTGACCTCTGAGGAGCAGTTGTTATGATTCTCTAATATGCTACCCAAGTAGCAGAACTCTGTCACTTCCTCCAGTCTCACTCCGTCTATACATATATTCATTATCTTTCCACTTCTCTTTCTTTCTACCACCATGATTTTTGTTTTCTTGGTGTTTATTTTAAGTTTTTTTTTTAAGTTTAAGAATCTTGAGCATTTGACTTAATTCCTTCTCTGAGTCAGCTACTAGAGCTATGTCGTCTGCAAATCGAATGCAATCTATTTGTTTGCCATTTATTTTAATTCCTCTTGTCTTTGTTTTCTTTTCAGACATTGCTTCTTCTATGTATAAGTTAAACAAGAAAGGCGATATTGGGCGACCTTGTCTAACACCTCTTCTTACATTTGCTTCTTTCTTGGTGCCACTGATTTCTGTTTCCGTACTTTGGTTTTTGTAGAGGTTTAAAATCAATCTTTTGTCTCCCCAATCCTACCCTATTTTGCACATTGCTCAGAACAGTGGTCTCCAGTTGAGATGGGCTAAGTCGATCATTTTAGTGATTCAATCATTTTGATTTGAGTCACTTAAAAGAGTCAATCAACTGATTCAATCATTTGATTCATTGTGACTTGTAAGTCAGATTGATTAGATGAATCACAAGACTCACGTGAATCGAAAGACTCGAATGAATCAAGGTTAAAGAGACTCAAAAACTTGAATGATGCTAATTGATGCCATCAATCTATTTGAATAATTGATTTCGAATAATTACTATCGTGCTTAGAAATTTAGGAAGGCTGATTGATTTCCATATTCCACAAATTTTGGATCTGCATTAAATTGGAGATTTTCAAGTACTATAGTCACGAGAATATTTAGAGAGGCAAAACTGTCATAGACTCTGAATTCAAGAAGAATAATGTCAAACTATGTACAGTGGCGGAAAAAATTAACGCAAAACTCATTGGCGTCTGAATGCGGCGTATGCGGGAACTAATTGAAATCGCTTTTCCTTCAACAACTTGACAACACTGATTCAGCCAATGGAAACCGGGAATATTCAAACTCTCAATGAATGGAGTATGATTGTACGCATCACATGAATAGGAATACAAATAAGGTTCACATTCGCGAGACCGTCGTGGAGTTATAAACGTGATGAGTTTGCATCGTCCCGCAGCCAGTCGAGGTTACGAAGTCGGAGTCAATTATGTAGAGATACTTACCACATTTATTTTAGAGCTTGGGACCATTTTAAAAACATTTTTCTCGTTTGAAACTTAAGAAAAGTTACGATGAAATAATAATTACTTGGGACAAAAGACACACATATTCTCCCGATCAAATCCGCTTAACAATAAAAAGGTTTTCCACGCGTAGGAAATAGCTGTCGATGACCGTTGTTTAATAGGCCTCAAACTACTTCCGATAAATATCATGCATTACAATTAACTTTTTGGCATATTATCCTGTGAATTTTAAGTTAAAATATGGGATATCTGGTAGAATAGAACGGTTTCCATGAGGAGAAATTTTTCTTTTATCCTATATCTTAATACCCTACATAAAGTAAATTAAATAAAACTTTGTATACTCCACTATAGGTTTATTAACACGACCCAGGTTTCGACACTTCTTTCAACAAGTATGAAGATCTCCTGAAAATGACACGAAGTGTCGAAACCTGGGTCGTGTTAATAAACATATGGTGAAGTATACAAATTGTTATTTAATTTACTATGAATTACTTCCACAAAGTCAAGCCTGGAACCATTTCCTTTGCGAAAAGTACCCTACGTAAAATTCCGCCCTCAATCATTCAGGTAGTCCAAACACTTAAATTTCTTCAATCCTACTAACGTATTATTATTTACTTTCTGAAAATTACTTTCAATAGTTCAGGACATCTTATTTGACCCCGTTTTTAAAGAAAATGTTGGCATTCACTTTTTTCGATGTATACTAAGAACCACTGGACTTATCTTGATAGATTCGGTAGCCTAGAGGGAGAGAGCGTTTGTCTGCGGCCACGAAAGTCTGGAGTTCAAATCTTATCGTGGCCTCTTCTCGTGCCCTAATAATCCCTTACTTCTATGCGATGTGATTTTATTGTCGTCAAAACTTCGCAGGGATTCGCAGAAGGTCCAGCGAATGGATATTGACCTCAACCATGAGTGTGTCTGAGTTTTATACATATTCGGGCTTTGTTAAGGAATCAAAGTGGTCTCCTTAATCGTCAAATGAAATGTTTACTTCCCATTCTCGGGTTCTCGGCTCCACATGATTTCTACGTCCTGCCTGTATTTTGATGTTTATATGCACTCACCAAGTTATCGATCAATGAAAAGCTATCCATGAATGAGGGAATAGACCGGATCTCTGATTGTGTCAATTACTCGATTCAGTCAACTTACCTGAGGCTACTTTCACTTTTGAATTACTTTGAAATGATTAAGTAAAGATGACAAATATTTTGATTATAAATTAGAGTTTGGTGCCATCTTCCGAATTTGTAAATTACTTATCTGAGTGAGAGGTCAAATAAGTGTGGAATTATCTTGAAATCATCATTAAAATGGTTTTTGAAGTTTTCCCAGCATTATTTTCAAGGTTGCAATGGGAAATACATTAACCATATAGTTTAACAGTTCAAATTTAAGAATGGAGGGTAATACTTAAGAGGATAAGGCAAATTACTGAATCATTTAAATAACTTTTGACACATTCACAGTGAAAAATGTTTGGCTAAAATTATGTAGTTAAATTTTATGAGGAGCATTCTTACCCTCACCCGTAAGTAATACTCCGACAACAATGCACCGCGTATCTCCCCTGTGAAAGTGATAAAGTAATAAAAATCACCATTCCATGCAGCGACTAAGCAGTAATTAGATATATCCTGTATGTTAATTTGTATACTCTTCATAAATCCGCTGAGTTGTCAATAGAGTAAATATTAGGAATGTGCACCATCAATGATTATACAATTACTACAGCCGTAAAGAATCTATTCTTCTCCAAATATGTCGTATTATTATTGCTTCTATGGAGGTTAAAGTTATGTGTGCCCTACATGAAGATATTAAAAGACTTTTCACAGGATCATAAATTTCATCTCTTAGCGCTAATGAATTTTTGAAAGGGCACTATACAGCTTTATATGGAACAAGTGTTAAAGGTTCAGATGTATTCGTAAGTCTCTCAACCTGAGACGTGTGCACATGACCACAGTAGTTTATCTTTGAGAATTTAGCTGGTATTAATATAAAGGATGAGGATGTTTATTAGCCTAATAATCCATCCCCCTCCATTCTCGATTTCCTGACCAAGTCTCTGAGACATGGAGTTGCCCAAATTTTGACATCATCTTACTCTGGTCCATTTTCCATTCTTCCTCCACCATGTTCCACATGGCATCTAAATTTGGGGTCGTTTCGTTTGAGGGAGGAATGAACGCTTGTTTCTCACATTTTCATGATAATGAATGCCCAAATACTTCCTGTGGATTTGAGATCTGGGCTCCGTGCAGCCAGCTCCATCTGTGTTAAATGGTTTGTTTTGAACCATCCAGAATTTAGACGTTTGTTAACTCGCTAATATTCATAATTGCGGATGAAAAATGAATGTCAATTAACATTTGAATAAACATACGTAGTTCTCATTATAGCTGACAATTTGATGACTTCCGTCCAATGGTAGGGAGAAATAGGATTTTTTACATTTAAACACCAAATAAAAGTTCAGTTGGTGAAAGTCGAAGGCGCAACATCTATTCGGGTAATTTTTCGACACACATATTTGCCTTTAACAAATCTACCACCCAATTCCTCCACCTGAGAGAAAGATGAGGCATGGTTAAAAGTTAATAAGATCCTTTTTCCTCCAAAAATTTAGGGAGAGGCTGCTAAAACTTTGAAAAATATCCCTGCTTGCGCTGTCTGCTCTGCTAATCCACCTATCGACGCTCGTCTCAATGAAGTAGTCATCCGTAAACCTTTGCGAAGTTCCGGGTGTTAGTGGTCGGGGTAGATTGTTGTTGTGAATGACGCAGAGGTTTTTCCTGCGCCAGAGAGAATAGGCTCATCGCACTTCAAAAAGTTCGGAGGCACCCGTCGAATTCTTTTGAGGGGCTGAAAGAAGTCAAATACCACTTCTTTCCGGTGGGTTAAACGACTGCAATAAATGACAGTAAGTTTTGTATTTATAACATCAATAAACATGATCTTTGGCAGAAAAGATATCGTCTGCAACATTAGAGGAAAATAATGTCTTATTAAAGGCATACTACGTCCCAAATCAATATCATTCGCCCTTCATACATTCCCAGTTTGAATAGATTAGTATTGGCGAAGCTTTGTTTTGACACGAGGAAACCTTTTGGGATTCTCAAGATTCTCACAAGATTACTCGTTGCTTTAACAAAGACTGTCAGCTGGCCTCAAATCCCTTGCACGAATGGAACTAATGGCGTTTGATTGGAATGATCTGGACTGATGAGATTAAATCTGAGAACTCCTGCTGCTTTCTGTTTGTTTGTCAGAGAGAGTAGTTTACTTTTTCCTTTCCTTATCGTTCCATTAAATGTTCTCAGACAAAATCACCACGCATTGTAAAAGTGACTCAGATCACAGTAACTCATACAGACGCAAATAGATGCACCGAAAGGATTCGAAACTCCATCTGAATTTTGCCTTGAAATAAGAAAGCTCGGTAGTCGTATCTGGGTAACAAACCTGAGTTGCGATCATGGTTCTTCATAATGGTATTCCTTAATTGCGCTCGTGATTTCAAAAACGTGATCGTCATCAAGAAAGATCAGGTGCTTCATAGCAGTGTAATGCGCTCCCAGGACTTTGAGCATTGCCCTACCAATGCGGCTTGCCTATGGATGACGACAACGACCACGAGAAGGAAAGAACCGTAATCCCACCCCTGGTCGAGACAGTTTTGCGTTTTTAATCCAATTTATGGTCAATTAAAATGATTTTTACGTGGCAAATTTTCTCTTTTGTATTTATAACATTTCATATCATTAGCCAGTCATTACAACTACGTATTACATTAATTCATATCACCTATATGTGACCATTCAAATAAAAGTCATCTGCGTTCATTGAAAGTCGAACACGGACCACTCTTATGCTGGCGAAATACGTCTGACAGCCGCAAAATTAACCATTACCTATTAATTTATTTCATTCATGACATTTTACTTCAAACTGAAGTCTTTTAAAAAGCTTTTTTGTTAATTTTATATGTGCGGCGAATTTATAGCTAATAAATGTAAGAACACATTATGCAGTCAGACGTAAAAGAGTTGTTTATCCATAACTACACCTAATTTGGGTTAAATTTCTCTGAACGTTTATTCGTATGTTCAGCATTTACTAGATAAAGCTTCACAGTAAGCAGCTCGTCAGCGAACTTCCTGTGATAACATGAAAGAAACGTCGGAAAGATATATCTAGATTATTCGGTATCAATACGAAAGCATTAATTTTTAATTCGTGAAATTTTATATTTGCGTATATTTTTATATGTTAATCCCATTCTGACAAACTAAGGATGGATTTATATTGGGTTGTGAACGAATCATTAATAGATATCCGTTTTGAAATTGAAACTTCATCAATCTACATATTGAAAATCGTGAAAAATTACATCTCGTAGACTATATCTATTTTAATTAAATCTTTTTTGCATCAGCACTTGGAGTGAATAAATTTCAATGTATATTATTTCGGTGAAAGAGACACAGGACGCGTCATTCAAAAAGATCCTCGAAAATTCGACCATAATGAATACCCCTCGGTGATAGCAGATGAAGATTTCAGAACATATTCCGAGTTGGGTGGGATAGTGAATATTTGTCATAAACAGTCTTTCAGTAACAACGATATTATTTGACGTAAGAAACATGCTTAAATATGCACAGCGATAAACCACGACTGAATGCACGAATAATATGAGAAGAAAGCTCGAAAAATAAGCGATTAATGAGAAAGTTCTAGCCTCCGGCAAATGTGAGTTCCATTGCGGATTTCAAATATTTGCGTTAGACGATGTCTTCCTCAGTGTTGCCAGTCTTTATTAGTGTATGCTGCTCCTAGAAGTTCCCAAGAATGCCGCAATCTAGCGCGCGAAAAATTTTGCGTTAATTTCTTCCGCCACTGTACATGAAAATCAAATCACTAGCTCAGACTACACAAATTAATGTACATGAATGTTTTCTGATCTGCAGTGTTGAATTACATTCAATTAGGAGCTTTCAACTGAGCAGGTAATTAAAATTCTTATCAAGTTTACCAACTTTAATGATGCGCTGGTATTGTAACAAGGGTTAATTTCATCGTTTTTAAAATGAGCGCCTTGTCTCTAACTATGCTATGCAAACATAAACTCACTGACCAAATATTAATGGATTTATGCCCATGAAGGTATCCCTCTGAAATTTCGTGACTAGGCATAACGGATAACGTACATGTGAATGTTTTTCCACTTAATATCACATTCAATCACACGGCTGACGGAAACACAAAATGATTGAATGATCGAATAATTTTCCCGAAATGAATCATGAGTCATTTGACTCACTTGGTGATTCAATCATTTTGAACGAATCGATCATGAACGACCCATCACTAGTCTCCAGTCAACATGGTCAAAAGCCTTTTCTAAATCAACAAAAGCTATATAAGTTTTCCTGTTAATTTCTAGCCTCCTCTTTAGGACTTGTCGCAATAGGGTGGTCCTTATTTTTTGATTTTTCGAATTTCTTTCGGGACACCCCCTCATTTTGTGCCAATTGGTGTAAAAACATGTCCTGTAAAATATTATCGCAATTGGATAACGGGAAGACATGCCGCATCGCACTCAAAGTTGTGAAATTTTGGCATTTTTGGCTATTTTTCGGACATTAATGGCCATAAGAAGGCGCTGCTATTTTGCAACTGATTTTCTCTGGTAACAAACGACTCATTGGACATTCGACATGCTACACCTAAAATATTTTTCAAATCTGACTGTTGGTTCCAGAGATACGGCCCCAGGAGTGAGCGTGTGCCACCCCGAGTGGCGCCCTCTTGCGCCAATTCTCGAAGCTCCCAAGTCCGCTGCTGCTTTCGGCGTTAGTCCAATTCCTTCAACAAAATGTGTTGTTATGGGATATTTTATTAACACATTTTTAATTTGTTAATGTTATTAAATTAAAAAATGCTTATTTATTGACAATTCCCATGACAATGACCCATTTGAAGAATTAAAATCCACACCTAGTCTATCTGCAATTTCAACTGCCTTCTCCTTCAGCACGGTACCATTCACTGGTATATTCCAAGAGGAAGTTTGCTTAAACCATACTAATAGCTTTTTCTCCACTTCTTCATACTTGCCCAACCGTTTCCTCTTAGTTTTACAGGATGTTTTCTCACCTAATCGAGATTTTAGTTGAGTCTTTTTTGACATTATGCCATTAAGTTTCGTGATAGGCATGTTGAGCTGTTTCGCCAGTTCTACTCTGGTCCTGGTAAGATTGGATTCCACTTCTCTAATCCCTTTCAATTTTTCTTGCAGAGACTAGGCTTTTCTTTTTATCGCATTTTGACTCATGTTGTCAATCGTAGACCTTTTTCATTCAAATGGGCATTAAGCCTCTCTTCAACTATTGACCGCAATCAGAGGAGAAAATTTTACGTTAATACATTATCCTTTAAATCATTTGTTTGACCTAACTCAGTTAAAAAAATAGCCATCTCGAAATAGTGGAAACAACCCTAACCATGCACTAAAGAATGATGGTTTCTTTAGCATGTGACGCAACTCACCTCAAGCCCAAAATTGTACTAAGTCCAATGATTCTGCTGTTAGCAGATATTGCGCGTTTGATTAATTTTGGATTGCAACTAATAATCAGAATTGTTGTTATATGAAAGCTTTCCACTCACAGAGTGCGCTTGCGCTTTGCAGATTCGTGCACATCGTGTCCCATTCACTTTTGTTAGAGCAGATGGCAGCGAACTTCTAAACATGTTTAATATAGCAACAATTTCGTGCCAAGTTGTAGTGTGGTTTTAGAGAGGAATCTGATGAATATACGAGAATTTTCTCAGTATCTCCAATTGCAATAGAAAAGGAAAAAGTATTGAACTGAAAATAAGTGCGAAGTGTTGTGAAATAGTTTGATTCAATCGCATCCACACGATAAGTTTTCAATGGAAATACGTAACAAATTGAATTTAGTTGTCATATCGAAGTTTTTAACCGGGCAAAATTAAAATCATGGTGTTTCCATTCTTTGCAGTTGTGTGCTATTCATTTACAGTCATCTGCGCTAATGTCCACTGGTCTGTGCGAGCTGAATAGAATGCGCCCGACATCAGCCGACAGTAGAAGAACGAATCGTGCCTGGTGCGAACTGGAGATTTCTGTTACGAGTGGTTGTGCTTCTGATCAGAGGCTCTGAAAATTCGAGAGAGAAGGACACTATTGGCTCCGAGCAAGTCACTTTAACCCTCTTTTGGTGGGCATTGTCTCTAAAAAGACTTTTTCTTCAAGAATTAATCTTCAAAGTCTCTAATATTTTAACTTGTTTCACTGCCCCTTGGCCAGCGGAAGTACGCCTAATGGAATA